>CM041012.1:44466499-45666499 GCA_022984855.1 Dimocarpus longan | reverse complement strand
ATTCTCTTCTGTAGTCATTCATCGTCTATAAATAGAGGAAGACTTTCATTGTAGAAAAGAGAATGAAACACTGAAGAGAAAACATTACTTTCATTCTGTAGAAATAGAGAGACAGTGGACGTAGGCAGTTCGAAAAAGGTCGAACCACTTTAAAAACTCTGTGTTGATTTGTTCTTCCTTATCTTTTTTCTTTTGCTATTATCTGATTTTCTGTTTCAGATCTTTTTACGTTACGGCATTAGGCTTAAAAATCTGGTTGACTGGTTTCCCACGTCAACAATGGGTTTGATGATTTTTTCGGTCAAGTTTTTTTTTTTTTTTTTTTTTGGGTTAATGAAGTTTTGATACATATTTGGGTTATTACTGTGTAAGTTGATTTGAACCGATTATTAGATGAATCGATCGAGAATGTAGCTTCTCTGATTTTAGCATCGATCTATAGGTTATCGAACCTGTACGGTACCCTTTACCGATTAACTAGCAAAAAATCGATCAAATAGACCAATTTTCAGAACACTGTGCAAAATTGCACAAAAATAACAATGTTTGGGTAACCCTCACTTATTTCCCTTGAGGTCCTAAAAACTCAGCACAAACTTCCCTTACTGTTAGTCAACCATAGTTAAATTCACACGGTTAACGATCAAATATATAAAAAAACTAAAATACCTCTCAAATCAAATTGAAAGTAAAAATTTTTATTTTTGTAAATTTAAAATTAATATTATATATTTTTTAATTTAATTAAATAATTAAAAATATATATATATATAAAAAACACAAGTCTCAATGGGAGATAAAAAATGGAGCAATGAAGACCGTCTCTATCGCTGGAGACTTCCGACGATGGAGACGATCTCCATTGTTGGAAGTCTTCAGTGATAGAGACTATCTCCATTGCTAGAGACCTCCGACGATGGAGCCATTGTTAGATTCCGACGATGGCTTCATCGTCGGAGGTCTCCAGTAATGAAGAT
Source organism: Dimocarpus longan (assembly GCA_022984855.1). Taxonomy (NCBI): domain Eukaryota; kingdom Viridiplantae; phylum Streptophyta; class Magnoliopsida; order Sapindales; family Sapindaceae; genus Dimocarpus; species Dimocarpus longan. The sequence continues at coordinate 45,665,522 of CM041012.1, read as the reverse complement.
CGTCTCCATTGCTAAAGACGGGCCTGGAGACCACTGGTCCCCTAGTCTATATGTGATGGAGACCAAGGGACCAGTGGTCTCAATCGTCGAAGACCACTGGTCTTCAGGTCTCCTTCATTGGAGACTAAGTTTAGTCTCTAACGAATAAAGATCAGATATAGTCTCCAAAAGGTGATTTTTTTTTTTTAATTTCACTAAATTAAAATTTTTTTATTTGAGTGATATCTAGTTTGATGATAATGATTGATTTGAATGACATTGGTTTGATGAAAATAATAGAGAAGATGATTTTGATGAAAATAATAGATGGATGATAAAAATGATGAAATAAAGACAGGAAGATGATGATAAAGAGGTAGAAGATGAAGATATATTTTTAATTTTTTGTTTATTTATTAATTAAATGAATAGATATTAAATTAAAATATTTATAAAGTGTATATTGACTATTTTACCTTTTATAATTTTGACTTAACGGAGATTGACTAATGATTGACTAACAGTAGGGGAGATTTGTATTAAGTTTTTAGAAACGCAGGGGAAATCAGTGTGAATTATCCAAACATTGTCATTTTTATATAATTTCGTCAAATTTAAGTGGAAGTTTGCGCAATTTACCCTTTATTTTAATGATGCATTAGGAAAAAAAAAAAGGTAACATTCTAACTATCAATTATCATTAGTTAAAATAGTTATTTTTTGTTATTTTAGTTAAAATTTAGAGAGTATGATTGGAGATGCTAAAAATATCACCAATGCATTTAAATTGGTCAAAAGTTATGCAAATATTTTTCTTTAGATAATTACATTAGAGAAAAATAATACGTGCTTTTATATTTTTTTTGATAAAATGGATTCATATTTAAAAATATATATATGGATGTATCATAAATAAAAACTAAAAAATACATAAAAATAATGAGATATTATTGATCATTTACTATTTTTTATACCGTGTCACTTAAAAAAAAACCAGGAAAAAAAAGTTGGTGCTGCAAAGTGGATCCACCATTTTTTTTTTTTATTAGATCAATTGTAATTGGCGCGTGAGGGATGCAATTCTCGCTAAAATATTGGCTAGTGAAGCGATGAATTGCGGCTTGGTTCAATTGGCACCCCCCTTTTTTATTGCCAACTTACTTTGTGTGCTGTGTGCAGCGAATCAAATGCATTTCATGAGCAATTTGCTCTTCTTGTTTTCAATCTCTCTCTAATATTCTCACTTCGACATATTTTTTTTTTATTTCTTTACTTCTATAACAGTTAGGTTCCTGTCATTTCACCCAAAAACAAATAGATATAATTATTTTTTTTTTTGGAGAAAGATAAAACCAATAATTGTAATTTAAAATGTTGACAATATGTTAATTTAATTGAAAAATCCAATAAAAACCTTCCAATAGAGGTTTTTATCCTGAGAAACCAATTTAATCTGCTTTATGTCAGCTGTTTGAAAGGGTCCACAACTGTTAGGTACTTGTCGTTACTTGGACGATTCGATTTCACTTCCATAAAATAATAAGAAAAAAATAATAATAAAAGGGCTCTTACAGTATTCACGTTTAAAAAATATATAAAAAAATGCCGCACTGTGAATGGATATATACTTGTTCATCCATCAAAAGTTTAATGATTCAGATTTCATCAAATATATATTACAAGTTTATATAAATAATATTTTTTTAGAATAATTATCTCTTATTTATAAAAATAGATATTAATAGTTTGATTTCAATAAATTTCAACGAATCTATTATTCATTAAAAAAAAAAAAAAAAAAACTCAACTTCTCCAACACCACCAGATGTTGTGTACCAAAAAATTAGAAAGTATTCCATCTCAACATCAAGTGTGGTCTTTATTAAGTGTTAACGTGTTAACCTAAACTTGTTCACGACCACGCCTTTGTAAAACATGGAACATGAATGGATCATGATTGGTGAGAGGAGTATGCTAGTTTGTCAAATCCTAACTGGTGAGCGTTTGGTCTTTCAAGTTATAGATGCTATATTCTTCAAAAATCAAAATCTATCATCATACTATATTCTGAAAACTTATATAATCATATCTTGTCTAAAGTACTAATAATTGGAATTAAACACCACTTAAGTGGTTATCTAAGAGATGGGTTTGATCTGTTTAGATTCTGTTTGAGATTATGGATTTTAGGACATTTGCTTGGACATGATCAAACCGAATACTAAACTACAATCTATAGACTAACAGGACTTCTCATTCGATTTGAGAAGTGGAAAAAATGTAGGATACAAATTATAGCCTAGGAATGGTTCATCGGTGAATCTGCCCATTTGAGAATCAGCAACAAGAAGTAGAAACTGGGAATTTTTCATCATGGGAGATGATGGGTAGTGAATAGTTACAAACAAGCCAAACTTGGTCGGGTGTCTTGTGAGATACCTGTGGCTGGCATGATTTAGAAGGTGAATGAAAAGGTTCCAAGTAGCAATGGCATGACAACGACTGCAATCCTGTAGGCCAAAACAGTATGATCTCAACTTCTAAACGATTCCCTATATGGTGCACGTCAATTCCATTAAACGCTATCAATGTAGATGACCTAAATTTTGATAATGATTATGACTACTGGTAGCCTTATCGGAAATTCTATGAAAAATGACAGCTTCAAAAAGTAAAATAACATTATTGCAAAAGCCAAAAACTTGCAGGGATTAATCACTGAAATATTCAATCTTATAACAATCGCATTATAAACCATACTGTATTGAAGCAATTCAAGCGAACGAACAGATTCTGCTGACAAGCTAGCGCATAAAAGGAAAAGAACAAAAAATCATTCAGATAGCTCTTTACAGGTTGGAATTACAGGCACAAGATAATTCTTAAATTGAGAGTTAAAACTTCTGAAGTTACCAGTGCAACCGTCTTTCTGTGCTTGTTCAACTGCAAATTTTTTCTCTATTTGAATCCAGTCAATTTCAGGAGGTCGTGCTGCTGGAACCTACACATGCAATCAAATTATAAATGGTACTGATTAAGAAATAAAAAAAAGGACACCATAAGAAACATCGAAAAGAACATAATTACTGTCGATGGAGTAGTTAATGCTACATCTCTTGCTGTAGATGAAGCAACAGTCCTGCGTTAAGCAAAAAGCAGTATCAAGAGATTGTATTCTTTGCAACTAATGTTTCAAATAAAGCAACCAAATTTTAACAAGAAATTTATCGGCATAAGTTTAGAGCAACTATAAGGATGATATTCCATTTTGTATGAATAGAGAGAGTTTTCTCATTCAACACCCAAGAATGTAATAAGAAGTGAAACGCTGAGTCATAGCCATTAATTTTACCTAATTGGAATCAAGATAATGATGCATTACCAATCTACCATTACCAGTTTTTACCATCAAGGCTTTGTCAAAAGTCAAAACAGTGCATTCAACATTGTGTTATGTGCATCAAATTCCTTCATTGCCAAACCGGCAGTGCAAATTTAGTCTCTCTATACTATAACACTGACTTTTCAACACAGAAAAATAAATAAAACAAGAAATAGTTACTTCCATAAACTACAGAATCAATATTTTAATCATCAGTTCTCTTCACGACTTGAAAAACTGAAGCAAATTGGTAAAAAGATGAAAAACCAAATAATTAAAAATACATAAATCAAACACACAACTCAAACACCTCCTCAAACCATGAATAGAGGCAGAGAATACCTGGGAGGCGGTGGGTGAGTGATCTTCCTCTTCTTCCCCATTCTTTCAATCGCCGCCAAGCAACTGGGGCTGCCTTTCAATCTCAAATAAAACTGTCAAATGGCCTGGCCCCATTTTGAAAGTCCAGTCCATAGCAGCCCGACCGGATCCGACAAATTTGACATCTTATATTTGTACCCCCTTATTAAGTACACCCAATCAAAGATTTTTAAAAAAGTGTTAACTTATGTCAAAATGGATTTTCGAAGACCTTTATTTATACTTATATAATACAATAAAATTGAAGAAATAATAATTTTTATATGAAATGAATTTCGTAATTATGAATTATAATTTTTAAAATCATTTGTGATAGGATGTCTTTACAAAAAAAATGTACGTCCAGTTTAGCGGAGCACAAATATCAACGCTCCAATTATAATTCGTAGCGTCTTGTTGAATCCAACCCAATTACTGAACTAGACTAAAAGTAATGTGATGCCGATTAATCAGGAGTGATTATAGGCCCATTTAAGATATCAAAGAGCTTCCCATTGGTTTAATCTGGTTGGATTGAGATTGGTCCTGTGTTTTTTGGATTGGCTATTCAAAGGTGAAGCGTCGCCAGACTTTTCAATCTTTTCTTTTTTTCGTTTTAGTAAAATTATGAAGAGGACCGAAGCAACAACATCTTTTTACATTCCACAGGTTGTGATTCAATTTTTATCTAACTCAGTGAGTTCTGACGTGTAAATTATCGAATGAAATTTATACAAAATTGTCAAAATTTAATGCATAATAGACTCAATCACAATATTTTTTTATTTGAATAAGGAATTTAAAGTAAAGGCCTCTGCTTTACTGAAATGTTTGATTGTTAACCAGACTATACTTACAACTACAAGCAGAACGTTATTACCCTCTTATGCTGCTACATAGTATCTGTAACCAATTTATCACACAAAGGAATCGACATTCATAATTACATTTCAATCTAGTAGATAGAAAAAATAATTTAGGAATGAATTAACAATCATAATAACATTTTATTGCAGTAATTAGGCCAAAAAGAAAAAAAACAATGTCGGAATGTCAAAAATTCACTGGGAAAACCTTTTCCCTCAAAAAAAAAAAAAAAAAAAGTTAGCAGGTCCTCTAGATGATAATTTATTATAAAGTACGTACAAGTAAAAATAAATTTATAAAAAAGACGAAGAAGAATGTTAACCTAAAATTCATAAATAATCAAGACATTTTCAGCTCATTTTAAAGGACAATGTAACACGTTTGATAAAAGTAGGAAAATAATTCTATTTTAATCGATTGGAGGGTGAGTTGGCAGCTGCAGCGAATTGGGTGTCATAATTCACTTGACATACCACATATGTTAAACTTAAGTTAAAGCTTTAACATGTTCCCGACAGAGAGTGAGGATGATTAGGCTTGAGTTATTAGGGACGTATAGAGGTAGAGCTAGGGCAATAATTATGTTTCTCTACTCTACCACTACACCTAGCTAGGTACCTACCTACCTACCTACCCATACATTCAACATCACCACATCCATCATTCCATTTAATTTAATCTATAGATCTGTTCACTACCCCACCCTAAGGTTGCGTTTGTTGAAATTTAAATAAAAACAAACCAAGAGAATTATTAGTTGAATTTTAAATAAAAACAAACCAGGAGAATTAATTAATTGGAATCTCTCAAAGCCAATCCTTGATTAACGAAAGGAGAAATGAAATTGACTATCAAGTTCCGATTCCTTTTGAACAAGCAGTCGCTTGGAGTGAAAAAAGTGAAGAAGGGGATTTGGCAGGAAAATCCCGAAAACCATGGTTTCTCGACACACTGGACATGAATTCATGTAACATCATGAGATTCACTATAATCTTTCGTTTCTAGCCCCACGCCCACAATTTCTTTTCTTTAAGAAAGACTAATCATTCTTAAACCACACGGTTATGATATTCTAAACTAGTATAATTTTTCAGGATCTTTGCAATTATTCTAGCTCGCACACCCCACCGTCTATATGTATTTTATAATTTATAATTTCAATTTCTACTTTGAGTTCTTATCTTATGAATAAATAACAATTAATTCAACATATTATAAAATCCACTTTACATGTTTACTTGAAATCAATTAATAAAAGGCAGAAAATATGATAGGTGTTAATGGTTTAATCACTTGGTGAAATATTAATATTTTGATTGGCGGGCCTTTGACTCGATATATATATATTCATAAATATATCATTATTGTCCTAATTGTTTTCGTGGACATGGGATACCTGTAGATTCAAGCCCAAATTAATGATGTTGCAAGAGACTCTTTAGATTTCCATATCTGAATGTCCACCAATTGTCCCTTCCCATGTTGTTGGTGTAACTATAAGTTGACCCCTCAAAATCCTATCAAATCTAATGCTCATCATTCCTTCATTTTTTGTGCACAAAGCCTTCGAAATCTAAATTTTCAGCGATTTCTTTACCAATTTTGTCAACGCAAGACAATCTAGATTTTCTTCATTGATGGAATTTGTTGACTTAGTTGGTACGGGAAGTATGATATTAATCCTACAACATGGATAATGTAATCACATGGAATGATGAAAACTAATTATACGTTAAATATTTACCCATACAAGACAGGACCACTTCTCCACAAAAAGTTTGATCAACCCATTTGGAGTGGAAAGCCTTAGTGGGTAAGAGCAATCTCGATTAGATATGAAGATTGAAGATTTGCCTGAACCTTTCACTTTTGCTTTAATTAGGGAAACATATAAAATAGTAACATGTTTATATATATGACACAATCTTATTAGAATCCAAATCCAATAAAAGTTGTAGCCTAATTTTGAATTAAATAAAACGTTTGGAAAATCCTTTTATACATCTCATTTAAAAGTTAGGATCCTTTTCTAGCCTTATTCTTTACCTTGACTGTTTATAAAAAATATTAGAATTTAAATGATTTATGAGAGAGAAAAAGTATAACAGTTATTGCCATCCATCATCTTTTACATTGATGTGTGTGACTCGATTATGAAAAGTCTAGGAAAAATAAGGCTATGAGAGGATCATAGCTCATTGTTAAAAGGTTTTGGAAATATATTTGAGATTCCTCATGAAGGCACTAAATTTTATTATGAAAATCTGTTCACATGAAAAAAATGTTACAAAGTGACCTTTTAATTCTCCAAAGTTGGGAACATCTTAAATTTTCATTTTATTCAGACGTAGTTGCATAAGAAAAACTAAATTTAATCAAATAAAATATCAAACTCGACTGTCGCACTCCTAATTGACTAAGTTATGTTGTGCATGTCCAAGTCCACATTTGAAAACAATTGAATAACTAGCTGCATTTTGAAAATTTCAATCAAAATTACTATTCTACAAGAAAAATAGTTGACGAAGAACAGAAATTATATTTATGCTTCTTTGATAACAAAATCAAATAGAGATGAATACAAGAATTATTAAAAAAAAAAAAAAAAACACAAGTCATATGGAAAAAGACAGATTTTGCCACTTAGATCCCAATTGGTGAGCGGATGTATTAGAATAATATTGATGAATTAGTGGGTCAAAATTAAGGCAGAAGTGGAGAGGTCCAAATTAATACTGATAAATAAACTAGTACATAACTTTGAAGCTGGTTTTAAACATAAAAGTCGGATTTAGCGACAGCCACATGTTTGTGAAAAGTAGTTAATTAATTAAAAAGGCGGAGTTGCAACTTGCAAGTAAGCCAAGCGAAGCTGGAGCACGGCGAGGACTAATCTACTCATCTATTGTGTGGCTTACTGGCTTTAGACAAGAATTTTTCACAAACCATGTGCAGAAATGCGCCCCACGTGGGACATGGCATGCGTGTGGGTCTCTTCCAAGTTGGTTCCTTTAAATTTTACTTATTTAGGAAAGTACAGCTATATATATATATCTATCAAACTCCTATAACCCACAACACAAAGATCGTAAAAGCTAGAGAATATATACAGGAATGGAAGTCCCATACAAAAAGGACACGTTCAAACAAAAGGAAATTAAATGGCTCGTATACATGGCAAAGGTTGAATTAATTGGAATATGTATATATGTACATACGTTGCTCCTCTAGCTAATTAAGGAGTGTATGTGTCTATGCTTCAGCCGCTGAAAATTCTTTTGCTTGGTTGCGTATATAGGAGGCTTGAAGTTGGAGATGAGCTGTGCGTGTGAGGCAAGTAGCTGGCTGGCTTTGTCATTGTGAACACTATCCTCTCATATGTCGCGTCACACGTGCCAAAAATTCTTTTGATAATTGTATGGGGCACTAATGCGTCTTCTTTATCATAACCTAAATTCCCTAGATACACAATCAAGCTTGTTTTTCGTATTATCCTTTTTAAAGGTTTTCTTTTCTTTTTCTGTCCATATTCAACCAAACCAGACACGCTCACAGACTTGAAAATTCTATCAAGCTAAAACCCCTTTTCAAACTACATGCTTAGTAATGCAAATATGTGTATATATTATATATTTCTTCGTTATTTTATCAAACAAAGGAGAGAGAAAAAGAGAAAGAGGAGCATAAACTATAATAAAAACTGAAGCTTTGCAGAATCACAATCAAGCCGCCCACAATTGGGGGGAGGTGCATGCCCTTCTACTGAAGAATATCCCATAAAAGGCAGGCGAGGTCAGGTCAGGATAGTGTGTAACTTAAAAAGGTTAATTGCATTACCCATAGAGACAGAGAGAGAGAGAGACAGAGAGAGAGAGAGAGATAAGAAATAAAACGAGATGGGGTTTGCATGTGTGTTACGCTCGTGCCTTTCTGCAGAAATGCAGAACTTTCATCGACAAAAGGCAGACCCCTCCTTTTTTACTCATCTGGGGTGGTGCCACGTGTTGCTGTGGTTACTCTGATTTTCTAAGCATCTATTTTTTATCATAGCATGAACAAATTTTCGTCCATGATTTCTGATTGTTGTTGGGGTATACGTGAAGATTTTAAACCATGAAAAGTTACCACCACGAATTATCAATTGTAATTCAAAGCCGTCCGGAGAGGAAGTCAATTTGAAATATTTCCCAGATAATGTTTTTACATTATCTGATCAATTATGTTGCAAATAATGCATCTTGGACCCCATTCAACATTGTTGGGAGAAAATAAATTGGTGCAGGTTGCTTTTCAAACTTTCAACAATTTGAACTATGTTTTCTAAAAAAGGAAGAATAGGAAGGATAGTCAAGGTCAACAATGATCGTGCAATGCATGATATTTACTTCAGTGTGACATTGATTCGATTAACAACTTGGTTTCGATTAAATGCTTAATCAAATTCACTACAAATTTGGTTTGCAGTGTCTTCATGGAGTAATTTGTTAGTTGCTTAATACTGCTTTCAAGATAAGTGAAATTGTTAACAGTATTTCCTAGCATCATGTCAATATGATTGGATTCTTTCCCAATTGGAGCGAAGGTAAGTCCTTAAATAAGCAACATGAGGTATGCATTAAACATTGTCATTTTAGTAGACATAGTAAGGTTAAACAACTTAGAAATATCTTGTAACAATCTTATAAAAGAAGAATGCCAGTGTATCATACACATTTTAATTTCTATCCAAATCATGCAGTACATATGATATAATAATAAAAGTGATTGGTTTTTTTTTATGATTTAAGTAATATATATATGTTATATGTATTTTTGGGATACCCCAAATGGGCTGGTAAAAGCCCAAAGGCCCAGCAAACAGAGGCCCAATTTATCAGGCTCAAGCTCCTTCAAGTCGCGTGAGCTCCTCCAGGTCGTGAGTTCCTCAGGTCGCTGAGCTCCTTTAGGTCGTGAGCTCCTCAGGCTCCAGCTCCTTCAGGTCGCGTGAGCTCCTCTAGGTCGTGAGCTCCTTAGGTCGCTGAGCTCCTTCAGGTCGTGAGCTCCTCTAGGTCGCTTTGGATGAGCTCCAGGTCGCCCAGAGCAGCTCTAGCTCGCGCGATAACGTGACGTGCACGACCAACCATTTCAGATCAGTAGCAGCGTGATTTACTCAACCACTGCAGCATGGGTAACGTCATAAGACTCAGACTTTTTGACAGTAGGTTTTGAAAATTGTATTATGCATTTAATGCTTTTCTATTACTGTAGCACCTCCCCCCTCTCTATAAATAGGAGCAAAATCTTAGTAAAGGGGGAGGGTTTTTCTCTGCTCTGTCTCTCTTTGTACCCAAAAAATACAATAATAACAGTGACTGCCACCACCAACGGTGGAGGCGCCGTGGACGTAGGTCATTTTTAAGGTCGAACCACGTAGATTTGTGTGCTTTTCTTCCTCTTCTGCTTCTAATATGCTTCCTCTTTGCCTATGGCCTCTTGTTTTTGTTCTGTTTTTCATTGATCTGCGGCATTGGGCTCAAGAATCTCGTTGACTAGAGATCCGGATTATCTGACCAGATTTCGACGTCAACAATATATAAAATGATTAAATGTCCATCCACTTTCTCCTATCCAGGGAGTAGACGCAACAGTGTTTCGCACAATGGCCTGACCAACTCATGCAAGCAAGATTTTGCTAAATGATCAGTGCCTCCATCAAATGGCTAACTATAAGGTCGCCAACGGTGCCAGCTGCCCCTTGCCAGTGGCCAGGTTTGACACTCAAGCAAATAAATAATATGTTATCTCACCTTATTTGTGAGTTGCCACCAACCCTTTGTAGGGATCACTTTTTTATCTTTGTGTGGACGGATCTTTCTGCTGTGGAGTAACACCTCAGACCACATCATCAATATTCTTATCCCGATAGATTTCAATAATTTCATAGATTAGTCCCAATCCTAGAATCATGTAGGTGAATCCCTTTAATATGAGAGTAGCACCTCAGACCATACTATCGGTATTCTTATCTGGATAGGTTCTAATAATTTTATAAGTCAATCCTGATCTTAGAAAAGAGTGCGAGGGGGGCGGGGTGGGGGGGATGTCGGGGCTAACTGCTGATACTAGTTGCCCCAACGCACGCTCAAAAAGGATACCCCAACTATGTTTTCAAATAATCCTATTCAATGATATTCAATGACCCACCTACGAATAATCCTGTAGGATTCGAGGAGAAACACTTTGGGTGCAATGCAAAGCACCTATTCAATGATATTCAATCAAAATCGATGCACTAAAATTTTCTCAAATTTATGAGATATGCTTAGGCCAATTCCTAAATTATGTAGCAATTGTAAAATCCCTATTCCCAACTTTAACTCTGTATGATCCCTTGGTGTGTAACTGCCATGGCAACCACCTCTCGTGACCCTGTTGGTCATGAGTTCAACACCCATGCTACCAAAAAATAGTGGTTAGTTTCCTCCCACATTTGTACATGGATTGCTTTTCCACCCATGTGTGGATTGTTCTTTGGGTTATATCATCAGTGTCCTGTACAGTTTGATTCTAGTTGTGTTTTAGATTAATCCCAATAAAAAAAAAATAATAATAACTATGTATACCCTGTTCGTATTTACATTATATGTCTTTCTCTAATCAAGACATATTATTTTTAGTTCCACCCGCACCTAAGCTATAAAGACAAATTGTTAATATTTTGACAGCGGTTATTTAATTATATTGCAAGACAGAACTGTCTTAATTGAGATGATCACGATTTGTTATTTGTCTTACATTAAAAATAAGCAACAATTCTGAGCAAATTTGCTACTACCGTCTGATGATAATAATAATGAACAATTTTGGTAACAATACTATTCATGATCATAATCCAAAATAATCAACAAAACTTAGAACTGGACTAAACTAAAAGAAAAAATGACGAAAGGGAATAAGTTTTTTTTTTTTTTTTTTCCTAAAATATTTATATAGTTAGATTTGGCTTCTTTTCAATATTTATATACCAATCAAATTTTTTCAATAGTTTCATAATTTCTTTTTCAGTTTGGCAATTATTCCAAATGTTATGTTCTGTCGAATTAGACACATGACCAACTGAACTAGTACATCCGAATTCCAAGACTCATACTAATGGAAATCGATCAATCGATCAATCAATCGATCGATGGATCAATCAATCAATCAGCATTTGATGTCCACGTTAAACAGATCATATCTTGATAAAAATCAAACAAAGAGATATTAAGATTTTCAAAAAGATGCTGATACTTCGAATAGCCATTGTACATGTTGGTTCTAACTATTATTTTATTATTTTTTTAATGAAGTTGGTTCTAACTATTTGATTGACCACGTAAACATAAAATTAAATTAAAAAAATATTTGATCAATATGTCTGCAACATGCAGACACGTGATTAATGGAACGCAGATTGGGAATCATGGATACATGGCTTGGAATTGTGGGGTGTATAACAATAGGATGAATGAAAACAGTCATTTTCAATTAGGAAATCTTCAATTTTGTATTCGGTCTAAGTGACATCTATTATAAAAAGTTCAATATGTATGTATGTATGTGCCCCCATAAAATAGAGTGGTCTTGTACCATCCATGTTCCTCTTATCTACACGGCAGCCAAGTTGGATGTCCTTTCTTTTTATAAAAGGGTGCAACAGCACGAAAGGTCACCTAACCAAGTTGTATGTCAAATCTGAATCCAATGGTCAAAAATAGATCATCAGATTTTCAAGAAAGATGACAAAAGTCTATCAGGAGGATACCGACTAAAAGGGGAATAGAACAGAGAATACACGAGACGTTCCCGTTATAGAAACACAAGATGTGGTGCTGCGAGTGTGTCAGAAAGGGGAAATGTGTGGGCCACAATCACTGCAATTTGGCTCTCTCTCCCTCCGCGTCTGAACCAAAAACTAGGGTCATGATCTCTGCTCTCTGTTCCCCCTCGCAAACAAAATATATTTATAAGAAACGACAATTACGGTCAATTTACTTGCACCCCCCAACTCAACTTAGACTTTGGCGCACACAGAGAGGGGATGGGTTTGCTTGGATTGAGGGAGTAACTTTGAGTTAAATGAGGATGTCTCCCTTCTTCCGTCTGTTTGTGGAACTGCCAGCGTGCCTCTCTTCTTCTTAGTTTTTATCAGGTACTGTTTTTCATCTATTTCCCAGTTGCCAACTGTGCTTTTGACATTTTGATATTTCTTTCTTCCATCATTCCCACGTGAATTTATGACAATCATCATATAACCTTCCTGCAATTAGAGCCTAATTCTATTTATTTTTTATAACATACGATGTAAAAATATTAGCAATGGTAAAAATAATTCTGATTTTTTATTTTAATTAATTGATCGTTTTAACTAAGTTTCTGGTATTTATGTGGGTGACGAATAGTATGACGTGTGTAATGACTTTAGAGCACAAGAAGGCAGCAACTGCGTATTTGGGCAGTAAATCAAAGTTATGGTTGTGACGTGAGAGGTTGTGGGTTCCAAATCGGCTGAGACTTTTGACTCTAGGCCAATCAGTTCACTCAAACTACCATCACCACCCCCTCTCAGCTTTGCGCGACGTCAAGCACTAACAGATGCAAAAGGATCTATTGCATTTGCACGTGTCGGCAGTCATCAGACCCCTCTCTATCTTACATTTATCTTATCTAATGTGCATTGTATTTTTATCTGGTGGAAAGATATTTCGATTCATAAATATGATTTTTACGCCCAATTCATTAATATATTCATTAATTAATATAAATATATATTAATATAATAATTTTATACAAATAAAATTAATTATTTTTTAAATAAAATAGATATGTTATACTTTTTTTTTTTAAAAAAAAAGATATTTTATACTTACTTTATAATTAATCTTTATCTTTATTTTTCTTCAACCGAATTTGTGATCCATAAACCTAATTTTACATTTTGGCAAGAAGAAGAACGACTTATAGGTGAATGTTAAACCCGCCACAAAATTTGTCTTTCAGAAAAAAATTTATTTTGTGTTTAAACCAACCTTTACTTTTTGGGTGAATTGGAAGGAAAAAAAAAAAGAACAATATTTTGTATTTAAAATGTTGTTTGATATATATATATATATATACACATATATAAAAGATCCAAACATATTTTTGTTCATTTTTCTTAAAAATGATTGTGATATATATATTTTTTTATTTATAATGTCTATTAGAAAAAGAGAGTTGTTATGAGTAAATTTAGGACCATAGAAATGAGTTGGTAAAAATCCAACAAAATGACCCAAAAGGACGATCAATGGATAGGGGCTCAGCTTTCCAGCATCCAATTTACCAAGGAAAAACCCACATATCAGAAGGTGATGAGCTCACAAAAACAAGCCTTGAGCATATCAAATGCTTAGCTCGAACACGATTTTAGCTCGTGTAGACAAACTCTCAGGTTGCTGGTCACGATCAGAACTGCTCAACGCGGGCTCCAGCTCGCCCAGAACAAAACCAGCTCGTTGCATAGTGTGGCGTGCACGTTGAATCTTTCCCATAATGGTAGCAACACAAATTAAGGGACACGTAACTACTAAATCAAGACTCAGATTTTTCGGGATTTAATGGGTGTCAGTATCGAGAAGTGTAATCAACATTAAATGTTTTTCTATTTGTATTTTACTAAAACTGTAGTACCACCTCTTTCTCTATAAAAAATGGTAAAATTACTTGTAACTGAGGCTTTTTAGGGCTGGTCACACATATAAAAACATTCAATAAAACAAACTACCTCTCTTAACAGAGGAGGCACCATGGACGTGGTTGTTCTTGGCCGAACCATATAAATATTGTGTCTTCAATTCTTCCTCTTTGTCTATTTTCTCTTCTATTTGCATCTATCTTCCATCCTTAGCAGTATTGGGCATGAAGAACCTAGGTTGATCAGATTTTGACGTTAATAGTTTTAACACTAGAAGGAGGGTCTAACTGCAAGTTTTTTCATATTTTCAGATCATCATGGCAAGAGGAAGAAGAACCAGAAACTCTAATACAATGGTCGTTGATAAACCAGAAGAGCAGATGGTTTTCCCTGCAGATGGCGCTGTTGGAGACGAGCCCCTTCCAGCCCATTGTCAGTCAGTTTCGACGATCTCTACAGTTGAGGGGGTATCGGAATAGCACTGATGGCAAGAGGCATTGGAAGATACGATACAGCTACTCACAGATGCGGTCAAGGCACTGACGCAGGCCCAAGAATGGAGCACGCCCAGACCTGAGATTGCTGCTCCTAGAGAAATTTACCAGCGGCATGAGGAAGTGTTAACTCGTTAAAGACCCATTAGAAAGGAACTATGACCCTTTAGCTCAGCTCACCACTCCAATTCGGGTTTAAAAGCTTAAGTTCGTCAAGCTCGAGAAGAAGAAACAAACTATCAACAACATGTTGGACTGCGTTGAGCTGACAGCTCACAAGGGGTTAGTCAAGAATACATGTTAGATCACCACCTTTCGGGTCACGAGCTTAGAAGAGGAAGGGGCAAGCCTCAGGACTTAAGGTTAGAAAAGCTGCTTTAGAGGATTCAACAGCTTGAAGCACGCTTTGGCCCTCCTGGCTAGCGTGATCATATGGGGAAATGACATCTCTTACTAAGGAAATTGAGATGCGACCTCTTCCAAGAAGGTTCAAAGTCCCCAATATTCCTCAATACAACGGGAATAACAACCCTTATGATCATTTAGATCCCTTCAACATCTAGATAGACCTTTAAGCGACTGATCCACTGGTCAAGTATCCCATCTTCCCAGTGCACTTGGGTGATATACTACGAGCTTGGTTTAAGAACTCTCAGCTCGCAGCATATACAGTTGGGAAGAATATCAAAGAAGGTTCACAAACCAGTACAAGACTCTAAAGAAACAACTCGCGCCGTTTTACTACCTGGCTACAATCTTCCATCGATAAGATAAATTGCAAAAAGACTATCTCACCAGATTCAGACACGAGGTCAATGAGGTAGAAAATCCCTCAGATGAAATCATCCTAATCACGATCTCAACCAAACTTTGTAAGGATGGAAAGCTGTATGAAGATATTTACAAATCCCCAATTAAGAACCCAGATGAATTTTATGAGTGAGCTGCTAAGGAGGTCAGGTGAGAAGAGACTTTCAATCCCAAGCAATCTGACCAGAAAGATAAAGTGTGCAGCTTCAACCATTAAGGGAAAAGAAGTAGCGACAAAAGCAACCAGGCCGCCAAGAAGGTCAAGAGCAAGTTCAGACAAGAGCGACGCCATAACTGTTACAACATCTTATTAGGCACACGAGATAGAATCTCTGCAACAGAAAAAGACTATGAGGACTTTGGGAAGCCCAATCCCATGAAGTCCCCTATCCATCGCAGAAACAAGAGCAAATTTTGCACTTATCATAATGAAGTCGGGCACAACACCTCAGAATGTTGGAAGTTAAGAGATATCATTAAAGATCTGATCAAGCGAGGTCACCTGAGAGACTATGTAGAGTAACCAACAATCCACGATCCCAGCAATCTTGACCTCGATGACCAGAACAGTCAGCACAGCAGTAGGCCTAGCAAGCTCCCAAACGAAAGCACGAATCCGCTGTAAATGCCTTCCTCACCATACGTGGTGGCCTCCACCTCACGGGTACGTTCCCATACTTAGCAATTGGATGAACATGTATCTACTTCAATTTTACATTGCTAATAAAAAACTCTAAATTTATTATATTGCTATGCTATAATGATATGTTGATTTCTTTGTTGAATGCTAAGCGAAAGCATAAACGACCTCATCATCTGCAAAGAAATTATGCTATATAAGCTCGGGTTTCAACCCTGTGAGCACAACTCGAGCTATGTTATTGTTAATGTCGGGGAAAGGTTCCCTTAGCCAACGAGGTTGTTTTCGGGCTCAAGCTACAGTTTCGAACAGTTAACGAAATATATGCAAAGGAAACAGAATGAGGAACGGAAAGTTAGGGACGAGGAGGAGGAAACGCAAAAGGTTTTTAGAATAGTTCGGCCCAAAAAGATGCCTACATCCACTGTTCACTTTCTCACTATTTTGGCAGAGTAACGGCACTCAAAAATTTCATCCCCTTTACAGTGAAAATCGTCCCCCTTTTATAGAGGAGGGGGAGATGCTACAGTAAACATAATAAGACAAAAGCAAATAGTTAACTACAGTTGCACTGACAGACAACATTTAATGCGTCGAAAACCTAATTAATGCGGCTGACAATGCATTAAATGCGGCCGAAAACACAATAAATGCGGCCGAATCCGTCGCGTCCGAGGTCTGTCAAAGAGAGATTTCTGACGTCCGGACTGGATATGCAATGATGGGTTGTTGAGGATTCGACCACGACTTCTGATGGACGTTGCGTGCATGGCAAGCCTTGGAAAAGCGCTCCTGTATGGCACTGTTGGTTTCTCAAGTCTGGAATGAAGATCTTTAGAAGCAAGGCGGAGGCGGAGGCGGAGGCGGAGGCGGATCTTCCGGTAGATGGAACACCGAACCTGGCGGGGGAAAAAGAGAGTCTTCGAACACCGCCTTTCAGGAGGATCGCGGAAGTGGGCTATGCGTCGGTATGTCCATAGCTGGATATGACGGTGAGGCGAGTGATGCCATGAATGAGGGAGTCGGAGCGCGGCTACGTTCAGAAACTGGCGACCAGCTCAGACAGGTAACTTTGGTCGAAAACGGCTTAATGGACATCTCTGATGGATGGTTCCTCTTAACGGATCCCCCGGTCGGGTAGGAATAGCAGTCAGACAGGCGGTCAGTCCTGGCGAAAATATAGCGAGCAGGCTTAGTTGTCGCGGATGGCGGATGTTCTAGTGAGCAAGTCTGAGGGATGAGAGCCAACGGCCAGCGATCAAACTTGGCGAATAAAGTTGAAGGAGAGCACGGCGATCTGAGTGGCGGAGAATATAGCGGTCACAGACAGTCTTACGGAATAGGCAATCAGCGGTCAGAATAGGCGGTAGCGGTCAGCGGCCAGAACAAGCGCCCACTAGCGGGCCCCTCTTCTAGGAGAATGGACAGAAATGATGGCGAATAATTGGACTTCTGGACCATTGGGCCTGCACTGTGGATTCGTCTGGGCTTGAATATTCTGATCGCTATTTTATCCATAACAGTTATTAAGTGACAACATCCTGAACATAGCTTGCCAAAATAACATTGTTATCGGGTGACGATCCCCTGGATAGCCCAGCGCAATCTTATGTTGTATAGCTCAGGTTACGACCCTTTGAGCGCAGCCGATGGTCCCACAACCTCTACAACTCTTGTTATATAAATTGGGTTTCGACCATTTGAGCGTAACTTAAAAGGTTTATTATACTATAGAGCTCGGGTTACATCCCTGTGAGCGTAGTCGAAGTTACTACCTCCATAACTCTCGCTATGTCATCGGATTTCAACATCCCCTGAGCATAGCTCGAGAGATTTATTGTTGCTAATTCATGACTATTTTTCAGTCCACAGAAAAATTTTAGGACTTGATGGGACAAAGGCACAAAGCAAACATGGAAGCAAGTAAATGCCAAGTGAGCCTCACAAAATGGAGAACAAGAGCAACCTGCTCTTGACACTTTTCCACCTAGGCCTTATCTTTTGTCTCAATAACCTGCACCTCGACATTTTCTTTGGCAAAAAGTGATCTCCATTTCAACAACTGGAGCTCATTGTAGATAGCTCCCTACTCTAATTCAGTTCCTCTTCACTTTCAAGGAACTCGAGCCTGAAGCCTGACCTAACGGCTTCATAAATGCTTTCCTTATAAAGCAAAGTGATGTAGAGAATTTGAAGAAGGTAATGCAGTAAGCTCATGTGTATCAACTTTTACCAGCAAGTTCAAGCTTCCGGTGCGTAGAACGAATTAGGAGCTATGAGGCTAATATTATGGGTAAAATTGGGACCATAGAAATGGGCTGCTAAAAGCCTAACAAAATGGCTCAAAATGATGACCAATGGAAAAGGGGCTTAGCTTCCCAGCATCCAGCTCGCCAAGGAAAAGCCCACAGATCAAAAGGTGACGAGCTCGCAGAAATAAGCCTTCAGCATATCAAATGCTTATCTCGGACACAATCTTAGCTCGTGTAGACAAACTCTCAGGTTGCTGGTCACGATCAGAACTGCCCAACGCCAGCTCCAACTCGCCCAAAGCAGAACTAGCTCGCAGTATAGCGTAGCGTGCACGTTGAATCCTTCCTATAATCATAGCAGCACAGATTAAGAGATACGTAACTACCAAATCAAGACCTATATTTTTTGGGATTTATTGGGTGTTAGTATTGGGAAGTGTAATAAATACTAAATGTTTTTCTATTTGTATTTTACTAAAACTGTAGCACCACTCATTTCTCTATAAATAGGGGTAAAATTACTTGTAACCCTGGTCTTGTCGGGGTTGGTCACACACACAAAAACACTCAATAAAACAGACTGTCTCTCTTAACAGAGAAAGTACCGTGGAAGTAGGTTGTTTTTTATCGAACCACATAAATATTATGTCTTCAATTCTTCTTCTCTGCCTCTTTTCTCTTTTATTTGCATCTATCTTCCATTCTTTGCAGTATTTGGCATGAAGAACCTGGGCTGACCAGATTTTGACGTCAACAAGAGTGTTTCAAGTTGTAAAAGTAAAACAGTTGGTTTACTAATAATCATAAAAGAAGAAAAAAAAATCGTTTTACTAATTTGTTGTTTATCCTTTTTTATACTTTTATTTAGGGATAATTTTATCATTTTTTTTTAGAAAAATGGATATTTAAATTATTTTTATGATGGCAATAACATCATCATTTTATTTATTATAAAATTGATGTATGAAAAGTAAATGAAGATGTTATGGGTATTTTCGCGATCAAGTCAAATGAGCTGATAAAAGCCCAAAGGATGAGCTCAAAGACCAAAGGCCCAGCAATCTGCTCGTCCATCAGTCCATTTCATTTGCCTGTCCATCTGCATATACTCGCTTATCATGTCGTCCATGAGCCCGCTTATGAGATCGATTGCCTGCCCATCTATCAGATTGTCATCCAGTTCGTCTATCATCTCGAATAGTAGTCCGGAATAAGATCAACTTGGCAGAAAACCTTATTTGCTCGTTAGCTTGACAGGATACCCTTCTCGTTAAAGAGATCACTTCTGTCACACCTCTCAGAGTGTAAGTCAACTATAGTTAGAGTTGTCAGACCGATTACACCTCAATACGTATCGTATACGTCAATCCTGTCAAAAATTACAGTATGAATTAAGAAAATCTCATCTAACCAACATGGGGTTACCATCTAAACCCATACTTTGACAGAGTTAGCCTGATAAATGTTAGTATCATTAAATGTAATTAATCATTATAGTTTGACTTATTGCAAATTGTCTTATTATGTATTACTGTAGCATCTCACTTTTTCTATAAATAAGGGAGGAATTTCACTGTAAAAGGATGAGAAATACTTTTACTAAGAGGGCTTGTACTCTGTTGAAATATAATGAGAAAAATAGTGGACGTAGGCATCACATTAAGCCGAACTACTCTAAAACCCCGTGTCTACTTTTCTTCCTCTTCCCTTTTTCCCCTTCGTTTTCTTTGCTTTTCATCCACTGTAATACTGGGCTCAGATGAACTTTAGTTAACTGATATTGAACGTCAACATAACTGAACGGTATATACACACATACATATATACATATATATATTTGTCTTTTCAAGCCCCAAAACGTTAGTAAAGTAATAAGATATGATTCTATGCAAGACTTCAAGACAATGAGTTTGGTAGTCAGCCATATGAAATCTAGTTTATAACTAATTCTTTGAGATAGTTTTTGTTTATTCCACATTGGCCAAGTGATTATCAATATAATTTTGTAAGGGTGGCCCCGGAAAACTAATGGGAAAGCCACACTTAGAAATGTTTATAATGTCTACATCATGGGTCATTATTAAAAGAAATCAGAGGTCAAGGATTTTATGTCAAATGACTTATATTTTATCATGTATGACACAAAATTGAAATATAAAATGTGCAAAAGCAACTCTTAGGATGGCAATTGAGTTATGTCCTAGGTAAAATATTTAGTGTCCTCAATCATTACCGATGTTATCATAGACCAACCTCAACGACTATTAAGAGATTATGAGCCCATCTGGTGTGTAAGACTGTATTAAATCATTTTCATGAGACTGAATTAGATAGACTATGATTGAACTCAATTAATATTGTTGTAATGTTTTTGATGCACTTAAACTTAAGCTAAAAATACAAAATAATATTATCTTTTTTTTTATGTAATATGAGATTTGACCCCAAATATATATATTTATGGCTATTAGAGTGTGAAATTTGTTAACATTAGATTAAATAAATCAAACTTTATGTTTATTTATGTAAATTTGTTGAAATTAGTATATAAATAAAATAAAAAAAATAAATTAATTTTTACAAAATTAGAATAAATATCATCATTTACAATTAATTTTTATTTAAATAAACTTTATGTTTATTAATATAAAACACCACTTATTAATTATTATTTAAATAAAATTTATTTTTATTAATATAAAACACCACTTTTCATAAATATTATAGTAAAGTATATTACATAAATAAAATAAATTTATATTCTCATAAAATAAATAAAATAAAATAAAGGAATGAAGGGTGGGACTAAATAATAGGACTCATCAGTCATGCCACAACAGTACTATATCACAACATATAATTGGATTTATTTCATATATGTTGTTTACAGACACTCGATTGGACTAGGATTAGTCTATTTTTTATCAATAAACATAGCCTTCAAGTTCAAGATTTATAATATAATAATTATATTGGAGGAAAACTAGAAGGTAGCTTTCGTTTTATATGATTATTGTCGGTGTAAAACTTTCTTTATTATTTTAAATATTACATGTACTCCTACAACTTTAAGAAATATTTATGCAAATTATTACCATTGATATATAAAGAAAATTTTTTTTGACTAACTACCTCTGAGTCATACAATAAAATTTTATTTATTAGTTTTGATTAAGCAGTACAGGCCACAGGGTCAGCTTAAAACCTTTTTGTGTATTATAAATTCTTATAATAAGGCAAGGCTGTAAGGGTTTAAAGTGAAAAGTTCAGTACATCTAAATAAAAAAGTGTCATATACGTGTAAGATGATTTACATTTTACTGGTTTTTTTTTCCTTTAGTTCTAAAGTCGAGTCGGGTTATAAATTTAAAGTTTGATTATGTGCCATTATTAAAATCTTCACAATCGAAAATATCAATTGTGTGCTTAGATTTTTCTTTTCCTTTTTCTTTTTAAGACCCATCATTTTTAATTTTATTTATTTAATTTTACTCATATTAGATCATTTATAAATTTATTTAAATTTTAATGTCCCTAAATACTTTCTTTCTACAACATCATTAATAAATTATTTCAAAATTAATATATTTATTTATAAATAAATTTATCATATCATTTAAATAAATTTTTAAATAATTTCATATTATTTTTTTAGTTTATATTGGAATGAGCTTTATTATTAAATAAATATGTATATATTAGTCTAGTTGACTCCCTGTCAGCCCGCTAGTGCGTATGAGTTACAATTAATTGTTGGTATATATTTTGCTTTACATCTCTGTTTCTCTTCTTAGATAAGTGACATAAAAGTACAAAGTCAAACTACTCAAAGTTTTTTACTTACTATGCTACAGTTGTTACATGCATACTTTTTTCTATCTCTTACAGCAAATTTATTTGTTATATACTTATGATCTGTCGACATTGAGAATTAATCGATTAGGTTCATGTAGGTCCAAACTGTAGATATCGTATTGTTGACGTGGTAAACCAGTCAACCAGATTCTTGAGCCCAATGCCGCACAGATAAGGAGACCTGCAACAAACGAACCCAATAATGGCAAAAAAGAGGAGAAGAAAGAAGAACACACGATGTTTAAAGTGGTTCGACCTTTTTAGAAGTGCCTACGTCCACTGTCTCTGTTATTAATGACAGTCTCTCTCTCTAAACATTTACTCTCTCGGTATTTTGGCAGAATGATGGCACTCTCAATTTGTGGATGCTCAACAATAAATGCCCTCCTCTATTTATAGAGGAGATGAGGCTACAAATGGAATAAACAGACAAAAGAGACTGATCTTATCGTAATTAATGCTGCTGGAGAGTATTTAATGCTTCTGACTTCTGCCAGGTCAACTTTGGCTTCACGCGTGGGCCGAATGCTAGCCCATGCTGTTCTGGTGAGATTTCTTGGAATTAAGCTGTCATTAGGTGAAATAAACTTGTTTATCGTGTAAGGCACGCCATCTTACTGTCTTGCACTGAAACTGGGTGAACTGGAGTAGAGAGCGGACTGAAGCTTTGTCATGACAACCTTGACTTCGTGACGGCCTGACGATCTCAACGTCGCTAAGAAGGCAATAGGCGTCTGACCTTGTCTTCGCTAGTCCTTTCACGATCTCGATCTCGTTGACTACTAGAGCGATCTCGCGAGCTTATGAATAGTGCTTCGTACCCGGTCTTGGTAGCTTGGGCCACTATCTTGATGGGCCTTTGCCAGCCCATTTGAGGAATCCGAAAATATCCATAACACGTATGAATTGAATAAACACACAGAAGAAAATAAAGAAATGACAGAGGAATAACAAAAGATATCAGGAGTTTTTAAGTGGTTCGACTCAATACTTTATCTACGTCTACTGTTTCTCATTATTTTTCAATGTATATGCAGTACTCTCTTTTTTTCACAATGAGGATCCTCCCTTATTTATAGGAGGGGAGGTGCAACAGTAGCGCCTAATAAGTTAAAATATAATGATGATCACAATTAATGCTTTAAGATTGCTTTAAGTGCGCTTGAGTTGCATTTAATTCGTCTAAGTTATATCTAATGCGCTTGACAGCTTTCAATACATGTTGCTTAGACGATTAATCCAAGTGATTAGCCCAAGTGGGCTAGATAAGATCTTCGTAATCCAGTTGTAATTTCTGGTGGAATTGACGTATATGGCACATCTTAAGCTATAATTGGCTTGACGGTTTTAACTGTTTAGTTGACTAGTGACTTGGGAACTACAGTGTTCGACAGCTCGTTGGACGAGCTGGGTCGTCCAAAGTCCAACTGTGTTTGGCTTTTTGGGCTGATCGTGCAACTTACGTCTGCGATTTGGCTATCTGGCGAGTTGTATGTCAGATGAGCTAGATTCTACGGTGATCTGTACATCTGATAAACTAGACCTTTAGGCGGGTTGTACCTTAGCAAAATGTGTAGTTTTTTCTTATTGGAAGGTCTCAGACTTCAAACTGTCTCGGGTCTCTATTAACAGTACTGAACTTTTACCAGTTCATTTAAGGTAGCTTAAAAACATCTATAACATGATCTAAATCTGATCATGTATATTAATTTTGTTAGTGTTTGTTTTGTTATGTATGTAAAATGTGTTATATACTGCTTAGGAAAAAGTTATTACATTTTACAACACACTTACTTGAAGTGGAAATATTTTGATATCTTTTACAAATTAAGTGCTGATGTTGACTATTCATTAAATTTATAGTGAAAAATACAAAAAAAATCGATAAATGCATGCCAAAATTCGTTTTTGACATCATTTTTAAAAATATTTGTTTTCAGCCCCTCAAACAAATTGATTACACTATATATCCATTTTATCTTAATTTCCCTACCTACCTTATTATTCTTCGTAATTGCTCATGATATGTAATATTTGACTTCCTTTGTTGATCGTTTGAGTTTTATTGAGATTTTTTTAGTTTTTTTTTTTATGATTTTTCGAGTGTTCTTGTGTTTTGTATGTTGAATATTGATGTTTAGGATTAAATTTGATTAGATTTGATTTGAAAATAAAGGTTTTTAGTGAAGTGCAGCATTTAAGACGATAGTCCAATTTTATTAGGCCATAAAACCTAGTCTCATAAAATTTGGTACTGGGCAATTAACCCAGATTTTATTGCCCATTAAATCTGGTATCAGGTTTAAATTTCATGTTTTTTAAATTTGATTTAAGTTTGATAAACTCAGGTAGATAATAAAAATAGTTTATTTGAGAGGTTAAAAACAAATTTTTATAAAAAATATTAAAAATGAATTTTTTTCATTTATTCTTGGATAAAAGTGAATTTGTCCTATATAGATTTCATTTTTTTCCCCTCAATTAAAACAATAAAACAAAATTTTCTAATGACACTTAAACCTAAATCTTTAAAATAAATAATATCTTATCTCTTCCTCATCTCTTTAATATTTTAGAAACTCAAAAGCCAAAAATTTTATCATTTTTTAACATTTTTTCTTATCCTCTACCTGATTAGAAAGCGGTGGTGAATATATACCCCTCAAAAGCAATAAAAATAAGTTTTTAGTAGTTTTAAACTTGCCGTCCTCAAGTTTTATTTTTTAGGATAAAATAAAACTTTATCAAAATAAGCGTAGTTATTGTATAAAAAAAAAAAAGAAAAAAAAAAGAGTTTCTAGTGATTTAAAATTAAGAGATAGACAAGTTTTTTCAATTTATTTTTTTAATATAAAGTATTTATATAAAAGAAGTGTGAAAAGATAGCTTATTTTGTTTTGAAATAAAATAAGTACTTTTAAAAATTTTATTATAAAATCTGAAGTGTCTTTAAAATAATAAGTGTGAAAAGGAAAAAAAAAAAAAAAGTAGATTATAAGAAGAAAATTTCTACATCGTTTTCGTTGTTGTTACTGTAAACATAGGTAATTAGTCTAGTGTTACCAGACTCCTCATAAATCAAATATATTAAATAGAGCATTTACGTCCCTTGAGTTGAACCTACATGTTTACTTTAATATGGCTGATATATTAAATGAGTAGTTTTCTTATTTATTTTCTGTCAATTATGCATCGTAAGGTTTTATTAAGAGTAACTTCAGTGGAACTTCCCAAACAGAGCTTGAAAAGAGCTTCCTATAATGTTAAAGTTTGAATTTCTCCCAATGAATGTAACTCAACTTTTTTAATAGGTTAAAAGTATACTAGAATGACCAAAAAAAACAAACAAGGAAAATAAGAGCTCTTATAATATAAATGTCAATTTAAAATTAGTAATGTTTTGTAAAAACAAAAATGCTTTAATGTGCAATAAGTGGGGAAGCAGCTAATAAATTTAGAGGAGCATAGTCTAAGCCCTTACTATGGCAGTAATTAGGGCATCCATTCGAGGCAACACGGACATGAGGCCATGAAAGGAATACATTTGCCCCAAAGAAATCATATTTAACATCACAATTCTGTTTCAAGAGCAAGATTATCAACCTCTTCTTTATGTGCTCAATTAAGGCGTTTAAACTTGTGAAACATTAACTCCTTGTTTAACCATTGACAACGCCTCTTATCTTGAATAACCAAAATTGCCCTTATGAGCATGTATAATAGGCACATTGATTGAGTGCCAACGGAGTTTTTTCATTTTGGGTCCGATTAATAGTGGAACGGTAGGGTGGTCGAACAAGAAACATCGGCTACCTTCGTTTGAGTTGTCAAGAAATTTACTTAATAGTGAAGAACAGATCAATAGAGCTCGGTTGCTGAAGCCTGGAGTAGAAGAAATCACCAAGCAAGAGTTATGGGAAATTGTACCCTCGTTCAGAATCTGACAGCACTGACGTCTCTTTCTTAATTTAAACCACATAAAGTAAAAAAAAAATTATTACATACACAAACACACAAAAACATATAATATGGACCTAGTTAAACATGTATAACTGTAAAATAAATAAATATAAATAGATTCAAAAAAAGAGTAACCCCACCCCCAACTCCTCTATTAATACCCTCCTTGTCATCCATCCATCCTCGAAGCAGAAACTTACAAAGTCTTGTGTGTGAGAGAGGTCTTCTTCACACCTCTCTATACCAAGAGTTTAAAGAGAATAGATAACCGAGAGACGAGTGAAACAAGTATCGTTTCCTTGCTTGCTTGCTTGATTTATCATCATGTGTAATCCAAACACCACCACTACTACCCTTCCCACGCTGACAGTTACCGACAAACCAGCACAAACCCAGCAAACCCACATCTATATCGATCTCTTATCACTACCCAACACCATAAAACAGCCTGAATCAAGAGAGCAATATGTTTACTACCCATGTATCTCGGAGATCATCAGAGAGACCAAATCACTCTTCAACTTGGCCTTCCCTATAGCCCTAACGGCTCTCATTATCTACTCTCGCTCTATCCTCTCCATGCTTTTCCTAGGCCACCTAGGTGACCTGGAGCTGGCTGGTGGCTCTCTTGCTATCGCCTTCGCTAACATCACAGGCTATTCAGTTCTTTCAGGGTTGGCTCTAGGGATGGAGCCTCTCTGTTCACAAGCTTTCGGTGCTCAACGTCCAAAGCTCCTCTCTTTAACCCTCCACCGCTCAGTGATTTTTCTGCTAGTATCTTCAATACCCATATCATTTCTCTGGCTCAACATGTCCAAGATTCTTCTCTATCTTCATCAAGATCCTAATATAACCCGTATCGCACACACCTACCTCATCTTCTCTCTTCCTGACCTTTTAACGAACTCCTTCTTCCATCCAATCCGCATTTATCTTCGCGCTCAAGGCATCACCCTCCCACTCACTCTCGCTTCCTTGGCGGGCACCCTTTGTCACTTCCCTATCAATCTTTTTCTAGTAACTCATCTCAAACTCGGTCTCGTCGGTGTCGCTGCTTCAGCTGCTATCTCCAACTTTTTCGTCCTTTTATCTTTGGTTTTCTACATTTGGGTAACCGGCTTGCACCAGCCGACCTGGACCAACCCAAGCCGTGACTGCTTGACCGGCTGGAAGCCGCTTCTCAAGCTGGCTGCGCCCAGCTGTATTTCCGTCTGTTTAGAGTGGTGGTGGTACGAGATCATGACAGTTTTGTGTGGACTCCTGGTGGACCCCAAATCGACGGTTGCGTCTATGGGAATTTTGATCCAAACGACGTCGTTGATCTACGTTTTCCCGTCATCCCTAGGCTTCGCGGTGTCCACACGCGTGGGTAACGAACTGGGCGCTAAGCGTCCCGAAAAAGCGAAACTATCCGCTGTGGTGGCGGTGTTTATAGCCTCAATGATGGGCTTATCAGCTGTGGTCTTCGCATCCGGGATGAGAGATAGGTGGGGCCGGATGTTCACGGATGATGTGGATATCCTACGGTTGACATCGGCCGCTTTGCCCATCCTAGGGCTGTGTGAGCTTGGTAACTGTCCGCAAACGGTGGGGTGTGGGGTCGTCAGAGGCACAGCCCGCCCTTCCACGGCAGCTAACGTGAACCTCGGTGCATTCTATCTAGTGGGCATGCCAGTTGCTATTGGGCTTGGGCTTTGGCTTGGGGTTGGGTTTTGTGGGCTTTGGCTAGGTTTATTATCGGCCCAGGTCTGCTGCGCCGGTCTCATGTTGTATGTAGTTGGGACTACCGACTGGGATATTCAAGCAGAGAGAGCTCAATTGCTAACATGCACCGCGGGCGTAGATACTGCCTTAATTTCTCATCATAATGATGAGGAAAATCGTCAACCTTTGATTTGCATTACGGTGGCTTCACCTTAATGTATTCTTTTTATTATTATTATTATTTTGTTTTATTAATTTTTTTTCTTTTGTTTGGTGAATTAATATTTTTTCTATTAGGAGAGATGGGGATTTGCATTAACACGGGTAAAATAAAAAAAAATTTTCTCATTCTTCCAACAGTTTCTACGCGTTTGTTTCTCTTTGTTGTGTAATGGCATCACATCACAGTTAAAAAAAAAATTTGTAACGTAACAGTAACTTTTACATCGGAACGCAAACAAACAAACTAGTAACCCACGAAGCATTAAATGTGAGGACAGTGTTTCAAATATTCAGACAAGTTTGATCTTTTTATTTTTCTTTTGTTGGGTTGAACAGAGCGTCGAAGCAGCTTCAAACCAGGAGCTGACAAGTGGAAGTTGTAACCAAGGTCTGCTGTGTTGACACACCCGACTACTGTAGGGAAGGCTATGGCATGAGACAGACAATGATGAATCATGAAAATATGTTTGTGGAGATGGCTATAAGATGGTGGCCTGACTAGCTAGTGGGGGTCGTTGTTGTTTCGCATCTTATCTCTTGGGGGGCTTTTCTATAGTCTGGTCCTGACCTAAGAGTTTTGCTTGCACAGTCTAGTTAACTAAAGAAAGTTATTTTTAGTTGGTGATCGCTGATCATTCATGGCAAATCAAATCAAAGTAACTTAAAAGGAATTCAATTACTCAAGCTAGATATATGCTGAGAGAAGAAGTGGTGTGCCCTTTGTATGGGAAATGTGTTGAATGTGGAAAGTGACTTTTTTTATTAGTTGCCTGATGCCAAACAAGATGTACACATAATTTGTCTGTTGATTAGGACACCAATTACCCACTTGGTCTCAACTTTAATCAAAACAAGTGGAAGGATAGAATAATCCGCAACCAAGTGTTTGTGTTGGAATGACCTCTCTCTGAAAACAAGTGAGAGACCATCATGATTTTCTCTTTGAATGCTGGGAATTCAACTGAAAAAAAGAAACAATTGTATTCACGATATTATTGCATTTTCTTGTAAATATACATCAAGATTGAAGCCAATGTGATTTCAACAAGTATATATAATAATAATGGTTGTGACTAAATGGCATCATCAGCTGCAGAAGTTGGTTTCAAAAGCACACACAATTCAGCTGGGTTGAATATGGTACTTTTGGTATGCTTATAAAAAAACAACCAAACAAACAAACAGTCGCTATAATGAGAAAAACGGCCCTCCACAGAAGAGAAGACACAATCACCACGGCAGCTCTCTGAAAGGAAAACAAAAGAGGGTCTTGTCTGTTATAAAGTGGCTGATACTGTTTAAGCAGAGGTCGCACGAGGGGGGGTATCAGCCGGTCCACCTTTTGTTGTTTTCTTATATACACTTCTCCTCTTTTCTCTTGTCACTTTTTTACTTTGCAGCACAAATTCGTTTCCCCTTCGTAAAACTCAAATTTTAAAATACTCCCAAGCTAAGTACGGTCCTATTGTTGCTTTGGGGGCTCCATGCTATCAAATCAATCAAAGCTTTGAACCAAATCCAATAGCCCACTGCTTGGATTTTAGCCAACAGCCTCCTCATACGAATCACATATAGGGTTCCCAAGCACTGTGCCATATTATATTTATCATTATTACCGTGATGAAAGGTGAATTGTGTCCACTTGAAAAATATCAACTTGACAAAAGATTATGTAACAACTTCTATCGCTTTATACAATGCACCTTCTGATCATGGAAATCTTACATCAATTTTTTTTCCTAATTATCACTATTTTCTTTGATTGTTGTGATGTAACATGGATGATAACGAAATCAACCGAATTGCTCTAATTTTCTACGTGTAAGGTCAAGATTTACGTACACTACTACTAGAATGGCATTTGGAATTTAATCACATCGGACTACTATATGAGGAATATATCACATGATGACTAGGTGACCATTGTTTTTATATATTCTCAACCTAATGAGAGCTTTATATTGTGTGCTCATAAGTGTACATCATACTATAGAGAAAACATTTTTGCACATTTGGTGTAACGAATTTTATCTAGTTTTTATACTATATGTTATGAATTATCAGTCAAATATATTTTTATACCACATAATATGTTTTTAATAAATAATAAAGAATTTTTTTCATATCATGTGACATGCATCTCTCATCGGATTGGATTCTCCCATGTCATGATTCTTGATATAAATGACTAAGAGCATAGACACCGTAGCACGCACTAAAGGCTAAAGCACATCTTAAATTCTTGAACCTGGTCTTTATAAATTCGAATGATTTGACCATATTTCTGTAGCATTAGTCCAATCAAAATTGGTACCCTAGATTAGAATGAGATGTTGCTATGATTTAAATTTATTAAATGTCATTATAAACTGACTTCAAACTCACTTTTCCAAAACCATGAAAATGGCTGCTTGATTAAATTTTACTCGTAGATCTCTCTTTGATTTTCATCTTCTTTCCATTTTAAAAGCTGGACAAGATGGATTAAAGGAATGTTAAATCAATTATTATTTGTATAATCTGAATTGACTACTTCTATTATTTATATAATTTGAATTGACTACTCCTATTATAGGATGATATCTATTCATATGATATGAGGAAAAACTATTTATCCTAAAGTATTTAGGAGGCTACGTACTCTCTGTTTAGATATTATTTGTTTTTTTTTTTTTTGTAAATATAATTAAATAATTGACAGATACAAATACATTTAGCTAGGGGATGCACTGACTTTACCTCTTACAAAAAAGTCTAAGGTTATTTTTGTAATTTCAGCTTCATCTTTTATATAAAAACCATATTCAAATATAGTTTATATATTAACTTGATTGTGGAAGACCCCTTATTATTTTCATAATTCATTAATATTCTGATCCGATCATCAATTTCATTTTCAGTAAATTGCTGTTACCATGCCAAATTCATAATTCTAAAGAGATTTTTTCCCATATACAATCTATTTTTTTCCTTTTTTTTCACTTCTTTTATAAATACATTATATTTTAAATAACTATTATTTAAAATTTCTAAAATATTTTATCTTATATACAATACTCTTTCATCTGTTCGAAATTGTTTTTCACAAAAATTTAATTTTGAAACGAATAAATTGGGAAGAGTGATGTTTGAAAAACCCCTTAATTTTCATTCATAACACACTGCATTTTTATTATTTTTTTTAAATTAAACTCATTTTAAAGAAATTTTATTTTGTCCTATTAAAACAAAATTTAAAGATTGCATGTTTATAACAAACTAAAAACTTACTTATTAGTTATTATGTTATTTATAGGGGCGTAATAATGTTCACAATCACTTTTTAACTAATTATATCATTAAATATATACTAAAAATGATAAAAAATTGTGGGATTTTGAGCGTATAAAAGCTTGAAGACAAAAAAGATATAATATGTTTTGTATTCCAAAGATTCATATGTAAGAAACTTCAAAATTTTAATTAAAGATGAAATTAATTATCATTATGAAAAGGTTATTAAATTGAAAAGTAAAAAAATACTTAACTGAGTGTCAATTGCCACTCAATCTAAACTCTCACCCTAAAGTCTCAGTACTAGTAAGTCATAACTCAACTTAAAAAATTACAAATTAAATACGATATAATTATGAAATTCCTAATTATAACATTAAAAGCTTAATTCATAATATTAAAATTCACAAATCTAATAATGTTGTAATGGTAGTGGCTGGACCATATATGGTACCCTATATATGAGGTCAGCAAAGCCTCATGCAATATATATATATATATTTTTGCCTGCCTTGATCAATTTTTGCTTTCTACCGTGCAAATTAGCGAGTACCCTCATGGCCAACAGGAAGCGTTTCAAATTTTTTTATCTTTTTCAGGACCCGAATGATTATCGAAATTTCGTTTGTCAAACTCTCTGGTTTCACTTGTTTCGGTCCGCAAACGGTAAATGAGATCAATACCATTCATCAACAACAATTAATGACATATGTATACGGTGTATATCCATGATACAACGGTCGATATTTGAATCAAATGAATAACATCCTACAAGCAATAATATTATACTGTAATCAGTCTGCAGAATGACGCACTCTAGACTAAAGCAATGTGTCAAAGTTATATATATATATGTATGTATATATATATATATATATATATGTGTGTGTGTGTGTTTGGTGGGGGGGTGGGGGGGGGGGGGGGGGGGGGGGGGAGGAGAGAGG
Organism: Dimocarpus longan; assembly: GCA_022984855.1. Taxonomy (NCBI): domain Eukaryota; kingdom Viridiplantae; phylum Streptophyta; class Magnoliopsida; order Sapindales; family Sapindaceae; genus Dimocarpus; species Dimocarpus longan. The sequence continues at coordinate 45,633,086 of CM041012.1, read as the reverse complement.
GGAGGCGAGGGTGTGGGTGTGTAATGGATTTGGTTTCATATGCAAGTAGTGTATAATTTACGGTGCATGTGATTAGGGATCGACTTTTTATTAGTTTTATTTTCATAAAATAACATTAATCTCAAGAGTCACTTGTACATCAAATAATATATATGCTTTTTTGGATCAAATCCTCCGCGCATATAATTAAAACTAATCTATTCAGATCAAATTGTTTGAATTCTTCGTTAATTCGTCTAATAACGATTTAATTCTCTATATAAGCCAAAGTTTTAACTCATCATTACTTTAGGGTGATAACATCTAATGTATACTTTTTAATTTTTTTGGTTACTACATCTAGTGTATGCTAAGTTACACATACTTAGGTGAATTTGAATTTCAATACCATATAGTCTTCACAAACTTTTAAGCGCCTACTTCTCTGTGCATGAATTCTATGTACAAATTTAACATATTTAAATTTTAACATACTTAACAATCGTCAATGGTCATAGCTAGCTACATACTGATTTATAAGTTTATATTGACATAGATTTATAGGATTTCATTTGGTAACTGGGCATTACTTTTATGGTGTATTAACTTGAGGGATTGGGGAATGAAAATGAGAAATATATATAATTGTTGATGTTTACATGCTCTAAATTAACATATTGAGAGTAGAATAAGCAAACTCAAAACATACCTAGATTGGATCCAGCCATCAAGTCCCCACAGTTGTGCCTCAACACGAAGCAGAGGGGGCATGGTTGGCAACCTTTTTTGCTACTAAAATATACATAATCAACTCAACATATATGCCGAAACAAAGACAACATCATTCTAGAGCATCATGCTTCTCACATGGCTTCCCTTTTCAGCAAACCACCCCCACTCCCTTCATTTTGCTGCTCTCTGTCTGTCTTTTTCCCTTGTCTCCTTATCTAAACCTCTACTTTTCAAAGCTTCTTGTCATTCCTGCAAAGTCCCAACCACAGCATCATCACCCAAGCCCCTCCATCATGCCAGCTGCCTCACTATGTGGAAGAAACCCTAGATGGTAAAAAGAAAAAAGACCTTCTAGGTTTTTAGGGCATAAGGGGCTGGCCTTTCCTGTCCACCTTATATGCAACAACTGGCACAATATATATAAATATAGACACACATATATATACTTTAGTCTTGAATATTCTTCTCACTAGCTCTGCATGAGTAGGCTGATTAGTTTCATGATTTGTTCAACCTACTGCTTTCTTTATTTCTCAACTTGCATGGCATGACATGTCCCCAAGTGAGGAGCTCATCTCTTTCACACATCTCTTGTTTATTAATATTGGGTTTATATATATATACACATATGTCTCGGTATTTCTAGGGTAGCATATTTTAGGCTTCACTAGCTCACCCATCATTCTCTACCACCTCTCAGGCTGACACTTGGGTCCACTCTAGATGTGGTTTTGATACTGAATACAGCTTTAAAACTAGCTTGTACGTGAAAAAAGAAAACATGCAAACATGCTCCTATATTTAGAGTGTGTTTAATTATTTTATTTGTTTGCTCTTCTGGGTTTGGTTTGAAGATAATAAAAGTAGATGGATGGCATTGTTTTCAAGTGTTGGGAAGTGAGAAGGGAGAATATTTGTACTTGGTAACTTGTAGCGGAGAGGAAATTTTGACTTGGGACTCAATAATTGCGTATAGACTACTTGCCCTTCATCCAATCGAAGCACATTATTGTTGTTTAATTTGGACCAAATGTTTGACACAGAATTATATAATATTAATGAACATAAAAACGAAAAAAGATAAATATCTTCCCCATCACCAACGTTTGGGACCCAAGTACCAAGATAATAGCCAGAATTCAGAAAGTCGAACCAGAAGGTTTAATCCGTAAAAGAGACCAAAAGATACTTGTTTTATCAAATATCGACTAGCAAAACTTGTTTAGTCTGCAAAAAGTTATATTTTGACGCCGATTTTTTTTTCGTGTAATTATCGTGTTAGCAAATATTATTATATCAACAGAAACCTTTAATATATATATTTATATTACTGAACAAGTTAAAATATTATAGACAATATTCAAGAACTTACAAAGAATTAAAACTTTAAGAACTCAATTTTATCCTATATAGATGCACGTTAAAAGCATGAAAATAAACTTTACATCACATATGCATAAAATTTCGAAGAAGCTGTACTTATTGGTATTTGACGGTGTTGCTATGTTCTTCATTTATGAATACAATTGGGCAGTTAGACTCTTCAATGGGCCTTCTTCATTCCAAATTCTAAATCGTCAAACTACTTTGTACTTTATGGAGGAGAAGTCGTTCTACTCTCATGGATCCTAAAGTTATTACAAAGATGTATTGGATCGGAGGTTATGTTACTGTGTCATTTCGGCATGGTAAGACATTAGATTAAAATTCAATAATACAAAAATTATCAAATGATGTATGATGTATTTTAATATTTTTTAGATAATCAATATTGAAATTATCTTTAAATAACCATGATATTTTGAAAATATTGTGGTAGTTTTAGAAATTTAAATCCTTGATAATTTCACCGAAATCAATATATGTTTGGTTTCACTTCGGCCTTTGTTATTCACTATTCAATAAGTAATTCTCTAAAAAATTTATTTCAAATATTTTTATAAAAGTTTATTTTAGAAAATATAATTACAAATTAAAACTTGATTTATTTGTATTCCTACATTTGAATATTTATTAATGTTATTGGCTCCATCGATGTTACTTTGATATCAACAGAAACCTTTTATTGTGACTTCATATTTATTTTTTCAGTTGAATAGGTTAAAATATTACAGATATTCAAGAACTAACTATAACTAATTAAAAAACTTTTAAGGATTGAATATATACTAGATACATCTTAAAAGAATGAAAATATGTTTTAAGTCAAGCTTACATAAAATTTTAAAGAAGCCATACTTATTGGAATTTGATGGTATTTTTAACTTTATGTTTGCAATGTTAAAAAATGGTTTTCTTAATCTCTTTTCTTTTTGAAATACTTTCCTTTCATTTTCTAGTTCTCAAGTACAACGGAGATCATATTAGTGGGCATTGATTTCTACAATGGACTTTGTGCACCACTCTAAAATTGTAAATGCATTCGTAAGTATCATTTGTTCAAAAACGCTCGAATTATATTTTTAAAAATAAATTTAGTAAATTTATATAAAAATACAATAAAATTAAATTAAAAATAATTTTTTTATATTAAACTGGTTATTATTATGTATTAAATTTTTTTAAAAACAATTTTTAATGGGTTATAACCTCGAAAGAGATGTACATAGATTCAGTATGGCATGCAAATATTGCAACTCGAGATCAAATTAGAAATTAGCCACATTATTTACTTTGTAAAAAAGTAGTTATATAATCATGAATCCTAATGTCGTTTTGGTACATTAACAGGTTATTAGATTGTGTTGATGGTCGGAACCGATCAACAACTGAAACGATTTGTATAGGGTCGACTGCACACCGAGCTGCTACACGAGCTCGCGGTTGATATTAAGCCTCTTATCCCTGCGAAGTCGATTTTGGAGTCGAACCCTTAACCTTATAGACTTTTTGGGTTGATGGTCGGAACCAGTTAACACACAAAACGATTTTGTGTGGGGTCGATTGCACACCAAACTGCTACACCCAAAAAAGCCTATAAGGTTGAGAGTTCGACTCCAGACGTGACTTCGCAAGGATAAGTGGCTTAATATAGGCCGCAAACTTGTCGCAGCTTGTGCTTAGTAGACCCACATCTGCCCTACAAGTCAAAAGGGGTTCAACAGCTGTGAGCTCGTGTAGCAATATGGTATGCGATCGGCCCTACACAAATCGTTTCGGGTGTTGACCGGTTCCGACCATCAACAGATTGGAATTCAATGCTTAAAAAAATATATTTTTTAACATAAAAAAATGAATAAATACTCCACTAAATAATTTATTTTAAATATTTTTATAAAAGGAAATTCAGTTTCGAAACTCATTGCGAAGCCTGATTTATTTGTATAACTTCACTTGAATATTTATTATTGTTGTTGGCGCTCAATCAACGTTTCTTTGTCATTCCTTTCGTGTTACATGCAGTAATGGTTAAACTATTTTTCTTTTAACACAACAGGGACACGAAAATAATGTGGAGGAGCTAAAAATATGAGCATAGTTGAAGCTAACGGCCCAAGGCACTTGAAACCATTTTGGTCTATAGATCTAAAAATCACCAGTAACGTGGCCCATAAATTGCAATATTAGGCACAAGCATACCCATTCCAACAGAATGCATTTCCATCGTCACTTTTCGGATCATTTTGGGGGTGACAATGTTTACACCCGCAGAAACTTTATGTACGCCCTAAATTATAATTACTTCAACACCCCACTTAAATGAAACTATTACAATAATCATAAATACCCGACATGTATCATATAAATATAATGTTTAATATTACACATTTTGATTATTAACTATTTGTCCAAATAAACATATTAATTATTTATTAATCAAAAAATACAAATTGTAATTTTTAAATTGAAATATTAAAAAATAAAAAACCATTTGAAAGATTTCTACAAAAAAGGAACAGTAAAGAATATTATTTCTAATTAAGAAATCAATTAAATAAAAATGAAATTAAATAAATAAAAATTAAGATGTGCACGTGAAGAAGCCTTGCTGCTCCATACATTGTATTTTATTTTTATTAATTTATAGTATTTAATCGAACGTTTAATTAAAGGACGTTTTTGGAAATATATGGGATGTACCTACAAATTTTAACATTTAAAAAAATTTAGTGCGGTACACATATAAAAAGAGTGTACATACGATTCTTTAGGGGTGTAAATATGGCCACTCTTATTTTTGACCTCACTTGTGGTTTGGTGAATTCTGTAGTCACTTCCATGAGTTCCATGTAGACTTATTTTTTAGGCCCACTTAAAAATTATAGAGTTCTTTTTTTACTGGTACTTTTTATTAGGTGACTTTAACCATTGTCACTGAACTATTGAGATTTTGTAACACCTATTTTAGGTCCGAGACAAAATTGTCTTTATATATAAAGTGATAAGGTAAAAAAAATCATTACCAGTGTCATGAAGCTTTAAAAAAACGATGAAAGAGGGAGAGAGAGAAAATGTGACAGTTTATAGAGCCAAATTGATGATGACTTCAACGAAAGGGAATTAGGATATTGATGGTGAGTTCTACGGCGACTGCGATGGCGAGATCAAGGATCGGTGATTTCTATTGCAGGTTAAACGACATTGATTGATTGTACATTTTGAGTTTGTTGAAATTGGAGGTTTATTTTTCTAGAGACTTCGAGATGAAAGATGGAATTGATTTGTTTTAGAGACGTACGTATTGATGACGAATTGAATGGAGAAGATGCCTGAGGAACCATGGATGGAGAGTTGCTGCTAGTTTTGGTGTTTTGAATGGAATTTGTTTTCTGTTTAAATTAAGGTTAATTTTTGTTAATCTGTAATAAATGGCATATGGTTCAGACATGTGATACTTATTCAGGATACGTGATTTTCGTTTGGAGCATATAACCTTTATTTAGGACATGTATGTATTCAGGATATTATAGTCATGTGTTTGGAATACGTAGTTATATGTTTAAAAAATATAATCATTGTTCGAGATATTCGTTAAGGATGTGAAATGGAAAGTTTCCACTTTTAGGCATCAGTAAAACTAAAATCATTAATAAAATGACAACGACAAAAAGGATTTTTTATTTTCACAAATTTATGTGTACAATAAAAATTATTTTAAAAAGTTTCATTGGATTATAATACAACAATGCTAGACATCTTATTTTTTGTATTTCAAATTGATCCTCCTAACTCATGATGTATAAATAAATTAAAGAATACATTTTACAATTGAAAGTATTAATGGGCAACTATTCACCCATTGATATATAACGAGTTAAGATATATGGTGGGATGTATAATATTATTAATAGCAATAACCATGTAATAGGAAGAATTATATATATTTTTTAATTTTATTATATTATATTGTTTCAATACATTTCACTGCAAATATTTTTTGAATAAAATTAAACCATTTTGAAAAAAAAAAAAAAACTAATTCAGAGGGGAGTAAATTCCTCTGTCCACTTTTTCTGCAGAAGATGCTTGAGGAAACCATGGATGGAGAGTTGCTGCTAGTTTTGGTGTTTTGAATGGAATTTGTTTTCTGATTAAATTAAGGTCAATTTTTGTCAATTTGTGATAAATGGCATACGGTCCAGACATGTGGTATTTATTCGGGATATGTGATATTTGTTTGGAGCATGTGATCTTTATTTAGGACATACTATATATTTAGAACATTATAGTCATGTGTTTGGAACACGTAATCATATGTTTAAATTGTATAGTCTTTATTCGAGACATTCGTTAAGGGTGAAATAGAAAGTTTTCATTTCTAGGCATCAGTAAAACTCAAATCATTAGTAAAATGACAAAGACAAAAAGGATTTTTTATTTTCACAAATTTATGTGTACAAAAAAAATTATTTTAAAAAATTTCAATGTATTATAACACAACAATGCTAGATATCTCATTTTTTGTATTTCAAATTGATCCTAACTCATGATGTATAAATAAATGAAAGAATACATTTTACAATTGAAAGTATTAATGGATAACTATTCATCAATTGATAAATAACGGGTTAAGATATATTTTTGAATAAAATTAAACCATTTTGGAGAAAAAAAACTAATTCAGAGGGGTGTAAATTTCCTCTGTCTACTTTTTTCTGCCCCCGCGTCCCCCCCAAGACACAGCAAAACTGGACTTTGGTGTACATATTCCACGAAGTTGGAGTAAACCAATGCTGCCACATGCTTTCTGGCTATCATCATGGTTGGCACTTGGCAGCAGTATATTAACATTAATATTTTCCTAGTTTACTAATTTTTATAAACCATATAATTATTATGACATGTTTAATACGTGCATTTTTTTTTTCTTGTTTTGAATACTACTTGTTGTGGAGACAAGCTCAAATCAAAACGAAGTTGAATAAGCGCTATATACAAACCACCGCTAAATGACCTCTCTTTATTAGTGAATCACATTAGAAGTTGATAATATGTGTACTTCTCTTACCAATTATATTTTTATGAGGTTTATTCCTTATAAAAAATGGATCGAAGATTTTTAGTTAGACAGAAATACTTAAATTTCTGCTTAAAATCGCCATGTTTCTATCAAGGATTAGTCAATCACGTAATAGATTAAAATTTCGCCAACAATATTCTCTCAATAAGTAATATCGGTGGACAAAAGAGAACAAGATTGAACAAAAATACTTAGAAATTTCATAGATCAGTTAAGTTGGAATACAATTTTTAAATGTATCTGCATTCTGGGTTAAAACAGGAACTCGGTGTAGAACTGATGTTGTTTTATGTACAAAAGGAGAAAAGATTGTTAAGTTAGCATCCAGAAATATATGTTACCTACTTACCTTAGCTAGCTTGGCCTTGGTTGAGCAGCTATATCTCTTTTTTTTTTTTTTTTGTGAAATGAATAGCTATATCTAACATTAGCTGTTTTATACTATTTGGGTTCTTCGAATTGACGGCCCATCCAACAGTGCCCTGTTTGCTACGCAAACGAATGTGTTTTTAGCAAATATTGGACTCTGACAATTGATAAACTACAAAGGATAAGATACACGACAGTACGATATTTAGCATTTTTTTTTTTCGTTATATATATGATACTTAGCATTTTATTAACTTTTCATAATGTACAAAACCATAGTAATAATTACTATAAAAACAAAAGGCAGGAAAAAAAATAAATAAATGAGTAAAAAATAAAAACCATGGTTTATTGCTCTATATAATTTTGATCATGTTATGGATAATATTCCATAACATCCTAAATCAATCATTGATGACATCTTTTCAATCTTCCTTGTCACTGAATTGATTCCTTATATATTTCCCTTGACACCGACATGAAAATGGTTAGTCGAAGACCCTACCTTTGAAATTCACAACTTTTATATTACACTTCATTTTCTTCATTTAAGTTCATAAATTGACAAATGGGCAAAATAAGTACTATATGCCCCATTCTTTCCATAAAAAAAAAAGAAAAAAGAAAAAAAAAATTGAAAGAGACTTGTAATTGACGCTAGACTCATAATTATGGTAGCTTGTGTAGTGTTTTTCAAAGCCGCAAATTCACGTCAATCAATTAACCCATAGCCACCAACTTTGATATTGATAACATCAATATACAATATTTTTGCAAATCATATTAGAGCGTAATTGTAATGTTATATAGAAAAATTATATCATTGGTCTCTATTTTTGCAAATACTTATTAACCGTGGGATCTCGGATCTAATATCCAGTACTCTTTTTACAAATGTCGAAAGTTCAGAAACATCGAATCAAGTATGCAATATGTCATTCACATTAGCTAAGAAAATTGACAAATGGTACAGATAATCACTGCATGTACGACATTAACGTTAGCTTTCAAAATAATCCATAAAGGTATGTCAAAACCATCAAAAGAGAATTTTATCTTTCAAGTTTAAGATATTTTTTAGCAAATCACTCCTAATTGATATTAAATAATCAAATTTACCAACCTATATGGGTCCCAATGGTTGTGTTTATCAACTTACATTAAAGTTGGTTGGAAGTCTTAATACTAGAATAAAAATGAAGTTGTTGGTACCATCGAAAGATAATGTTAGTTAAGAGTTGATCAGTAATTCATTTTTATATTTTTATATCACTGATATAGATAATTTTTTTATCATTATATAAAAATATATGAATTATTCTTTCATCTTATATATATCCTATTTTTGTTTATATATGAATTACTCTTTCTCATATCATAATTACTCTTTGAACCGCACCATAAAGATAAATTTTTCTTGATTTGGATCCAGTTTAAATGACAAATTTTTTTCAATTTGCAAGGGAACAATATTGTGTGGGCTGGCATCCCAGTCAGCCAGAGTTGGAGTCCGTACAAAGTACGTGAATGTGACGCGAGGCTCTCAATTGTCAAAGCTCTATTATGAGTATTTCCGTAATTACATATTAACTTGGTGACCTCATTTTGGATTTTGTCTTTGAATGGTCCGAATTGCGGTCTGTGTACAAACCAGCCAGCTAACAATCTAGATCTCGAATCAACTTTTCAATTACCACTTTACCCTTCTCAACCCTATTGTTCCACTATTCTATACATCAATGATGGATGTTCATTGTTCCATTTTAGTAAAGAGCAACTTGCAAGGACGACCTTTTTTTTTTAGCCTGGATATTTAGTCAGTATTCGGCAAACTAGCACTACGCTACAATAGAGAATCCAAATCTTTTTGTGTTTTTTAATTTTTATTTATTTATTTTGGCACTGGTTTATCTTCACCTTTGAACTCTCTTACAGACTGCAATAAAAACGTTACTTACTCAAAATTGATAAGTTAAATTGGTTCATAAATTATTGAACAACAATGCAATACAACAATATAAAGGAATTATGTAAATGACAGTTAGATGCTGGCATGTGATATGTAACTTTTTTTTTTTTTCAGAATCCCAATGACTGAAATCAGGTAGCACATACAGGATCACAGCTATATTAAAAATAAAAATAATATATATTTATAATAAATATAAATCAAACTCCAATCTTTGAATTTCAGATCTAGAGTCCAATGAAAAATAATCTATAAAAGGAAATAAAATTTGATTGTTGAATGTTGACACAGAGAAATTTACGGTGAGTACAAATTGGTTGTGTGATACTTGGCCTTTACTAGTTAAAAAACCATTCAAAGCGCGATAGTAAGGTGTTTATGATTCAGAGCTAGAGAAGGCAATATTCTTTCTTGCGAGAAAACGAAAATGAAAAGAAGGGCATTACAGGGTTTAGCAATTGAAACATTTATTTGCTAGGGGTCTAAGTTTAAAAGAAGAAAGAAAAGATACAAATAAAATAAAAATGTTAAGGCTTCACGAGATTGTCAGAGTCTGAGGACTCTGAGGTATCTTGCTTTTTAAGGACACGTCGCTCCATAAGCCCTGTGCGTGTGTTTTCGCTGTTGAGTGTTGTTGCGTTTTCTTTTCAAAGAAAAGAAAGACAAAACTTTCCTGAGATTGCCATTGGTGGGTTTGCAAAATTGAGCCTCCCACTCACTTTATGTCTGCACTTTTCTTCCTTCTTTCTAGTTCTTTTCGAGAATCTGATTCTATTTGGTGGGTTTATTTATTTTATTTTATTATCATGTTATTTCTCTAAATAATGGGTTTTTGTTTCTTTAAAATAATAATATTTTTGTTTTTCAGAAAACGTCAGACGCCCTTAGCGGCATGTTTTTGTCATGTAATGCAGTTTTTCACGAGGGGCGTGACAGCTCTAGTTACTTTTTTAATTTTGTTTTCATTATTTTTCAAATGTTGCGACATATTTCTCTCTATTTTTTTTTTTTGTTGAAACTATATTTATCTTTATTTTGTTTCCACATTTTCAAATGTGGACGCTGTTTTAAAAGATTTTATTCTTTAACAACTCTGCATCAGCACTTTTCGCAACAAGGAAAGCACCTAAGATTGTGAGCTGTAACATAACAGCTCTCTTTTTTATTTTTTATCTATCCAAATGAGTAATAACTTTTGACAGTTTTTAGATTTCAGTTTTTCAGACCTCTCAGTTTCTCTAAGGACCAAACATGGGCAGAGCAACAAGGTGGTTAAAGGGCTTGTTTGGGATAAAAAGCAACAAACCAAGTTCAAATTCCGGTGACCGGAGAGACAATAAACAGAGTTGTTTTGGTCACTCTGGTAGAGACTCCGACGGCTTGTGTCACAATCCAGCTACAATACCACCTAACATATCTCCAGCAGAGGCAGCATGGTTGAGGTCTTACTATTCTGAGACTGACAAGGAGCAGAACAAGCACGCCATTGCTGTTGCTGCAGCCACCGCTGCTGCTGCTGATGCTGCTGTGGCTGCTGCTCAGGCCGCCGTGGCTGTGGTCAGGCTGACTGGCCATGGAGGAGGCACCATGTTTGGTGCCAGCCAAGAGAGGTGGGCTGCTGTTAAGATTCAGACTGTTTTTAGAGGCTTTTTGGTAAGCTGCTCCTGCCTGCTACACAATTTCAGCTTCATTAAAGTTTTTTGTTTTCTCTGGTTGTGCTTGTGTTGCATTTGTAGAAAAAAATTTTCCAATTTGTTGTTAGGTTCTTAGTTTGTTTCTTGAGTGGTCTTTTTCAATAATTTTGTACCTAGTTTTCAATTTCTCTGTTTACCAGTGAATTGAAAAATGAAATTACTGAATTTTGGAACCAAAACAGGCAAGGAAAGCCCTGCGAGCTCTGAGAGGACTAGTGAAGTTGCAGGCACATGTAAGAGGGTATTTAGTGCGCAAACAAGCCACTGCCACTCTCCATAGTATGCAAGCACTTATAAGAGCTCAAGCCACTGTTCGGTCCCAGAGAGCTCGTGGTCTCGTTAACAATAATAACAGATTTGAATCAAGAGCACGAAAATCTATGGTACAGAGTCTGATTACAACTAGACAAGATATTCAATTCCTTTGCATAGCATATTTACACTTGGTCATTAATTATGTTTCTTGCTTAATTTTGCAGGAGAGGTTTGATGAAACTAGAAGTGAACACACAGTTTCTATCCACAGTAGAAGACTGTCTGCTTCTCTGGACACCGCCTTTAACTCAATTGATGAGAGTCCCAAAATTGTGGAGGTTGATACAGGCAGGCCTAAATCAAGATCTCGCAGAACAAACACTTCGGTTTCAGATTACAGTGATGACCCACATTACCAAACACTCTCCTCTCCTCTCCCATCAAGAGTTCCCGCACGTTTATGGATACCCGATTGCAGGAATTGTCAAGAATCCGATTGGGGACTTAGTGGTGATGAATGCAGATTCTCCACAGCACAAAGCACTCCAAGGTTTTTCAGTCTTGATGGGTCTAAGGCTCCTGTTACGCCAGCGAAGAGTGTGTGTGCTGATAACTTCTTCAGGCAATACACAAACCATCCAAATTATATGGCAAACACACAATCTTTCAAGGCTAAATTGAGGTCACACAGTGCACCAAAGCAAAGGCCAGAACCAGGGCCAAAAAGAAGGCTTTCGCTTAACGAAATGATGGAGTCAAGGAGTAGTCTTAGTGGTGTTAGGATGCAAAGGTCATGCTCACAAGTTCAAGAAGCTATCAATTTCAAGAATACTGTGATGGGAAAGCTTGATAGGTCCACAGACTTCGCTAGAGAACCAGACAGAAATTATATTCAGAGGAAGTGGTGATTGCTAAATACCATTCGAATTACTCTGCCGCTACAATGTGTTGTTGACTGCAACTTGTGACTAAAAGAAAGGTAGATCATAGAAGATAAATTAGAATGTATGTAGATTTACATATTACTGTCATTAAAATTCAATTGCATCTGTTTCATATTTTGATGTCAAGTAATGGAACCAACCAAAATGCAATTGTAATATTATATCTCTGTTTCCCATGAAGTGAAGTGAAAAACTTCTCTTTTATATTTCTTTGGCAATTGGTAATTACCATTTAGTGTTATAGAAATTATATGTTTAAGCTGAATTGCTGCTGGGAGAAATATATCAAATGATGCAAAACTTTTGAATTCTTTGACATTGTCAAAACATGATAGCCATTGAAGAGTGGGGCTTTTGCCCATGCCATGGTCTATTAAATTCTTTGGTGTTATCATTTTTTTGACTTTAGAGATCAGAAGAAAAGAGAGACAAAGATATTAAAAAAAAAAATTTGCAGTTGGTTGATTTCAAATTGAAATAATTGAATCAAATGGAACCGCCTTTGGAAGTAATAGGCAGGTTGAAAATTCTCCCTCTGAATTCTTGTTGGTTTCAGTTTGCGGTTGCATGTGTGTGTGCATGTGGGGCTGTAATGCATAGCTGTGATGTGACCGAGTTTGTGTCTGTGTAAAATTGTGAAAGGCTTGGCATTTTTTATGCAGAAAATAAGGGCAACATGCTTTTAGGGACCACCACCGTCATGCATGGCCCTCTTCTTCTGTTTCGTTTTGTGGTATAATTGCCCTCTCTATTTTCTCTGTCTTGACTCGTCTTTGAATTCTTTGCAGTTTCTATTTCCTTTTAAACTGTCGGTTAATCTAATTGATAACCAAAAACAAGCCAAAATACAAGGAGACAAAGAATAGTTATTTTATTTTATATTTTTACTAATAATTCAAAGGGCAGACAAAAAGTGGTGAAGTTTTTATATTTTCTGATTGGTATACTTATTGGGATAGTCATTTCATTACTCTAAATGTTGGCACTTGGCTGTAGTTATATTCTTTGATTGTTAGTATTAATTATGACAGTAATTCACTTTCCAAGGAGATAATAAGGTTACAATGACAAGCTTTTTGATTTGACACATAGCAGTCGATATATATAGTTTTCAAATTATGGGGATGATAACGCTCACGCATCATATATGCCAACATCCTTAGAGACCTTTTGAATTTAAGACCATGGTAGGCAAATACAATATTATTATAGGCTTCCAGTCACTCTTTTGCCCGAATGTTTCGTGAATCGCGTTGATAACGAAGCTTTCGAAATTTGTTGCAATTTTGGTAGGGAGCAAAATGCATTATACCCTCCTTAGGTAAACCTTTAAAAATACGAAGTCAATGTTTGAGTTTTATAACACAATACCCCCACTTTCACGGTCAAAATGAGTCAAATATAACAGTTGACTGTATTATATGATAAAATGACGAAAATACCCTCAGAATCATCTTAGCATCGTCATCAAAATCGAACCCAGTATCATCGTCATCATCAACCCAGTATCATCGTCATCATCAACAATAAATCATCATCAACATCATCTCATATCATCATCATCAAATTCGAACCCAGAATCATCATCATCAACAATAAATCATCATCACTTCAGAATCATCATCAAATTCGAACCCAGATAAAATCTGGGTTCGTCTGGGTTCGACGAACCCAGACCAGATCTGGGTTCGACGAACCCAGATCTGGGTTTGATGGACGAACCCAGATCGAACCCAGATCTGGTCTGGGTTCGACGTCCAGGTAACCCAGACGAACCCAGATCTGGGTTCGACGAACCCAGAACCTGGACGTCGAACCCAGACCAGATCTGGGTTCGTCCATCGAACCCATCGAACCCAGATCTGGTCTGGGTTTGACGTCCAGGTTCTGGGTTCGTCGAACCCAAACGAACCCAGATCTGGGTTCGATGGGTTCGATGGACGAACCCAGAGACGAACCCAGATTTGGGTTCGTCAATCGAATCCAAATCTGCGAGAGAAGAAGAAGAAGAAGAAGATGGGAGAGGCCTGGTGGTCGAACCCAAATCTGGGTTTGTTGACGAACCCAGGTCTACGAGAGAAGAACACGAAGAAGAAGAAGAAGAAGAAGATGGTGAGGCGTCTGCGAGAAAAGAAGAAGAAGAAGAAGATGGTGGAGGCATCTGGTGGTGGAGGATGGTAGAGAGCATCAGAGATGAAAAATATCAGTTTTCTAACATAATGACAAAATTACCTTTCATAAACTAACGTCCATTAACGGCTACAAACGGCTGGGGGGTTAAAGTGTTATAAAATCTAAACATTGACTCCGCGTCTTTAAAGGTTTACCTCGGGGAGGTATAATGCATTTTGCTCTTTTGGTAGGTTTGGCTCGTACTTACAGTACATAATCCCCCCATTCCAAACATTTTCGGAATTGTTTGTTCTTATTTCAATTAAAATTCCCATAATACGAAAAAATTATTTCGGAATCTCTTGTTCTCATTTCAATTAAAATTCCCATATTATGAAAAATTCAAAGGCTCTATGAGATAAAATTTAAAAAGGCCCACATATATAGAGAGAGAAAGAGAGAGCTTACTATACCACAACTTGAATCTAAGAGATCACTAATATAAATTATTGATTTACCATCAAATCCTGTTTGGCCGTGGTAATAATATATGTTTTATCATTCCAAAAAATATATATATGTTTTATAATGTGTATAATTACACATTAATATGTGAAATGACTTTGTTACTTAGTGCTTTATTGCAAACCATATAATCTATACTATAATATTGATTATAAAGTTGTTATTTTTATTTTTATTTTCCTTTTTACCACTTGTGGTAAAGTTACTCGAATCTTCGAATTTGAATCTGTTATGGATAAAATAGCGATCAGAATATTTAAACCCAAGCAATCCACAGTGCAGGCCCAATGGTCCAGAAGCCCAATTATTCGCCATCATTTCTGTCCACTCTCCTAGAAAAGGGGCCCACCAGTGGGCACTTGTTGTGGTCGCTGACCGTTATCGCCCATTATGACCGCGAATTGTCTATTCCGCGAGACTGGTTGTGATCGCTATATTCTCCGACATTCGAATCGCCGTATTCCCCGTCAGTTTTATTTATTGAGGTGGATCGTTGTTCCTTATCGCTGGCCGTTGGTTCTCATCCCTCAGACTTGTCCGCTGGAATATCCGCCATCCGTGACAACCAAACCTGCTCGCCTTATTTCCGCCTCGATCAACCGCCTGTCTACCCACTATTCTTGTCAGATTAAGGTATCCGTCAAGAGGAGCCACCCGTCAGAGATGTCCAACAAGTCATCCGCGCCCAAAGTTATCCGTCTGAACTGGTCGCTATTTTCTGAGCGTGAACGCATTCCGACTCCTTCACTCACGATGTTATCCGCCTTAATGCCGTGACCGAATGCCGATATGCCAATCCAGAATCCACTCCATCAACTCTCCGGCCTGCTGGAAAGGTCCGTCTCCCTCACGCCTTTGGAAGTTACGAGTCAGCAGGAGTCAACCGCGCCATGCAGAGTACAGTCCCGAGGCTTGCCATGCACGCTACATCCGTCAGAATCTGCGATCGTGACCTTGATGGCCCATCAGGCCGAATCCAGTTCAATCATCAGAAATCTCTCTCGGGCAGACCTCAGATGCGACGGATTCGACCGCATTAATTATGTTTTCGGCAGCATTTAATGCCTTGTCAGCCGCATTGATGAGGTTTCCGGCGCATTAAATGCTGTTTGTCAGTGCAACTGTAGTTAACTATTTGTTTTTGTCTTATTCTGTTTACTGTAACATATCTCCTTCCTCTATAAAGTGGGGCAAATTTCACTGTAAAAGGGATCGATCTTTGGAGTGTCGTTACCACTCTAAAAATCTTCTGTGTCTTCTCCTCCTCGTCTCTAACCTCTCCTTCTCATTCTCATTGTCCTTCATGCAACCCATTGACCGTGCGAAATCGTGAGCTTGGGCCCTAAAACAACCTCGTTGGCTAAGGGAACCTTTTCCTGACGTTAACAGAATCATTGCTAAGTTGAATGAGGATTATCTACTATCAAACCATGTTGAGCAATATAAAGTTGTTTAGCATGCACTATCTTATTTTAGCTCTTAAAATCATAGCGCCAAGCAAACATTTTCTATATATATATATATACCATTCCATAGCAAGGATGTTTTAAAATTATCATTTCAAGACCATTAATTACAATATATTTTCAATGGATTCGATCATTATGGTAAAGTCAATTGGGAATGAATGTTTATAATTTATTGTCTTAAAATTAAAATTTAAGGACATCATTACTAAAAAACTATATATATATATATAAATATAAAATCCTTTTAAATACTAAACTAGAAGGATCGTTTGGGATTTTTGGGAAGATCAAAATAGATGTTACAAAGATAATTGTTTTACTACTCATTTACCCTATATTTACACATGAGAGTTTCTAGGAAATAGTAGGTGAGAAACGTTACTAAACCGTTGTTTGACCATTGATTGATAGGTGTTGTGTTTTTCTTTGCAGTAAAGTTATCATGATAGTACCGAAAACAAAGAAGACAAAATAATTCAAAGAGTCGTGCTATAATCAAGGTTTTCCAAGTTTGGAAGCAATAAAATTAACTCAATTCATAAAAAGGCTTTACAGAAATTAGGAAAACAAAATAAACTGTAAAAGAGAAGAAAACTATCATGATATTGTTGAGATAAGAATGCATAATCACATGGTGATAAAGAGCCAAAAGAGCATCCCGGAAAGGGAAACTTTAACAAACCCATCCAGAAGTGTGAATTTTTCTCATTTTCTGCGGGAGTGGGGCTGACAAATTATACTGGTGCTTCCAAGCACATGCTCACACATCATGCTTTTACCAGGTTTTGAAAACAATTCATCTCCCAATCAAAATAGCATTGGAAATAAAAAAAGGCACCTGACTTGGGTCTGGAGCAAGGTTTTCTTAATGAAGGTCAACAGTGGGCCCATGCCAAATAAATTTTCAGTCAAAATGGGCACCCAATTACCTTGCACACTCAAACCGTATGGACCTCTTTCTTTTGAAACTGCAAGAACTGGGCTACTATACAATTTCAATGGAGGCAACAAACCTATTCGAACAAATTTTTATATGTATTTGCTTAGATTTAAGAATCTTACAAATATAATCTGGATTTTAAATAAATCTCAATTGAGTTATATTATAGGAGAAAATGGACGAGAGTTTATCGAAGTCTATATTTTTATACACCTCTATAGAAGTCCCAAAATACACCCAATTATTGTGAAGAGCTCTTGCCTGCTGATTAGAGTATTCTTACAAAAACGAGAGGAATGCTAAAGATACTACTTCAATTTTGATTGTCCAACACACAAGGAACCTTATTTTACGCTTTGATGGGGAGTTCACGCTTTGCTTTACTCATAAAATTGCAAATAGATCATTCTCAATCGTAAGGGTTAGCTATCCGAGTTTCTGTGGACCGAACTTATTGGGTAGTTGTATTGTTGTGGTGCGTACTGCGATCTTGCAAGGCCGGACCTGAAAATATACATTAAGTACAAGCTTAACAAACGTAATCTAGGCCTGGCCCATGAATTATCTTTCAAAAAGAATAGGGCCTACATAGTATGCACTGTTCCATGTTGATATTATCATAATCAATAGTCATTATGTTCTAATCCCTAATTAGTTGTCAATGACAGCTGACACTATTGGTTTCAGCACCAACTGCCCCCATACCTTTGGTGGCATGGGTTCGACACCTGTGTAGTCCAAAAATAATAGCTTTCCCATCATTATGAGAGGGTTGCTCTCCCACTCTCATATATGTTTCTTTTTCACTTCCGTGTGGATGGATATTTGGGAGTATTATCTCGAATCGCACCACAGTGTTCCAATCTCTGTTAATCACAGTTGTACTCTGAGTCAGTTCCAGTTCTAAAAAAAAAAAGCTCTATTTAATTAAGTAATATATATAATTTTATAATAGTATTTATAATTTAATTTTAAAAGGATTCAAAAATTGTTATTGATGGATAACTATATTTAACCAATAAAGTAGTTAAACTTATTTTAAAAATATAAAAATAATACACTCTCTTTTTCTTTTTGTGTATATGTGTATATATATAAGTGTGTGTATATATGTGTGTGTGTGTGGGTGTATATTTCCAATAGCAAATCCACTCTACTGCAACTAAACACACACACTTTTTCACTCTTTAAACCCTAATTAGCAAAAAGGGCTTTAAGCCACATGCAAAAGACAAAAAAAGGTCTCTCTTCCATTTAGACCAAAATGGATCAATTTTAATGGGTTGTTTCCATGTAAGAGGGAAACCCAACCCAACAAAAATATTCAGGCAATGCCGTAACACCTGACTTTATAGAATTAAATATCTTGGTGTTACTTCTTTATAACACTTCACTGCATTAGATTAATTAATCCTGATATATTTCTTTGTAACATCATAATTTTGTAGAATTATTACAATAACTTTGAGTAGTTTTGTTTGTCTTTCTCCCATAGTTAAATTGCAAACCTAGCATGCCGCAGTGACTTGATTTCCTAATTTAACCTGGTGTGAGATTTATGGTATATATCTGGTCTGAGATTTATGGTATAACATATATATAAAGAATTAGAGAAGCCTGAATCTGTTCGAATTACTGCTAATTAAAATGATAATATATATATGTATATATATATATATCAAGAGCAAGAGAAAGTCTGAATGTGGTCGGATTACTTCTAACTAAAATGATTAAAGTTGTTTGTCATTGTATAAAGATTTATGGAATCTTTCACTTTCAATGGATTTATGAAAGTTTAAAAGAATGGATACAACTCTCTTAATCTCGTACATATGTTAGGTAAGATTCCCACTTCATGTGCTTTTTTGTCTATAGATAATAAAAAGAGCAAATCTACCACTTGTAAAACAGCTAACAAAGATTGGCATTTGGATATATAATTTTTTTTCTTTTTGATATAATCTTTATAAGTATTACAGTTTGATCCATTCGGATCCATCAATGAAGCTAAGAGTAATAAAAGGCTTGGCTTCCTCATAAGTAAGTTCTCTGGACCATGACACCCTCCCAGCGAAGCTTGCTCCTGGCCCTGTGCATTTGTACTGTCCATAAAAAACAGTCCTGCATTGCCACCCCAAAACAACCAATCATGTCAATACATACTACAAACCCCTCCTCACGCCCATGCTAATGTGGACGTGAATCAGCGCACACTAGTTTGCTAGGATGTCCTCATTATAATATGCCATGTAACCAACACCTACACATGTCCTTAGGCGGATCTCTAGTTAGGATTTTTTTTTTTTTTTTTTTTTTCAATCTAAACAAGTTGGTGAGCATTACACGTAGATATTGCAGAACAAAAAGCGAAACCGCCCAAGGATATATAATTTTTCTGTATATAAAAAAGGAAACATCTTCAACTGGTGGGTATTTTTGTATCATTTAGTTTCGAAACTGATAAGAAAGAAGGAAAAGCCGTTTGTTTTAGAGGTTGTGCTGAAAAGGGTAAGCTGACCAGTACCTAAACCTCATTTAGACCAGCTTAGTGTGGTGCTGATGGCACCGTCCAACATGTCCACTACTACTGTGATAAAGGTAGCACCAATACAATGATTGACAATTTTGAATAATAATTTTAGTTGCTTCGCGTGCGATCAAAATGACAAAATCAAATGGTTGATGGGACGGGGTTTCGGCGTTTGGTCTCCTCCGAAACTAGTTATAAGTCTTATAGAATTATATTCTATGTACAAAGAAACTGTCGAAAGAAAAACGTCCGTGTGTGAATGTGATATTAATGGATATGTATGTATGTATGTATGTATATACACAGAAAAAGAGAGAGAGAGTTACATTTCACGGTTAGGGTCGCCCCAGTTGTACCATCCTTTTGGGATGATAATGTTGTCCATGTAGGTGTAAGCGAAGACAACGCGAGAGAAGGGACCCCAAGCTCTGCCTAAAAAGAGTGCTCCTGAGCCCGTGATTTTACAGTTCACAAATGAAAACCCCGTGTCCTCTAATAGACTGCTTCTTCCTTGTGCTGTTAGCGCCCCTGTGTACCGTGCTATTGCATGCACGTGACATCCCTGCTAGTCAAACCCTCCCATCATTTTTAGTACCACTTTTTCTTGATGTCTACACTCCTTAAACCAATTATTGATATGCTTTAATTATCTTATAATTCCTTTCCAAAAAAAAAAAAACTTATAATTGATTTTGCTCATTACATTTATTTACAGCTTTACAACTTCTTAATCACACACGCGTTATTGTCACATATTTAAGGCCTTGAAATAGAATGCCTGCAAGTCAAATGCAAACTCACCAATCGAGAATTACGCATATTTGAATCAAATCAAATGTTTTCACAATTAATTTGTTAAAAGTAATTATGAAAAAAAAATTGCTTTGTCATTTATCAAAAGGAATTTAAAATTTCATTTTACATTTTGACCAATTGGTATATAACATCAACTTGTGTTTATACATTGTTGTTAGAAGAAAATAAAGTTAAAACATCCCATTTTAAAACATAACAGCTGGACTGACCTAACAGGATAGGGCAAAAGTGGGGTGGGTGAAAAGGAAGGCTATGAAAAGGTACAATTCGAAAGAAAATAAGATAAGCTTATAAAACGGAAATTGAAATTAATAGGATGAGAATATAACCTCAAACAGGGAAAGAGCATTGCCAAAAATGAAATCAACAGAGCCTTCGAGGTAACAATCCTTGTAATAGTGCCTACCCACGTGATCATAGAGTGTGTCCTGAGCTCCTAAGAATTTACAACCCAAAAATGCTGCTGTATCAGCTGATATCCTAAATGCCACCGCTTGCTTTCCTACTGCACCAGGTGGTGGCACTGGTGTAGTGTTCTGCTTATAACATAATATCCTTCCACAAATTAGATTAAAAAAACATAAATAAATAAAAGAAAACAAATCCCCATTGGTTAATTACCTTGAAGGTGATATTCTTGGCAATGAAATAAGGAGAATTGACAGCAAAAGTTGCAGAGCCGTAAGTCCCCATTGGTTGGCCTCTTGGGCCTGGTGTTTGAGCTGTGTCTCCCCATTGAACTATTGTTTTATCTGCCCCTGCTCCTTCTATTGTTATAAATGATTTTAATGGAGGTACGCTTACCTTCTCCCTGGAAAACTAATATATATCAATATTCATTTTCAATAAAATCCAATTCAAATTTTATCTATTAATCAAAATAATAGTATATGAAACACTATACATTTCTTGGTCAAGACCAATTCAAAAAGATAAAGACACAGTAAAAAACAAAAACCAGAATCACATTCCTTTACCACAAATAACTAAGAATAACATGTAAGTGAATAAAGACGAACTCTAGAATCCAGGGTTCAGCAAAACATTGACAAATTGCCACAGCCAAGAGCAACACAGATGCATAAAGGAGGACAGGAATATTAATATTAATATTAATATTAATTCATGCAAAAAATCAGAGTGCACAGCGTATGTATATAACCAAAGCACACTCACGTGTAAACACCTGCACGGACTTTGATGACCACTCTGACGAGATTGATGAAAGGAAGGGAATCAATGGCATCTTGAATTTTGGTGAAGTCACCAGCTGCTGGGTTCTTTGCCACAGTTATAGTGTAGGATGGAAACAGCTTGTTCTTGGCTGTCTTGAAGAGTGAGTGTTTAAGCCTACCAACAAACTTGACCCATTTCATGAATTGCTGTTCTGCGAACTGGGCTCTTGCGGTCATGTTTGTTGTGGGTTGATTCTTGCTTGGAGATTTTCTTGGTCTGATTGCTTTGGTGTGACATAATGTTTGGCTTGCACTTAAGAGGGAGAGGAGAAGAAAAATAAAGAAAATGTGATAAAGTTTTGACATTATTGGTAGAGAGAACGGGAGGAGAATGCTAGTACTTGGGGCTGTGTTGTGTTGAGTTAAGAGGGACTAGATGGTGTGTTATGGTTTATAAACACAAGTTAGTTAGTACTGGGTTTAGGTGGAAAGTGATGTTTGAATAAGCTGAGAGAGAGAATCAATGACAGAAAGTGAGAGGTCACGGGTGCTTCTACTGACCTCCACGCAAGACAGCAAGAGGAGAGAGAAGCAAACAATCAATCAAGGCCACAAGACAGGTTATGTGCACTTTTTGGCTTACAAAAACGTTGTTTGCTTATTATATGCTTTTTCGCTTTTTGTTTCTGTTTGTAATTGTTGGGGGTGAGTGCCCGTGAGTGTCCCTCTTTGTGTTTGTGTGTGAATGTCATTATATTCGTCAGGAGGTAATGGGATGTTCCCTTTGATATAGTTCGTCACTAATCATGGCCGTCAAATAATTGAAACCAAATTTAACATGATTAGATTTATGTTATGGTCATAAATTTGACAAATTTGGAGGGTTGAGATGAGGAGATGGGTTTGCAAATCATGAAGCAATTTATATATTGCAACTTTGCAAGGGTCCACTTGGTGGAGTGAGTGGCAGTAGACAAAAGAAACATACGAGAGTACAATGCTAAAACATTTTCTTGCTAGGAGAATTTTGGTGATATGGTGATGTGAGTAATTGTATTCGATCCAAGTACTGGTAATATTTGTATTTTTTAGAATTACCAGAATCTCCCCACATACTCCTTTTGGCTTTTTCTGCTGAGGGGGTCTCACGTTGATCTGCCTTTCTTGTGTACTCTCGGCAGTCGCCACTGATCACAATCTAATTAGTTCAGCTTCAGCTTCTGTTGATGGAAAATCAATGGACCTACAGCTCTTGAATCTGATGTTTGGTACACCCGTGGGTTGACAAATGATTATTTCCCTCAGATGAATTATGAATATGGTTCCTTTCAATTTTCGTAGTTAGATCTTCAAAACATCAATCATACATGAAAAATTCTCGTGAGCAAGTGAGCAACTAAGGGTTTGGCATACACCAAATCAACACCATACTTATCATTAACTTAAAAAATAAGTAATCATTTGTTGTCCTTGCATTTAAAGTTTCACTTATCAACCACATCTATTTTTTTTTTATTTTTTTTTTATTTTTTACTCTACTATCATAACAGTTAAATAGGGTTCCAAGTATCTTGGATAAATTTCATGCATTTTTTTTTCTACTAAATTATAACTTTTAGATAGTATTGTTTCAAAAGAAAAATTATGTACCTTCCTATGTCGAGATTTACTACCTTAGAGAAATTATGTGCGCAAGGAATTTGTTGTGTAAACAAAAATACTAATATAGTTAAAATGTTAGCTTCAAAGCACATCAAAACCATAGGGTGATGTACTAGCTTAAATAAATATGTTTTTAAGATACAATATAATTTTGAATTAGTTGTGGGCGTTATGAAAATTAGTAAGGGCAAATGGGGGTCGGGGTGGGTTTCTCCATCCCTCCACCCATCCCTCATCCCCACCAAAACTCCATTTGAGGGAAATGGGGATGACAGTACTTCGTCAAATCCTCTCATCCTCATTTCACCTTATATATATGAACTAAATTTTTCTTTAAAAAAAATAAACAATTTACAAAATAATTATATAATTTTTAACAAATTAAATTCATAATTTTTCAACTTACAAAATCTACAACATTAAAAAAATGGATGTGTGGTGGTTGCTACTAGCTAAAGTTTATAATGAGTCAATGTATCATGTATGACAAACTAACGACTAGGGTTTGCGAGTGTTTAATAAAATATTTCAAAAAATTATTAAATTAAAATTTTTATTAAAATTAAATTTTAAATATTTTTATATTTATATATTATAATTATAAATGGGGAAAATGGGGATGTGGATTTGAGGCTTGATTGGCATCCCTACTAGGCACCTATACCTTTAAACCCATTAACTCACCAAAATCAAATCGATTAAAAGGGATTTGTTTGGTTTCATAAAATAAAATAATCCTATTGAGTTCCTTAAAAGCAACTGAATTGAGCTGAGTTGGTTTATTGGGTGGTTTTTATTAAATTAAACAGCCTAATCAAAAACTCTACATTTTTAATACATAAGTACATCATTAATTAAATTTTTTGCTGTAAAAAATATTAACATTATAGTTAACCTAAATTTATATTATAATTCTTTCCCCATCCCAACCTCTAACCTCTCCCTTTTTCTTCGGCTGCTATCTTTTTTGTCGAAGTGGTTTTATTTTATAAATTTTAGGTGCTTTAATTTGCACTTGAGTTGAATCAAATGTTATTATTTATCATATTTATAATTGGTTTATCTACTTATATGTGTGTATATATATATTACCATATACGTTTAAATAAAAAAGAAATAATTATGATATAACAATTTGAACCCATACAATTTTTAGCTTAAAATTTTAAACTATTTTAGTTTAATCCTAAACCAAATCAGACTAATTGATGTTGGTTTGATTTGTTTTTACTTTATAATTAGTTTGGTTTGGATTGTAAATTATTAAACTAATTAAATAATAATTTGGTTTGGACATAATCTAATCAAGCACAAACCAACCCGTGCCCACCCTCAAGAGTTGGATATTTGACCTTTTTGTGTGCTAACGATTCAATCGCAAACATAGTTGATAACAGAAGTTGAAAGGAACAATATTTTAAACGAGAAAAGAATGTAAGCAAGTGAATGTATTTTACACGAGAAAAGAATGTAAGCAAGTGAATATGTCTTGATGGTTGATAATCGTGTAAAAATGAGGGTCAATTTGCCAACTATATAACTGTAGCCAAAGCTGCCTGTCAAAATGGTGAATGGGTGAGCGCATTTTGTACCGGGGGGGTGATATTTTCACCTCTCTAAAATTGCATGTACGCCACTTTTACTTGCACATTCTATAAAAAATTTAAAATTTTTATAATTTATTTTTAAACTTTATTTAATACCAAGAATACCATTTTTTTCTTAATTTTGTTCTACTATATTATCCTATCTATATCTATTTTATTAATATACTGTATTTTTATAAATACTCTTTTTTGTCAATTTAAGAATATAAAGATAACAATTAATGTAAGCAAAATTAAATTTGTGCATGAACTAATGTGAAATTTTTTATTTCAGATTTTACACTTACACATATATTACATATTACATTTTTAAAACTCTTTGTACATGAAAATCTAGTAGCATAAAACAATATTTAAATACAATCAGTGAAAGTCTCAACCAGAGATTCTAATGGATTGAATATCATGTTTCTTTATCTCTATTTTTGGTACAGTAACACTTAAAACTCTGTTTTCCATAAAAATCTTGATTAGATTCATCTTCACATTCTCCGACGGCCTGAACCTTCTTGAGAATTTTCTGTTGCTATGCTCCACGTGGTGCCACATGTCATTCTTGTCTTCTTTCTTTACATTCCTCTCTCCGCTGATTTGAAGCACCTTATCGTCTTTATTCTCCACTCTCACTGCCTTTTTCTTTAGCCCAGGTAGATCTACATTTAACGCATAGGCTTCCAGGGTCTCTTTCCAATCCATGCAAGTGTTGACGAGAGCAGATGTTTCTTAAGGGAAACAGAAATCCTTGAACAGATCCCAGATGTCAAAAAACGAAAGGATCAAAAAGGTTTTTGTTGCGTCAGCTTTCGAAGATATATCTTTGTATCAAATAAAAATATTGTTACTATAACAAAACAACAAAACTTAATTTAAAACTTATCTGTTTATAACTAATTTCACTTGAAGATTTTGTTTTATTCTTCATGTTTTGCAATCAAACTGTATTATTTGAAAAGAATTTGGTATTTAAGATTAATATTAGAAGAAAAATTAGGGTTGAAGAAAGTAAAAAAGATTTTATGATATACATGATACTTTAATTAATAATTTGTTAGTGTATTTATAAAATATTTTTTTAAATAAATTTTTTGAAATATTTTTTAAATAATTTTACTTAAAGGTAATATTGAAAATTAAAAAATAATAATAATCTGAGGTGTACGTACAATTATTGTGGGAGCAAATATTGCCACTCTTTGTATTATGTTTTGCACCCACTTTGAACGATTTCAGTTTTTTTTTTCGTCGTTGATCCTAAAATAAAAAGGAATAATTACTATTTGTAGCGATTTTGTCACAGAAACTTTTATATTACATCCACTGTTTTTTATTATTTGTATGATCAAATCAACGGCTTTCGTTATATCATACCACATATTTATTATTAAAAAAAGAGTGTCTTAGTCCTTAATTTTTTTAGAAAATATATATTTTTTACTTATCTTTGCATTTTGAATTTCATGATCCTTAAAGTATCAAATATATCATAATTTAATTACTTTAATTGCCCTATTTATTAACTGTTAGTTAAATTTAACTGTTTGATGGATAATTTTTTCTTCAAACATAAAATATATATTGTTTTAATACATCACTTATGGTGAGATCATTCGAATTTTAGATTATTATCAGATTATAGGAGCACTTTCTATCACGAAACTATATTCAACTGTGGTTAATATAACATACTTGATTGCAGTAAATTATAAACAAAAACCCAAAACAAAAAAATTATTATCATTTTTTCTTTTCCTTAAAAAAAAGAGCGACTTCTTTGTTAGTAAGGTTTTGTCGAGATGAGCGCAAACAAAATCAATATCAATAGGCTGGGCTGGCTACTTTGGCCCAACACACTTCACCAATAAAGAGAAGTTTCTGGTTTCTAAACTCAGAAGCAGCAGATTCTAACCCACAATAATATATCAATTTATTGGCAAAAGCTATGGTTAAACAGTCTGTTTTAACATTCAACATTAATTAATCATTAATGTGAAGACAGTGCTATAGAGTACGATCAAATAAAACAAAAGATAGGGAATATGAAGGTTTTGAAAATTTTTTTTGAAACATGGACGTTTTGAAATTAAAAGAGAGACATATATCATCAACTTCTTAATCATTGTTATATAAATAATTGAAGGAAATTTCATCGAAGAGCCAATGGATATGCACTGAAAGAAGGTTTTGTGACTTTTGTCATCTTATACAAGGGTTGGTCCAACGTTACCAGCTGATCTGATTGGGCAATATGCCTTACCTATTATCTTACTTTCATACATTATCTTAATTGAATTATATGTAATTGATAACTCTATTTTTATAGAGTTATCTTATCTTTTTAAACTTGAATTCTTGTTTAATTCTTGATGTTTTTATTATTATTAAGTACATTATTTCATCATTTTGTATTTTTCATTTTCAGAATAAAGTTTGTGAAAATCGTATGTGGACCCCACCAAATGCTTTCGCTCGAGACAAGATCATGAATTTCATTCGAAGCAGTTCATCGCCTCAAGAATTACTCGAATCAGAAATCCCATAAAAAAGATTATCGCAATTTAAAGATCGAGTATTCTAGAAATAAATATTATGTCATGCTTATGTAAGGAATGATGTAATCAAAATTATGATGTAAGCAATGATGTAATATTAAAGTTGACTTTGAATGAGGTAGGTGAACGATGATGTAAGCAATGATGCAATATGAAAGTTGACTTTGAATGGGGTAGGTGAAAGATGATGTAAGCGATGATGCAAAATAGTGGAAAATCAGGAAACGATGATGCAATCGATGATGTAATTGGAGGTGAATTTGGCCTATAAATAGGCCTTAGAATCACCATTCTAAGCATTCCATCACAAACCAAAACAATAAGTAGTTTAGAGAAAGAGAGAGAGAGCTTGGAGAGGAGGAGCAAAGCAGAGGAAGAAATTCTACGGTGAAGCTTCAATCCACTAAGTTTTCCTATCTCTTGTTATGTTTAATTTTCTAGTTTTTGTAAATTCTATTATGGAGTAGATTTGTTTTCTAAGATTATGATGTAGCCTAACTTTGATGTTCCAAACCTTTGTTCAATTCAATTAATGATTTTCTATCTTGGTTGATGCATTTAATATTGTTCTTAATGCTTCTAAATAATTGGCCACTATTTAGTTGAATTGTTAATCATAATGATAGCGGAAGCTGATTTATGTGTCTAGTTCATTATATTTAATGTCATAAATTACATGTAGGATAGGAATATACCTGCATGGTTTGTATAGTCTATAAAAGAGATCCATAAATCTTAATGAATCCTTTAATGTTTTGACTTGCATGGGAACATAGCAGTTAATCTTTATAGGGTATTTTCCTTAGACCTCGGGAGGGGCTATGTGAATAATTCAGGGAATCTCGACTAGCAACTGGATAGTTAATTTTTGTTAAAAAGAACAAAGGGGAGGAACAAATTAGTTATGGTGAAATCATAATCTTAGAGTTTTTATTCATTGAATTAATTTTCATTTATTTTCAATTGCAATTAAATTTAATCATAGTTATCAACTCATTCACTCAAATTTCATCTACCAAATAAAAGTTGAGTTATTTTAATTTTGGGCATTAATTAACAACAATCCTCGTGGGACGATACTTATCTCATCACTTTATTACTTGTTCGATTCGTTCACTTGCGATTTTGCACAACAGTAATAATCAGTAAATGGAGTTTAATTCTACATCGACTCGCGTCAAAATCTTAACGCTAAAACAATAATCTAATTTATTCTAGAGAAATTTTACTGAAAATTAACGAACAATCAATATTAGTGTTTATTAGTATCGAAAGAAAAATTGAAACGGGGCATGACCAAGTGGTAAAACAATAGGTTTTGGTCTCGTTATTCGAAGGTTCAAATCCTTTCGTCCTAGAATGGACTCTTATAGATATTCGAATCCCAATTTTCATTTTGGGCAATTTTCTATTACAATTTTTGATAAAATGTGTTTCTTGTTTTAAATTTTCAAGATCCTTTTCTCAATCAAATGTTTTATACAAATTAAATCGAGTTCAAATAAAACGAAAATGGAACTAAATCCATTTGTGATCCAAGATAGAAATATAGATCACAAGAGTTTGAATTCAATCAATGGATTTAAGTTTCTTAAGACTAGTTTAAGGTAAAATAAAAAATAAAAAATAATGAATTAATCTGGATCTTTTTGGTCTTTTGCTTTTTATTTTTTTTTCTATATAAAAGAGTCTAGTGTGTCAGAAATATAAATTAAAAAATAGGATCTTATTTTTTATTTATGATTTAGCATCCCCTTGAATGTATTAGGAATGGGAGTTCATATGAGTGAGATAGTGAGCAATGGAAGATATCAATTATGTCTGTCCAAATCTTATTAACAAATAAAATAAATGAGTTTTATATGGAATGAATTTTCTTTCCCCTTCTTTTGGGGGGTATTTGGTGTTTGGCTCTAATGGCTCTAATGGCTCTAATGAATAATAGCAAATATATATAATAACAATTGAAATGAGGTCTTTTCATCCATCCACCTTCGATTTCAATGACAATGTTATTTTGTTTTTGTTTTTTTTTTTTTTGAGCCCTTACCCTATTATTAAATATTTTTAATGTTTCTTTGAGTCGTTGGTACTCGAAGAAGTGTACAAAATCTATTTTATCAAATCGTTTGAAGATGCAAGGTGGATTAAAAAAAGATTTTTTTTTTCTTTTTTCGCATTCTTTTTATTTAGTTATTTAGAAATAAAAAAAATGTTTCATGGATGCAATAAAATAGCAAGTGAAATTAAATTCTCATTGATATTTCTTCTTCATAAATTAGCTATTTCTTTCATATCAAAAGAAAAAGTACTGGATATTAACAAAAGTAATGACTATTCATGATTTTATGATTGAATCAATTATATACCAATTTAAAATCGAAAAGATGTTGTGGTAAAACTTTGTTTGAAATGACGTGATAGAAAGAAAGTGTGACTTAAAGGACATGATTAGTTGTGGATTTTTTCCATCCACCATTTTCGATTTTAGATTATCTAGGAATAAATAGGCTCTTGGCTCAACATACTTTGTTATGTTTTACTAGAATTCGCAATTCTCGTTTTTTGATGGATTGTAGTGTAAATAGGACATGATGAAGCTCTAGTAGAAAGTATTTAGTCATTTCACAGGAGCAATGATCTAGGGTTAGTACCTATCAATAAGTTAGAACAAACTTCATAAATATATTTTCAATATAGAAATCGAAAGGATGAGCAATTTTGAAATCCAAAACGAAAATTTGTTGGTATTGATAAAACTTGTTCAATATGTGGATTGCCCAGGAACCAATTGTTCATGTGATTATTTGATAGAAAGAAATCACAAAAAGGGGCATGTTGCTGCCATTTTTTAAAACAAAAACAATTAAAGATCACTTAACTAATGTCTAAACCCAATAATTCAAGCCACAGACAAAGAAAGATCCTAGAATAAGGAAATACCATTTTCAATTGTCTGAACAATTAAATCAAAATGGAAATGAAGAATCAAAAAATAGGTTCAAAATGAAACAAACAAAAAGAGGATTAGAGACTACTTCAAAAATGAAATCCCTAAAGATTTTCTTTTGGGCTATTTGAAAGTTCTCAACTCGAGTTATGAAAGTACGAATTTTTTTTTTTGTTTTAATAAAAGAAGAAAAAAATGACTTAAATATCTAATAGACATAACTTTTGATCATTTTTTCTCAAGCCGTACACAGAGAAAACTTTTTATGCATTTAAACTTTCTATGCGTTTTTGAGGGGGATTGATGTATAAACTTTTTATGCGTTTCTGAGGGGGATTGATGTTCGATCCCAAAGAGAAGTAAAAGATCTTCATTTATAATCCACTAAATAATCAAACTCATTTATATGTTCTTGCTACTTTATATTTCCTTGATAGGGCCGCTCAACCTACAGGAATGGACGAATGGTTCATGATGTTTCAAAGAAAGCAAAAGTTTTTATGTTACTTCATCATAATCAAACGAAATTCAATTAAGGATTAGAAAAGAAAAAGAAGAGTGTGGATGACTCCTATCTAGTTTTATATAACTTTTTTGTCTTTTTCCTTGCCACGTCCCCTTTTTTTTACATAGTCATAACAATTTATTATTGTTACCATAAACATAAAATATCATGTTCTGGAAGTATAAGAGCATCTCCAATGCAAGTATGGATTGTGAAAAAATGAAGTGCCACGTAAGATAAATTGATAGAGTGTTAAAATTAAGCTCTCCAATGCAAACTTCTATAACTATTATCAAGCTGACGTGGTAAAAAAAAAAATTAGAGGCTGTCAACCTCAATGTCTATTTCTAGAGAGTCTCATTGACAGCCATGTCAGTAATAAATAATTAAAACTTCCATTAAATAATATTTTATAATAATTTACTTTAATGATATATTATTCTTTGACTATTTATTATTGAAATGAATAGACTAGCATTGGAAAGCCCTTTTAGACTTGAGTGTCTATCAATTAATATTTATGCCACATATAATGCACATTTCCTTGACATTGATGATGTGTCCATTTTTTTTAAAAGACAATCCATATTTGCATTGGAGATGCTCTAAGGACAAAAAAAAAAAATCAATTTCATTGCTAGAATTTTATTGATATAAGATGCGTAGAAAAAATATCAAATGAATATAATAAAGTAATTGGGTCGAGAATTTACATTACTTACAACCGAGATCGAGCGTTTTGTCATTGTAAAAGTTAGGTAATAAAGTGAAGGTTATGTAAGTAAAAAAAAAAAAAAAAATGGTTAGGTAATATAGTGAAGGTTAATGAATCTGTTTCTATATTCAACATCAATTAATCATTAATTAAGAATAAAACTCTTAACTCTCAGTTGTCATTCTCTCATGCTCTTATATTTATAACTTCGAAAGAGCCCCACAGAGCACAACCATCCCCTTAAACGAGATCACGACCATGTCTCAAACAGCCATGGCTACCTTGGTAGCCATAGCCACTTCTTTCTACTTCGTCCTCTTTTGTCCACCCACAAAATATCCCCATCACTCTCTCTTTATATCCGCAGCCCTATCTGACAACGTCTCCATAGCTCACCACCTCCACACCCTCACTCGCAGGCCTCATGTGGCTGGTTCTGAGGCCAACGCCGAGGCTGCAGCCAATGCTCTATCTGTTTTCACTTCGAGCAATATTCAAGCACATATAGCATCCTATCAACTGTCTCTCACTTATCCAGTTTCACGTACATTTTTACTCACACGTCCACCTCCAGCAGAAACCATCACTTTCCCCCTATGTCACAGGAAATTTATGATGGCGACCCGTATGTTGACGTGGCCAACCAAGTTCTGCCCACCTTCCATGGATATGCCAAGTCCGGCGGTGTGACCGGACCTGTTGTTTATGTCAACCACGGGCACATTGAGGACTATGCCACATTGAAAGAAATGGGCGTAAATGTTTCGGGTACTGTTGCATTGGCAAGGTACGGAAAGATTTACAGAGGAGATACTGTATATAATGCTTATGATGCAGGCGCTGTAGGAGCAATGCCTTATACAGATAGGAAAGACTTTGGTGGTGGTCGTCGTGACGCCAAGTGGTTTCCGGATGACAAGTGGACGCCACCAAGTGGAGTCCAGGTGGGATCGGTGTATGATGGGGTTGGTGACTCTACTACCCCTGGTGGGCTAGTAATGAAAGGTGTGAGAGGTTGTCGTATGGAGAGGTTGAGAAGGCAGGAAAAGCTCCCCTTATACCTTCGTTGCCAATATCAGCAGCAGATGGTGAGACAATTATCAGGTCTATTGATGGACAAGACGCATATGAGGATTGGCAGGGGGACAAAGATGCCCCTCTTTACAGGGTTGGACCAGGACCTGGCGTTGTCAATCTTACTTACACAGTACGTCTTGCACCCACATGCACTTTAATATGATGCAATAATTTAATCTTGATTACAACTTATGGTTTCATATCTGCGTTGTGAGGATGTTATTTCAACTGATCGCGTATTCTTCACTCCAACTAGTCAAAACAAACTAGTACCAGGTGCCTCCTAACGAGTTGGCTTCTTGTACATATTCCAGGGAGAAAACGTCATAGCGACCATTCAAAATGTAATTGGTGTGACTACTGGAACCAAGGAGCCAGATCGGTAAGTTCTAAGATTTCCAGAAATGGTAACAGCAATTGGAGGCATCCACTTTAATAGGCATGCAAATAAGAGAATATTGCATAACTTCCACAAAATGATGATAATCCAATCCAACAAGATGAATTATTGACCAATGAGGAAATTACTCTTATGATATGGTTGTCGCTGTTGCAACTATTTACAAATTTGTCATTCTGGGTAATCATCGGGATGCGTGGACATTCGGCGCTGTGGATCCCAACAGCGGCACTGCTGCACTCCTAGAGGTTATGATGTTCCTTCTTAGTCAAGTAAACAGATGTCACAATTCAATAATCATGCCTTCATCTGAATAATTACCTCCAATACAGGTTGCACAAAGACTCAAGAAGCTGCAGAAAAGCGGTTGGAAACCTCGACGAACTATTGTTTTATGTAATTGGGATGCTGAGGAGTATGGCCTGGTATCTCTCATCCCCAACCACCTCCCCCCTCCTCCTCTCTTGACTCTGTGTTTTTGTGCGCGAAAAGGAATTTAAACTGACCGATTTTACAAATTCCAGATAGGATCAACTGAATGGGAAGAAGATAATGGAGAGATACTAGCTTCTAGGATTGTTGCTTACTTGAATGTGGACACTGCAGTATACAGAGCAGAATTTTATGCCTCCACCACTCCACAGCTTGATGAACTACTCAAACAAGCTACTCAACAGGTATCTTAAAAGTAACACTTGAAGTTCAATAGATAGAGAGATAAGAGCCCCTTAAGTCATCCATTACCAATGCAGCGAAAGCTATAATGAAGAGAAATAGTCTTCACACTACCAAGTACAAATAAGAATAACTAAAAGTGAAACTAATCGTGGCAGAATCTATTGTCATTCATAAATTTTAATGTTTTTCCATGTTCCTACTTCTCAATTCATTCACATTTGTAACTGATTTTGAAGGTTCAAGATCCAGATAACTCATCACAAACAATCTATGAATCTTGGGTTGGTTCAACAAATTCTCCTGAGGTAAGTGCAAGGCAATCGCTTAACCACACCACCATGATGGATTATTTTAATGACTTTCAGCAGAAATGTGATAAACTACAATCTAGCGACTCTGACCCACCAGTTATTGTCACATAAATCTTGCATTATGGTGGCCCATATATAACATCCTGCATAAGAGATGATCTTCTCAAGTAAACCTTGAAGCTTATCACATAATTCGGTGCTCATTACCTCTTTATTCTGTACAAAGATCGGAAGATTAAGAGGTAGAGGATCTGATTATTCAGCTTTCATGCAGCATATTGGTGTTCCAGCAACAGATATAGCTACTGGGGATGGTAAAAAACAAAGTATTCTTTTACATTTTCTTTTATTTCATAATGTAATCTAGAAACACACCACGAACCACAAACTGAAATATATGAAAACACATACACTTCTGATAAAACTTTGTTTCAATAACTATCAACAAAACATATATAAACAGTACAAAATAAAAGTGAGGGGTGAAAATCCTAAAACAATATATGTAATTAGTAAATAATGACAATCAGTCAAAAGCAAAAGAGTCTCCACATTCATGCAGCAGCTAGAGAGAATTCAATATTAATTATCAAGGATAGAAATCAGAAAACAGCTCTACTACAGTACGTTATGTAGAATATGTACGCTCATCCCTACTTGGTTCACTTAATTCTATTCCTTGGTCCATAGTTACGAACTTACGTAGGTAAATATACATAGGGCTTTGGTTACATAGATTTGAAAAGCTAGGTGCTCATGATAGTAGGTTACTTGCTTATAGCCAAACTTACTTCAAAGCCCGCAGTCCAGCAGAGGTATCGAGAAGACAATGATTTTCTGCTGCAGCACCTGACTGAGCTTTTAATTTATCATTTTGAAAGAAAACATAAACTAATGAGTGACAAGCAGGTATTATCGCTCGGTAATACAATCATCCAACTTGCGACAAGAAACAAGTTGATGCTCACTAGCAAGGACCTTTCAAGCATTACACATAGAATGTAAGCCTTAGGCCAAGTGCTATATTTAAAATGCATACATAGAATAAACAACATATAAACATTTGTCTGTGCATAACATGTTTGTACAATCACAGCTTCAATAATGAAACTCCAAACCCTGAGCGTTCTCAATCACTAGCAAAATGGATGAATTATATATGATATCTATATGCATTTTCTATCGCTAAAAATTATTATCAATCACAGGATGCCCATTATATCACTCAATGTATGATGACTTCATCTGGATGGAAAAGTTTGTGGACCCAATGTTTCAAAGACATGTTGCAGGTTTGTCATGAAATTTTATTGACAGAATGGATGATTAAAATTCTGTACACAACAAGAGCATCTTAAGGTCAATCTTATGATAACATAAGCAAAAATGAGGACATTTAACATGTTATTCGAAACCTCATATTAGAATTTTGTGACAATCATTTTGAACATCTGAAGAACCATTTCATTGTCAACAATGTAATCATTTTATACTGAGTATTCGGAAAGTCTCAAGTCACGTGTGATTAACATTTGCATTTTTTTAATTTTCCTATTGACCACATTTCTCATAAATTTTTCTCCTCAAAAAATTAAAAAAGAACAGCAGCAAGTGTCTGGGGTTTAGTAGCTCTTCGACTAGCAGATAAGGAGTTCCTGCCTTTTAACTATCTCTCCTATGCTTATGAGCTCCGGGTAAGTTAACATTTATCAATGATAAAGCATTACATGGAGTGATATACAACACAAACCAAATCCTATTGGAGTCTAGTGACAAAAACTAACAAGCCATTAAAAATCACCATAACAGAATAGCATGAAGGAGTTGGAGGATGAGCTCTCCGGTAAGGGCATAAACCTATCTCCCTGGTTCAAGTCTATCGAGGAGCTAGCAGAAGCAGCCACCAAAATTGAAAAACAGAAAAAGGTATCAAATCAGTTATTTTAATTCAAGATCAATACAATAAATGTTCATTACAGGTCGGAACATTGTTATGAAAACTCTTTAGGCAATAGAAGAAGCCGAAGGTTCGGCATCACCTTGGAAAAAGGATCATTTTAAGGTGAGAGAACTGAACGACAAACTAATGATGGCAGAACAAGCTTTTACAGATGGAGATGGACTCTCTGGAAGGCTATGGTACAAGCATTTGGTAAGTTATCCCTGCAAGGACATGTAAAGTTCTTAATTGATGTTCTTTTTCAGTTCTTGTCTTTTTTACACTAATACAAAGACCATTTTTATGTCAAATTCCGGCAGGAAACATCCATATACAGAATGCAACAGATTGATGCAATTAGAATTTTTGTTCTTGTAGCCATTACATAAGCAGACTAAATGCACCCGTTATTTTGCTGTTTTCAGATTTATGCCCCCTCAAAGCATAACAAATATGGGTCTAAATCCTTCCCCGGAATAGATGATGCCATTGAAGAGGCAAAGAATCTTAACACCACAGACTCATGGGATACTGTATAACATGAAGTTTGGAGAGTCTCCAGGGCAACGAGACATGCTTTGCTTGTACTCAATGGAGTGCTGACATCAATATGTACAAACTGCAACGTAGTCTATCACTCTGAAGTCTCAATGCAATTTATGAATAAATGTTCTGGATGTTCTAAGAAGTTCATT
This sequence comes from Dimocarpus longan, assembly GCA_022984855.1. Taxonomy (NCBI): domain Eukaryota; kingdom Viridiplantae; phylum Streptophyta; class Magnoliopsida; order Sapindales; family Sapindaceae; genus Dimocarpus; species Dimocarpus longan. The sequence continues at coordinate 45,596,029 of CM041012.1, read as the reverse complement.
TACATTGTCACTACAGTCGGTCATTGTCAACAGTCTTAATTTACCTTAATTATCAACAGAACTGTAAAAGTTGGTATATGGTTTCAATTAATAGGTAAAGTTAACCACCCTTAGACGAAAGCCAAAATCTAGAGCCTATTGATTAGTGCAATCTCAGAATAACCAAATCACAAGTGTAGCAATTGTCAATGGCCACAATAATAAACCCACTATTTCATATAAACACATTTCCAATTTCTTCTTTGGACTCCAACTAGGATTAAAGATGGTTAATCATAAACAACCAAGTCAACTAACTTGATTAAATTCACTCCATTTTTGTTGCACACCATCTTAAGCAACTCTAAAACATGGTTTCCAATCGATGCACCGTCTAATTTCTCACACATGCAATGTATTTCAAAATTCAGATTTTCTTGTGGCCACCTTTAGCTATCAATAACCTTGGTGCTTATTGCCAACAGTTAGTAGGTTATAGAAAAGAAATTGTAAGAAACTACAAAAATGGAGTTGGACAGGACTTGTACAAAATTGCCTAGCAAGGAGGCTATTCCTTGGCCAAGACTACTAAATGCTCACTGCAATCACAAAGACTGTACAAACCAACAATTTGATAATAATCCGCAAATTAGATCCATAGCAAAAACACCTAAAAGAGCGATAGCCACAACATTTTCTAAAGAAAAGTCCCCTAAAAACACGAAAAGCTTACTTAAATTCGAACACTGAACAAAAGTCAGCATTCAATAACACCTCAAGATTTTTCATAAAACTAAAAAAAAATAATCAGGAAAGGACATAATAAGTTAATCTCCCAGCAGTCACAACCTAATTATGTACAATAAAGCATTTATGTACTAACTTTTACTTGCAAACCTTGAAAGCCCCATCAAAAGTCCCGACGACAACCAGCAGCTGCAAGAACGGCTTTTGCTATCAACTTAGTTGTCTCTTTTTCTCCTGTTTGCAAAAAAAAAAAATAATGAAATTTCAGCGTTACAAAATTATTTCAGATTAACCAATTGAACTCTATAACATGACGGCCATTCAGCTACATAGAGCGAATATGTGAAGAGAAATCCGAAGACAAATTTGAAAATGGCACGTTCTACAACCGAGTCTACAATGTGACTCCTTGTTTTCACAATTACAAGAGCTTAAAAGGATGTATCAACTTGTTACTTGCAATAGGAAGAAAAACGAACAACAAACTCCGTAGAATGATGATATACGTATTCTCAGGTTAACAATGTAGATCCCTACCCTACAATTCCAAAGAGGATGTTCGTACTTACCAACACTGATAAGAGGATCTCTGTTTGGGTCCCACCAGATAGAAATTGATAAGATTGATACAAAATTGAGTAGAGGAATATAAAGGGAGAAGCGTAGAGATATTTTGGGATTTTACTTCTTGTTACCACTACTTAAATAAACCATCTTTTTATGGTTGTTAATTACTACTAGGAGATAAATTTACTATAAGATAAACATAATTCAAAATGATCCTCAACAATTTTTTTGAGAATAAAGTTTCATTAAGAAGCAAGACCACCAGAAAGGTGGGGAAGAGAAACATCAAGAGCTGCAATTTTTTGCAGCCAAAGAGGAAAGGCAGAGAGTCATACAGTGAATGTATTAAAGCCAAGAGCCCAATTAGCAATGCAATGAGCAGCTTGATTACAATGCCCGTAAGTAAAAGAAGGAGGGCCTATGTGATGTAATGAGGAGAGCTGATTGATTTCCTGAATTATATTTGCAATGTCCTGCCTGGTAGTAGAGGTCCCATTGCAGAGGTTAATGACCTGAAGAGCATCAGACTCCAGAAGAAGAGGAAAGCATCTATAAGATATAGCGAGTTGAAGGCCCTTGCGGATAGCCATTGCTTCAGCAACAGCAGCGTTAGAACAGTGACGAAAAACAGAAGCAGCAGCAAGCACAATTTGACCAAGATGGTTTCTAATGACCAGCCCCACACCAATTCGCTTCCGAGATCCTCAACAATTGACTACCTTTTTTTTTTTTTTTAATGATTGCGGGGGAATCAAGAAGTACTCAACCGTATATCCTTTCTACTATCTCTAAAATGCGAATATTATTATAAAATTAAAATAAATGAATATAATAAAATTAATAATTATCAGGGGTTTAAAGAGAATTTACCAGGGACTTGTGTTGATATTTGACAAGCAAAAGTTGAGACAGCAGGAGAGAGAGAGAGGCGAGAGAGAACAAAAATAATAAATTAAATAAAAACCAATAATTGAAAGAGAGAGAGATGAGAAGCAATAAAACATATTCTTTATCAGTGCAAGCTTTACATATATATAGGCAACAAAGTCGGTTTTATGACCGTCTTAAACTTTTATATTATTATAATATTAATCATCCAGATCTTTCACAATACTCCCCCTTGGATGATATTATTATAATATATTTAAAATTTTCTACCAATAAAAACTCAAAATCTAAACAAAAGATATTTTATGATCTGCTGGATCTAAAATATTATAATCTTCTGGATTTAATAATATTTGGATGTGCTTAAAATGACTGCCTCATTAAAAACCTTGTCAGGAAAACCCAGTGGGATAAAATCTGATCGAAAGAAAAAAGAGTGCAGTGCACATATGTCCACATTGATTTAATATACTCCCCCTGAAAAATGCTTCAGACATTTTAAATCCTTCAGGAATTTTCATATAGATATTAGTATCAAATGACCCATATAAATATGCTGTCACTACGTCCATAAGCCGCATTTCGAGTCCTTCTGAGACTGCTAAACTGATCAAGAATCTAAAAGTAATTGTATCCATCACTGGTGAATACGTCTCATCATAATCAATTCCTGGTCTCTGCGAGAAACCTTGTGCAACAAGCCTTGCTTTATGTCTTACAATTTCATTCTTTTCATTACGTTTCCGTACAAATACCCATTTGTATCCAACAGGTTTGACATTTTCAGGCGTTTGGACTACAGGTCCAAAGACTTTACGTTTGGCTAAGGAACTTAATTCTGCTTGAATTGCATTTTTCCATTCAGGCCAATCGTGTCTTTGTTTACATTCATTAACAGTATGTGGTTCATAATCATCGTTCATAACTGTCAAAGCTACTGTATATGAAAATATATCATCGATGATTATTTCATTACGATTTCACATACCTTCAGCACAATTGATTGAAATTTCTTGATTTCCAGAATTTTGTGACTCATCAATTGTTTGTATCTCTTTGGGAGTTTCAGTCTCTTCAGGGATTAGCAACTCTTCTGGAGTTGATCTTTCAGAGATAATGGATTTTGTAACTTGATTATTATTTTCAGAAGAATCAGAATTTTTCATTCTCCGTTTCCGGGGAATACTATCTTTTGAGCCCATTGGTCTACCACGCTTCTGGCGTGCAGTAGATGATTCATTTACTGCGTTCTGATTACATTGTTCTACAGGAACAATTATTTTAGCTGGTGTATTGGCAGCTGGTATGTGTGATTTTGTCACTTTAGCAGCATCAGTAAATGCATCTGGCAACTGATTCGCAATCATCTGAAGATTAACTATTCTTCGTACCTCACTTTCACATTGGGTAGTACGAGGATCCAAATGAGATATTGTTGTCTCATTCCATGGTATCTCATTTTTCTCTCCAATAGTGACATTTTTCTTATGCTTCTCTTCAGGAGAAATTTTTCCTCCCCCTAATGGTGGGAAAGTTGTCTCGTCAAAATGACAATCTGCAAAACGGGCAGTAAAAAGATCACCTGTCAATGGTTCAAGATATCTGATAATTGAAGGTGAATTAAAACCAACATATATTCCCAAACGACGTTGGGGTCCCATTTTGGTTCTTTGAGGAGGAGCAATAGGGACCTGTACGGCACAACCAAAAATGCGTAAATGAGAAATATCAGGTTGGTGCCCAAGTACAAGTTGTAATGGAGAGTACTGGTGATAAGCTGCAGGCCTAAGTCGAATCAATGTTGCTGCATGTAAAACAGCATGTCCCCAAGCAGAAACCGGTAATTTGGTTTGTAACAATAAAGTTCTAGCAATCACCTGGATACGTTTGATGAACGATTCTGCTAGACCATTCTGGGTATGTACATGTGGCACTGGATGTTCAACATCAATTCCGATTGATGTGCAATAATCATCAAATATTTTTGATGTAAACTCACCAGCATTATCTAGTCGTATACTCTTGATTGGATAATCTGGAAATTGTGCTCGGAGTCTAATGATTTGAGCAAGCAATCTAGCAAAAGCAATGTTACAACTGGATAATAAATATACATGTGACCACCTTGCTGATGCATCAATTAATACCATAAAATAACGGAATGATCCACTGGGTGGATGAATGGGTCCACATATATCTCCTTGTATTCTTTGCAGGAAAGATGGAGATTCAAAACCAACCTTAGAAATAGATGGTTTAATTACCAATTTTCCTTGTGAACAGACAGTGCATATATTGTCATTGGATAATAGAATCTTCAGGTTCTTCAATGGGTGCCCATGAGAATTTTCAATGATTCTACGCATCATCGTAGATCCTGGATGACCAAGACGGTCATGCCAAAGTCGAAATGTTATTGGTTTAAATAGCTTCTGGCTTGAAACTACATAAGTTTCAATTGATCTCATAATTGTATAATACAACCCAGATGAGAAAGCTCTGAGTTTTTCTACAATTAGCTTCTGGCCTGAGATAATTTTAGTGATACATAAATATTCAACATTCTTCTCATTTGTAGTTTCAATATGATATCCGTTACTACGTATATCTTTGAAACTGAGTAGATTTCTTCTAGATCTACTAGAGTATAATGCACCATTTATATATAATTTAGTACCATTTCTCAATAAGATTATGGCTCTTCCAGAACCTTCAACCAGATCTGCAGGACCTTATATAGTATTTACCTTGACTTTGGCTACTGTCAAATTTGAGAAATATTTCTTATTTTGAAGAATAGTATGTGTTGTTGCACTGTCAACAATACATATATCTGCACCTTCCTTTTTGAGAATAGATAATTCATCCATATCCGTCTTTCATCAGATAAACCATATGTTAGTACATCATATAAAGCAAAATAAGTTATCTTACTTCTGGAAGATTACAAAAATATGTACTAACATAACAAAAGTTAATATGACTATATTAACTAGGCAACTTTCTAATTGGTATGGATATCTCTATCATCAATTGAGTAATCCACTTTTCCATCCGTATTATCAAGAAAATCCGATAAGTCCAGGCTTGTGATATCTACAGGATCATCACTTTGATCTGCAAAATTTGTATCAATTTTCTTTTCCTTCCCCTTTACAGAGGCTTGATACAGATCAACTAAATGCTTAGTCGTACGACAGGTACGAGACCAATGTCCAAACATACCACATCTGAAACAAACATTTTCATAATTTTTAGGGGCCTTTTTCTCTGCATTTTTGCCCTTGTTATGTTTAGCATTATAAACATTCCACTTTTGAGAGATGTTTTTCTGGTTTCGATTACTTGAAAATTTATACTCACCACGACCATGATTACCACGTTCGCGTCCATGTCCACGTCCACGGCCTTTACTTGTGCTAGCATTTGCTTCTGGAAGTGCAACTGCGCCAGCTAGGCGGAGTTCATGATTTTTCATCAAAAGCTCATTATTTTGTTCTGCCACTAAGAGACATGAGATTAATTCAGAGTATTTTGTAAACCTGCGTTCTCTATATTGCTGCTGCAGGAGCACATTAGATGCATGGAAAGTAGTATATGTCTTTTCCAACAGATCTGCATCAGTCAGTATTTCACCACACAAGTTCAGCTGTGAGGTTATCTTAAACAGGGCAGAATTATAATCAGCGACTGATTTGAAATCTTGGAGTCTTAAATTACTCCACTCATGCCGGGCTCTGGGGAGGACGACGGTTTTCTGATGGTCATACCTGTCCTTTAAATTTTTCCACAAAGTCAGTGGATCTTTAATTGTGAGGTATTGAGTCTTCAGGCTCTCATGTAAATGGCGGCGGATAAAGATCATTGCAGTTGCTTTATCCTATAGAGATGTTTCATTATTATCTCTAATTGTATCAGCTAAGCCCTTGGACTGCAGATACAGCTCTACATCAAGGATCCATGAAAGATAATTATTTCCTGATATATCCAGTAGAGCAAATTCTGGTTTTGCGATATTTGACATAACTATACACATAAAATATCACAATCAGTGATATAATCAAAATGATATATTTGAAACTTCAGGTTGCCAAAAATTTCATTTATATTTTTAGAACTTCAGGTCAAAAATAATAACTTCAGGTTTTAACAATAAATATTTAGAACTTCAGATTCCATTGATTAAAATCCAGAACTTCAAGTTCTAGTACATTATAAATTTAAGAGAATAAAATACATAAAATATAAAGATATAACAGAGATAACAAATCAATTAATTAATAATATATTGAGCCAGCATAGCCGTGCATGAAATACATAATAAAAATAGTAAATAATAATAACAAAGCTGCACATATAGTATGTAACAATAAGTAAATAAATAAAATTAAATAGTTAGATCTGTAATGCATGATAATAATAATTGAGTCGGCAGAACCGTACATTGGTTGAGTCGGCAGAGCCGTACATTGATTGAGTCGGCAGAGACGTACATTAAGTGAGTCGGCAGAGCCGTACATTGATTGAGTCGGCAGAGCCGTACATTGATTGAGTCGGCAGAGCCGTACATTAATTGAGTCGACAGAGCCGTATATTTATTGGGTTGGCATAGCCAAACTTCTCAGTTAGAGTTAAAGTCAGAATATCAAGAACTTCAGGTTCAAGATCGTACTGATAACGTGTTATAAAATTAAAATAAATGAATATAATAAAATTAATAATCATCAGGGGCTTAAAGAGAATTTATCAGGGACTTGTGTTGATATTTGACAAGCAAAAGTTGAGACAGCAGGAGAGAGAGAGAGGCGAGAGAGAACAAAAATAATAAATTAAATAAAAACCAATAATTGAAAGATAGAGAGATGAGAAGCAGTAAAACATATTCTTTATCAGTGCAAGCTTTACATATATATAAGCAACAAAGTCGGTTTTATGACCGTCTTAAACTTTTATATTATTATAATATTAATCATCCAGATCTTTCACAATAAATATGTATTTTTTTTTTTGAATAATCAAATGTAAATATGTAGCATAAATAAAATTCACAAAAAATAATACTTAAATTTACTTTTTAATATGGAGGATCTAACATATAGACAAGCACAGAGTATGTCCATAAAAATAATTATATGAAATAAATTAAATAAAATAAAAACTTAGAATAAATCAATCACTTTGTAGTGATAAAAAATTCTTAGATCCAAAATAAAAGCTCAAAGTTTGTTATGATAGATTGGCCCAGCATGTCGATTGGTCCAAGCTAATGACCTAATGCATGTTACAAGAGGATAGCTCGAAAATTTGGTTGATCCAACTCAAATAAGGTCTATTTCTTTAAGTAAAGATTGATTACTCTTAATGCATAAAGTTTAAATAAATTGTAACGGAAGATGCATTAAACTCTATAACCAACATATCATAAACCATGACATTAAACTCTCAATCAATATGTTATTAATCATGACATTAAATTCTGTAACCGACATATCATTAATCATGACATTAAACTCTGTAATCGATATGTCATTAATCATGATATTAAACTTTGTAACCGACGTGTCATTAACCATAATATTTACTCTATAATAAGTTTCCATGATATCTTTTTCACTTACAAATAGAGGCTTCATCAAGAGGAAAAGACATCCTACATCTCTTGCTCATTTCTTGCAAGTCATTTGAAGTTTCTCTGTTTTTCTCCCTTATGTTCTCATTTTTCTACTCTAGATTTAGAATTTCTTTGTGGTAGATTCAGTGTAGTGACGTGGAGGTACATATCTAGAGGAGGTTCTGGCTAGAAAAAATTTGATATTTAATTATGTCTATTATGATCAATCTCTTTTTCTCGAGAACTTACTTGATATACTATTCACGATCTACTTTGACTATTTTATTATATGGGGTTTTCTCTGCTTACACCCAATAGCTCAATGTTCCTACTTGAAGCCAAGACAGTCAAGACTCTAATAGTTTTTCGCCCTTCTCCTTCTTCGACACATTCTCTTTAGTCTGACGACGTTTTACAATTACTGCATTCTTTTACATTATAATCAATTTACTGACTTGAGCATCGGAGTATTTTCGATCGACACTCCATAGGTCTCAAGATCACTCGCGTTCTCTTTGTTTGATTTGTGCATGACATAGGTTGCAAAACTTTAAGAAAGTTAACCGATTAAATCCAGTCAAAATCAACATATCGTAGAATTCACACACTACATACTTCCCTAAGAATTCTTTTTCGTCAGCGAAATTGTGCTAAATAAAACAATGAAAAATCAATATAAAAAACAAAATCGAAAATGATAAAACTAAAACAAACGAGTAATATATTTCTGACTTATTTTCAATTCTCCATTTACAACCATAGCAATCCTGTTTATGGGAGTACTGTAAATCCAATGTCAAATTGGCAACTAAGTTGCCATGTGCTGGCTTGCATGAGGCCATAAAAATTACTTCCTTACATGTGGATTGCAACTTATGTTTGCTTGACTCATATAAAAGTAGAGTGGTGACATACTTTCATTTCATCGCATTTTTAATTGTTATCTTAATATCAGAATGGGCTTAGTCAATGATCTGTAAATAATTGAAGGATGTTTTATATTATAGCCATGATGGACTAAAGAAGATTTTGTCATTTCATATGAGGGTTCTGATGGGCATTATCTTGTCCTTTAGTGACTTTACAATAATTGAATTATATATCATAATTACAAATATTGAATTATATGACCTAATTATATATACTCAAAATTCTACATCAAATGCAAAGATAATGCAACGCCTTCAACTAGTTATTAAATTATAATGTATATATCACATTTACTATATAAATAATCCACCTAGATATAAAATAAAATGGTAGGAAACGGTTCCAATCATAGAAAGATTACTGAAAGAAAAGAGCATCAAGAATGACAACGGAGATGGCGGCATGTCGGCACATCCACTCTTGCTTAGTCATCGCACATTTCAAATTTGTTTTTTACTTTAGAATAAGTTTGGGAGATACGTAAGAGTTGTTATCTGTCATTAAGAAGATATTTATTAACTTAAAAATCTTAATTAAGGAAGGAGAGTTTAAATTATTATTCATGATTTATAAATAAAAAAAAAATCTATAATTCTCAAAAATTTATTCAAAATTTTGACAAGTTGATTTGTAGTAATTAAATTGATTATAAGATAAAACATTGATCAGTTATCAATAAGCACATCACATCATTCGGTCAATGAATTTAGTAAATATTTGTATAACATTACTCCGAATAAGATTCAATCATGGTTTAATATAGTTTTTTTTTTTGGAAAGCGTTCTATCAATCTATAATCTAGGTTTATATTGCTCTCAATATAAATGGTATATAAATATATATGTATATATATGTAAACACCATTCCCCTTCATTATATATCTTAATTCAGAATTATAAACCATTGACCATTGTTTTTAACCACTCTCAGCTGTCTAGACATAAAAAAAAAAAAAAAAAAAAAAGGCAAAGAAAAGCTCTCTGTTGGCTCTCTCTCTCCCATTGTTCAACTTCAAAACAGCAGCCCCACAAAGCACAAATGACCATGTCCAAAACAGCCATGGCTGCCTTGGTGGCCATAGCCACTTCTGTCTACGTCCTCCTCTTTTCTCCACCCACAAAGCATTCCTATCACTCTCTCTTTATATCCACAGCCTTATGTGATAATGTCTCCGTAGCTCACCACCTCCACACCCTCACTCGCAGGCCCCATGTGGCCGGTTCTGAGGCCAACGCCGAGGCTGCAGCCTATGTTCTATCTGTTTTCACTTCCTCCAATATTAAAGCACATATAGCATCCTATCATGTGTCCCTCACTTATCCAGTTTCACGTTCTTTGTCACTCACACGTCCACCCCCAGCAGAATCAACCATCACTTTCCCTCTACGTCAGGAAATTTATGATGGCGACCCGTATGCTGACGTGGCCAACCAAGTTCTGCCCACCTTCCATGGATATGCCAAGTCTGGTAGTGTGACCGGACCTGTTGTTTATGTCAACTACGGGCGTGTAGAGGACTATGCTACGTTGAAAGAAATGGGCGTAAACGTTTTGGGTACAGTTGTATTGGCAAGGTACGGAAAGATTTACAGAGGAGATATTGTACATAATGCTTATGATGCAGGCGCTGTAGGAGCACTGATTTATACAGATAGGAAAGACTATGGCGGTGGTGGCCGGGATGCCAAGTGGTTTCCGGATGACAAGTGGATGCCACCAAGTGGAGTCCAGGTAGGATCGGTGTATGATGGGGCTGGTGACCCTACTACTCCTGGATGGGCTAGTAATGAAGGATGTGAGAGGCTGTCATATGGAGAGGTTGAGAAGGCAGGAAATGTTCCCCTTATACCTTCGTTGCCTATATCAGCAGCAGATGGTGAGACGATTATCAGGTCTATTGATGGACAAGATGCATATGAGGACTGGCAGGGGGACAAAGATGCCCCGATTTACAGGGTTGGACCAGGACCAGGTTTTGTCAATCTTACTTACACAGTATGTCCACATGCACTTTAATATGATGCAATAATTCAATCTTGATTACAATTTATGGTTTCATATCTGTGTTGTAAGCATGTAAAGTCAACTGATTGTGTATTCTTCAGTCCAACTAGTCAAAACAAACTACTACCAGGTGCTGCTAACAAGTTGGCTTATTGTACAAATTTCAGGGAGAAAATGTCATAGCGACCATTCAAAATGTAATTGGTGTGATTACCGGAACAGAGGAGCCTGATCGGTAAGTTCTACAATTTTCAGAAATGGTAACAGCAATTGGAAGCACCCACTTTAATAGGCATGCATATAAGAGAAGATTACATATAACGTCCACAAAATGATCATAATCCATCATAATGAATTATTGACCAATGAGGAAATTACCCTTATGATATGGTTGTCGCTGTTGCAACTTACAGATTTGTCATTCTGGGTAATCATCGGGATGCATGGACATTCGGCGCTGTGGATCCCAACAGCGGCACTGCTGCACTCCTAGAGGTTATTATGTTTCCTCTTAGTCAAGTAAACAAATGTCAAAAGTCAATGATCACACCTTCATCTGAATAATTACCTACAATACAGGTTGCACAAAGACTCAAGAAGCTGCAGAAAAGAGGTTGGAAACCTCGACGAACTATCGTTTTATGTAATTGGGATGCTGAGGAGTATGGCCTGGTATCTCTCATCCCCAACCACCTTCCCCCTCCTCTTCTCTCGTCTGTGTGTTTTTGTTCGTGAAGAGGAACTTTAACTGACCGATTTTACAAATTCCAGATAGGATCAACTGAATGGGTAGAAGATAACAGAGAGATACTAGCTTCTAGGGTTGTTGCTTACTTGAATGTGGACAGTGCAGTATACGGAGCAGGATTTTATGCCTCTGCCACTCCACAGCTTGATGAACTACTCAAACAAGCTACTCAACAGGTATCTTAAAAGTAACACTTGAAGTTCAATAGAGAGAGAGAGAGTAGCCACTAAAGTCGTCCATTACCAATGCAGCAAAAGCTATACTTAAATTTTAATGTTTTTCCATGTTCCTACTTCTCAATTCATTCAGATTTGTAACTGATTTTGAAGGTTCAAGATCCAGATAACTCATCACAAACAATCTATGAATCTTGGGGTGGTTCAACAAATTCTCCTGAGGTAAGTGCAAGGCAATAGCTTAACCACACCACCATGATGGATTATTTTAATGACTTTCAGTAGAAATGAGATAAACTGCAATCTAGTGACTCTGACCCACCAGTGATTGGTGTATAAGTCTTGCATTATAGTAGCCCATATATAACACCTTGCATAAGAGATGATCTTCTCAAGTAAACCTTGAAGCTTATCACATAGTTCGGTGCTCATTAGCCTCTTTATTCTATACAAAGATTGGGAGATTAGGAGGTGGAGGATCCGATTATTCAGCTTTCGTGCAGCATATTGGTGTTCCAGCAGCAGATATATCTTTTGGGGACGGTAAAAACATAGTGTTCTTTTACATTTTCTTTTATTTCATAATGCAATCTTGGAACACACTAGCAACCACAAACTGAAATATATGAAAACACACATACACTTCTTATAGAACTTTGCTCCAGTAAGTATCAACATAACATATATAATATATCTAATTGGAAAATAATGACAATCAGTCAAAAGCAAACGAGTCTCCACATTCATACAGTAGCTAGAGAGAATTTGATTTTAATGATCTAGGATAGAAATCAGAAACAGCTCTACTACAATAAGTCATTTAGAATATGTACGCTCATCCCAAATTGCTTCACTTAATTCTATTCATTGGTCCAAAGCAGTTACGGACTTACGTAGTCAAATATACATAGGGCTTTGTTTACATAGATTTGAAAAGTTACGTGCTCATGGTAGTAGGTTTCTTGTTTATGGCCAAACTTACTTTAAAGCCTGCAGTCCAGCAGAGGTATCGAGAAGAAAATGATTTCTGCTGCAGCACCTGACTGAGCTTTTAATTTAACATTCTGAAAGAAAACATAAACTAATGAATGACAAGGAGGCTTATCGCTTGGTAATACAAACATCCAACTTATGACAAGAAACAAGTTGATGCTCACTAGCAAGGACCTCTCAAGCATTACACATAGAACGTAAGCATTAGGCCAAGTGCTATATTTAAAATGTACACATAGAATAAACAATATATACACATTTGTCTGTGCATGACATGTTTGTACAATCATAGCTTTAATAATGCAACTCCGAACCCTCAGCGTTCACAATCACTAGCAAAATGGATGAATTATATACGATATCTATATGCATTTTTTTTCATCTATGACTTGCTAAAATTATTATCAATGACAGGATACCCGGTATATCACTCAATGTACGATGACTTCATTTGGATGGAAAAATTTGGGGACCCAATGTTTCAAAGACATGTCGCAGGTTTGTCAAGAAATTTTGTTGACAGAATGGATGATTAAAATTCCGTACACAACAAGAGCATCTTAAGGTCAATCTTACGTTAAGATAAGCAAAAATGAGGACATTTGACATGTTAATCGAACCCAATACTAGAATTTTGTGACACTCATTTTGAATATCTGAAGAACCATTTCATTGTCCAACAATGTAATCATTTTATACTGGGTATTTTCGAAAGTCTCAAGTCATGTGCCATTGACATTCGAGTTTTTTTAATTTGCCTATCAACCTCATTTCTCATCAATTTTTCTCTTTGAAAAATTAAAAAAGAACAGCAGCAAGTGTCTGGGGTTTAGTAGCTCTTCGACTAGCAGATGAGGAGTTCTTGCCTTTTAACTATCTCTCCTATGCTTATGAGCTCCAGGTAAGTTGACATTTATCAATGATAAAGCATTACATGAAGTGATATACAACACAAACCAAATCCTATTGGAGTCTAGTGACAAAAACTAACAAGCCATTAAAAATCATCATAACAGAAGAGCACAAAGGGGTTGGAGGATGAGCTCTCGGGTAAGGGCATAAACCTATCTCCCTTGTTCAAGTCTATCGAGGAGCTAGCAGAAGCAGCCACCAAAATTGAAAAACAGAAAAAGGTATCAAATTAGTTATTTTAATTCAAGATCCATATAATAAATGTTCATTACAGGTCGGAACATTGTTATGAAAACTCTTTAGGAAATAGAAGAAGCCAAAGGTTGGGTATCACTTTGGAAAAAGGATCATTTGAAGGTGAGAGAACTGAACGACAGACTAATGATGGCAGAACGAGCTTTTACAGATCGAGATGGACTCTCTGGAAGGCCATGGTACAAGCATTTGGTAAGTTATCCCTGTAAGGACATGTAAAGTTCTTAATTGATGTTCTTTTTCAGTTCTTGTCTTTTTTACACTAATACAAAAACAATTTTTATGTCAAATTCCAGCAGGAAACATCCATACACAGAATGCAACAGATTGATGCAATTAGAATTTTTGTTCTTGTAGCCATTACATTAACGGACTAATGCACCCATTATTTTGCTGTTTTCAGATTTATGCCCCCTCAAAGCATAACGATTATGGGTCTAAATCCTTCCCTGGAATAGATGATGCCATTGAAGAGGCAAAGAATCTCAACACTACAGACTCATGGGATACAGTACAACATGAAGTTTGGAGAGTCTCCAGAGCAGTAAGATATGCATCGCTTGTACTGAATGGAGTGCTGACATGAATATGTACAAACTGCAATGTAGTCTATCACTCTCATGTGTCAATGCAATTTACGAACAAATGTTCTGGATGTTCTAAGAAATTCATTTACATTACTGTTTTCCCTGATATCACTACAGTCAGTCATTGTCCATGGTCTTAATTTATGTTAATCATCAACAGAACTGTAAAAGTTGGTATATTTGGTTCTATGGTTTCAATCAATAAGTTAACCACCCTTACACCCTTACATGAAAGCCAAAATCTAAAGCCCTATTGATTTTTGCGATCTCAAAATATCCAAATCACAGGTGAGGCAACTGTCAATGACCACAGCGATAAACCCACTATTTCATATATACACATTTCCAATTTCTTCTTTGGACCAGGTCAACTATGAACCAAATTGATTAAATTCATTCCATTTTTGTCGCACACCATCTTAAACAACTCTAAAACATTGTTTCCAATTAATGCTGCATCTAATTTCTCGCACATGCAATCTATTTCAAAATTCAAATTTGCTTGTGGCCATCTTTAGCTATCAACATATTCATAACCTTGCTGCTTATTGCCAATAGTTAGCAGGTTATAGGAAAAATTGTAAGAAACTACAAAGATGGAGTTGGACAGGACATGTACAAAATTGCCAGGCAAGATGCCTATCCCTACGCCAAGACTACTAAATGCTCACCGCAATCACAAAGACTGTACAAATTAACATTTTGATAATCCGCTAATTAGATCCATAGCAAAATACCTAAATAAGTGATTTCGAAATTTTCTAGTCTCATGTACAACAGCCGCAACATTTTGCAAAGAAAAGTCCCCTAAAACACGAAAAGTTTACTTAAATTCGAACACTGAAAACAAATAACAGCATTCCATAACTGACCTAATAAGATTTTTCAGAAAACTAAAAAAAATAAGGAAAGGACATAATAAGTTAATCTCCAAGCAGTCACAACCTAATTATGTACAATAAAGCATTTATGTACTAACTTTTACTCGCAAACCTTGAGAGGCCCATCTCCAACCAGCAGCTGCAAGAACGGCTTTTGCTATCAATTTAGTTGTCTCTTTTTCTCCTGTTTGCGAAAAAAAATAATAATAATGAAATTTCAGCGTTACAAATGTATATCAGATTAACCAATTGAACTCTATAATATGACGGCCATTCTGCTACATGGAGAGAATATGTGAAGAGAAATCCAAAGAAAAAATTGAAAATGGCACGTTCTACAACCGAGTCTACAATGTGACTCCTTGTTCTCACAATTACAAGAGCTTAAAAGGATGCATCAACTTGTTGCTTGCAATAGGAAGAAAAACGAACAACAAACTCCGTAGAATGATGATATACGTATTCTCAGGTTAACAACGTAGATCCTCACCCTACCATTCCAAAGAGGAAGTTTTTACTTACCAACACTGATAAGAGGATCTCTGTTTGGGTCCTACCAGATAGAAACTGATAAGATTGATAGAAATTGAGTGAAGGAATATAAATGAAGAGAGAAGCGTAGAGATATTTTGGGATTTAACTTCTTGTTACCACTACCTAAATAAACCATCTTTTTATGGTGGTTAATTACTAGTAAGAGATAATTTACCATAACATAAACATAATTCAAAATGATCCTTAACAATTCATTGCCAATTTTTTTTTGACGGTGGGGGAAGCTATCCCTGCTATCACATATCAATCTCAGGTCTTAAATACTACAATTAGATATTTTTCTATCAGTTTATGTTTTTGAATTTGATGATAACTAATTTGGTATTAGAGTTTAAAGGTTTCTGATTCAAACATTTTTCTCTCCCCTTTACCTCGAATTCTTATTACACATATTATACAGTAGTTGGTGTTTATCATATGTCCACGTTATATATAAGAAGACATATCATGTATTAATCTTAAGTCGTAAATACTATATAATTGAGTTTTTTCTTATCAACTGAAACTTTTAGGTCCGATATAATCAAAGGAAGTCTTTTACTAATAAGTGCGCAACTTCAATGCCAGATATTCATACTAAATACAAATATGTCGCATAGATAAAATTCACTGAAAATAATACTTAAATTTACTTTTTAATATGGAAGATCTAGCATATAGATAAGCATAGAGTATATACATAAAAATAATTATATGAAATAAATCAAATAAAATAGAAAATAAGAATAAATCAATCACTTTCCTATGGATTCTTTTTCGAATGCGAAATTGTGCTAGATAAATAATGAGAAATCAATATAAAAAACAAAATCGAAAATGATAAAACTTAAACAAATGAGTAATATGAGGGAAGAGTTTTGGTCCGGTGGTAATTGACAAAAGACCATAGTTCGCCCACATTATATTCTCAAAGATGTTGTAAGTTCTATTCACTATAAAGTCCATAATTGTGAGCAATTTTTTCTTATCTTATATGGATTATCCTTTCCTATATTTAGAGAGAGAATTCTCAGTTCGTGTGGCAGAAGTCTGTCCTAACTGATCTCATTAGAATCCATTTATAATCATAGCACTCCTGTTGATGGGAGTGTAAATCTAATGTCTAATTGACAACAAAGCTGCCATGTGCTAGCTTGCATGAAGCCATAAAAATCCCTTGCTTACATGCGGATTGCAAATTACGTTTGCTTGACACGTATAAAAGTAAAGTAGTGACATACTTTCATTTCACACTATGTTTTTATTTGTTATCTTATTGTCAGAATGGGCTTAGTCAATGATCAGTAAATAATTGAAGGATGTTTGTTGCCATAGCCATGGCCCATGATGGACTAAAGAAGCTTTTGTCATTTCATACGAGGTTTATGATGGGCGTTATCTTGTCCTTTAGTAACTTTACAATAATTGGGTTATATGACCTAATTATATATCCTCAAAATTCTACATCAAATGCAAAGATAATGCAACGCTTTCAAATAATTATGATGTATATATCACATTTTCTATATAAATAATCCACCTAAATATAAAATAAAATGGTAGCAAACTGTCCCAATCCTGAAAAACCAAAGGGAGAGTAGATTAAAGAAAGAAAAGAACATCGAGAATGACGAGAAGGAGATGACAAGTTGGCACATCCACTCGCACTTAGTTTTTAAAGTAAGAGGCACCCAATCAAAGTTAAAAAAAAAAAAAAGCAAGCAAAAAATAAGCAGCTCTCCTATTTTTATGTGAGGGTTACCCTTCATCATTGTATACGTTTTTCTCTCATCTCCGTATAGGTGGATCCTTCATATTAGAGTAATTCTCCTGATCGCATTATTAGTATTCTTATCCTGATAAGTTTTTGTTATCTTTTGAACTAATCTCGATCCTCAAAAAAAAAAAAAAAGTTTGGGGAGATTTCTACATTACAATGAGAGTTATTATTCGTCACTAAGAATATGTTTATTAATTAAAAATCTTAATTAATAAAGGAGAATTTAATTTATTATTTGTGATTTATGAATAAAAAAAATATCGTTCCCAAAAGTTTATTCAAAATTTTGACAAGTTAATTTGTAGTAATTAAATTGATTATGAGATGATGCATTGATGATTTGATAGTTATAAACAAACATATCACATCGACTAATGAATTTTAATAAATTTTTGTGTAGCATTACTCCTATAAATAGGAATAAGATTTAATTATTGTTTAATGTAGTTTGGTAAAGAACATTCATTCAGTCAAGTAATAATACAGGTTTGAGTTGTTCTCAATATAAATGACATCCAAAAAAAAAAAATGGGGAGAATTATCTCCAATCTACCTGAAACTTTAATATTCACATGCACATATAACTTTTTGGTTTATTTACAATGTTCTCTTTTGGACTAACGGTTGACTGACTTTGACCGTTAATGGATATGTTTGACCATGTAAAAATTATTTAAAGATGAAATTGCTTATGAATAAATTTACTTTTTAATTTTCTTTTAAATAAATTTAGATAAATTTAATGAGATCTCCGCTGTTCATCTTCATATGAATGGTGGAGATTAATTGGAGAAAAAAATTTGAAAACCAAAACTAAAAAAAAATCTAAAAATAAAAGATGAATATTCATATTCATATTCATATTCATCTTCATCTTCATGTTCATCTTCAAACAAAATAAAATTAATAAAGAAAAAAGAATTCTAGGTTGAACAAAAAAAAAAATCAAAATTGAATAAAAACAAAACAATTTTATTTTTTTTTTAAAAAAAAAAATAGAGATATGAGTTGAACTTAGATCTTCAAACTTTATTCAACTCTACTGTCTTTTTTTTATTTTTTTTTATTTTTTAACATTGTTTTATTTTTATTCAACTTTAAATTTTTTCTTTAATTTTGGATTTTTTATTATTATGTTCAACTCAGATTTTTTTATTTATTTTTCTTTTTTAATTTTGTTTTGTTTGAAGATGAATCTTCGTCTTTTATTTTTAGATTTTTTAATTTTTTTTTTAGTTTTGATTTTTTTTAAATTAAATTCCACCGTCTCATTAAAATTATTTTTAATTTATTTAAAGTTTAAAAAAATTATTTTAAAAGAAAAAAAATGAATTTATTTAGGGATAATTTTATTTTTTAATATTTTTTACACAATCAAATATATTCATTAACGATCAAAGTTAGTCAATTGTTAATTCAAGAAGGACATTGTAAATAAATCAAAAAGTTATAAAATATTAAAGATTCAGGTTAGTTGAAATGAATTTTCCCCCTAAGAAAAGGCAAACACCATTCTCCTTCATTGAGTGAAACCTTAATATCATTTCATTTACGACCCCTGATAATAAATATATCCATCACCATCCAATACAGATTGGTTATAAAAAGACATTTATTTTATTTCATAAATTATAATGATTCAAATTTGAATGACACCCTGGCATCTCAAACATAATAATAATATACGCATCAATGACAATGAATATGAACCTTCACAATACTATTTGGCAGTTACCACTTGTTATTTAGAAGGATTAAATATAGAAACCTTATATATTAATTCAGAATTATAAACCATTGACCATTGTTTTTAACCACTCTCTTGTCTAGACATAAATAAATAAATAAACCTCTGTTGGTTCTCTCTCTCCCATTGCTCGACTTCAAAACAGCAGCCCCACAAAGCACAAATGAGCATGTCCAATACAGCCATGGCTACCTTGGTGGCCATAGCCACTTCTTTCTACGTCCTCCTCTTTTCTCCACCCACAAAGCACTCCTATCACTTTCTCTTTATATCCCCAGCCTTATGTGATAATGTCTCCGTAGCTCACCACCTCCACGCCCTCACTCGCAGGCCCCATGTGGCCGGTTCTGAGGTCAACGCCAAGGCTGCATCCTATGTTCTATCTGTTTTCACTTCCTCCAATATTAAAGCACATACAGCATTCTATCATGCGTCCCTCACTTAACCAGTTTCACGTTCTTTGTCACTCACACGTCCACCCCCAGCAGAATCAACCATCACTTTCCCTCTACGTCAGGAAATTTATGATGGCGACCCGTACGCTGACGTGGCCAACCAAGTTCTGCCTATTTTCCACGGATATGCCAGGTCTGGTAGTGCGACCAGACCTGTTTTTATTCAACCACGGGCGTGTAGAGGACTATGCTACATTGAAAGAAATGGGTGTAAACGTTTCCGGTAGTGTTGTGTTGGCAAGGTATGGAAAGATTTACAGAGGAGACATTGTGCGTAACGCTTATGATGCAGGAGCTATAGGAGCACTGATTTATACGGACAGTAAAGACTACGGTGGTGGTGGCAGCGAAGCCAAGTGGATTCCGGATGATAAGTGCATGCCGCCAAGTGGAGTTCAAGTGGGATCGGAGCATAATGGGACGGGTGACCCTACTACTGCTTGATGGGCTAGTAATGAAGGATGTGAGAGGTTGTCATATGGAGAGGTTGAGAAGGCAGGAAATGTTCCCCTTATACCTCTGTAGCCAATATCAGCAGCAGAAGGTGAGACGATTATCAGGCCTATTGATGGAAAAGAAGCATATGAGGATTGGCAAGGGGACAAAGATGCCCCTCGTTGCAGGGTTGGACCAGGACCAGGTGTTGTCAATCTTACTTACACAATATGTCTTGCACCCACTTGCACTTCAATATGATGCAATAATTTAATCTTGATTACAACTTACGGTTTCATATTTCTACGTTGTATGTTATTGCAACTGATTCCGTATTGTTCAGTCGAACCAGTCAAAACAGACTACTGCTAACAAGTTGTACAAATTTCAGGGAGAAAATGTCATAGCGACCATTCAAAATGTAATAGGTGTGATTACTGGAACAGAGGAGGCTGATCGGTATGTCATAAGATTTGCAGAAAATGGTAACAGCTTTTAAAAGCACCCGTTTAGAACTTCAATAGGCATGCTATTAAGAGAAAATAACTCATTATTGATCATTGAGAAAACTTACCATACGGTTCTGTTGCAACTATTTATAGATTTGTTATTCTGGGCAATCATCGGGATGCATGGACATTCGGCGCTGTGGATCCCAACAGCGGCGCAGCTGCACTCCTAGAGGTTATTCTGTTTCTTCTCAATCAAGTAAACAAATGTTACAATTCACTAATCACGTCTTGATCTGAATAATTACCTACTGTTAATGTATCATAATCTCAAGTCTTAAATACTATATTTGGATTATTTCCTATCAGTTTAAGTTTTTAGGTCTGATGGTAATTAACACAGTATCAAAGCTTGAAGGTCTTTAGTTTAAACTCTCTCTTTTCCTCTTCATCTCTAAATCTTCTCATTATATATGTTATACGGTAGGGGGACGTTTAGTATGTGTCCATCATCTGTTACCTATTCACGTTGCACGTGAAGGGACGTATTAACGTATTATAACCTCAAGTCTTACATATTATAATTAAGTCTTTTCTTATGAGCTTAAACTTTTGAATTTGATGGTAATTAACGCCTCCAATACGAGTTGCACAAAGACTAGAGAAGCTGCAGAAAAGAGAATGGAAACCTCGACGAACTATTGTTTTATGTAATTGGGACGCTGAGGAGTGTTGCCTGGTATCTATCAGTCATACCACACCCCACCCCCCACCCCCCTCTGCATGTGTGTCGTGTGCTTGAAGAGGAATTTAAACTGACCAATTTGACAAATTCCAGATAGGATCAACTGAATGGGTAGAAGAGAACAGGGAGTTACTAGCTTCAAGGGTTGTTGCTTACTTGAATGCTGACAGTGCAGTGCATGGAGCAGGATTTTATGCCTCTACCACTCCACAGCTTGATATACTACTCAAACAAGTTACTCAACAGGTATGTTAAAAGTACCACTAGAAATTTAGACATAGAGTTGATAGCTCCTAAAACCATCCGTTGCCAATACAGCAAAAGCTATACCAAAGACCAAGTAGTCTACACATCCATATTCTTCAAACTAGCAAGTAGAAATAAGAATAACTAAAACTAAAACAAACTGTGGCAGAATCTACTGTCATTCTTAAATTTCAATGTTCCTGCTACGCAACTCATTCAGATTTTTAACTAATTTTGAAGGTTCAAGAACCAGAAGATTCGTCACAAACAATATATGAATCTTGGGCCGGTTCCAGCAATTCTCCTGTGGTAAGTGCAAGACGATAGCTTATAACTCATCACAACTCCCATCTAGTGACTAAATTGTTTCCTGCATAAGTAAACTTTGAAGCTTATTACAGCGTTCAGAAGCTCATTAACCTCTTTATTCTATACAAAGATCGGCAGATTGGGAGTTGGAGGATCCGATTATAGTGCTTTTGTGCAGCATATTGGTGTTCCTGCGGCAGATATATCTTTTGGTAAAGGTAACAGACATGGTGTTCTCATTCATTTTCTTTTATTTCATACTCTAAACCGTGGAATGCGCTAGCACCCGCAAACTGCAATAAATGAAACACACGTACACTTCTGGATTGAAGTTGCTCTGCCAAGTATGAACTTAACATATTAAAATAGCACAAGATTTTTTCAAGAGATGATGGAAATACAACAATAGTATATATATATATATATATCTAATTAATGAATAATTATAATCAGTTAAAAAACGAGAGACGGTTGATATTCATACAGCAGCCAGAGAGAATCCAATATTAAGGATCAAGGATTGAATTAGAAAAACACTGCTACTCCAATAACAAAAGTTATGTTAAGATATATGCTTGTTCCTAATTGCTTCACTTAACTCTCTGTTGTGGGTGTTTTTCGGATCACCTAAATGGGCTGGCAGGAGCCCATGAGATTAGTGGTCCAAGCTACTGGGACTAATAAGTGAAGCCCAATATGGAAGCACACAAAAGCCTGATTGAGCCATCTGCGAAATCAAATCGGTTGGATTTCTAGCGAAATCAAGATCGCTCAATGAGCATTTCTGTTGTAATGATGTCGAGATCGTTAAGTCAGTCCTTTTATAGGACCAACCTGCTTATTTCAGCAGTTTCAGTCCGTCTTCTGCCTCGATTCGTCCAGTGCCAGCTCAGAACAGTAAGTTAGCGTATCTTACACGATAAGTAAGGTTACTTCACCTAATGACAGTCTAATTCTGAGAAGTTTCACCTAACCAGCATGGGTTAGCATCCAGCCCTACGTGTTGACAGAGTTGACCTGACAAAAGTCAGAAACATTAAATGTGTTCCAGAAGTATTAATTGTAATTGATTATATCTTTTTGTCTTATTATTCTCTTCTGTAGCTCTTCTTTCTCTATAAATAGAGGAAGACTTTCATTCTGTAAAGGGGAGAGCAAAAACACTTGAGAGAGAACATTGTTGGTATTCTGCAGAAATAGAGAGACAGTGGACATAGGCAGATTAAAAAGGCCGAACCACTTTAAAAACTTTGTGTTGTTTGTGTTTTTCCTTCTTTGGTTTCTTCCTTTTGTGCTCTTTTCTTCTGTTTCTTGTTCTAGATCTTCTTACATTGTGGCATTGGGCTCGAAGAATCTCGTTGACTGGTTTCCCACGTTAACACTCTCCAATTGCTATATCTAGAATGTACACATATAATAAACCATATGTACACAATTATGTATGTTTATAATATGTTTGTATATTCGTAACTTTAATAGTGCAACTCATAACATAGAGAGCTTCACAATCACCACCACATAATGGATGAATTATATATGATATATATGCATTTTCTGTAATCTCATGGACTTACTGAAATTAAATATCACAGGATACCCAGTATACCACTCAATGTATGATGATTTCATCTGGATGAAAAAATTTGGGGACCCAATGTTCCAAAGATATGTTGCCGGTTTGTCATGAAAAAATCTTATTGATAGAGAACAACAGCATCTTCAGTCTTAAATTCAATCCTACATTAAGATAAGCTAAACGTAGGGCATTTAATATGTTATTTGAAATCTAGTATTAATAGTTTGTAACAATTACTACAATATTTGTAGAACCATTTCATAGTCCAAAAAGCTATCATTTTATACAAGTGAGTATATTCATAAGTCTCAAATCATGTCTTTAACATCCTAGTTTTGTTAATGTGCTTCTTGACCTCATTTCTAATAATTTTTTCTCCCTCCGGGAAAAAAAAAAAAAAAAAAAAAAAGGCATCAGCCAGTGTGTGGGGTTTAGTAGCTCTTCCACTCGCAGACGAGAAGGTCTTGCCTTTTAACTATCTCTCCTACGCTAATGAGCTCCAGGTACGTGGACACTTATCAACAATTAATAAAGAATTATATGCAGAGATATACAACAGAAACCAAATTCAATTGGAGTCTAGTGACAGAAACTAACAAGCAATAAAAAATTATAATAACAGAAAAGCACAAAGGAGTTGGAGAATGAGGGCTCAGGTAAGGGCAGAAGCCTCTCCCCCTTGTTCAAGTCTATAGAGGAGCTATCAGAGGCGGCTACCAAAATTGAAAACCAGAAAAAAGATATCAATTGCAAATCAGTTATTTTCATTCATGATCAATACAATTAATGTTCATCACGTATTAGATAATTTGAAGAAGACCTTTCAGGCAATAGAAGAAGCCAAAGGTTGGGCATCAATATGGAAAAGGGACCATTTTAAGGTGAGAGAGCTGAACGATAGGTTAACGATGACAGAACAAGCATTTACAGATCATTAAAAGGACTCTTTGGAAGGCCATGGTACAAGCATTTGGTATGTTATCCCTCAAAGAACATGTACGGTTCTTCATTCATGTTATTATCCAATTTGTCTTTTTAACGCTAATTTAGAAATAATTTTTGTGTCAAATTCCAGTATGAATCTCCATACACTGATTGCAATAGATTGATGCAGTCAGAGTTATGCATTCTTGTAATTATTACACAAATGGACTAATAGTACCTATTATTTTGTTGTTTTTAGATTTATGCACCCTCAAAGCATAACGATTATGGATCTAAATCCCTCCCTGGAATAGATGATGCCATTGAGGAGGCAAAAAATCTCAACACTGCAGAGTCGTGGCACACCGTTTAACATGAAGTTTGGTGGAGAGTCTCTAGAGACATGCATCATTTGTCCTCAGTACTGACATGAACATACTACAGTTCAATATATGAACAAATGTCCTAGATGTCTAAGAAATTCATTTACAGTACTTGTTTCCCAAATAGCAATACAGACAGTGATTGTTAATGGTCTTAATTATCAACAGAACTGCAAATTAGAAATTAATATTTTAATAATAATCTGCAAATTAGATCCGCATCCAAATTACCAAAAAAGAGACACAAAACACAACATTTCTGAAGAGAAGTCCCTTAATCTGTGAAAAAACTTGCTTAAATTTAAATACTGAACAAATAACAATATTCGATAAATGGTCTAATAAAATCTAATAAAATCTAAAGATTTTTCAAAAACCCAAAAAATCATCAGGAAGAACATTTGTGGAATAATAAGTGAAACCAAACTCCAGTGGCCACAACCTAAACTCGATTGCTAGTTGATCCCCTAATCAAAACATATATATATTAAGAAAAAAAAAATAATAATTGTATGTGTTGTATATATTGAAAATTCACTCAAATCACCGTAGCCATATTTTTCTTTTAAAAATGTTTTGTTATATTACTTTAAATCTTAAATCTTGCATGATCTATCATTAGGTGAAGTATTTTGTGATCTTTCATATGGTTGTGGGTTTGATCCCCGTAGACAAAGCCAAGTATAGAATACTTCAATCACTACACGAAAAATATTAGACGTAAAATAATTGAAATCTAGAGAATTGTAAATATCTCTTATTACATATCAATCTCTCTCATTATCCCTTCTGTCACGCCCCAATATCCGAGTATGTGAATAAACTATGACGATTAAATAGGGTTGTAGATAAATCTAGAATTATTCTCTTTTGTGAGACACATTATCCTCAAAATAAAAAATTAATTAACAAGTCGTGGATCAACAACACTTCATAATAAACAATTTATCAACCAAGCTATTATCACATTAATTTAAACATTACTATCATTTCATTTATCAAGCATAATGAAATTCCTATGCGATTTGATCGAGATATGGAAATTCTAAATTTTAATGTAATATATGAATTTAATTTTAAAAAGCTTTCATCACATTTCTATGACGCCTTCTTCTTCTACCCAGGTCTTCATTGCGTGTAAAGTTTATTTTACTGTCACTACGTTATGGTACCAATATTGTATTAAAATAATTGTAGCCACACTACGATTAAACTACCTAGATCTTCCTTTTGATATTAAATCTATGAATCGTATGATGTAAAATACTAGAGAATGAACTTTTAATGTTGTATATTGAACGGGTTGCTAATTGACATCAAGTTTACGAGAGCTGCAAAAATTTTGCTGAGCACAAAATTTTTTTAATAAAATTTTCCATGCTCGAGATGATACCACGTTGGCATTTAACTTGTTAATTGAGTTGTTGATATTTTGAGAACTGGATTTAATTTAATCCTACATTTGTCGCATAAGCTCTGAAATTTGCTTGTAACTTGCAACTAGTAGTCTAATAGAAGTTCACTTTTACAAGCTAGCAACCAGGCTATTTCGTACGTAGAACGCTTATGCTTATTTTAGGTAAGGACTTTCCCTGTTTTTATTTTTATTTTTTTACTAATACGTTTTATAGGTACAAATGGTGTAGATGGACTTTCTTGATTACTTCTCTCCTTTCTTTTTTTTCTTTGATACAATACAAATACTATTACTAGAATAGATTGTGCTACCAGATTCTCTAAGTAATGCTCACGGAAGCCCGGTCAGAAACGGAAGGTTCTTGGATTGAGAGAATGATTCTCAGGAAAAGGCCCCACACAAAGGAGAAGAAAACTACCACTATTAGTGAATCGAACCCGGTTGTTGTACAAACACACCAAGGTGGCCTTGCCTCCACTGAGGCATTGGGCCTTTGCTCATCAATACCTTTTACTTACGTGTATGCATTTTGCATTTTCGTTTGCTTTATTTTACAGTTTTCTAAGCAAGCAGTATTCTCGCCATTGCTTAGGGATATCCACTCCCGCATTTTGTATTTTGTATATATTGAATACATGCACTTAATCAATCAACCTTTCTCGGGTTTTACCAAGTTGGAAAATCCTCCTACCTGAGTGGTATGTACGTTTATCACACTTAGACATACTCACAAACTTATATACAAATCCATAATACACACACAAAAAAATAAAATAAAATAAACATACATACATAAAATACGGACATTGTATCAAGTTATTGAGGCTTTGAGCCATATTCCGTGATAACACTGTAGCTCAATAAATTAGCAGGACTCACATCTAGTTCCAGCTCAATCCATAGTAAAGAAATCAACCATAACTTGAAATATTTTGTTAAGAGCTTAACTCTTATGCATTCTACCTATAACCTCTCTTTTGCAGAGGGTCATCTAGGAAACAGTAAGGAGCCCCTAATTGAACCGCCTTGAATTAGTTTCAAAATTCAACCCAGTAGGTCAAACATGGAAAGAAAAGAATATAAAGGTAAAAACCACTGTTGTACACTGTTGCATTTATCAGCACAACTTCCAATTGGTTATCATGATAAGTCATCTACCGCACTAGGACAAAGGTACCACACCATTTATCAAGTATGTGATATTTATTATTGATATAAAAGATGGCACTTAACAATATAAATTACTATCTATTCCCTAGGCGCTTACATGCTGTACAAATAAAAGCAGATTTACAAATCTATGACAAAAATATTAGTAGCCCGATACCCGATGAGAATGTAGATTTCTAGTCTTAATATTTATTATATACAGTTTCAATTAGAATCGGTACTATGTACAATAAACAGTTACGTACTAACTTTACTTCCAAACCTTGAGAGCCCCATCTCTGCTGCTTGATATCAAGAGTCTTTGGTTCAACTTGACAGAAGCTAAAGAAAGGACGGTGTCCCGGTGACAACCAGCAGAATCGGTGGCAGCAGCTGCAAGGATGGTTTTTGCTGTCAATTTAGTTGCTACCGCTTGTCTCTTTCTCTCCTATTTGCAAGAAAAATAATGAAATTTCAGCATTACAAATTATTGGCGTAATAAACTAAAAATTATTTGAATTTTTTTTAAGAACAACAAATGATTTAATATAGTTCATTCTGCTGCATGAAAAACAAAAGGAATCTATCAGATGAATCAAGATACAATTTAAAAGGTTAGCATAATTCAAAATGGCAATTCCTCTGCTTGGACTCTATAATATGACAGCCACTTTGTTTTAGTTGTGACCATTCTGAATTCTGATGAGGGAAGTTAGAGAAAGAGAATTTGTGAAGAGGAATCAAGATCAAATTTTAGACCGAAGAAAATTTTTCAATGGCATGTTCTACAACTGAGTCTACAATGTCACATCTTGTTTCACAATTACTTAAGCTAAGTAACAATTACATGAGCTTAGCTTTCTCTCCAATTAATCAAAAGGATGACAACTTCATACTTCCAATAAGAAGGAAAACAAAAAACAAACTACCAAAACTCTGCAGAATGATTATATTCCCAGGTTAACACTATAGATCCTTCCCCTACCATTTAAAAGAGGATATACCACCAACACAGCAAATCTTTTAAGTTAAGAACTTCTTACTTAACAAACATACCTGCACCACTTGCACCCCAAAACTAGATCTTGCTTCGTAGAAATTGTCATTCCCAACCCCCTTCACATTTGGCCCACATACACTGTAACTCCGATCAGGGCTGTAACATTAGGTACCAGCATTAATTAAACTGCAAACTGCAATAAGATGAATTGGAACAAATACAGAATTCAAGCCAGAACCTGCAGTGGTCCCATCGACGAATTTTCAAGTCTGTACCCCCAGTTAACAAGTCACCCCCAGGTAAAGGAAGCAATGAACGAATACCAGGAAGCTGAGGAGAAGGTTCATTCAGCTGATCAACCCTGTATTTTGGATTGACATTCCGCCGCAGATCTGGTTTAGGTTGTGACTTACTGGATGGCCTTGCCAAGGCCCAAGGCAAATCATGAGTTTCCGCATCACCATCATAATTAGCCACCCTCAAGACCTGGTAAAATATTTGCAAAATATGAAGTCTATTAGGCGTCAAAGATCAAAATAATAATTTGGATTAATAAGAAAGTAGATTTAATAAATTGGTAGATTCAAGCTATATGCACTTATTGACATGAGTTTATATTAGCATTCAACATGCCACCTTACCAATTCATTGCAGAGAACATGGACGCATGTGCTTTCAAAACTCAACACACATCTCTACTGTTAACACATATTTAGTACTTGACCCAAAAACTTGAACTTATAGGTAATAACAGAAACAACAAAACTAATTGTTTATGCACCAACTCACATGCAAGACTAACAAATTTGCCAACTAGATCAAGTCCAAATATAGATGTTAATTTAGACACAATAAAATGCAGATAACAAGATAAGTTTTGATACCGTTAGACAATTACTTGACCTAGAAGATTGAACTCTTAGAAGGATCCAGAGAATAATTTCAGTTCTAACAACACAGATATCAATGGCTAAGAACTAATAGCAAATAGAGAGGCAAAACATCTATCGCATTGCATTTATTTCACTTTATTTAAAATATTCCCAAGTCTTGGAACATACTAAAAAGATTTTGATGAATGGCAACTTTCTAATCCAGGTTAAAGGTGTTTAGGTTTATACTATTATTATGTGACATTTAAAATCTTACAATGTCAAACAACAATAGTTTAAAAGAAGGTGAAAGATATGTTTGAATTTTACAATAAAACAAAAAATGCCCTGCCTCCAGAGTGAGCCCCTAATGCTTTTCAATTTTCAGTTGATATTAAATCCTCCAATGTTTCAAATTTACTCTATATCATAATCATTTATATCCTTTTATTTTGACAGTGTTTCAACCTTCCTAATACTATATCTTTATGATAAGGATATCTCACGGGAATCCTAGACTATTTATTTCAATCTCAGCTACAGGTACAACAAAAAGCAATTGCCACGTACCTGATGGCAGCTTCCATTCTCTGCATTCCAAAGTGAAACTTCATTGCAACCCGCAGCAACATATATAAGTGGTCTTGCAGTAGTAGATACAGAAGCATTCGGAGGAGGAATGAAAAGACACATCTTCTCTACAGGGCAGGCAGAAGAATATTGCCATGAGTTCACAGGGATAAGAAATCTCAGATCCCAAAGAGTGAGAACACCCCTAGAAGACCCTGAAACAAACCAATTTCCACAAGGACTTGTCACCAAAGAAGATACATAGCCTTCTTCAGGTATTGCTTTTAATGTCCATACATTTGAATTTGATCTTGTATCCCATAGATAGATGCCACAATTTTGGGTGCTGTACATAAACATTTGACTTACACAATTATCTGCATTGTAGTTCACAAGGCTAACTATGGCACCTTCCTTGGTATCCTTCTTTTTGATATCAGCAATACCTGAATACTTTTCAACAACATTACCTTGACCTTTGGATATGTGATCCACAGAGAACATATGTATAATGCCATCACATGCTCCGACAACAACTTGCGCAGAATTACGCAGCATAATACTGCACAATGCTCGACTTCCCTCCAGGTGATACGTTAGCTTAGATCTAAATGAAATGTCCTTTTCCAACTTTCTTGAATCCCACACCTTGACAGTGGAATCATCAGATGCACTGACAAAAACGTTGTGATCATTAGAAACTGCAATATCATTGACAGCAGAACGATGCTCTTGGAGGTGGGCAACCAACACCCCACGAGGTCTCCAGCCTGAATCTGGAATTGATGATGTTCTAGCAAAAGATGGCAAACCTGTAAGATTAGCAGGAGTGGAAGCATCTTCCACAGCAACAGAACTTCCTTTCATTGTACCAGATATCCCAATCTCCTGAAATTTACTATTTACATAGGCTGACTGATCATTCTCCCTGCCTTCTGGTTCATGTACCACCCTATAGAACTGTTTAGAACCATTACTGATGCTGTAAGAACCTGAAACGAACTTAGGTGCAGGAACTGAACTGGCCAAACTAAAGGATTTATTAAATGGATCCATCCAAGGCATGGATGATGAACTGACTGCTAGGGAGTTAACTTGCAATGAAGAATCAGAAGCCACAGGAGGAATTCCCACTGCTTGCTTGTCCATGCTAAAGGAGTACAAAGGTATTCCTTCTGATTCTGATGATTTATCACATACGAGGCTTTTCACACCACTAACTTGTTGGGACATAAAACCAGGGAACTGTAACTTCTCTGAGCATAGAGGATCCTGAAGGTCAGCCATAGTAGAAGCACTGTGCACAAAGCTCCCCGTATCTCTGAACTTAGCTTCATCATTGTCATCACAATGACTTAACTCTGCCTTCTTTGAGGCATCGACAGCGGGTCTTTGATCGTCTCTACTTTGTTGCTCATCAGGCCAACAATTCATTGAGTTTAAATCCCCTCCCCCTCCATTAAGTAAATTAACAGTTTCCCATTGGTTAGATTGTCCAGATGAACTGTACCATATCTTTCTCTGTCTCTCTAACATGTGAGAACTCCGAGCTTTTTCTAAGACTTGGTAAAATACCTCTCTTGAGACTGGAGGTTTCAAACATGAAAGGAGAGCCTTTTCAGAAGCTAAAGATGCTGGTTGTCTGCGGAGGAAAGGGCGTATAACTGGAGCAAGGAAAACATAGGAATCTACTGCGCCCAAGCTCTCACTGCTAGCTGCAATGAAAGTCACAGCTGACCTTCTTACCCATTGACTAGGATAACATAACAATGGAAAGGCGCGCTCTATCATCTCAAGCAGTATCCTCTTCCGCAAGAAACCCCTTTTGCACAGAATGGACAAACAGTCCAATGCATTAACAATGACAGCCTCTGTTTCGTCATTTAAAGCCTGCTCAATGTAAGGTAAAAGATATTCCTCCACACTTCTTTGGCCAACAATGAAGCAGACATATATAATCTGCCCATAGAATACTGCCCGTAGCTGCTCATCTCGATCATTAAGAAACGCAGGGAGGATGGGTAACAGAAAGTCATTACTCTGCCTCTGGCCAAAAAAGCAGCAAAGGTTGCCAATATCATGAAGGAGTGCTCTACGTATACTTGGAGTTTGCTTAGGACCCATTACAAGTTCTTGAACAACCTCAGAAATGGACTTCCTTAGCTGTGCAAGTTGCACATCACCATCTAACCTCTGCAGCTGTCCAGATGTCTCATTAGATGATAACAGCAACTTATGTGGTGAACTCAATTTATCAAGAACCCCTGCTTCACTCAAACTTATTGAGTGAACCAAGAACCCATAAGCAGTAAGTGCCAGCTTGGCTATGTTGCTCACATAACATATTCTCACACTTTCCTCTGGATCATCAGGAAGCATGGAAAGCATAGGAAGAATATACTCTGGAAAAATTTTTGCATCACTGGGCGGAAAATCCCGGACTAAAGGCAGAATGTCACACAAAGTCTCCAATGCTGCACAACGCACAATAGCAGCAGAATCAGAAAGCATTGCAATAACATAAGGAAGTACACGCTGCAATCTGTCTTCATCATCGATATATAACGAAGAGGACTTCAGTAGAAGTATAGCACTCCTTCTCAAATGAGGCAACTTGACATTACGTATGCAGGAACAGATCAGAGATGCAACAAGAACCATTCCTTCACATTTCATACTATCTTCAGGTAATGGCAGAAAAGGCATGCCAAAGGTGTCTGATTGACAGTCATACTCAGACATCAATGAACTCAAATCATTCACTGTAATCTTTTTCAAGAAGGGATGACTATTTCTTCTAAATGCATCAGAGATACTTTTAAGAAGCTCATTTGAAGATTCAATGCCACAATGTTTGGGATCCTGAGAAAATGCATGATTGGGCACATCCTCCGGTATCGGCTTCACACTAGAAAAGTGACAGCCCTGCTTTCCATGCCCAATCAGGGGACTCATATCACCAGGAAATCTGAACCTATCCTGAACTATAACTTTCTCCATCTTCTCCCTGTTTCTAAGAAGGTCATTTTTCAAGTTTAACTTTTGATTTGCAACAATCTCTTGTGACCCCTTAACACTCATGGCTTTTGATGGGTTTACCAGTCCACTACCAGTCTCGTCACTTACCTTGTTGCCCATCATCTGTTTAAGTATCTCAGGGAAAACACTCTGGCACATTGCAACCTACAGTAGGAATCACACAACAGTAAGGCATATGAGAGATGTAAGGATTACCAGGTTCAATGACTACATTAGAAAGTTGTTTACCCTCATATCAGAATGAAGAGGATTCCAACAGCAGTAGAAATTATGCAAAAACGGAGAGAAATAAGTTGGAAATACAACAGCAGCATAATTCTGCAGGTAGTTTTCAGCAGAAAATCGCAACTCCGGCTCCAGTTGGATCATATGAAGCACCATCTTGCGGATTCCAGTATCTGGGATCTGCCACATGAATTGTTAAAAAAAAAAAAAAAAATTGAGCATTAATGAGTTGAACGTGATACTAAGAGAAAAGTCTTCACAGATCTAGGGGAAATTTGAATTTATAGTGTCATTTATAAAGTCACGCACACGCACACACTAAGAATTGCTAAAGCAGCACAACAGAAAGAGCAAAGAATAAAATTTCATTTCAGACTTATTCATTTGAAACTAGCAGCATCAGATCACCAAATGGAAACCTATACTTTTTCTAATTGAGTTGAACATGGTTTTCAAAAGACTAAACGGTATAATTGTCTTGAAACCCAAAAAAGAAAAAGGGGCAGACCTTTTCAAGATGTTGGCTTGGATCATATTGTCCTCTACGATAAGCAAGAAGCTGAGAGAGTTCAAAGAGTGGCTGACCCTCAAGAAAAAGCTCCGCAATTACACACCTAAAATAGTAACAAGATAAATACAGATCATTATATATTGCAACAATGTAACTGTTCAAATGTATAATTTCAACAGACAACATCTGATTGCTTTTGATCAGAGAAATGAATCACACAACACAAGTTTTCTTCCTGACACCGTAAGAATTTAAAATAAGAATACAATTATTTCACATTTATGCAACAAAAATGGTTCAACAGAACCGTTAGAAGTACCGACCTTTTACATTTAAATAGTAGTATCACCTTGACAACAAAATTTAAATGAAACATATAGCTCCGAAATAAAAATGTCAGCAGTTATAAATGCTCACCCTACAGCAAAGATGTCCATAGATGGCTTTAAAGGCACCTCCTGTGCAACTTGCATTTCACCTCCATGCTCATAAAATCTCTGAATATTTGACAATATTAAAGCTATAGTAAAGATAAAAATTAAAAGCAAATGCTTATCGAACATATTATAACCTTTCCGTATAAGTAGTGATTAGGACTTCATTACTTGACCTAAATAAGTCCGTTAAAATATTATAAATGTCAAACAGAAGACAGTCTTCAAACTCAAAATTGTTATATAGGTAGTATCCCAAGAATTGATTGAGGCTAGACATTTGAGAATTTAAGGAATAAAACCGGTATTAGGATACTAGCTGATGCTTTCCCTTGGATAAATCTTTCAAGATTTTGATCACTTGCTGCTATGGTTTAATCTGTATTGCGGTTTTTTATGATGATATAAGCTACTTGCAAATTCTAAAATCCCAATATCCCACTTGTAATTTAATTGATGAGTAACCAGCAAGTTGCACTAAAACCTTGATCTATACCAGGAAGAGAAGCTCATAAGATGCTAAACTGTACCACATGTCATCAACTAAATGATGGCTCATAAAGCATTCTTTGTAAGACAAAAAGCATATCATGTACACTATATCATCAAAAATGTGAATGGAAACTAAAAACAAACCTCAGGTGCAAGATAACAGAGTCGTCTTCCTCCAGTGTCAAAGAAGAACGAGAAATCAGAAGGGTCATCATATGGAATGTACGTGGGTTTATATGATGCAAAGTCAGCAAGATAAAGCCAATTCCAAGAAGTGACCAGCACATTCTCACATTTAATATCGCCTACAAAAAATAAACTTTACCGTTAATCAAACCATTCAAACAATATCACAACATAAGAAAGCTCCTTAACCAGGACTCACCATGACAGATCCCTT
This sequence comes from Dimocarpus longan, assembly GCA_022984855.1. Lineage (NCBI taxonomy): Eukaryota > Viridiplantae > Streptophyta > Magnoliopsida > Sapindales > Sapindaceae > Dimocarpus > Dimocarpus longan. The sequence goes on along the minus strand of CM041012.1, from coordinate 45,561,058 downwards.
TCTCATGACACTGACTTACTGCAAGAAGTAACTGCATAAGCATGAAAAGTAAAATGTTCAACAAAATATACTAGCAAGTCAAGTTCACAACAGAAGAGAAACATAAAGAGAATTAAGTGATAAAAACCTGAAAAGCCAGCCACTTCTTCTCCACAAGACTAAGAAAAGGGCGCGTACTCAAACGATCATGAAGATTATTGAAGAAATATTGCCGCAAAAGGTAAGCAGCTTTATCCGTTTCTTGCCAAAACTGGATGAACACAGCCCAAAAAATCCAAGAACTTCAAAACAGTCTCTCTTTTCTCAACTCTCTAGAAACAACAAACAAATACTACAAATCCAACTATATTATTTCTATCCCACACCAAGCCACATGGATACACATACAAAGTTTGAAACCAGTTCGCTAAATTGTTCGCCTAGCACAGCCACAAAAATCAAAATGCAAGTCCAAAATCCACATCATTGTTTTTTTGCCCCATTTTCTCAGCAACCAAACATAGCATTAAAAACAAATATATCACATTATGAATCAGCTAATTAAAATAATTAGTCGATTTATCTTTCACAATAGACTAAAAATACTAGTGAAAACTCGAGTGATAGATTGCAATCAAACCAGATAATCAGCATGGCTATATCAAACTCAAAGTTAAATTCAAATTCTCAATTGGACCTGGAAGGGCCAGACGTGAGGATGATCGAGAGCACGGAAGGTGTCCTTGATGTGAAGAAGACGTCGCTCGTACTCTCTGAGATCGATGTAGTCGCCTCGCTTGAAATAGACCTTGACGAGGACCAAACCTTCGTCGTGCTTGCAGAGAATAGACTTGAAGAAGCGGCCACGCCCAAGCACCTCCTTCAGCACCAGATTGTAAGACGACGGAAGGTCGTGCAGGTAGTACTCCGTCGCCGATACTTGCGTCGTTCGCGCGATCTTGTTCCCCATTTTATCTGCTTTGTTCTTTTACTTGTCTTTTTCAATTTTCATTTTTTTGGTTTCGTTTTCTGTTGTTGTGGTGTTTGAATCTCTAGCGGGGCTTCGTCTTCTGTTAGAAGGAAGAGGGTGGATTTGGAGGAAGGAAACCCAAGGGAACTCAGCTTCGTTTTCGTCCTTGTTATTTTAAAAACTAAATTACGTTAGAGTCCCTACGTTTTGACGAAATGTTGGCCTTTTAACTACAACAATGAAAATGTCTAAACGAGTCCATGAACCCCTGGATCGCACTTCCGTTGACCGTTATCGAGCAAAGCGAAGGTAATCTTCCTCACTGCAAGAAACAAATAATATTGAAAGACTGAGCGTGACGAGCCCTTACATTGACCTCGATGGTCTGTTGGCACTAGGGACTTTTGGGTTGTCAGGGTTTAGGGTTCGAATGATGATCGGGGGTTTTTGTGGCGATATTATGTTACCCTTTGATAAAATGAGGTATTTCAAAATACCTTTTTGTTTAATTGAGATTTATACAATTTTATAAATGAAAATAACATTAAAAAATTATTCCTAGTAGACAAATCAGATATCACTGCCCGATACTATATTGAGATTTATATAATATTATAAATAAAAATAACATAGAAAATATTATCAATAGAGAAATAAGATATCTTTGTCCAAAATAATTTAATTGTAGAAAATTTTGATTTAGTTTGAAAAAAATTTATGTTCAAACGGTAACTATATAGATGATAATTTTTTTTTTTTTTTGAAAAAAAAAAAAAGAGAAAGTAAGATATTTGTTAAATAAATTATTATTTCAATGTAAATGGATGTCCACATCCAAGAATAAAACTTTTCATCCTTTTACTTTCTCTAGTAACTATCAAAGATTAATAATTTGTAATGTTATAATTTATATTCATTATTACATAAGTTATTTGAGAGACTATAAAGACAACCTCATACTTTTATATTTTACCAATGCATAAGAAATAAAAGAATTTTTCTCTTAGGTTATTTGATCTCTCCTCTTATTTTAATTTTATGCTATTATGTTGTTGTTATTTTAATCATTTTAAACAATATTTTATTGAGCAAATTACAATTTAGATACTCAATTAAAACACATTCATAGACTGAGTAATTATTTCGTTTTTATTGCAATTGATCTCCTGCCGTTAGTGGACTTAAGTTGGTCTTAACTGGTATGGGAGTAAAATTATCTTTTGATATATATATTTTTTAAATTGAAAACTTTAAAATAACTATTTTTCTCTCTCTCTGTCTCTCTTCCTTTAGTATTCTCTCATTTTTTCACTATTGCTGTCTCTGTCTCCGCCGTCCTTGTCACTGTCGCCGTCGTCCCCTATCTCTTCTTCCTCTTCTTCTCTTCTGTCGCTTCTCCTTCTTCTTCTCTTATTCTCTTCTTCCGCTTCTTCTTCTTCTTCTACTTATTCTTCTCTTCTTCCACTTCTTCTTCTTCTTTTTCTTTTCTTCTTCTTCCACTATTCTTCTTCCTCGAACCCAAAAATTGGCTCATGGTCCTCATGAATCCATTTAAGGTTCGTGAGGAACCCAGATCTGGGTCGTGATGAACCCAGAATCTCGGTTCTCGTGAAACCAAAAATTGTCCAAAAATCGAACTCAGATTTTTAGGTTTGATTTATGGTTTTTTTTTTTTCAATTCTTCAAGAAAATCTAGTGATTCCAGATGGGTTGATTGATGAGTTGAGATTGAAGATTTTCTGGTGATTCTAGAAAATCTGATTTCAGATTTTTTTTTTTTTTTTTTTGTTATTTGTTGATTGATGATGGTTCCAGTTTATTTTTTTATTTTTTGGTTATTTGATTATTGATGATGATGGTTATGTTTTAATTGTTGTTGATGATTTTGTTTGTTATTTATTAATTAACTGCTCCTCCTGAATGGCTAGTAATACCACTTAAGAGTGGATAAACCGTCCACCCAATGCCGCTACCCACTTCTACTAAGGTTGAGCTTAATAGAAGCAAGAAACTTGGTGGATTGATGATGTTAAATTTTTGATTTGATAGTAACCGGTGAAGAATCAAATTTATTAAATTTTTTTAATTTAATTATTTAGTTTTAATTTAATTAATTAATTTTTTGTAGTTAATTTTTATTTAATTAATTAATTTTAAGGATATTTTGGTTTTTTCGTTATTTTATATTGTTTACTGTAAGATTTAACAGAAAATTACTAACGACAGGGGAGACAATTGTAATAAAAGCGAAACAATTGCTTCATTTATGAATGCGTTTTAACTAGGTAGCTAAATTGTATTTTGCTCTATTTTATTAATAGAGCTGTAATTTTTAAGGGTTAAATAAAAGTAGTTATTTTCCTTAATTTCAATATTTCTTTCTTTTTTTTTCAACTCAACTTTTAGATAATTAAGGTCGTTATTTTATATTTGCAAGTAAAATATTGCATAAAGCGCTTCTTCAACATTAATAGAGTATTCTTACAGCCAATTTGAAGTATTCCTTTTTTCCACGGTAATTTTACACTGGCATGTTTTAGTTTTAGACATCGAACTCCAATATAACAAGAATCAATACCCAATAGTAGATCCATCTTATTATTATCATGAGTTAATTTAAAATTTTAAATGCAACCTTTGAAAATTAAAAACTTCATAGGAAATAGTCTCTGTGTTGGCATGTGGAAGAGCAAATTACAATTTGACTACCCATTTGAAATATAATTACAGTCGGATCAATATTTTTAGTTTTATTACAATCAACCCCCTTCCGTTAGGGAATTTCTGTCAAACTTAGCGGTCAACCATATGAATATTATTAAAAGACCAAAATGCCCCTATGGTAAAAAGTAAAAGACGAAAATGCCCCCATAATCACCAGCAAAAATCACCTCCCTCTCTCTTCTTTTTCTTTTCCTTCTTCTTTCCTTTTCTTTCGTCTTCTTCACCGGAACCCGATCGACGTCACCTCCCTCTCTCTTCTTTTTCTTCTCCTTCTTCTCTCCTTTTCCTTCGTCTTCTTCACCGGAACTCGATCGACGTCTGGAACCCAGACTTCCGGTCTCTCACCTCTCTCTCTCTTCTCCTTCTTCTGTTCATCTTCTTCACTAGTCGATCTGGGTATGGAAACCCAGATCGACGTCTGGGTTTCCATCCCAGATCTGCGTCTGGCAAACCTAGACGTCTGGATCTGGGTTTCCAACCCAGACACCGATCTGGGTTTGGAAACCCAGAGCGACGTCTGGGTTTCCAAACCCAGATCGGTGTCTGGGTTGGAAACCCAGATCCAGACGTCTAGGTTTCCATCCAAACCCAGACGTCTGGGTTTGCCAGACGCCCAGATCTGGGTTTACCAGACGCTGATCTGGGATGGAAACCCAGATGCCGATCTGGGTTTCCAGATGATATAGGTCTGGAACCAGGCCGTGACCCGACGTGGATCTGGGTTTCCAACCCAGATTCGCATCAGTGTTTGGGTTTCCAGATCGGAGCCCAGATTGCATCAGTGTGTTTGATGATGATGGTAATGGTTTTTGTTTGAAAATGACAGTGATTTTGATTTATGTTGATTATTGATGATGTTGGACCCTTATTTGTGTTATTTGTGTTGATGATTGTTTGTGTTAATGGATCATTGTTGATGATTTTGATGTGTTGATGAATCTGGATTCATTGTTGATGAATCTGGATTCGGAGGAGAAGAAGAGAAGAAGAAGAAGAAAATGAGAAGTGAATAAGAAGTAGTAAAAGAAAGATGAAGCACAAGAGAGACGGTGACCGGCCGGTGGGGATAAGAAAAATGAGGGAGAGATTATTAAACCAATTAATTTGAAATGAAAATATAAATTAACATTAAAAAGATAATTTTACCCCTTAAGCCGTTATCTCTGACCAAAATGAAGTAACAACGGGTGGGTTTATTATAATTAAAGTTAAAAGTTAATTCCGCTTGTAATAATGTTTTATCTGGGTAGTCAAATAGTAATTTGCTCCATGTGGAATTAGGAATGAAAATGAAAATAAGATTAAGATTGGATCGAATAAAAAAATTACCATATTATATTTTATAGAACTTGAAATTATGTTAAAATTAAATTGGAATAAAAGTCATTTTAATATTTTATTTCATACTTGAAATTAATTTTATAGAAAAAAATAAAAAAAGAAAAAGAAAGAGGAAAAAAATGATGCAATCTCGTCCATCCAGATAATGTTTGTCAACAACCCAGTTCATCAAAATCATCTCTCACCGTCTTCAATATCACAAAAACAACATCTCCCACAACAACAATAACATCAATATAATTTATTAAAAATAAATAAATAAATAAACAAAATAAAACAACTTCTAAACAGAGGGATAACTAGATTCGACCAACCCAGATAAAGTGTTTTTAATTTATGAACTCAGATGATTACAACCCCACACTTGTAAAAACAGATAGAGAGAGAGGGAGAGAGAGAGTAAAGAGGAAGATGATTGCTGTTAGCATGGATGGTGATGGAGGATGAGATGAGAGAGAGGAAGAGTCGTGGTTTATGTTGGTGTTGGAGATGGGAGAGAGACCTAGAGTAGTGTGGAGAAAGAGATTGGTAGGCCTTTTAACTATATTAATGAAAATGTCTTAATGAGTCCTTCTAACCCTAGATCACATTCCATTGACCGCTGTCGAAGAAAGGGAATTACCAGTATTTATCACAATGGTCTTTAGAAGTTCAACACGGTAAGAAGGAAAGCAAACGAATAAATAATATTGAGAAATAGTCCCTGACGAACCCTTACCTTGACCTCGATGGTCAATTGGAACTTGGGACTTTTGGGTTGCCTGGGTTTCGTGTTAAAATGATGATTACAGCGTTGTTATGGCGGTATTATATTTCCCTTAGAAAGAGGTATTTCAAAATACCTTTTTGTTTTATTGATATATATATTTTTTTAATAAATGGAGATTTTATTTCAAAAAAGTAGAGATTTATTTAGATATCAGTGTAGATTTTTTTTAATAAAATATTATATTCAGATCTATATGATTTTATAAATAAAAATAATATGAAAAATATTATTCATAAATAAATAAAATAAAATTGTCCAATATGATTTAACGATAGAAAGTTTTATTTAGTTTGATAATATTGATGTTCAGAATTGATCAACCTAGGTTTTTAATTCCAAATACTGTAAAGAATATGGATAAAGGTGAAAATAGGATGAGTGAGAAGGAAGGACAATGGACACACAAATTTTTATATGGTTCGAGCCAATTAAGGTTTACATCCACGATTGTTATCTGAAAACTTTGACAAAGTAATAGTTCTTCATTAAGTGTTTCTCTTTTGATTTATAATGAAAATGATATCTTATTTATAGAGGGAGATGATACAATTAAATATAATAATTTGAAAAGACATCATCAATTACATTTTCCAAAACTAACATTTACCAACGTCTTTTGTCAAAGCATGAGTTTCTAATATTGACGTCACATTTAGTGGTCGAGATTTTTCTTAAATCAAGTTACCAGTATTCTGACACAATCTTCTTAATGTGTACGTCACGTCTGAGAGTTGAGGCCAGTTCTGAGTGATCTGGAGCTGCTAAGGATGACCGACGATTTGAGAGTTGTAATAGTAGACAACCTCAGTTTAACGAGCTGGACATCATCAGAGTTTTTGAATATATGAGCTGAGAGCGGGCAACATGGAAGCTTGATTTTGCGAGTTGTGATTTAGGTTTACAAGCCCTATGTCCTTAGCTTATTGGGTTAGTTTATTGAGCTTTTACCAACCCATTTCAGATGATTCGAAAAATATCCATAATAGATAATGTTAACATGGTAAACCAGCCAACCAGATTCTTGAGCCCAATACCGCACAGATGAGGAGACTTGCAACAAACAGACCAGATAATGGCAAATAAGAGAAGAAGAAAAGAGAACAAGACACAATATTTGAAGTGGTTCGGCCCTTTTGAAATGCCTACGTCCACTTTTTCTGGTACTAATGACAGTTTCTCTCTAAATGCTTACTCTCTCTGTATTTCGACAGAGTAACAGCCCTCTCAATCTCTCAATTTCTGGATGTTTTACAATAAATGCCTCCCTCTATTTATAGAGAAGATGAGGCTACAGATGGAACTAACAGACAAAAATGACTGATCTTGTCGTAATTAATGTTGCTGAAATGCATTGAATGCTTCTGACTTGTGCCAGGTCAACTCTGGCTTTACGTGGGCCGACTGCTAACTCATACTGGTTTGGTGAGATTTCCCGAAATTAAGCTGTCATTAAGTGAGAAACCCTTACTTATCGTGCAAGACACGCCATTTTACTGTTTTGCACTGAAACTGGGCGAAACTGGGGTAGAAGACAAACTGAATTTTTGTCGTGACGATCTTGACTTCGAGCCGTCCTGGCGATCTCGACGCCGCGATGACCGGTCTGCGATCTCAACGTCGCTGTGAGGGCGATCTGACATGGTTTTCGATAGTTTTCTGACGGGCTCGATTTTTAATTGACTACTGGAGCGATCTAGCGGGTTGAGGAATAGTGCTTTATACTTGGTCTTGGTAACTTGGGCCACCATCTTGATGGGCCTTCGCCAGCCCATTTGGGGAATCCAAAAATACCCATAACAGATAATAATTTATATTTGAACAGTTACAACGTAGATTTTTTTTTTTTTTTTAGATAGTTAAGGCATAGATGCTAATTAAAAAATAACATAAAATAAAGAGAAAGTAAAATATCTGCACTTGCTATTAAATGATTATTGCAATGTAAATGGATGTTAACATCCAAGAATAAAACGTTTCACCTTTTTCACTGTCTCTTGTAACTATCAAAGATTAATGATTTGTAATCTTATAATTTATATTCATTATTATATAAGTTATTTGTAGGACTATATATATGGTCTCACACTTTTTATATTTTATTTATGCATAAGAAATAAAAGAATCTTTCTCTTGTGTTATTTGATCTCTCGTTTTATTTTAATTTATACTGTTATGTTTTTGTTATTTTAATCACTTTTAATAATATTTTATTAATAGAGCTGTAATCTTCATATCTTTTCAGGTTTTTCATTTTCAACCCAAATTTTAGACAATTAAGATCGTTACTTAATATTTACTAGTTAAATATTGAATAGAGCACTTTTTCAACACTGATTGAATATCGTTACAGCCGATTTGAAGCACTCCTTTGTTCGACAGTAATTTTACGTGATCATGTTTTATTTTTAATCATCGAACTCCAATATAATGAGCATCAATACCCATAACGAGGACCATCTTATTAGTATCACTATTAAACATACAAAACAGAGTGAATTTAAAATCTTAAATATAACCTTTGAAAATTAAAAACTTCATATGAAACAGAAAAGAACTTAGTCGATTTAGACAAAGGAAACATTGTACCTTGTACAGTGAGTGTTTGTCGAGAAAACCAAATTTTAGAAAAAAGTTATTTGAACGTTTGCCCATCCACTCATAAAACAAGCGGTGACTCATCAACAAACCATATTTTAGCACACGTGGATGTGCATCTCCCAATCTTAAAGCAAAAATATTTCTAGTGGGATGCAGATAAAAATAATTAAGAAAAATAATAAATACCAAAACCTTAAAAAAAAAAAAAAACTGTTTATTATATGTTATTTCAATATATTCACAGCTGTTCTCTTTTTTGTTTCATTTGCAAAACAGTTGCATGGCAAATTCATCGTTTATCTTCACTACTTGTCACTTTTTTTCATTTGATAAGAGGAAGAATTAAAAACTTCGAATTTCAAGTTTGATGAGAGATGTGAGCACTTATTTACGAGAACTTCCCTCTGTGAAAGATTGACATCACTAACATTGTTCGGTGTTTTTTTTTCCCCAAATTGTTCGTTTTTCTTTGTTTATACTCTTGTTTTAATCTGAAAAAATTTTAATTGTGCTACATTACGTAATAACAAGATATTCTAACGTACGTTTCAGATTTTTTTTTTAAAAAAAAAAAAAAACAAAAAGAAGATTTGACGATGTAATGTAGTTAAATCAATTACCCATTATTTAAGAAAGAAAATTATAACAAATTTTCAAACAATGATGAATGCTAGTGATGGGACTGACTGTTATCACATACCCTAAGATCTGCCCATTGTTTGATTATCTTATCATTCTGACTTTCTTCATAAATCATTATTGGTCATTAAATTCAATTCAAGTTCGGGTTCGTCCTTCCACATGATGCTACTACACGTCTACTACAACCAAATTATACGCATAAACAGAACAATGAGTGATAAATTAATTAGCAGGCACGGATCAGATCACGATGCTACAACAACCAAATTCACATAATCAGAGTCCAGCGGAACATACATATTATTCAAATGCGAAACGACATATATTTACATCTCATCAAAGCTAAACAAATGACAATGATCATCATCTATCATAAAAAAAAATCAAACGGTGACGGTTTCTTCTGGGTCCTCAAAGTTGGGATCTCTAGCGTCGAGGACTTCTCTCTGGTTGCCGATCTCGGCCTGGGAGTAGCCATCGCCAGACCAGGTGTACTTGCCTCCATGACCTCCTTTCTTGGGCGATCCACTCATGCCAGTTCCCGATTTCCGGTCTTTCCTGCCCTCTGCTTTTCCACTGCTCTTCGAACCGTGACTCTTCCCTGCCTTCTTCATTTGCCTATAACTGTGATCTCTACTTCCACCAAAATAACGCGGCTGCTTTGTTGAATTTCGATTCCCGGTTTGCAGCGTTCTATATATATGGCAAATGAGAGCGCTGGGATTGCAGTAGTATAGTAATACTGTGGTCTGTAACCCTGTGATTCGACCAGGACAGCGAGTAGATAAGATCAACCGATTTTATGTTTATTTTAATCATGAAAGTGGATTCTCTCTGGAACGGACCATGTGAAGCTGAATGCTACCAAGCAGATGTTTTGGTTTTATTTGTTATCGGCCGTACACGCGTCCGGAGACTTCGTAATCCGTGCTTTGCAAGGTGCATTGGAGCACCTTTGGACCCCTTTCTACTAATCGCTTTCATAGCCATGGAATCGAACCCGAGGTCATGGATTGACTTTCAACTGCTCCAGCGTGTACTACTTCCTTGCCTTGTTTCCCAAGTCGGATCGCGTGGTTGACACCCATTCGGTCTTTGCAGTTTGGACCCAACATTTTCTGTGCACGATAATATATAAACTATTTTTTTCTCCATTTTTGTGCTTTAAATAGCAGTTAATTATTATTATTATTATTTTAATAAATTATATCCGGTAAGGATTGCACGGCACAAGACTCAAGACTAAACAGTCTAGTGCGAGTGCGAGGAACATCATATGAAGTCCTTTCAATTTTATCACAACTTTAATTGATAATTTATTTTATATAGACGTTTGCATGGTGACAGAGGACAGTCCTAAAATTGAAGCGATAACATAGTCCTTTAGCCCTATGGCAACAGTGTGATAACTATGCAAAAAAATTGAAATGATCGCAAACTAATGACCTTTATCGCGAACTAATTGACAATTTCCTCACGTCATCGATTTTGTCCTTTAGCCCTTCAATCGTTGCCGTTGATCAACAATGACCGATTTCATCTCGCCACTGTTCGCTCTCTGCCAAGTTCACGGTAGGTGTGTTGTAGGATGGGGTGGAAGATGATGTCTTTTAAATTGTAACAATTATGAAATTGTAAGGGAAGTCATGGGTGATTTGATAAGAAAGTAGTGCTAGAAAGTATTTTGGTGTTCTAAAAACTCAACAGTTAGTGCAACTTCCAAAGCTCTCGTCATATTAGTGCTATATGACAAAAAATAAATTTGATTGTTGGAGATTGAAAGATGAGAAAGATGAGGGATTTATAGTAATTTGCTTTAAAAAAAAATAAAGATTTATTATTTGATTTTCTTTTGCTGTTATAATTAAATCAGGATTTATAAAATAAAATGGTTCAATTCACGACTTCTAATTTATAAATTTGAGGTTTAATAATAAATCAATCTCATTTTATTAGCTCGTGTTGGCACTATTTTTTTGTCAACTCGATTCTTGAAGTCCGATACATGCGAAATAACAAATAACAAGCAAAACAACAATGATTAAGATCAAAACAAGCAGAATACAATGATTTTTACGTGGTTCAGCAAAGTAAAAGCCTACGTCCACTACTGTCGCCCTTATTCTGACAGAGTAATAATATGTATTTCTTAGTTGTTCTTTACAATGAATTTGATCCTTTATTTATAGAGGAGATGTTACAGTTTGAATAGGTTTAAAAATTTTACAGATAAGATAAAAAAATAATATACATTAATTGAGATAATATCTTGTAAAATTATCTCCACCGTATTTGCAACTGTTGTCGAGAATATCATGATTTGATTTGCATAAAAATAAGCAAGTTGATTCATTTTCCGAATTAAACTCATTCGATATTCTAGAAAGTCAGCTGATCAAATTTAGCGAGCATTTCGGACAAGCAGATTATCCAAACGATCAGTTATCACATCCAGCGATCAGATGAAAAAACCTCCTGATCGCTCTAATTGCAAGATATTATCTCCACCGTATCTGCAATAGTTGTCGAGAATATCGTGATTTGATTTGTATGAAAATAGGTAAGTTGACTCATTTCCTGAATTAAACTGATTCGACTTTCTAGAAGATCAACTAATCAAATTTAACGAGCACTTCGAACAAGCAGATTATCCAAACGATCAGTTATCACACCCAGCGATCAAATAAAAAAATCTCTTGATCGCTCTGATTACCTTTGAAGAAAACCATCGAACGGTTCTTGACCACGATCAGATCAACTTAGCAATCACAACTCACGACCAGGCTACCACGCGATCAAACATGTGTTCAAATGATACGATTAGTCATACAGTAATTAAAACGATCAGTCATACGATCAGATGTGCTCAGGTTTACAGACTAAAAAACGATCACATGTTCTCTTCTTTGACCTTTGCCTAATTGACTAGCCTCTTGAGTTTCTTCTCATTAAAATAACATACTATCTTTAGGCCTTTATCAGTCTACTTTCTATTATCGTAAAAATGATCATAACAGCTCGTAACATGTTTTGGAAGGAAAGTTTATGGTAATCTTATTTTAGATTACTCGATCTCTTGGTTATTTTAATTCGGTCAAGATCCATGTATAGGTTATTTGAATTCAAGTTTCTTACTTGTACTAGCAGGAAGCAAAATTATTGTTAAAAATAATCATTTTTCTAACCAATAATAAACTTTTATATTTAATTAGTTTCTCCTAAATTATATTTATTGTTTTACTACAAAAATAAAACTTAAATTTTAAATCTTAAGTTGATTTATCCTTGCCCAATTCATAATTATTACATTTAACTTTTCTACAAAAGATGATCATATTTAACGCAAAAAAATAATGTCAGGATGCTTGGCTCTTCAACTGGCGCCGGTTTCTTCTTCTCCATTTCTCGCCTTGAATCGACTTTCTTCATTTCACTCCGCCATTTCTTTCTCCGTCTCTGGTGAGCTCTCTTCTTCTTCTTCTTCTTCTTGTCTTTGTCTATTTAAGATAGTCGCTTAGCTTCTCAGTTTGAGTCTCACTATGTATCTTCCTTGTTCTTGCACTTTCTTTTAACATTTATTTTTTGGGTTCATTTAATTTTGCCTTTTCGTTTTGGACTTATGTGTATGTAGTTCACTGATATATTACATTTTTGTACTGCAGCATCATGAAGAGTTTTTCATACGTTTGCATGTTGAAATCCCAATATAAATAATAAACACCACCTGTAACCTGTTTGATGACAGTCCTCAATGAAGATGCAGTTACTGTTGAAACTACAATGGCAGATCTTTTGGCAGCGGACTTTCAATACCCAGAAATGCGAACATCGTTTACTCTCTATGTACTCCACATTTTCACCTAACCGGACACCACAACAGCTGCACGAGCTGTGTAAAGTGGTTTCAAGCACAATAGGTGGTCTGGACGAGTTAGAAGCAAGTCTTAATCGATTTGATGTTGCTCTAACTTCATCACTTGTCACCCAAGTCATAGATTCCTGCAAACATGAAGCACACACTGGAAGATTGTTGCGTTTTTTCTTGTGGTCTAGTAAGAATTTGAATATTAGTTTGGAAGATAAGGATTATAATTATGCACTATGTGCTTTTGTTGAAATGAAGGATCTTACAGCTGTGAATATATTGATTTCGAATCTTAGGAAAGAGAATCGCGTATTGGAGAGGCAATGTTTTAGCTGAGGCATTGGTTAAACTAGGGAGAGAAGACGACGCGTTGGGTATTTTCAAAAACTTAGATAAGTTCAAGTGTGCGCAAGATCATGTTACAGTCACTGCCATTGTCAATGCTCTTTGTGCTAGGGGACATGCTGAGAGAGCAGCAGGGGTTGTTTATCACCACAAGGATAAGATATCTGGTGTAGCGCATTGTATCTATAGAAGTCTTCTTCATGGGTGGTCCATACAAGAGAATATGAAGGAAGCAAGAAAAGTTATCAAAGAGATGAAGTCAGCTGGGATTATGCCTGATTTATTTTGCTATAACACGTTCCGTAGGGGCTTGTGTGAGAGAAACCTTAAACGCAATCCTTCCGCTTTGGTACCTGAAGCTTTGAATGTGATGATGGAAATGAGGTCCTACAAGATTTCCCCAATCTCCATTAGTTAAAATATATTGCTTTCTTGTTTAGGCAGGACCAGAAGAGTGAAGGAATCCTGTCAAGTTCTTGAGTTGATGAAAAAATCCGGTTGTGCTCCTGATTGGGTTACCTATTATCTTGTTACAAGAGTATTATATTTGACTGGCAGGTTTGGCAAAGGTAATAAGATGGTTGATGAGATGATTGAAGAGGGGTTGATACCAGATCGCAAATTTTAATATGACTTGATTGGTATTCTCTGTGGAGTTGAGAGAGCGAACTTCGCGCTTGAGCTTTTTGAGCGCATGAAAAGAAGTTCATTAGGTGGTTATGGACCAGTTTATGATGTGCTCATACGCAAGTTTTGCAGAGGAGGAGATTTCGAGAAGGGTAAAGAGCTATGGGATGAGGCCAGAACTATGGGTGTCACTTTAAACTGCTCGAGGGATGTGTTAGATCCATCTATTATTACTAAGGTGTTTAAGCCAACAAGGAAAGTGAGTGAAGTATACCTTGACCACACCACAACCAAGACTGAAGCACAACCTAAGAAATCTGATAAAGAATATAATAAAAGAAAGAGGAGCAAGAAGAAAAAGAACTGAGAGAATTCTTCTCAAAAGTAATTGGCAACTCACGTTTTCCTCACTGCAATTTAGACGTTTTTTGTTCTTACATTCTTTTTCATTATTAGTTTACATAATGCTGTTAATCCATACACCTGGAAGTATTTGTTCCAAATCAGTTAATAAAATATCATAAACTATATTTGTGTAGAGATAACCTAGGACTTGTCCTGAACTATGCTAACTTTTTCATGTTCATTCATTAAGGCTGCCAGCTGGCCTCCTATTGTTTGATGGGATGAGGCCACACCTTGTACCAATTGATAGGGAGGAGGCTGTGGACTCCTCTTTGCGTATGGAGGCTGCCATTGGGCTCCATTCTGTTGAAGGACCTCCACATTGTTGCAAGTGGCTGGCGGCCTCCTGCTTCTGGGGATGAAGGACATTGTGACCTTCTCCAATCAAAATTTTCAAAATATTTTCAGTCTCTTTTTGAGTTTATATTGCAGGCTGCCAAATGTGTTGGTTGGCTTTCAGCTAATGGTAGTAGATACCCTAAAACTATTAGAGATGTTGGTTTTGGCCTTGTTCTTGGGGAAGAAGGAAAGCGGTTTTGGACAGGTAGCAGTGAAGTGGTTCAGTTAGTTGATTTACTTGATGAAGTCAAGTGTTGCAGTAAAGCAGCACTTATTGAACGTGGTATGTCTTTTTCTTTTCTACATGCATTGTTCTGTCAATTTCCGCTTGCTTTTGGCATGTCATTTATCCTGCATGGGTATCAAATAGAAGTTGATTTATCCTTCAATCCTCATTAATGTAATAGTCATTACTACCAAGATGCTACTAACTAGTGGAACTATTGTTTGCTTTCAATCATGATATGAAGTGTTTTAATTGCATCCATCTGGAAGTTTGATCTAAAATATCGTGTTCTTCTCCAGTCTTATACATGTTTCTTCTCCTCCCCCCTCTCACCCACCCAACCCACCACCCCCCTTCAGAAAAAAAAAAAAAAAAGGAATGCCCCCAGACATCTATGTGATTCCACCTACATAACAGCCCAACCTTAAAGAAGCTAGTCTCATGTCTCAGCCCTTTAAGCCTGTGGTGTTTAATAACTCAAAACTTCTGAAGTTTTGGATTTTCTTGTACCAAAATAGGGTGGCAACTGCATATAAATTCACTGCTCCTATACTCCTTATTGGTCATTCAGAAGCATTTTGTAGTTGGATGATAAATCAAAAAGCCTAGGGAAGCACATTTGTGTTGTTTTACTAACTGAATTAACCTGTTATAGTGAAAGAGGTTTAAGCTTTGTTATGTCCTGTTCTGTTCTTATATATATAATTTTTTTTTTGGTTACAGATTGGGTCATTAGTGTTGGATCATGCAGACGAGTGTGTGTTAGGGTCCATTTGCTACAACTTTCAGAAAGAAGACCGCCTCTCCCTCACCTCTTGATCCCAGTTGAAATGCTGGTTAATAAGCATTCATGTAATTGTACAGTGATGACTCCTGTGTTTTAAAATTGACATTCACATACCTTTTTTCCTTGATCTTGATTTCTCAGGTCATGGAGGGGACTACAATTTATCCGAAAATTTCGCAAAATTTTACTCCAATCGTCAGGTATGGTTAAGTTATGATCAAATCTTTAACTCTTTCTGGCAGCTTTTACTGGAAAGGAGCATGAATTATGCGGAATATAATATTTAAACCTGCTGTTATGTAACTGCAATTCCTTGAAAACCAGTGCAGGTTGTAGGATCTGCTGAGGAAACCAGCATACTTCTACTGTGTGAAGCAACCGCGAGAGTCATGAGGAAATGCTTTCACCTCCTTGGAATCGAACCTATTTACTAATTATGACAGAATTTTTATGACAGATTTGTGTGACTCGTGTTGAAGGGTTCTTAGTACCTGTTTTGTTTCAATAATTTAGAGATTGTATTGTACACGGATAGCCTGGTAATTTTTTTAGATGTAAAATCTGGTTAGGAAATTAATGATTAGTTATGGATTTTGAATTTGTATTATTTGAAAAATCGATCTTGTTTCAAAGATTCGTTTTGGTTTTGGAAGTTCTGAATGTTTCTGTCTGGTAAGGTAATCTGGTGGTGGTCCAAGTATTTTTTTTTTTTTTTGGAGAGGTTTTCTGGAATAGACGATCAAACTTGATACCTACATTTTACTATTAGAAAGGGTATCATCGGTATTTAGCTTTCAATTTGGTGAACCTACCATATTTAATTTTGGATGGAGGAATATGGTTCACTGGATTTGCTTTCTGAAATGGTTCGTTCTTGAAGGTCTTATCTGAGTTGATGAGAATTAAGACGCATAACCCACCATAGAATTTCAATACAAGCACGTTATAAATTTCTTTATGGAAATTTCGTGATGATGATTTTGATTTTGAACTGCTACATTGCTAATGGCTGCAATGTTCTGTGAACAACAAAAGATAATGAAGGAATTTTTTCATTTTGTTTTGTTTCTGATTTACCGCCATTTTGAGGCCTATCTTGATGGTTCCCAAACATCATGACTGTAAAAACGTGATATTCCTTACTATTTTAAGATTCTGTTTAATTAATCTCACGCATATTTAATTGTGATATTGGGGTTACACTTGTTATAACGATAATTTAATTTTTTAGGAGAACTCGGATCAACTAATAATCCTTACTGTACTCAAGTTGTTTCTACTCTTGAAACACTTAAATAGGCTGCAATCATACAATTATGTATCAGCTGTTCCTCATGCCAGTTCCATGGTTAATCCACTAGTTTGGTTGTATTGTCATGGCCCAATCTTAATGCAATCTTTGCTTTGTCTGTTGAACGATTATGATAATTACAGATAATACCATCATCCCATCAAAGATAAGGGTGCAGATAAGTTGCAGTAATTGAAAGATGATAGAAGTCACGAAATTTAACATATATTAATTAACATCATTCAAATTTTACATGTCAATAAAATATAGAAAGAAAAAAATGAATACTAGGTTTGATGGTTTTGGTCAACAAAAGTTCCTCTGCACATAAATGGTGTGCCTGCAACCACTCACAAAACTAGTTCTTTTACCTAATGATGATAAAATTGATGATCCTCTTGAAGACTTCTTTGCAACGGTAGCCTTTGTACTGATTGACTTATTGTGACCATCTAAACCTGCTGCATGGCTCTTGCATGACTTCATTCTCATCTTGCAAGTATTATTCACTTTTTTTGCAAGATCTTCAATGTTGTTTACATTTGCTAGAGATGTAAATGATTGAGACTTCCCTTGATAAAACTTTGAAAGGCCCCTCCTGCTCCATCAAACACAATACATAATTTAGAAACTTAAAAAAAAAAAAAAAAGAATGTCGAACATTGATCATTTCATTATAGAGATCCCCACGAGTCACACGATACTTACTTCACTGGGAGCTGAGCCATGAGAGCAGATAATTCATATAAAGGTCCATTTGAAGAAGATGATGATGCACTAGATGGTGAAGAAGAAGCATCATCCTCCTCAACCAAGTCAGATGATGTAGACAACAAAGAAGATGCATAGTTTACTGAATCACCTAGGGAGGATTCGATGGAACTTGAATGACTACAAGTTTCATCACCACCGCCTTCCCTCATTACCACCCATTTGTCCTCTCTACCCCCATTATCATTATGATCACCAGCATTAATCTTCTTCAAATTCAGATGCTGAAACATTTTCCGGCCACCTTCCATATATAACCACCCTCTAAGAGCTTCTTCCAAGTCTAGTAGTAGTATTCTTCAAATTCGGATGTTGAAACAAACTCAGTTGTCAAACGAAGGAGACAATCATAGCTTGAAGACTTTCCTATTTTTTGATTCCATACATATACACATATGGAGATTCGCTTGTTGGCCAGTCTACGCAAGATTTAGGAAGACGATTGCACTTGGTCGCTTGCAAGTATTGGATAAGGTTGACCCATTTATTTATTTACCAATATTAATTTTAGACCACTTTACAATTTTTTATGCGGAGATTTGTCATTATCAAGTTTGGACGATTTAAAAGGATCAGTGTATTAAGTTTTCCCATACTACTCGGGAAGAAAAAGATAAGGTCTAAAAATGAAGAGATCCATATCTGAGTCACCTTCTTTTTTATTTAACCGAAACTAAGGGTCACTGTCTTTGGCAATTTTGCCTCGCAAAGTCACGACAATATGTTATTTCATATATACGTATTCCATGTTTCAAGGCACTTACGTAGTTAATTTTTTTTTTCTTTTTAATAAAACGAATCTAAGAGACAATCATAATCGAATTCATATGATCCTAATGCTATGATTTAAATTAATGGCCATGATATGATGGCTGACATATATCTAAGAGAAAATTTCATATTTATTAGATTAAGTGAAATGTCGAACTTTAATTTTGAAACCAAAATTAGCATAAGGTAATTGGTTTAGTAGTTAAAATTGCACCGAAAAGAATAAGATTTTAGAACTGCTCAATCCTTGGTGGACACTTGGGATAACAATTATTCCCGCACAAATACAATCCTTGTTTTGCTTTGCTTTATCATGCTATAATTTCTCTATCTCTTATTCTTCTTCTTTTTTTCTTTTTTCCTTTTTTGTCTCCTTTTTAACTCTGTCGAAATTTATTTGTCTAATACTGTCTTGGTTTTACATTTTTTTTGTTACTGCTTTAGCCTTCCAATATTCATTTATCTTTAACTTTTCAGCACCGTTTTATAATACTGCGTTCAATTTTTTAATTTTGTAAAATTATAAATAAATTATACATCTAACCCTTTAAACTAAAGAGTTATACTAAAAATTTTATTTAAATTTATATTCAAATGATGTAACATGATTTTATATAAAATATTTAAAATCAGAAGTGAATAGGTGGAGACACCATAATAAACTTTTATTCGTAGAGGAGAAATAAGGATAAAGAAGGCTGACTTAGGGGGGTGTATTCAATCTAGATTTCATTTGAATTTGTTGGAGTTTCTTTTAATGATAGATTTTAATGAATTCTATGGATTTTATGGATTCTATAAGATTTTGTTAGAATTCTATTTAAGAGTTTGTTGGATTATGTAATGGATTCCATCAGATTTTGTTAGAATTTTATTTAGAACTTGTCAAATTTTTTACATATATTTAAATGAAATTGAATATATTTAAATGAAATTGTTAATGATTTTATTTTTGAAAAAAAAAATCATATGATGAGCAACATGTTTTACTTGGTCCAACTTTCACCGCTAAATTATATAAATTATTAATATAATTATTTTATTTTTATAAATCACATTAATGAAAATTTTGATTTTATAAAATGATATTCGTTTTTTCACGTCTAATTATTTGTTGATTTTTATTTTTTTTAAAAAAAAAATGTTAGTAGGTATGTATCAACTTAATATTATATTATATCGTATTTTTACATTTTTTAAAAGTGTGTCATATTCAATAAAGTTGAAAAACATCAAGTTTAAAAATCAATGCAAATTTATATCACTAGCAAAACCTTTTTTTGTATGTATGTTTGCTTATATGTACATATGTAGAAGATTGATAGTTTCACGTTTCTAAATTAGCAAACTTTTAGTGCTAATATTTAACAGAACCAACAACGTGTAAATTGTAAGTGTAATGTATCAATAAAATAAGTGAAAGTAATTATCAAAAACTTAAAAATATTAATAATATTATTCAGAGTGAAATTTTCATATTTCCTATGTGTTATTATTACTTAGGAACCTTAGCAGTCATCGCCCAGTTTCTATCAATTATTTATTTATACCTATACAACATTTATCCATTCTTCGTAATTGTTATTGTGCATTATAAAATTATCATTTGTGAATCCACGATCATAATAAGTCAAAGCAGAATAAACCTAGATAGAATCAAGAGGTGGGTCAATCTTCAATTGCATCAACTTGTAAAGTATCATCAAATAGAGAAATTTCAATTTTCTCTTCGAATCTTAACTACTAGGTTTTGTATAGATTAACGTGAGATTATAATTATCACCAATCAAAAGATTGGGTTTTTGTAGATTTTTTTGTTCCATTAGAGACAAAAAGACTTGTTGATTGTTGACAAATTTGTAGGTTTTGGTGATTTAATCACTAAAAAAAATTTTCAAGAAAAAAAAAATGAATGTATGAAATCTATGAAATCTTTGGGGGTAGGCCAAGATTTCATATGAGCTTTTTTATTCATATTTAAGTTCAAACAATCCATTAAAATTTATTAAAATAGAATTCCTACAAAATCATTGATTTTTTGAATACACATAGACTTATTTAGATTTCTTAAAAAGCTTAATTGAATACATATAAATTTTATTGGAATCATTACAAATCTGAATTGAATACACTTGGATTTTAATAGAATTATAAAAAGTCTAGATTGAATATACCTAGATTTTAAAATCTTTTGAATTCCAATAGACTCCTAAGTTGAATACACCTCCCTTAATGAGTCATGAGTCATAATACAAGATTGTTTTTTTTTTTTTGAGTAAATTACAATTTAACTACCCAGTTGAAACGCATTCACAGACAGAGTAACTGTTTCACTTTTATTACAATTAACCCCCCTACCGTTAATGAACTTCGATTAGTTTTGACAGTAAACAGTATAAAATAGTGAAAAGATAAAAATACCCTTAAAATTAATTAATTAAATAAAAATTAACTAAAAAATTAATTAATTAAATAAATTAAAACTAAATAATTAATTTACAAATAACATCATCAATCAACAGAAATCTAACATATCAATCAACAAATACCCATATATTCACAGTTACTACCAAACCAAAAATCTAACATCATCAATCAACAAATAAACAAATAACCAAAATAAAATAAACATATGTAACCATCATCATCAATCAACAAATAACCAAAGAAAAAAAAAATAAACATCTAGAACCAGATTTTCTGGAATCATCAGAAAATCTTCAATCTCAACTTATCATCAATCAACCCATCTAAAAAAGAACTGGAAAAGATTGTAACCATAAATTGAACCTAGAAATTTGGGTTCGAAAACTCAAAAATCGAACCCGAATTTCTGGGTTTACGGTGAACCTTAAAATTTGGGTTCACTGTGAACCCAGATTTCTGGGTTCAACGTGAGCCCAGAAATCTGGGTTCAACGAGAACCCAGAAATCTGGGTTCACGGTGAACCCAGATCTGGGTTCACTCGAATGATGAACCCGATCTGGGTTCATCCAGATGAACCCAGAATAGCGAAAGAAAAGAAGCAGCAGCAGAAGAAGAAGAAGAAGCGGAAGAAGAGAAGAAGAAGAAGAAGAAGAAGCGAAAGAAGAGAAGAAGTAGAAGAAGAGACGGCGGAGACAGAAGACTGAGTGATGAGAGAGAGAGAGAGACAGAGAGGGAGAGGGAGAGAAACAATATTTTAAAGTTTTTAAAATTTATTTTTTAAAAAATTAAACATTTAAAATTTTTAAAATTTATTTTTTTTAAAAATAAACTATGAAAAGACAATTTTACCCCTAAACCGTTAAAACTAACTTAAGTCCATTAACGGTATGAGGGTTAATTGTAATAAAAGCGAAACAATTGCTCCGCCTGTGAATGCGTTTCAATTTGGTAGCTAAATTGTAATTTATTATTTTTTTTTTTTTCCTTTCTAAAGTAACAAAATTTGGTATTTGATGGCCGAATTAAATTGCCACCACAAGCTATTGCAAGTAGGCCTTACCCATTTCATTTTTGTTATCTTATCTACACAATTTGCTCACATATTGGATCCCCTGGATTACCTCTTCCCTGCCCATTTATTATCATTATTTATCAAATGCCTTCTCTAACGGTTTGCAAAAGATCATTTTTTAACATTAATTGAAAATTAAATGAGAACAAGTTCACAACCAGGTTGCTCTTCAAGGAAAAATCGTAATGAATGGTGTGAGCGTTGGCTGTGTAACCCGTGATCTTCCGATTGTATTTAATAACAGTGGACCTTGCACCATTGCTATACCTATCCTTTTCTTGGTTGTCTTTTCGTTCATATATTATGTTATGGATAAATATAATTTTAATGTTTTGTTTTCAGGTTATACCTCATAAAAGATAATTAAATAAAAAGAAAGGTCAACTTATCGCAATCGACAAATCTTGTTCAAAACACTCACAGAAAGTGAGAAAGGTATGGAACCACAGAGGACCAATTGGAGACAATATCCCCACTCAAATTAAGAAATAATAATAATTATAACAATTAAACAGATGTTTTAGTCTAATTATCTCCAAGAACTTGGTATAGCTGAGTATATTGCTATTAATGATGGAGTAGTTATAATGGAATGGTAGCAAGTTATGAATGTCATAAAACCATCATGGTTTTGTAACTCCCCTTGATAATTATGAGTTTATTATAAATCTCCAATTAATTATTAATGTATTAGTCCGTTTATAATCCTGTTTGTTGGTAACTCCTTTGGCAATTATTATAGAACCGTAGTAATTTAAATCATAAGTGCTTCCCCTAGTTCTTTCTGGCTAGAAAAGAAAATGTAGACATTTATAATTCATATTCTGCATGGAGCCGTGCTGAGCATTTGTGATCATGCATGAAAAAAGCTCCCAGCACTCAACAGAAGGCATAAAAGAAAGATTGGAAACCAATTCAATGTGATCAAGTAATTAATAAGAAGTGAAAGTTTCACATACCGGACATGTAGTTGTAGGTTCCAGCAGCAACAAATGTATCTCTTTGACTCATAAAGCTAAGCCAGCATCGAGCTCATGCCATAATCATTAATCTTTACTTCCCCCTTACGGTTCAGTAGCAGATTATATTGGATGGTTCTATGTCCCTGTGTACAACATGCCTTTCATTGTGCATATACACAAGACCTTGTTAAACCTGGAACATATAAAAAAGAAAGTATACTCAATAAGATAAAAGAGATTAATTAAGCTGTTGCAATGACTTATTGCAGCATCACATTTAAATTAACAAGCAGGTAGCCTATAGACTGCTTCCTGTATTTATTTCCTATTTATGTGGCCTACCACACTTACCCCTGTCCTAATCCGGATTTACATTTGGTCAAATATCAAATATTCTAGAGTATTATGTTGGTTCATTTGATGTGTGATCAATTCTGTAAATGCACCATTTTGGTCATTTGGTGTTCCCAGATCCAGTAGTTTTGTTTAGGTGTCAACCTCATATAATTTTTTGTTAGACTCGGGATGGGATGAATCAATGTTTTGACTAACATGGGAGTGTCTTTACACTCATATGTATATCTATTTACTATGTATAAAAAAGGGGAAGAGAATGATAACCAGTAGAAAATCTTTTATCAGATTTTTTGTCGGTATGCTATGTCGATATTGATACAACATTTCAATAATAATATGATACATGATATTTTTTTTTTTTCATAAAAAATTAATGTTAGTGTGACATTCCAATAATAAAAAATGAATGTTGGTGTAATCTTTCAACTAAATTATATTACGTGTTATATTATTATTAGAAGATTACATCAACGTTAATTTTTTATGATATTGACAAACATAATTATCAACTCATATAACATTGACAAACATAATTATTAACTCATATGGTATGATTTTCACGTAATATTTTACATTTAATAATTAACAGTGGAGGAAACCCTTTACATATCTTACAAACCAAATAGTATTATTAGTTTTCTTTCACATAGCTTAGAAAACCTTATGTCGGAAAGCTACCATTTTTGGTAGATTTATTACCCTTTTTTTTTTTTAATCCTAGTAATTATGTATAAAGGTTAACCCATTTGACTTTCAAGCATATGTTGATAACTATCAAGGACGTTTGGATTTTGTGTTTTATGAGATGCTATCACTGTTTACACACAACGGCAAAATACGGTTCAAGAATTGTTTTAACTTGTCTGATGACATCAGCCAAAGAATAACGATCCATGTATTCTAGCACAAAAGAAATGGTTCCATTGTGATAGAAAGAGTGGAAAATTTCATTATCTGTTTTCTAAGGGAATTTTCATCTGTTAGACTGAAACTAGGAGAAGCAAGAATGTATATTAACAAGGATAAATGATTCTGGAAGTATATAACCAAAAAAGTAGATAATCTGCATCATATATAGGCACAAATAAAATAATAATAATAAAGCATGAACCATAACTTCTTGTATACTAATTTGTAACGTTGCACATAAAGTGGATTACTCTCTGCGCTACACATCAAATTTTTAATACCCGCAAGAAGATAAAGAAAGAGTAATTGATGAAATCTTGCCAATTTATCCACTTATTCCCTTCTACAACTGCATTTTAAGTTTATATCAGAATTCAAGGCAGTGATGGGTCATGCCTTACCCCCCTCCCTTCAAATTTGAGTTTGATTTTTTTTTTTAAATATTAAAATTAAATTTATAGAAATATTTTACTCCAAAGTGGCTTGTTTAAATGACAGAGCCTATTATGTGCTATTCACACAATGACAGCAGTGCATGGTTGGAGCATCTATGATCTCCAAATTAGTCAATTTTCCCTTAGCCCCTTACGTGAGTCGATTTTCCGTTTGATCTCTTCAATTGGAGGATAGTCTTCTCACTTATTGTGGATAGATTTTCGAACTGTCCTATAACGTTTAAAATCTTTATGAGGTCTTAGTATATAGGTTTATACCCGTATTGTATAAAAAAAAATTACAAAAATATTTTATTACCTTAAATACACTAAATTTATTCTATATTTTAATTCAAACAAGATTCATGGATTCAAATTTTGAATTCAAAAGTTATAAGATGATAAAAAATCTTATTTATGCTAGTTAAACTATTCAGATAAAATTAAAAGTGATAAAAAATGAAGATAAAAATTCATTTATGATAAACAAAATAAAAATTATATATTTTTTGAAAGCTAAAATAATATACTTTTAACCTCAAACCTTTCTTTTTAGTAATATTACATTAAAAATTAATATTTTTATTTAGACCAAAAATAAATTATTATTTGCTTTGAGTTCCATAATTTTCAACAAACGTTTAGTTTCACTTAAAAAATTTATTTATACAAAAAAGTTATTTAAATATTAAGTTGATTATGTTTAACGCAGAATTATTCTTGAATTCTCATTACTGACATGTCAACAGACTATTGGCCAACTTAACAAAACATACAGCGAAAACAGCCAAAAAAAACAACTGCACAGAAACTGAAGCCGCTGAGGATCTCATCAAATCAATAGAAACGTTAGGCCCGCCCGACTGAAGTCAGCGAGCGAGGGTGGTTTTTTTTTACCTCCCACTCCGCTAAAATAAAAACGAATAAATAATAATAATTATATGAAGCCAAAAAAAAAAAAAAAAGAAAAGTAATGTTAGGGTGCATTGCTCTTCAACTGGCGCCGGTTTCTCCTTCTTCATTTCTCCCCTTCAATCGACTCTCTTCGTTTACCTCCTCTACTCCTTTCTCTGCCTCTGGTGAGCTTTCTTCTTCTTCTCTCTCTCTGTCTCTCTTTCTATTTATGATAGTCACTTAGCTCCTTCTATGCCTCTCACTTCTAACATTTTCTTTTTTTTTTTTTGTTGTTGTTCATTTTAATTTTTCCTTTCCGTTTTGGCCTTTTTGTGTGTGTGGTTTACAATTTTCCGTTAAAGACAATTTTCCGTTAAAGATTGACTATCTTCTTTTTTTTTTTTTGTTATTAGATACTTGTTTTTGTGTTTTTTTTTTGGTTGTTCTTCAATATTTAGTTAGATTTTGAAGGTTTTGTCAAGTTGGACCACTGTCTGCAATGCATTATTATGATCTCTCAAGATTGTTTATTCACGCTATTTTTTGTAATTGAATGTGTTGATTGCAAAACTAGACAGACTTATTAAGGGCGACTTCTAGAAAATTTGCATCAGCAGCGAAGATACGTGCATTAGCAAGCATGGCAAAGGTAAGCTAATTTATTTTCGTCATGTGGTATTTGACGCTTGCTTGTGTTGCTCGATGGAATTGTTTTTGAAAATGAGTTAAATGTTGCTGTGATAAAGGAACAAGAAAACGGGGGAAATGTAAAGCAACAGTTAGCAAAGCTTTTCGATGTTTCGCTCAAAGAAACATTTCCTACAGGGCCGGATGTGGAGCCTTTGGTTGCTGCCTGCACTTCGAAATTTGGTGATTACCAATGGTATGATGTGATAATGTTCCTGAAAAATGTGTGAGTTACAGTTAAAGCAGTTTCGTAGAAGTGGTATTCCCTGCAATCTATAGAGTTAAAAAAAAACCTATGATATGTTACAAAATTTGGATACATGTTCTTTATTTTCTTTTTAATGAATGTTTATTACAAATATTTTTGTGGTGTAGCAATAATGCCATGGGCATATTCTCAAAAATTAGAGGACAAAATACTGAATATAAGAAGCCTGCGTCTGTTGGAGAGGTATTAACGTTGGCATTCCTCATGGTTTCTGTCTTTTACTTTGTTTTGGAGATTGTTCGATCATGGTCAACCTTTACTTTTTTTTCTTACTTGATAGCTTCACATGGACATGCTTCTTTCTGTTTTGCTCTTTGTAGGCCATCGTGAAAAACCTTCCTTCTTCTGAAATCATAGAATCATGCTCTGTAGCAGGACCTGGATTTGTGAATGTTGTATTATCAAAGAATTGGATGGCTCAGGTGTTTGGATATTCTTAGATTTTTTTTCTTGCTTCGGTGGATTTAATTTACCTCTTTTTCACATGGATAACTGGAAATTTGTTTTAGTTTGGTGTACTTGGAATAATTATGCGAGGTTGGTTATGTGTTGTTTTTGATGATATGTAGACAATTCAGAAGATGCTCATTGATGGAATTGAAACATGGTCTCCACGGCTTCAAGTCAAAAAGGCTGTGGTTGACTTTTCGTCTCCGAATATAGCAAAAGAAATGCATGTTGGTCATTTAAGATCTACCATAATTGGAGACTCTCTAGCCCGAATGCTTGAGTTTTCGAAAGTTGAAGTTCTTCGGCGTAACCATGTTGGTGACTGGGGTACACAGGTAGATGTGGTTTCTGATAACTTGTTTCGTTTACGTGGATGCTTCTCATGTGTTTTGAGGGTTTAAGTCTGATTCAACTTAGGTTTTAGATCATTCAGTGTAGATTAGTTTCATTCTCTTTTGAGTGAATATTTGGTTTGTTTCATTAAAGCCAGTATTTATCTGATAGACGATGTTAAATTGATGATTCTTTCTGTGTTTCTTTGCTATAATTGAAGTTTTTCCTTGTGAATTTGCCTACTATATAACATATACTTAACTTAGTTATCTATCTAATGGGTTGTCCTGTGAGATGCAAAACAACATCTGTTTACTGATCTCTGCAGTTCCTCATTTGTGGTCTCACATATTTGAATGTGCCTGTAGTATATCAAAGATGAGATCCTCGTAGGGTGATACTGTATCTTTAACAGAGGCGAAATTTGTTTTTTGTTGTCTTTTTCTCAAGTTTGTGTTCTTTATCACTATGAACTTTGAATTTTAGTAGATTCTTTCATTCTTCGATTGTATATATCTAAGTTCCCATTAATATCTTGTCTTCGTTTTTGTTAATCATACCCAACTTAAATGATGTTATATATATTTCTTGCAGTTTGGTATGCTGATTGAATACCTCTTTGAGAAGTTCCCCAATTTTGAAGATGTTAATGAAGCAGCCATTGGAGATCTACAGGTGAGAAAAAAAAATCTGTTATTATCTTTGGTTTTCACATCAACTGGAGCAACTTTATACCGTAAACTGAAGACTATGCTCTTTGTGTGTGTTACTTGGCTGTGCGTATATAAATTTAAGTTTAATAATGCCTCAATATCGATAAGGAAGCTGGGACATGTTATTTTTAATTAAGATGATTATCTCAAACTGGAAACTATAGTTAAACTATTCGTGCATGTGAAATTTACTAATCAGTATTTGAAATGGGAATTTTCTTGATATTATCATATTTATATCATCACTTAACCTGAAGAATACAAATCTTAAAGTGGACAACAAAATCCAAATGTGAATTTTATTATAGGTACTGTTGTAAGTTGTAACTCTAACTTCAATGGTATATTTTAGGCTTTCTATAAGGCATCCAAGCAACGATTTGACTCTGATCCTGCCTTTAAGGAGAGGGCACAGAAAGCAGTGGTTTCACTTCAGGTAAAATTTTCATCTTCGTAGCTGAAGACTTATGTCCGCTTAACTTTTATGCTTGTGCAAGATTGTCGATAGGAATGGGTTTTTACAATTCCCTGCAAATTATATCTACACTTCCCTATTTAATTTTATTATGCCAAAATCGTTATAGGGTGGGGAACCTAAGTATCACCAGGCATGGGCGCAGATCTGTGAAATCAGTCGGAAAGAGTTTGATAAGGTCTATAAACGCCTTAAAATTCAGATTGAGGAAAAGGTAGCTTTTAAATTTCATTCTGCACTATGGCACCAACTGGGTGCATTTTTTATGATAGCTAATGGACCCTGTTCGCTTGTTTCCTTTTTATTTTCGTTCATGTCTAATGGTCAAGTTTATGTTTGTGCTGATTAGCAATTGTATAGGGATGATTGTTCTACTTGAAAATCCATGGCCTCATTGATCTGAATTAACCACTTTTTGCATTTCGTTTAATCCTCCTAGCTTGAGATGAACTTAGTGGTTCGTTTTGTATAAGCTTTGCTATTAGGTGAGCTGTAGGTTTATCACAAAAGGCCAAAGTTAAATGGGTTAAAGAAGGAGATTGTAACTCGAAATTTTTTCATAAAGTTGTTAATGGAAGAATGAGAAGGAATTGCATTGATAAGATTGAGCTAAATGAAGGGTCGATCATTGAAGAGGAGGGAGCCATAGAACAAGAAATCATTCGATTTTTCAAGGAGTTGTATTCTAAAGAAGACGTGGATAGACCAACCATTCAAGGTTTGAATTGAGATTGTCTTAGTAGTGATAAAGTTATTTGGTTGGAAAGACCTTTTGAAGAAGAAGAAATTAGGAAGGCGGTGGCGGATAGCAAAAAAAAGGCTCTTGGTCCGGATGGTTTTAATTTCGACATTTTTCATGTTTGTTGGGAGATTATTAAAGATGAGTTGATGGAGGTGTTTTTGGAATTTTTTGAGAATTGGATAGTTAATAGAATCACCAATGAAACTTATATTTGCCTCATTCCAAAAAAATCCTGCTCCTTAAAAATCGGCGATTTTAGACCAATTAGTCTGATGTCCAATTTGTATAAAATTATTGCTAAAGTTCTTTCCCTAAGACTTAAAGAGGTTTTGGACAGTACTATCTCTAGTTGTCAGTCTGCTTTCGTTAAAGGCAGAGAAATTTTGGATGCTGTCTTGGTAGCTAATGAAGTGGTGGAGGATTTCAAAACGAAGAAGAGAGAAGGTGTTGTTTTCAATATTGATTTTGAAAAAGCTTATGATCATGTCGATTGGGATTTCCTAGACTTCGTCTTGGAAGCAAAAGGTTTTGGGTTAAAGTGGAGAAGTTGGATAATGGGTTGCCTAAAGACTGCGAATTTTTCAATTATGATAAATGGGAGACCCAGGGGAAAGTTTTTTGCTACTAGAGGGCTTAGGCAAGGTGATCCTCTTTCCCCTTTTTTGTTTATCCTTGTGGTGGATTGTTTGGGAATGATGGTTGATAGAGTTAAGGAGTGTCATTTGGTGGAAGGGTTTTGTGTTGGTAAGGAGAATATTAACGTCTTTCACTTGCAATTTGCTGATGATATGGTTTTCTTTTCTTCCGGTAATGAAGAGAATTTTGTTTCTCTGGTTGGGGTGCTCCGTTTGTTTTGTTTGGTGTCTGGGCTAAGGGTTAATTTGGCCAAGAGTGTACTGGCGGGCATTAATTGTGATGATAAGAAGATAGAAAATTTGGCCAATGCTTTTGGGTGCAAGATAGGGAGATGGTCGTTGAAATATTTAGGGCTATCGTTGGGAGGTAATCCGAGATCTTTGGAGTTTTGGACTCCGGCGGTGGAGAAAATTGAGAGAAGATTAGAGGGGGTGGAAAAATGCTTTCCTTTTTAGGGTTGGAAGATTGGTCCTAATTCAAGCTGTGTTACATAGCATTCTCACTTACTATTTATCTTTGTTTAAAATTCCTATTGGGGTGAAAAAAAGAATTGAAAAGATCATGAGGAATTTGTTGTAGAAGGGTATTGGTGAAGGAAGGAAGACTCATTTAGTAAGTTGGAGTGTTGTTTCTCGCCCTCAGCATAAAGGTGGGTTAGGGATTGGGAATATTGTGATGAAGAATCTGGCTTTGCTTGGCAAATGGTTATGGAGGTTTCCTTTGGAACCTAACTTTTTGTGGTATAAAGTGATTAAAAGTAAGTAAAGAAATGGGTGGGATTCTAATGCGGTTCCAAAAGGCCATAATAGATGTCCATGGAAATATATTATGCAAGGATTCATTGCCTTCTCGAGTAATTTAAGGGTTGTTGTTGGAAATGGTGCTCGAGTTCGGTTTTGGGAGGATTGCTGGTTGGATTCTCAACCCCTTTGCTTAATGTTTCCAAGATTGTACAAGCTTACTTCTTCTCAAAATGTCTCAGTTGTGAGTAGAATAATCTGTTATTCTACTCATAAAGGATGACTCTTTGATTTTAGGAGAAACTTGAATGATAGGGAGATTGAAGAATTTTCTTCTTTTAGTTATGTTCTTGAGGGTGTTTCTCTCAATCATGGTTCGGTTAATTATAGGGCGTAGAGGTTAAGTTCCAATGTCATCTTCTCGTGCAAATCTTTTTTTGAAAAGTTGGTTCAAGATGATTTTATTCCTAAGTTTGAGTATGATAAATTTATTTGGAAGTCAAAGGCTCCGACCAAGATTAAGTTTTTCCTGTGGCTTCTGGTTCGTAGGAAACTAGGTACATATGATGTCATCCAAAAAAGATTTCCTAGTACTTGTCTCTCGCCTTTTCGGTGCGTCATGTGCAAGCGTTGGGGGGAAACCTTGGATCACCTTTTTCTTCACTGCCCTTTCGCTGGATTGTTATGGAATAGGTTGTTCTCTTTAGTTGGTTTAAGGTGGGCAGCCCCAAATTTTTTAAGCGCATTTTAATTGGAAGATTTTGTAGTCTTAGGAGGAGGTAAGAAGGCTAGAATCCTTTGGAACTGTGGAGTTTTTGCTATTTTGTGGGTTATTTGGGAAGAACGAAACAGAGGAATCTTCGAAGAGGTCGAAGAGGATGACTCCTTTTTTAGAGATAAAGCGTATTATTTGGCATCCCTTTGGACGTCGTCTAATGAAGATTTTAAAAATTTATCGTTATCTCTTATTTTATTAGATTAGAAGGCTGCTGTTGTTGATTGGTTCTTCCAAAAGTGCCCTTAGGTTTAGATTTTATTTTATTTGTTTGGTTCTGGGTGGACTTCTGGTTCACAAGTGTATTTTCTTCTTTTATTAATAAAGTGTTTGTTTCCTATCAAAAAAAAAAAAAAAAAACTTACAGGTAGAAGCAGTTAATGGCAGCAATACATAAGCCTTCAACTTTTTAAAATAAATGTTAAGTGTCTCTAGTAAATTTATGTACAAGTAATTTTTGAAAGAGCTAATTGTTAAGGATACTGTGAACTTGCACAGTTATCCATTACATGCTCAAATGCATATATTCGTGGGGAGTTTGTAGTGACCTTTTCAGCAGATGAACTCTAGCTGTACCATTTAAATGGAAATTGACCTTTAGTATACAATCTTGTATTATGAATGAATTCTCTAAATGTATCTGGTGATAATAAAATAACAATATACATGCTATTTACTTGTTTTAGGACTTGATAATTTCTGAATTGATTTTTTATATTCCTTGAAGTTGTTTGTGAAGTGCAGGTTTCTTTTCCTTCAGTTTCGATATTTACTATATAAACCTCTTTAATCATTTTCTGACAAATTTAATTGCCACAAAATTTAGTTTTAAATTTTAAATTCTGTTTCAAAAAAAAAAAAAAAAGTTAAATTCTAAATATATCTATATATGTTTTCCTTTTTGACAGGGGGAAAGCTTTTATAATCCATATATTCCTGGGATTATTGAGAAATTGAGTGAGAAAGGGTTAGTTGAAGAAAGTCAAGGTGCTCGTGTGATTTTCATTGAAGGGGTTAACATACCTCTCATTGTTGTGAAGAGTGATGGTGGTTACAACTATGCTTCAACTGATTTGACAGCTCTTTGGTTAGTTTTTTGGTTTATTTTCCTTTTATATTCTGTTTGGGACTTAAACTCTTGAGAGTTAATGAATAGTAGTTAATTTATTATTATTATTATTTTCTTATTTTTCTTTCATAGCAGTAGATCTGTTTTGTTGATGAGAAATATTTTAAAGATTATAAGAAATGTTGTAAAAGTACTTAACTGTGTCCAGCAAGTAAGATTGATTAAATGACTGGAAATTTATTTCAACAGTCAACACTATTTACTTTTGAAGCATTCATTACTATGCAAGTTCTTATTATTGTTAGTTGATTGTTATCTTTACATGCATTGGCTTAAATAACCTTGTCAAGTATGTGCTAGTAACATTATTTATGCATTTTGCTGACTGGTTTACAATTATCATATCAGTAATAGCCCTATTTCCTTTTCTTTTAATTTCTAGCTATCTTATTGGGAACTTTAAAAGATAAGTTGTCTATTGATTAGGAAGATAAAATAAATTGATTGATGGAATATATTTTTGAGTTTTTGAATTATGGTCTTTAGAGTGGCATGGAGCCTTGGACATTAAAATTTTAAAAATTTACAACAATTATTGGAAAGTTTTCCTGGTCACCCAATCGGGTTGTCTAACTCAGATGCAGGTTTTGCTAAATTTTCTAACAGTTTTCAGTGTCTTGAGGTCAATAAAGTTAAGCACGAATTGACACTTAAGTCATTGACTTTCACCCTCTCCTGTTTATGTAATGTTGCTGCTTGGTCCCAGGGATCACAGCAAAAATATTCACCTAGTGATCACACTATTGTCACTGGTTATCTGTTTTCCTGTGCGTACTGGATCTCACGTAAATGTTGTAGTATTTGAAGAGTTTACTTATCAGCTTGTTTATTTTAGGACTATATTAGTGCTATTTACTCAGTTGCACTTGTATATGAATCGACTAATGTTTATCTGGTTGCATCTCATTGGCTGGAATGAAAGTGGGGAATGATAAAATCACTAGTATTGATTGCACTGCTTGAAATGTGTAGGTATCGCCTTAATGAAGAGAAAGCTGAGTGGATTATTTACGTTACTGATGTTGGTCAGCAGCAACACTTTGACATGGTGTTCAGCGTATGTTTTCTAGTTAGTCAAACTTCCACTCTAACTACTACTTTTATTTTATTGCTAAACTTATTATTACTTTCTGATTCTAATGTACTTCGGTGAGTTGAATTTAGATCCATAGGGATTATTTGTTTTCTGGCAGTTATTTATTATTACTTTCTGATTCTAATGTACTTCGGTGAGTTGAATTTAGATCCTTAGGGATTATTTGTTTTCTGGCAGTTAAGTCTTAATTTCATTTAACGCTCATATGAAGTGGCTTTAGTAATTTTTTATTTTTTTGACTTAACTTTAATATTTATATTAAAAATCTTAATACAGGAGTCAAATTTTATGACTTATTACTTAATGAAAAAGTTCTTAATTAAAAAATAACATAAAATAAATCTTGCTTAATTAAGTTATAACAAAAAAAAAAAAAAATCCATCATCCAATAAAAATTCTGATTTTGTACAAATTGTAACCCTACAACTTCAACAAGAGGGACAAGAGTGAGTTGAATTGTTTCTTTCCTACCCGAGCTGGCTTCCAATTGTTTGATGGGATGATGCCACACCTAGTCCTATTTGATTGGGAGGAGGCTATGGACTTCTCTGTGTATGAAAGCTGCTGTTGGTCTCCATTCTGTTTCAGGAGACTTCAAATGACCTCCACCAACAAGTGGCTGGCAGCCTGCTGTTGCTGGGGATGGAGGAGGTTGTGACCTTCTCCGTTCAAATTTTTTAAATAATGTTTTAATCCTTCTTTTGATTTTGTTTACAGGCTGCTAAACGTGCTGGTTGGCTTCCAGCTAATGGTAGTACTTACCCTAAAACTAGCCATGTTGGTTTTGGCCTTGTTCTTGGGGAAGATGGTAAGAGGTTTCGGACACGTAGTAGTGAAGTGGTTCGATTAGTTGATTTACTTGTTGAAGCCAAGGGTCGCAGTAAAGCAGCACTTATTGAACGAGGTATAATATTGAATGATCTGAATTTTTATACTTAGAAATTTGGTCTGGAAACTGGATCATGGTTGTTTCTTCTTATTTAGATCTTTCATTTGAGTTACTTGCCAAAACTTTTAAGTGTGCAACTTTTCTTTGAATTTTGATCAGGTAAGGGTGAAGAGTGGACTGAAGATGAGCTTGAGCAAACTGCTGAGGCCGTTGGTTATGGTGCCGTTAAGTAAGCTATCAATACTCTCTTAATAGGGAGTAGTTGCATCTGGTTATAATTTCCCATGGTTAGGGATTGTATATTTTGAGATATTTTAAATTACGGAACATGTTTTGGATCCGATAATTGTGGCTAGAGTATTAATCGATATGATATAGTTAAATAGGTTTTGACAAATATACTGTTGCAATTAAAGAGCAGGTTTCTTGAATATTTGTTACACTTCACTTTGCTATTTTATTTACAATATTTGTTTCTTTGAGACGAACATGCCATTTCATGTGACTGTCAGTTTTGTTTCTTGACACATATGTATATTTAAATTGCTTTGGCAGGTATGCAGACCTGAAGAACAACAGATTGACCAATTACACATTTAATTTTGATCAGATGCTTAATGATAAGGTGTGTATAATATTGCTGTGTATTGATTAGTTCCTGTATGAATATAATTATTATTATTATTATTATGATTATTTTGTTTGCTTTTGTTTTGTATATTAGCTTTATGTTGTGTGCTGATATTTATGAAATTTTGTTGTTTGTTCATATTTCTCACATTGTCAATTATATGATCACCGTTAACCCCATTTATTTTTGACCGTCCAAAATTTCTATGAGCAGGGTAATACTGCTGTTTACTTGCTGTATGCCCATGCACGGATCTGTTCAATCATCAGGAAATCTAAAAAAGATATAGAGGAGTTGAAGAATGTACGTATCCACATTGAAGGAGAAGTAATATTTGTTTTTTGTGTTTTTTTTTTTTTCTTTTTCTACTTGCAATGTTCTTCAAATTTCTGCTTTCTTTTGGCATGTCTTATGTTCTGCATTGGAATGAAACTGAAGTAGATTTATCCTTCTATCTTTGTTACTGAAGTAGTCATCACTACAAAGATGCTACTAGCTAGTGGAACTATTTTTCGCTTTTGATCATGATATGAAGTGTTTTAATTGCATCCATCTGGAGATTTGATCTAAACTATTGTGTTCTTCTCCGGTCATCCGCATATTTCAATAAAATAAAATACTCCTCCAGTCTTCCACGTGATTCCACCTACGTAACACCCCAAACCTTAAGAAGCTAGGCTTATGTCTTGCCCCTTTAAAGCCTGTGATGTTTAAGAACTCAAATAGTTTGAAGTTTTGGATTTCTTGAACCAAAATAGGGTGGTAGTTGCATTTTAAATCACTGCACCTATACCTCCTATTGGTCATAATTCAAAAGCATTTTGTGGTTGGATGATAAATCAAAAGGCCTAGTGAAGTCAATATATTATTCTTGTTGTTTTACTAACTGAATTAATCTTATACTGAAAGAGGTTAAAGCTTGTTATGTCCTGTGCTGTTCTTATATGTATAAATATTTGTTGTTTCAGACTGGGTCACTAGTGTTGGATCATGCAGATGAGCGTGTGTTAGGGCTTCATTTGCTACAATTTTCGGAAGTAAGACATTCGTTCCTTCACATCTTGATCTTGGTTGAAATGTTGGTTAATTAGCATTCATGTAAATTGTATAATAATGTTTCATGTATTCTCGTTAGCATTCACATTCTCTCCCTCACACCTTGATCTTGATTCCCAGGTTGTCGAAGAGGCCTGTTCTAATCTGCTGCCAAACGTGTTGTGTGAATACCTCTACAATTTATCTGAAAATTTCACAAAATTTTACTCCAATTGTCAGGTATGGTCAGGATATGATCAAATCTTAACTTTCTGGCCATTTTTACTGGAAAGAAACGAGAATTATATGGAATATAACATTTAAATTTTCTGTTATGTAACTTCATTTCTTTGAAACATGTTGCAGGTTGTAGGGTCTGCTGAAGAAACCAGCAGACTTTTACTCTGTGAAGCAACAGCAACAGTCATGAGGAAATGCTTTCACCTCCTTGGAATCGAACCTGTTTACAAAATATGACAGCATTCATAGTAGAATTGCGTAACCTAACCCATGATGAAGGGTTCGTAGTGCTTATTTTGCTTAAACAATTCGGAGATTGTATACGGATAGCCCTTGCTGGCAAAATTTTTATGTAAAATTTGTTAAGGCCATTAAAGATTAGTTATAGGTTTCAATTTGTATTATTGACGGATTGTGCTTGTTCCAAAGATTTGTTTTGGTTACACAAGTTTTATATGTTTCTGCCCGGTCAAGTAATGCGGTGGTGGTCCAAGTACTTAAAACAGAAACAGCTATAAAATTTGTAGCCATGAATCGTGGAGCTTAATCAAAATGAATAGGTAAGTCCCCATGCTATAAGCCTATGCCAGATAATAACGACATGAAGGGTATCTGTCTAGCTTATGATGGCATCGGTATTGGACTGGGGAGCTTTTCTCGGGAAACAACCAAACTTCGTCCCACCATTTTACGATTAGAAAGGACTTGAAGAGGCATTTAGCATTCAATTTGGTAAACCTTACCGTGTTTGATTTATGGAGGAAAGTAGTACACTGGATTTGCTCTTTGAAATGGTTCTTTCTTGAAGTTGAAGGTCTTATCTGAATCGACAAGAGAATTAAGATGCTTAGCTTAATTGGCCCCCACCATAGAATTTCAATAAAATTAATCACGCTATGATTTTCTTTATAAGGGTTCGTGATGATGATTTTGATTTTGACTGTCGAACTGCTTCATTGTTATTGGCCATTAGTCTCCAACAAGAGATAAAGGAATTTCTTTCTTGTGTTATGTTGGTCATTTACCGGCATTTTGAGGCATAACTATTAGATGGTATCTCAATATGATAACTGAAGATTAGGATTTGACTATTTTATTAATTGACTAAGACTAAGGCTGTCTATTTAACCTGTAAATTAGCAAAACCCAAAAACCTCATATTCCTTACTAATTTAAGATTTTGTTGAATTAACCTTATGCATTTAAAGGTGATGATGGGGTTATACTTGTAAATGACAATTTAACTTTTTCAGGGGAACTCAGAGAAACAAATAATCCTGGCTATACTCAACTTGTTTCTACTCTTGAAACACTTCAATAACATCTAATTTTAAAAGATTTTTCAACAGGGAAAAGGGTACAAATCAAGCAATTATATTTCAGCTGTTCCCCAATCTAGTTCCATGGTTGCTTCACTAGTTTGGTTGTAATGTCAAAGCACAATCTTAGTGCAATCTTTGCGTTGTCTGTTGAATGATTATGGTAATAACAAAATACTACCATCCCATCAAAGATAAAGGATGCAGATGAGTTGCAGTAATTGAATGATGATAGAAGCCACAAAATCTAATATGTATTAACAATTAACATCATTCATTCAAAATTTAACATGTCAGGAAAGAATAAAATACACCCAACAGTAGGTTTGATGATTTTGGTCATCCAAAGTTCCTCTGCACAGATACGGCAGGCCTGCAGTTACTCACTAAACTAGTTTTTTTACCTAATGAAGATAAAAAGGGTGATCCTCTGGGAGACTTCTTTCCAATGGTAGCCTTTGGACTGATTGACTTATTGTGACCATCTAAACCTGCTGCGTAGCTCTTGCATGACTTCATTCTCATCTTGCAAGTGTTATTCACTTTCTTTGCAAGATCTTCGATGTTGTTCACATTTGCTAGCGATGTAAATGATTGAGACTTCCCTTGATAAAACTTTGAAAGGCCCCTCCTGCTCCATCAAACACATTACATAATTTAGAAACTTTGAAAAAAAAAAAAAAGAAAGATGAATGTCTAACATTATTGATCATTTCAATATAGATCCTCACAAGTCACATGATACTTACTTCACAGGGAGCTCAGCCATGAGAGCAGATAATTCATACAAAGGTCCATTTGTAGAAGATGATGATGTACTAGATGGTAAAGAAGAAGCATCATCCTCAACCGAGTCAGATGATGTAGACAACAAAGAAGATGCTGAGTTTATCGAATCATCTAGGGAGGATTCAATGGAACTTGAATGACAACAAATTTTATCACCACCACCTTCCATCATCACCACCCATTTATCATCTCTATCTCCATTATCATTACCTTCACGAATCTTCCTCAAATTCAGATGTTGTAACATTTTCTGCCCACCTTCCATAAATATAACACACTCTCTAAGAGCTTCTTCCAAGTCTAGTACTATACTTCAAATTCAGATGTTGAAACAGACTTTGTTGTCAAACGAAGAAGGAGAAAATCATAGCTTGAAGACTTTTCTATTTTATGATTATATATATATATATGGAGACATGCTTGTTGGCCAGTCTACACAAAATCTAGGAAGACAATTGCACTTGGTGGCCAGCAAGTATTGGATAAAGTTTTTTTGGAAGACGCAAGTATTGGATAAAGTTGACCAACATATATATTTTTAATTATTTACCTATATTAATTTTAGACCACTTTATAATTTTGATGCGGAGATTTGTCATTGTCAAGTGTGAACGGCGTAAAAGGATTAGTATATTAAGCTTTTCCCATACTACTAGGGAAGAAGATAAGGTCCAAAAATAAAAGAGATCCATATCTGAGTCACCTTCTATTTTATTTAGCCGAAATTAAGGGTCACTATCTTTCGCAACTTTGCCTCGTAAAGTCATGACAATATTCTATCTTCTTTTATACATTTATTCTCATGTTTCAAGGCATGTGTACATAGTTAAAGTTGTGCCAAGAGAAATCTCTTGGACCCTACACACACTCCGTTTCGATAAGATTTTAGAGCAACTACACAATCCTTGTTGGACAGTTGGGATAACAATTATTCCCACACAATCCTTGCTTTGCTTTGCTTTATCTAATAATATTCGTATTTGAGGGGAATATATTGAGAA
The DNA here is from genome assembly GCA_022984855.1 of Dimocarpus longan. Taxonomy (NCBI): domain Eukaryota; kingdom Viridiplantae; phylum Streptophyta; class Magnoliopsida; order Sapindales; family Sapindaceae; genus Dimocarpus; species Dimocarpus longan. The sequence goes on along the minus strand of CM041012.1, from coordinate 45,521,603 downwards.
AAAACAGTGAAAATGTCATTTTGTATTTGTCAAAAGAAAAAGAAAAATGTCATTATATTAATATGTGAAAAAGACGAGACTAGGTGAGATCAGATTGTAGCAATTGTATATCCTTTATATTTACACTTTTAATGTTGTGAGCTTGAATCTCATTCAAATCAAAACCATCATTCAAATGTACTTGTATCACAATTCATTAAAAATAAATGATCAAATATTAGTGTTAAACATCTTAATTGTAATCTTTATACTTGTATTCCAACTTATCGTGTAACAAGTTATTTTATGATATATAGTCAGTAGAATAATTATTATGTTTTTTTGTATAATTTATGATGTGAAGACTTGAACTTATGATATTGTCCATCCATATGAGTATTTCTATCTCAAATTCATACCAAACCATGGTTAAAATAATTACGGTATTACCATATATATTCATTAGTCAAATGATATAAAACTGAAATTGAGATACAACTTGAGATATTTGATGTTATTGTTTATTAAAATGCATAATACTTTTACAAGTAATGTTAAATATTTCAATTTACATCCCAGTTTTTAAAGAAATTTAATTAAATTATTATTACAGAGTTACTATTCGTAATATAACTGTTGTGGATATTAGTTAAACAAAGGTGAGGATCGTGTAATTTAAATCTGAATTCAAGCCAAAGGACCTTCACTGTTATTATCAGTAAATTATGCATCTAAACCCTCAAACTAACTCATTGTTTAAAACATTAAAGATACTTAAAATGAGATGGCATTAATTTATGTGGAGATCCAATAATAAACTTTTATTAAGGATGGGAAATAAGGATAAGGAAGGTTGACTTTGATACGAGTATGAGTCATCAGCCGTGATATTACAAGATTTGGTATTTGATGGGCAATTGAATTGTCACCACAAGCCATTGCAGGTAGGCCTTGCCCTTTTCACTTTTGTTTTTGTTATCTTATCCCCACAATTGCCCACAGATTGGACCCCCGGAATCCCTATTCTCTGCCCATTTATTACAATTAATTATCAAAAGCCTCCTCACACGGTTTGAAAAAAGATTTTTTTTTTTTTTTTTTTGTTTCAATAGTTAATAACTAAGTGAATACAAATCATAATTGAAAAAAAGAAAAACAAATCATAGTCTTGTATTTAATTGCAAAGGGCCGTTCACGTTTGCTGTAGCTATTATTTTCTTGGTTGTCTTTTTCAATCACATTTTATTCATGGATAAATATTATATTAATATTTTATTTTTAAAAAGTTACTGTCCACAGAATTAATTAAATAAAAAATATTTAATTTCTTGTAATTGACAAATCTTGTTCAAAACACTCACAGGGAAAGGTGTCACACTACAGATGGCCGGTTAGAAATATTAATAATTGAACAGATGTCTTAATCTAATTATCTCCAAGACGTTAATTAACATTTCAAAAGTGGGTCCACGTTGGAGTAAGCACTACGAGTCGGCATCAACTGGTAATAATGTTTTAGTTAAGTAGAGGCTTTCAACAATTTATCATTAGATGTAACAGCTATGTTAAAGGAAATCGATTGGGTTAAATGATAACTAATACTTCTATGATTTGGAGAATTGTGAATGTTAATAAGGTTATAAGTTGTCATCTCCATAAACAAAACGCATTTTAATTGGCTATACACAAGTTGTTTATCATAAAAAGTTATAAATCTTTAGCAAAAATTGCTTAATACAATATTTCTAAGCAATAAAAATAGTTTAGTAATAAAATTATTTCTAAACAAAAGCTCTAATATGAAAAGTTCTTCAAAAGACTTGTTCAGGAATATGGTTGAGAACAATACTAGTAATGATGCAGTGGTGACATTGATATTATAGATTATATTGATAGAGTGATTTCAAGTTAAGAATATCATTAAACCTATTATCGCTCTATAACTCTCCTTGATAATTATAGACTTACCAGTAACTTTCACTCAATTAATAACTTGTTTGGAACATGTTTTGTTGATAATGATAACTCCTTTGGTAAAGTAACAATTCAAGCAACTAATTACATTCCAAAAGGTTCTCATCAAAGCATGTGAAGAGAGGAACGATGGAGGGAAGTACAAATTCTTACCCTTGAGTCCTTTTAAAAAAAAAATATCTTACCCTTCAGTCTTATTATCAACGTTCAATATTTATATATCTAAACTTATATTCTCTAACTTTAAATCTCATATCTCTAAATGTCCTCCACCACTTTGTAAAATTCTTGACTTGAGTATTGAAATGTGGTTGTCCACGTCACCATACTATATACATATATTATTTATAAAGTAAGAGTTGAAATTTGAATACGTTTTAATTGGAATCTCTCCATGAGACAAATTTGATATTCAAGATAGAGCACTTCTTGGAGGTATACTTATAACCAAAGTCCAAAATTCATTTACGTTTGTATTAGGTGATATTAAGAGAAATTTTTACACCAACCGTCGAAACGTCGAATGGAATTTGTGATCCAATGTATATCTAAAAGTCATACCAAATGAAAAACCTAGAAGCTAAAAGAGAGCAAAAATTACTAGTATTATTATCAATTTTGGAATGCTATGTAAGGTGATTGAGCTTTGTTTCTTTGTTTCTTTCCTTATTATTATTTTTTTTTTTTAAGAGAAATGTCGAGCTTTGTTTCTTTGTTTCTTTCTTTATTTTTTTCTTTTTGAAGAGAAATGTTGAGCTTTGCTAACAGTAAACATTAAGTACTTTAAAATTAATTTTCACAATGTTCAGTGATGAGGTATCAAATATTAGATTGGGCTGCTTAACAAATATTACCTCAAATTTAGTTTAATATAATCCGAAATGTATCATATCAACATAACTTAATTTGAATTATGCACTAAAATATCAAACCCTCAATCTACATAAAGGATTATATAAACCATATGATTAAGTACTATAAGAAAATCAATTTAATATTTGATCAAAACTAGTTATTGATACATAAGTAAAATCACATTATACTATAACAAAACAATACTACCGAGGGTAATTCACAGGAGGTTCCAAGATACCAACCAAAATGGCGAGATCAATGTCCTTATCTTCGAACTTTTTGATGAATGGATGACTCTGGAAGAACAAATAAAACTCCCAATTAAGACTGTGACCTCTTTCTTTAGTGAAATATGTGAAATGAACCATGCACCAACGTTTTATAGCATTTCGGCGCTTTACTTGAAATAAAATTTGAGATTGATATTGAAATTAAATTCAAGAAAATAAAATGCTCTTATTTGGTGCAACACAGATTGGACTAAATAATTATTTAATAAAAATATTACTCTTTTAACAAAAAATATTACTGTTTATCATCAATGATAGATTCACGACTTGAATTTCAGTCTATCTTTTTCAGCAAGAGTAGCTTTATAAACACTTACCAAGAGTTCCGACGATGATGACCTATTTTGGGGATCCTTCTGTACGCTGCATATGCAATAGAAATAGGACGTCATAACAACAAAGTTTTTTAAGTAATAAAAATTAAAGAGAAATAAACAAATATAATACCTGTGAGGATTGAACTTCTTTATTTATGTAAAACCAAAACAATTTTGAAGACGGAAAAGGCAATGTGACAGTAAAAGTTCAGAGCGCAATAAGGTTATTGTTAAAATCCTGTAGTGTATAGTGTATCACTTCAGACCGTTTCCACCCAATGAATAATAAATAAAATGCCTAGAGATGGTCTCTTTTGGTTCAAAACTTGTGGAAGTAACGTCAATTGGGTGTTGAAATTAACTTGTAGGGTTTCGTGAAAGTATGAAAAGCTACAAGTTAGGAATCAGATATTTTTAATATAGGCTCTACAGCAGACTGACTAAAACTATCATCTTAGGTAACAATAAAGAAGATAAAAAATATAACAGATGCTTAAAGATAAGGATTATGCCTTGAATAATGTTGTTAATGAAAAATGAACATCTATGACATTTACCAGGCAGATACAAATGAGCAGAACTCTGGCGAGAACTGATCTGGTGGAGCTGTTGGTGGTGGGCTTTCCACAATTGCTTCCAAAAGCTCATAAAAGCTTGGCCAACTTTGCTGGTCTTCAGATTGCATATAAGGGAAACGTCCAATAGCACACTCAAGGACTACCATGCCTAAACTCCATATATCACTGCTATAATCGTAAGTGCTTCCCCTGATTCTCTCTGGCTAGAAAAAAGAAGAAACGTAGACATTTATAATTCATATTCTGCATGGAACTGTTGTGAGCATATTTGTGTGAAAAATGCTCCCATCACTCAACAAAAGGCATAAAAGAAAGGTTGGAAACCAGTTCAATGTGATAAAGTAATTGCAGTAGAGTACAAGTTCCACATACCGACATATAGTTGTAAGTTCCAACAAATGTATCTCTTTGACCCATGGAATTAGCCAGCATTGCACTCACACCGAAATCAGTAATCTTTACTTCCCCCTTGTGGTTCACTAGTAGATTGGATGGTTTTATGTCCCTGTGTATAACGTGCCTTTCATTGTGCAAGTACACAAGACCTTGTAAAACCTGGAAAATATACAAAAGAATGAGAACTCAATAAGATAAAGAGATTGATTAAGACGTTGCAATGACTTATTGTAGCATCACATTTAAATTGACAAGAAGGTAGCTTATAGACCTGTTTACACACGACTGCAAGATATGGTTCAAGAATTGTTTTAACTTGTCTGATGACATCAGCCAAAGAACCACGATCCATGTACTCTAGCACAAGAGAAATGGCTCCATTGTGATAGAAAGAGTGGTAGCAGACTACAACATGTGGACATTGAGATGCTTGATTTATTTTCAGTTCCTGCACAATTTGTTTACGGATATCCTCTTGTATGTTCATCTGAATAACCTGTAAAACAAAACTCAATGACCTTATTAGGAAATACAGGAATCAGACTCTGTCATCTGGAGCAATAAATCACATATATCAATTTGCTCTAAGAGGGAAAATTTCATGAGGGAAAATAGGAGCCACATTTATCAATTTACTAAGGAAAAATTTAATGTGTTAGACTGAAACTAGGAGAAACAAGAATGTACTGATAATAAGGATAAATGATTCTGGAAGTAAATAACCAAAAAGTGGATAATCTGCATCATAGGCTAAAAAAAAATAAAAAAGCATGAACCATAACTTGCTATATAATAATCTGTAACGTTGTGCTTGAAGTGGATTACTCTCTTCACTACATATCACATGTAATATCCACAAAAAGAAATAAGAGGGAAAAGTAGGAGTTATTGTTGAAATCTTGCCAATTTTTCCACTAATTTCATTCTAAAATTTTATTTTCAAAGCACAACAGAATTCAATGCAGTGATGGAAACATGCCTTTTCTCCCTCACTTCCTATTGCACCAGTCATCTTCATGTTCTAGTTACTGGAGAACACGAACATGTGTACTGGATCTGCCATTTTGTATTGAAATATTGAGGTGATTTTTTTAACGAACAAAATATTTTCGGATGATCAAGAATCATTTTGCATTCAAAACATTATAAAACCTTCTGATATCTATAGAAAACATAATTTCGAAACTTTTTTCCTCAATCAGAGAAAAGGTTCAACAGAAAAGGAATGAAAAATGTAGTTGTTGTCCATTATAATAATGACCTTCAATGCAAATAACCTTCCAACCCATTTATGACGAACAAGTTGTACTACGCCACCGCTTCCCTTCCCAATTACTTTGATCGTCTCAAGGTCTTCCAAAGAGAATTCAAAGTCAAGCTCCTTGCCAATGGAAGGCTGTTCAAACAAAATTTATAAAATTATCAAATAGCTGAAGGCTTAGTCTGTAAGACATCAAGTACACTGGCATAGGAGGAGAAAATCAATCCACAAGATTTGAACAAGCATAGGACCACAGGGCTCTTACGGCTTCTTTACATACAAGAGTTACAGAACCAATTTTTCAGCTCAAAATGTAACACAAAAGTTCACTTATCGACAAACAAACATACCAGCAACAAAAATTTAGACTAAAGAGCAAGCATTGTAGGACCCTAACTTCTGATAACTGTTATCTTCATGGTCTTTGATTGCAAATTAAATCATTAAAAAATGCACCCATATACAAGATTGAACTATCTACAGTACAGTCTGTACAGACCCAGCACTATTCATTTCATCGACACATTTCTTAGAAAGCAGAATCCTACAAGAAAAGCGACTGCAACGATGTTACATATAAATTATTTACTTGTAAAGAAATGAAATCAATAACATAAAACTTACACGGGATCCCTTCTCTTCAGATATAAGCCGCAAACCTTTCTGGTTCAAAAGCAAATCACCATCATGAAACGTCCCACTTGCAGTCCTGACAATTATACCATATTCATCCATTAAGATTCATATTAAATTAATTAATTTACTCGCATCACAGTATGATTAGCCAAATAAAACATAAAAATAAAACTAACAAAGAACATACAAGAAGGAAGAGATAGGGGCTTCTTGAGCTGGAACGGAGAGCTTGAGTTTTTCCAGCGGTTTCTTGATCTTCATAGTTTCTAGGTTTCCAAAAACCAAAGAGGAATTGCGTTTTTCTTTCTAGGGTTCTTAAATGAGTCCAGAGAGTAGAGAGAAAGTGGAGTTGATTATTCTGTTTTCAAGAAAAGGTGCTCCATAACGTAACATAAATTCAAATACAGAACGCCGCGCAAATTCCACTGTTACGGAAGAGGAATGATCTGATGCATTTTCACTTTGCATCGTATGGTGAGGAATCACCAACATGAATGTTAAATGTGGGCCCCACTGCAGCTGCGACAGTCATGCCGGCGAGAGCAAAAATATATCCCCTGTCACCGGTTGCACTTGATGGGTATGTCCCTACTAAATTGGCTGACGTGTGATCCGACCGTTGGCGATTGAATTTGAATTTCTTTATTGACAGATGGCTGCACCATAACAACTTTGAGAAGCGATACACCGAAATTTTTCAACAGCCAATGTCCGTTTTACACTTGCACAATGTTCAAATTTAGGGTTAATTGCACTAAAGTGCTCAAATTTTTCCCTCTTACGGAAGGCTCAAGTGTAAAAGGAACAAAAATTAGGATAGCTATTAAATTTGTAACTCGTAATAATTTTTGTTGTTTTTAACAATTTAGGTAAAAATTACCTTCAACAGATCTGAAAAATGATTCGTATACCGTTTTCCAAAAGAAAACTCATAAAAAAGACTTCACTTCTAATTGAGTTCATTAATGGGTGAACTGTTTCTTATCAAAAGAGCATTACATTTATAGTAATCAAATGTTCAAACTCACAATCTTTTCCATTGCTAATTTAAATAGTTATGACTCATGATCATTACTTAGGTTTTCTAAATTTGTTTTTACAATGCTAGAAAAAATAAATATTGATACATTGAAAATGAAGAAAATAACCTATGAAAAATCATGTAAATACTTCATTCATTATTTTAAATAATATTCAAGAGTTAGATATCAAATTAAAATTTAAGTTGTATTCGTAGTACCTTTTTAATATAAAAAAACATCTTTCACATATTGTCCACATAATTTTATAAATTATAAAGTATTTTTTATAATATAAGGTAATGGTTAAATTTAAATACATTCTTATATTCATAGTTTATATTAATTAATTAATTATAATTTTATTTAATATCAGTCACATAATATTTTAATTATATACATCAATAAATTGACTTTCTAAAATAAATAAATAATTAAATATATGACATCACAGTAAGATAAATAAAATATTGAAATAAATGAAAAAAAAAATCTTTTTACAAGAGAAAATGTTTAGTTACAATAGTAATAATTAAAAATGCAAATTTAAGAAAAAGATGAAGAATAAATAAAAGATTTAAAGAACATAAGTAATATATAGTAATAGTTTAGAATTAAGAAGATTAGTAACAAAACACTAATTATGTATCTTTAAAATAACTTAAAACTATGGGGATAAGAGTATAAAATTTAAAGTAAGAATTTGACAAAAATTCAAATCGGGACAAAATTAAAAATAATTCAAACTTCATGGGGCAGTATGCCCCGTGGTCCCAATGTAGATTCGTGCATGCCCACGGCCTTGCAGCATTATTCATCAATCACAAAGTTATAGCTTTTCTTGTTCTTGGACCTACTAAGGTTGTGCACATTCAAAGTTCATTAGCAAAGTGTATAGTAACTTTAAATAATTACAATGATTGCATCGATTATGTTTATGTTTTAACGAAGACTTAACTAAAAGTTAAAATTACGAAAAATAAATTTTCAAAATAATTTAAATATATTTTTTAAAGCAAACTACAATTTAACTATTCAGAATAAAATATGTATAGGCGAAGTAAAGTTTTTGGTTTTATTACAATTAATTCCCCTGACATTAGTGGAATTCCGTTAAAATTGATGGTGAACAATGTAAATATGATTAAAAGACTAAAATGCCCTCAATTTTTTTATTTTTAAAAAAATTTAAAAAATTTAAACATAAAAGCTAAAAAAAATAAATATAAAAATTTATAAAAAAAAAATTTCATCAGATCTTCTTTTCTCTCTCTTCTCCACTTGTTTATCTTATCTACCTCTCTATCCCTTCATTTATCTCTCTATCGATGGTACCGCAACCACTAGCACTCTCAAATGATGTCATCATAAGCTGCCTGGCTCGAATCCTGTGGTCCTCACTCTCCTCTCTTCGTTGCTACTCACCACCGCTCCCCTCAGTCTTCTTTCGTTACTATTCCTCTTCTCTCTTCGTCGTCATCGCTCTCCTCACTATTCAGCAATGCTTCCTCTTCCTCTTCCTTCTCTTTTTCCCTAAACAAGTTCAAAACCGTACTATGAAAAGGATTTCGAAACCCATTTATAGGTTTCCAGTTTGGAAACCCAAAATTGGGTTTCGCAACTAGACGATAGAATCCAATCGAAGCTATATGTGTTTATTTTTTTAGTTGAAATGGATAGTCTTTTTTGAGTGGAAGGTCTAAGAAAATTTAGAAGATAAAATCGAGAAGATGTGGGGTGAAACCAAACCTTTAATTGTTGAAGCTCTAGGTTCACCCCAAATTCTTTATTTTTTTCTTCAAAATTTTGATTTTTTGCTGATTTTTGGGTTTATTATTGATGATGTTGTTGATGATTATTTGGGTGTTAATGGAAGAAGAAGGAAGAATGAATGATGTTGTTAGTTAGGCTTCAACAAATTGAATTTTCACCTGTAACTCAATTAACCTTTTAGTTGAAGATGGTTAAGAATTTACTTTTTAGTGCATAATTGGTTCTTATTCCCAAACAACATCCCATTCATTGTTTTTGATCTTCTAGTCTTATTTTTCATAAATAATCAAAAAATAAAATTGATGGTTCGGTCTTTATTGCAAACTTATCTATTCATCTTAACCCTACGGTATCCAAATAATTGGGTCAATCTTTCAAAGAGCTTCCATCCTCAAAACCCCAACTATGAATACAAAAACTTTTAATTCCAGTGCCAACAGACGTTGACAATGCTTGAGTTTTATTATTGTGTTGGTTTATCAATTTTAAAAGGCTGCACGTCACAACTTTTTTCTTCTTTTAATTTTGGTTTTTAAAAGTTATTTTAAAATAAAAATAAAAATACAGTCAAAAGACATTTTTATCCCTAATCAGTTAACTCTAACGGGTTTAAACTAACAGCAAAATGGTTAATTGTAATAAAAACGAAAAATTTTACTTTATTTATAAATATTTTTACTCTGAATAGTTAAATTATAATTTACTCTATTTTTTAATTACGAACAAGTTATTCATATATAGCTACCGTACAAATTTGATTTTCACTTCATGTCAACCAATTATTGAAATAGCACTCAATCCCAATTTGCAACTTCTTCCTCTTTATATCCCCGTATTCTACTTCTCTTTCTTTGAATTTTATTCTTTTACGTCTTCTCATTTATGTTTCATATCCGCTAGCATCCACATTCTTGTAAAATCAATTACTTAGCAACCTAATATAAAAATAATCTGAAAAATCAAGTTGGAACTTGACAGAGGTTGAGAGAGGAGGAATTTTGAAAAAAACAAATTCAATTTATGGAGAAATCTGGCTATTTAAATGTACTCATAGTAGTTATAACATATATTCTTCAAAAAAAAAAAAAGAAAGAAAGAAAGAAAGAAAAAATAGTTATAACATATAAGTTCATACTTTTTAGTTTTTACTGTTAATCACATTATTCTAGAGTTTGGTGAAAATTTGGTAGAAAATCTCATCAATTATCATTTTTTTTTAACATTATTTCATGATACTAAAATGTGAAATATAATGTCATCGACCAATTGACATTCAGCGGCACATGACGACACAGTGGACCTCTGATGCCGATGTTGTTTGTTGGATTGGATATTTTTGAATCCTCTTTCCAACCTCATTCACAATAATTGGTTTTTGTTTTTACCACTTACATATCAACTGAAATTCATTGAAATTTCTCAGGGATACGAGTTAATATTTATGATTTTACAAATTTTAATTGATACGAAAGTGGCGTAACTGATTATTGTGAAAGAGCTATACTTTGAAAGGTTTCGAATGCAACAAATTACTCATTGGAGGTTCGACATGCCATCCGAAGTCAGTTTGGTTTGTGGCTTAACGTTTTATGTCAAATGTTTCATGTTTATTTTTTATATTTGACTTTTTTTTTTTTTTCCTGAAATGCTATGAAAAATAAGAAATGACACGTTTTTATACCATTATTAAACTCAAAAATCATGCAAGAAACATTCAAAATACATATACACTTATAATATTACAACTAATATGAATAGTTTTAAGTTATAGAATAATATATTTTATCAACAAAGAAGAAGATGTAAAAATAAGGTTGGGATGCGTGAGATCCCAAATAGTTTCAAACGATTGAAATTTTAAATATATGTGTCTTTTTAGATGTTATTTTTTATTTTCTCTCAAACTAACATCCAACAAATATATCTTTTTTTCTTTTAGATTGAAGTCGATAACTATAGACATTTAGACGATCTGAGGATCAATCTCTAAACACAGGAGGGATTAACCCATAAAGAGTGAGAAACATCCCACGAATAGTGAGGAAAATTATCAGAGTTAGATGACAGGTGAACTTAAACACGACACACATAATATACGAAGTGAGATTGTATTTACTGAGCCAATACTCCATACTCAAATTAAAAAAAAATGTTTGGATTAACGAGAATAGCAAGGGTTAAGTTGGTACAGACAATAGGGGCAACATTTTTTTAATCATGAATACGAGACGACGTCGTATGCTGCCTCATTATCATCAACCCGACTCGCCAAATTATGAAAACCCGATTTGATTTTGGTCAATCGACAAAGCCAGATGTGGAGAGAGAATAAAAACTAAAAGAGAGGAGGAAATGCCAAAAAACCAAAGTAGGGAACAAACAATAAAAAAACAGGGGAGTTTTGGTGCTTTTGCGACAACATGGATCGTTAAAACAGTGGCATCTATTGTAAATAGTGGGGATCAGACATGCCCGTTCGCGGAATCGAGACGCACTCTATGCTATATTTCATAAAACAATTCTGAAATCCGGTCCTAGCACTGTGTCTCACTCTGACACTATCACCCGTACATCCACAATGAAGAACAAATTAAGCTCCACTCTCGATTAGCCAAGCCAAATCATCCACCACACACACACAAGAACGTTACTCTCTAGAACAGACAACAGACAACAACGTTATAATCGCAGTTCCACGAAAAGTGTGTATATAAATAAAGTAAGCGAAAGTGGAAAAACAACTATCATTGTAAGCTTGTCTCAGACCAGATAGAGCAAGTGAGGTGGGGTGGTGTTGTTGAGCAATGGCCAGTGGATTCAAGCTTATTTTTGCGATACTATTGCTGCTTCTGCTTCTGGGTATGTGTTTATTTTGAATGGTCTAGATTCTTCGCTCTCTTTGTTTCCTCTGTTTAACTTTTATCTTTCTCTACAGTAGTGTTGTTGCATTCATCTTTAATTATTGTTTTCATGTTCTCTCTTCTCTGTCTAGATCCTTATTTTCTTTTTCAACTTACAATATGCAAAAATATATGGTTTTTGAGATTTTTGTTTTTAACATATTTCTTGTCCTTTTCTTTTTCCTACATTTGTTTCTCTATAGTGCAAGCCTGTTATTTCTCCGAGAAATATAGAGTATTTAGCGGTAGATATTTGTTTTCCATTATTATTATTATTATTATTTAATATTGTAGGCAATTTTTCACTCCAAAACATTTCAAAAAATGATAATAATAACTAATATTTCCACCAACAAAGAAGAAAAAAATGCTGTTTGCTATAATTGCATTTATTAATTTATTTGATCTTGTAAGTATACCTGCATTTATAGTTTACATCAGGTAGGTAGGCTTTCAATTCAATGGACAGCTAGATTGCAACCATAAAAGCTTGTGGGGACCTCGTTTGATTTTCTTTTGTGCTTATGTGATATGTTACCAGCAATGTGATGAATCTCACGTGTATGATAAAGATTTGTGGGAAGATATGATGTAGTCGCTTGTTATGATTTTAGCATGATCTGTGGTTTTGTTTACTTACAATTAGTTGTAGTTTATCAAATAGATGGTAAACATGCTGTCTTTTTAAAACTTTGTGTCTCTAAAAGATTGATTTTAATGATTGGATTGGCTAATGAGACAGTTTTGTTTATGAAATATAAATGCAGTGTGGGCATGTTGTAATGTAGGATGCTGTCGAGTTGATTCTTCTGCATTGAATTCTAGTTCTGTTGTTCATCATTTTTACTCATTTGGCTGTCTTTGATTTAGTTGCTATGGTCGATTGAAATTTCGAAATTGGGAGAAATGGCAATATGTGATGGCTCCTTGAGCTCTGAGTTTCTTGTTAGTAATTTTATTTACAGCTTGATCTTAGACTGTTCGAGCTTATTGTTTTTTTTATTATATTAATTTAGTTCCTTATACTTGAAACACTCCTTGAAGTTCTTCAGTCATCTTAATGGATCTTGCCTCATGCCAGCTTTCTTTGTGTAATGCAATGTGTGGTTGGTTTACATTAAACTTGTCTAAGATTATGATAAATAAGATGAATGTCCATGTATCTAATTATCTAGCATTATAATTTTGCAACATTTGTTGCTCTTTCCCTCTGTCTTTTCGACATCTGTGTTGTGTTGTATGTGCAGTATTCTGTTTTTAAAATTACGTCTGCAGTTTATTCCTTCCGTTGTCTAAATTACTACACCAGTGTAGCCAGGACTAAAAATCTTTCATATCTATACATAGGTTTATGCAGGGCAAGTACCATTGGAGTTTGCTATGGAAGAAATGCTGACGATCTCCCAACTCCTGATAAAGTATCACAGCTAGTTCAACAGCACAACATCAAACATCTGAGGATCTATGATTCTAATATTCAGGTCCTCAAGGCCTTTGCGAATACTGGAGTTGAACTTATGATAGGAATTCCAAATTCAGATTTATTGCCATTTTCCCAATTCCAGTCCAATGCAGACACCTGGCTGAAGAACAGCATTCTTCCTTATTACCCAGCCACAAAAATCACCTACATAACTGTGGGTGCGGAAATCACAGAAAGTCCTGGCAATATCTCTGCATTAGTTGTGCCTGCTATACGAAATGTCTTCACAGCATTAAAAAAAGCCGGTTTGCACAAAAGGATTAAAGTCTCGAGTACCCATTCCCTTGGTGTTTTGTCTAGATCATTCCCGCCCTCTGCAGGGGCCTTTAATAGCAGTCATGCGTCATTCCTGAAGCCTATGTTGGAATTTCTTGCGGAGAACCAGTCACCTTTTATGATAGATTTGTATCCTTACTACGCTTTGAGAGATTCCCCCAACAATGTGTCTCTGGACTATGCTTTATTTCAGTCTTCCTCAGAAGTTATTGATCCAAATACTGGTTTGCTTTACACGAACATGTTCGATGCCCAGATTGATGCCCTTTACTATGCACTCATGGCTCTAAATTTCAGAACAATCAAAATTATGGTAACTGAGACAGGCTGGCCCTCCAAAGGATCACCAAAGGAGACGGCTGCAACTCCTGATAATGCACAGATTTATAATGCCAATCTGATTCGCCACGTCGTAAATGATTCTGGAACTCCTGCAAAGCCTGGAGAGGAGATTGATGTGTATATTTTCTCTTTATTTAATGAGAACAGGAAACCGGGGCTAGAATCTGAGAGAAACTGGGGGTTATTTTATCCTGATCAGACCAGCATCTACAACCTGGATTTTACTGGAAAAGGTGCTGTTGATAGAACACCAGATTCAAATATCACTAGTGGTAATGGAACAACATGGTGCATTGCATCTACAAAGGCTTCTGAAATGGATTTGCAGAATGCCTTGGATTGGGCTTGTGGTTCTGGGAATGTAGACTGTTCTGCTATTCAACCTAGCCAGCCTTGTTTCGAGCCAGATACTCTACTTTCTCATGCATCATATGCATTCAACAGTTACTACCAGCAAAATGGAGCTACTGATGTTGCCTGCAGTTTTGGAGGGAAAGGGGTCAAAGTTGACAAAGATCCAAGTATGTAAACAATCAAACCTTTTCCTTCAGTCATCGTTTCTTTCTGCCATCTTTAGTTTGGCTGCTCTCTGTTACATGGTTACAAGTACTTAACATATCTGTCCATCAAGTAAGCAGCAGCTCAAGAATTAGTTGGATGACAAAAAGCATACTCGAGCTGAATTATTTTGCATCCTTTTCTTTGCATTTTAGGTGTTAAACCAAGCAACAACCCCCCCTAACATTTAAAGCAAATTGCTTTATTGAGTATGAATAGTTATTGGTTTTAAGTAACTGACTTGTGTTTGTTTGTGCAGGTTATGATAATTGCTTGTATATGACTACTAGTGTTGGGTAAGTACGATACCTAAGATAAACCTACATTTCATATATTATACATTAATTTTTGTGGTATCATTTCTGTTCAGCATGCTAAACTCGTTTTGCGGTTATCATGCAGGATGAACAAAACTGCAGCAAGTAATACAACTGCTATGACGTCAACTCCTTCTTCCTCTGCTCAAAATGAAGCCTTTGCATGGACTTCAAGTATCTTATTGATAACCTGCCTACTATTTCTCTTAAACATTGGAGAATCCATGAAGAGTTGGAATTGGATATGAAAACCAAGAAGAAGCATGTTATCTGGAATATTGCCTCAAATTTCAAGTGTAAGAATGTAACTGCTGTGGAGCAATATATCCACCAGTTTTGTATGATATTGATCTTAGTAAGGACAACCGCACTCAAGAAGCTACATGTTTTTGCACATATATTGCAGAGCATGGACTAGTAAGAGAGTGTGCAACAGCTAGTGTGTAAGATACAACTGTGTCTCTGTGCGAATTAAGGTCAATATATCTCTTAAGTTGCCTTCAGGGTTCAAACAGTTGATTTGTTTATTTGATTGATTTGTTAGCCATGTATATCTTTTAGGGGGAGTATGATTAGACTTCTTTCTAATGCAAACACGTCTGCCAGAGAAGCTCAATGAGGAACCAACAAATGAAAGCAAAACAGTGCTAGTTTATGTTAGGATTTTTCGTCCCATCTTAGTGAAAATTGATTATTGGCTGATAAAGTAGATATTCCACCGTCCTTGCCAACTTATGACTCATTTGGTGCTGTTTATGACTTTATTCCAACGCATCTCATAGATTTTAGAGGGTCAACTTACGTTAATCCTTTAAATCGGAACCCAAAAAGTAAGTAATTTCGATCCTGCTTGATCACGTGGGAATAGTCTATTTGAATTATTTTTAGGATATTAAGTATATAGCCCTTATGATTGATGAGGCATCTTTTACACCAATGCCTTCGACGGGGCCACACAAGCTTTTCCATGATATACATTCATTGATTTGTCTCGATCTTTTTTTTGAAAACCTACTCCATTTCTTATAGAGAAAGGCATCATTGTAGAAAACAGAATAATTTATGGAGCTGGATTTAATCATGACTACAAAAAGAATGAGAGAGACTACAACAGGAGATATATTTTCCAAGATTTTATAATCTCAAATTTTATGCATAGTTTAGTTTCTGAATTGTTGATAAAATGTCCGATTTTTTGATCGTAAACCTTTATATCCAACATTAAAAGATTACCCGCACATTAAAATTATCAGATTACTTGAAAAAAAAAAAAAAAGAAAAGGAAATAATTAAAAAAAAAAGTCGAAATCGGACGTACGTCTATTACTAGTGATAAGTATGTTTGTTTCCAACTGCACGTAAGCAACTAAGCAAATTCAACCCAACTGAAAGCTGGGGCACATTCCCACATTATTTATATTTTAAAAATCTAGTTCTGCTGTTGGAGTTTCTTCAATGCAAACTTTGGTATAATTGTCATTGCCAAGTTAGCCTATTACTAATCGTGCATATGACTATATGAAGACCAGCCTCAGCCCGAGGGTAGGCGTGATCCTCCGCTGTTGTATCCTTCTCTTCGGCAATTCCCACTACGATAACGACACTGACTCAACTAGCCCTAATTTGCAGCGCATCTTCAACTGTCTTATTCTATCTTCACTCTCGCCCCTCAGTTTCAAGCTTTTTGCATAAATTAATTTGCAGTCTGCTGTATTCCTTTCATCTAATAACACAAATTACACACTACCCGTATATTTCAGTAGGTTTATCCTTCATTCCTTGATTGAATTTGCTATAATGCCTGATTCATGAACAAGCACATGACAAGAACATAACTGTTTAGGGTCTCAATTCATTAAATGGCTTCAACCGGTAAAAGGTGACAGCACCCATCAAGCACACAACCGGTAAAAGGTGACAGCACCCATCAAGCACACACAAAATTGCACATATCCTCAAAAATAAAAATAGATTCCACCAGCAGCCCAGGAATGTAAAGAAAGAGAAAAGAGAGAACTTCAAGATTTCATGACAATCAATTAACACATCCATTAGATATGTTCCACTGTAATGTAAACAAGTGACTCAATTAAAAATCATAACAATACCACAAGGTAAGAGATCATATCCATCACTTCCACAGTCGCCAAACTTTTCTTTCAACACTGTCCCCATGACTTCAAATACTGGTAATAATATTATTACACTACATCAAACCATTCAAATAGCAGGTTGGCAGGTGCCAGTTTGTAAAGAAGCCAAGAAGAATTGAAACAAATAACAAGACATGCAAACCAATTAAAGACCCTGATCAACAAGGTAATCACCAAGCCTTTCAACAATCATGTTGCACTGGCCAGGAGTCATTGGCTCATCATAGATACCAATGACCAAGGCCTGACCAGTCTTTTTCACAGTAACCCCACCAGATCCCTGAAACCAAAGGCGAACAAATCATAAATCAGCTATGAAAAGAAAACAAATGTAAGAAGCAGCGACATAATCATCAGAAATAGCATAGGACATAATGGCGCCAGCTACTACCAGTAATGGCAAAAAATCAAGCATAGTTTGTAAACATAAGTGCACGTGCAGGCGGTTAGTAGAGTAATAAACAAAATCAAACCAAGATCAGATATAGGTTCTCTCTACCTTCTTCCCTCGAATGACAGCTCCCGGTTCACCTTGGATCACCATATATTTTGTACTGCCAAGATAAAGTCCAGTCGGTGCAAGTGTTCCAGGTTCATTAAAATCATTTATCATCCCCGCGACTTCTTCAGACTTTAACTAAAACAAAAAGAACAAACAAGCAATGAGTGTTGTGTTTATCTGAAAAGAGCTGACTTGCATAGCATTTAAAAGGATTATATTATTCCGCCCACCCATTTGCAACAACAAAATGATCTTTAAATTGCAGTTATCATTACCATCATCAACCCTTAACAATTAAGTCCGGACAAATTCCATTAACATCCAATCCAAGCACCCACTTTTGTTCCCAAGCAGCCAAATAACTGATCTAAGGAAACCATTCTCTCTTCTCTATAAGTAATCAAAGCATTAAACTGCAACTTCGTTTACAATTGCTAAGATCGACATTGACATTTGAACTTGTTTTCTTTTAAACCATCAAGAAAACAGTTCCACATCCTCCACAACAAAATCCATAGACTTAGCAAATGATAAAAATCAAGAAACAGCACCAAATCATATCAAACACAAACCGACGAATCGGGAAAAATAGATAAACAGTTGTCAATAGCATCAACTAGGGCCATAACAACACACTAACTTGACCTTAAAAAAATACACAACAGATCTAACCTAACCAACACATCATCTAACAAACCTGATCCAATAACCTCTTAAACCTTTCACGAGACGTCACAAATCATCAATCCAAACACATCATAATTTTTCTATGCAACTTCAAACAGATCAACTCAACAAACTATGAATCAGCATCAAGCACAACACAAAAACAACATCACAATCTATTGTCTTCGATTTATTTATTTTTTATGTAGTTTAAAAAAAAAAAAAGGGAACCTGAGGGAAGGTGGCGCTCTGGGCCCAAACACTGCCGTCGAGGCCGATGATAGCGGCGGAACTGAGATGATTACCTTCGATCTCGCACATCAGATGATCATCCACATAAGTTTGCCACGACATCTTCTTCTTCTTCTTGGAGAGTAGCTTAGCTTTTCTCCCTGTGTCTTTTGTTTGGAAGAATTTTGTGCGGTTTGTGTGTTTTGGAGCTGATTTTCTTCAGATTTGACTTGCCAGACAGCAGACACACAGATATAGCTTTGAAACAACGAGATGTGCTCAGCTACAGTTTTCTTTTTTAAAATATTATTATTTTATCCTAATCTATTGTTTGTCTTTTTCTTTTTTCTTTTTTTAATTATTTGTTATTATTATTATTATTTATGCCATTTAATTAAAAAATAAAAATTTATTAAATCATTTCATATTTCATAAATAAAAACTGTTTTTTTTTTTTAACAATGGAAAAATGATTCTACAAATGCTACATATCTTCCTTCGTAAGCAAAGATTTACAATCATAAATTTGAATTGATTTTTACTTTATCTTTGTATTATGAATGAATTATATTAAACTATCCCACATATCTTTTTTATCTTATAAGTGATTTGCTCCTACACTGTCACTTGAAGGGCATAGATAATTTTGAAGCAAATATTTTTCAATTATTTTTTATTATAAAAATAAATATCTTAATTATATATATTATTTTTTAAATTAAAAATAGCTATAATTACCGATTAGATTATACTTATAACTACATATTATTTAAATAACATATATATCAAATTTATTTTTCAAAAAACAATCGATCATATAACATACTACCCACTATTTTATCACTGTTTAATTAATTCAATCTAATTTATGTTTATTTTAATGTCAATATAGTCAGGCACATAATTATAATCTGATGCAACCGACAACTTTTTTCTGTCCAAATGTGGTCCTAGGACAAATTGCATAGTTTTGATTTATAGTAATATGTCTTGGATGACTGTAATGTTTTTTTTTTTAAAAGGCTAGATGACTGTCAATAGACATTAAAGAAAAAGGACTGTAAATAGTTATGAGTCTGCCAAAGAGTGACAAACTAATATGATTGTAAATGTAAAAAATTGTTAGAATATATATTTTTTTAATGTCACTGACGGTCAGGTGACTCAAATATGAGTAATTATTAGTTTAAAATGCTGTTTGTTTTTTCTCACATAAGAAATAATTTAAATTATTTTATTTATTTTTCAGTGGTTAAACAACTTAAAAGTAACAAAAAAAAAGGTTTAAAAAAGACAAAAATCTTGACTTTTTATTTGATTTCAAATTACTGAATTATATTTAAATAATTTTATCTACATTTACCAAGTCAAAGACAATATATTTCGAATTTTATCCCAATATTATACTTTACAAATTTTTTTATTATAATCTAATACCTATAATAAACAAAAACTAATTAACCTAACATTTTTTAGAAAATAATTTAAAGGTTACATTTATTATTATTATTATTATTTGAAATTTAAAGGTTACATTTATTATTATTATTATTATTTGAAATTTAAAGGTTACATTTATTCATTTGTATTTTAACACTATTGTTGAATATTCATTTTATTTTTTAAACATATAAAAACCAACTCTACGTCACTGTTTTTTTATTATATCTTCATATATTAATCTAAAACTGTTTTAAGATTTGTTAAATTATTTTTTTAATTGATTATATCATATAAATTAAAAATAAATATCAACTAAATATAAAAAATGTCAAATTAATTATTTTCAGATAATTTTATCTTTTAAAAACAAACAAGTTGATAGTACATCTAATTTGTAGAAAAAAAAAATGTGGTAATCAAATTAAAGATTCATTAGATTCAAGATTGTTTGGTTTTCAAAAAAAGAAAACAAAAATTTAAATCTCAGCATGACCAGCATATTTTAAGATATGAAAATTTCAATCAAATTTTTCATAATCTTGAAATATCTCGATAATTTGTATTATTGATTACAATATTTTCATGTTCAATTTAAACATAATAGCCAAAATGGAGCCTAGATTTTATTAAATCAAAATGTCCACACCAAAGGGAAAAACCCTATCTCTAATAACCAAAAAATACTAGTTCATCTCTCTAGGGTTTTTATTTTATTTTATTTATTTATTTTTTGATGCAAAGTTTATCTATCTATCTAGTTAAATTGCAAGCATTGGTTTTTGTTATAAACTTTTTAATTTTTAAATCAGTTTACACTATTATATAATAATTTTTTAACCAATTAATGATTGATTATCAAATAGATTAACTCTAAAATTAACAAAATCCGTAAGTTATTAATACAATAATACCTGACTCATATAGAAGGCTCATATTTATAATTTACTATAAAACTTGACTTATATAGAAGGCTCATATTTATTATTTACAATAACACTTGGCTTTTATAGAAGATTTGTATTCAATAGATAATACCGTTGATTGACTTACATAAAAAATGTATAACTTTAACGGTAGCATAAATGGTTCATGGTTACACACCACTCTGACTCACTATCTAGATAAGGTTCAAATTAAATTTATAATTAAAATAATATCAAATTTCTGTAAATATTGATTAACCACGATATTTTCTGATATCAAATCTCTTACTCTACAATGACAGCTTTCAAATAGTAAATGGATGTAATGTTCCATCCTTTGGACTTGGGCGTAGGAAAGCAGATGTAACAAAGTAAAATATTGGGATCATGGGATGTGTGTTTCGCGAGCAAAGTTGTGTATTAGACAAATCTCTCAATCATGCTTTATTTTTGAAAGGTTAATCATGCTTTCTTTTTTAATGCGTAATTATTTGGATTCGATGCCCATCACTTTCCGATGATGCATAATTTGACTGGATATTCCTTTTTTAATATCACGGTTGGGGTCCACAACTTTCTCGAAATCTCATCTTCTCGAGGCGTCGGTTCCTCTTTTGCTCGTCAATTCCTCCCAACATTTTTCTTTCTTTTCTTTATTCTCTTTGGGCCGGTGGCTCGGTGCCACATAAAATTCAAATACATTCAACTTTTACCTCCTTTTAGTCATTTAGTTTAAAATTTATTCAAAATCTCATCTGACTTTAATATAAATACATAAAATATCCTCTTAAAAGTATGTGAGAGGATGATAATGAAACTACAGTAAAAAAATGAATTTTTTTTTTTCAAATTTTTTGAGATTATTCATACATTTACATTTTATCATTGGTTTACATAAAAAAAAAAAAATTATTTTTTTTAGATATCATTAATATAAAAATACCTTAAATTTGAGACATTATGAGATTAACTGAGCGTTATCTATCATTATCAATTAGTTATATTGAGCGTGATAAAATATAACTAGAATTATAATTGAAAATTTACTTTCATTTCAAATTATTTCACATGTGGGAGACTTTTATATCAAACACCCCAACCAATTAAGAAATTTTTTAGGCGGTGGATGTTCTTGGATTTTTTCACAAAATATACTGCTGATATTTCATGAGCATTAATCATCATTACCTCCACAAAAGTACAAGTGATAAACTATTGCCAAACAATATGATTTCCTGAGTACCTTACTAGATAACAGTGTTGAATTGCTCTGGCTGGCTGCCGACAGCTTGAAGGACAGTCAGTGTATGATTCAGCAGAGAGTGCCAACAAAAAATAATAACAAAATCAAAAGGGGCAAAAAAACAGTAAACGAAAATCGTTAACATATTAAAGGTAAATTAAGTCAAAACAAAAACACCAGATACCAAACAACCATTTACTTCTTTCAAATGGTTATTGGCCTGCGTCATGGTCACTGCCAATTCAAAGGCTTTGAAGGAAGAAGACGTAAACTTGGAACCAGAAAACCAAAAAGAAAGATATTAAAAAAATAATTGTACCCCCCAAAAGACATACTAGAATTGTTGATAGATCTAGGTCTACAGGCCCTGATCAACGAGGTAATCCCCCAGCCTCTCAACAACCATGTTGCACTGTCCTGGAGTGACAGGTTCTTCATATATACCAAAAATAAGAGCTTGACCAGTCTTCTTTATGGTAATGCCACCGGATCCCTGCCAAATTAAATAACATGCAACTCTTAATAAGGCCAATAGTCTAAATGTCTAATGTGAGCATCATTGCATTTTGATTAGGTACTAGGGTGCTGCAATGCAAACACTGTGAGGTAAAATTAAAAATTAAAATAAAAAAAAAAAACGAAGTTCACGAAATTAAAAATCGATTTTAAATTAAACATGAGTACTTGTATAACTATATACATCACCTTCTTGCCGCGGATGACAGCTCCTGGCTCTCCTTGAATTACCATGTACTTTGTGCCTCCAAGGTGTAAGCCAGTAGGGGCAAGGTGACCTGGCGACTCGAAATCTTTATTGATGCCACTGATCTCATCAGGCTTGAGCTGGGAACACAAAAATAAAAGGGAAAATTTAATTTATGAAATTTTTTTAATTTGAAATTTTGATTAAACAACATGGAGTAGGATAATCATGCATTTTTAGTTTGTATAGGCCACACTAAGAAACATGAGACATATTGACCAATAAATCAACTTTAAACGCTAATTTTTTGATATTGGAACATACATTCAAATGATAGTCTCTATCTAGTGTAATGGACGGATAAAAAATAGTTGGATGTCAATTTATGATATTTTTGACAATATTTCTATGCGGAATTGGTTATTGCGTAACACATGTATAAGCTAAATGGTGATGGAATATCTATGCAATTTTAAGCCTATGTTGCCCTGTATTTTTTAGATCCACACCCAAACAGTGTAATGCATAAATTTAGCTTTCTTGACATGAATCACCTTGTTCTATCAAATTCATAGTTTATATATTTAATAAATCCGTTTGATTTATTATTATTATTATTTAAATTACATCGTGCATATTAAGGGATGTTAAAAGAAACAAAAACTTTTAAGCATAACAAAATTACAAGATCGAAAAGGACTGGATAATCATATTATTCAATTCAAGACTAATGAAAAACATAATATAATAATCATATTATTGGCCGAAACCATGCACTTGCAGTATGACAGACACAGATCAACGGCAGTAATGGGAAAATTGATGAAATCAAATGAGATAAAAAGAAGGGCAACCTGAGGGAAGGAAGTACTCTTGGCCCAGACACTACCGTCAAGACCGACGATGGCAGCAGCAGTGAGATGCTGGCCTCCCCCGTCAATGTCGCACATCAAATGCTCATCTACATATGTTTGCCACGACATTTTCGTGTGTTTTGTTTTTGTTTGTGCGTATGTGTGTGTGTGGGCTTGTAGTTTTGTTTGCTTTTACACTTCGTGTTTTTAAATTTTCTAAAATTTCAAAGAGTGTGTAACGTTTTATGTGTACGTAGTCCTCGTTTGAAATGGTAACTCTTTAAGAGCATAATAAATAGAGCGCGAGGAAAACAGGGTGAAAGTGATTATGATGATGATTGTTTCTTGGCCGCCCATTTAACAAATGCCATTAACCTCCACCTTAATTTTAGGACTATTTCTCATTTTCTCACGCCTTCACGTGTCTCTCTGCCCACCCTTTTTGGTCCTTTTTATAACGACCATCAACCATTTTACTGCGTTAACACTCCTTTAAAAGTTCAAATCTTAAAACAAAAATGTGGCCACCATAAAGCAGATACCCAGAATTTCAGCTTATATACACATAATTATGAGGTCAAAGTCAAATATGATTAATCTATATCAGCCATTCACTGTATTTGATTAATCTACGTTTCTGGTATGTATGAGCGGCATGCACAAATATGTATGTCAATAATTGCATAGATTAACTGTATAATTCAAATTATTTGCCTCTGCCATAGTTTTTCCTAGGAGTTGAATCTTGTGGAAACATTTAATGAGGACAATATGAAAAACGTTGATGCATAAAGAAACGATTGCTTGAAACCTGCAGTCGGCTCCATTTTGTGAACCTCTGTCTGCTCCATTTGCTAGTAAACATCATCGTCAAATAATGGTGAGGACATTACAACAAAGAGTGATGCTCTGATCCTGTCAGAAAGTTTCAAATGGATATCTGAAGAGCATAGAATTAATTATCCATTCAATCGATATGATCTTCCTCTGAAAGCCACACCAGGTGACTGTTCAGGCTGAGGCTGGGCCCTGGACTGGCTATAATTCCTGGCTGGAGCTCCAATTCTCCACCTCGCCACCAGTTTATGTCTATAAGAGTTAAGAAATAATACTGCAACATATACAAAAGAAAACGCTGCTCTAGATAGAATCATTTTCATTTTGCTTGTATAGTGAAATAATCAACTAAGAGCTGTGTTTGAAGGGTTTAAAGAATGAACTGATTAACCATCTCATTATTTCATGCAAGGAAATTTTAAAATTTTAAATGATGCAATAAGAAAAGAGTGCAGGATCACGAATGCAGGTCTTCTATCAGAAATGACTAGGGATGACATTAATGGAACCTGTTTGGTGAACTAATCAGCTAATGACAACAATGATTTTCTGGAGTGCATGTGTGCAGATTTGTCTAACGATGGTTTCACATTCAGCAAAATTCGCAAAATCATACTGCATGCTGTATAAGTTTTCACCCAAAGACACCAAACAAAGGATACACCAACTTTGGAGTCTTCAATAAGTTCTTTCCAGTAGCAAGAGGATGTAAGACAGTCAAAAAGTAATACAAATGTCCCGCAACAATTCCAAGAAAATCTGGCACAGGTTGTGAACCAAAAAGCACGTCCAATGCTAGCATGGCCCATGGCAGATAAAATGCCTATAGGTTAAAAAAGAAATTGAACATTACATGCTTTACATAATTTAGGACCCAACACAAGATACCTCACAAATTAATGCAAGAAACAATCAATTAAATTTTCCCTCAAGAGTAATGGTAATTGTACCTTAAGTGCCACGAGGCCATATATATTGATTTGAGCATTTGGAAATTCCCTACTCCAGACATAGAGAAGCATAAAAACAAGTGATATACCTAAGAAATGCGGCTCAAATATAGGGATGGCAGACAAAACCTAGAATCAAGAAGCAACAACAGAAACAAAAAGAATATTGTTAGAAATGGAAAGGAATCAAAGATATTAAAATTAAAAAAAAAAAAAAAACTAAAATCGAGAAGTGCTCTTAGCTACAACTTTTTATTCCGATGTTTTTCATTAAATGTATGAAATAAACCAAAACCTCATAAACCCTTTTGTGTGTGGCAATTGATTTGGGACCTCTTACATGACTTGTACGAGGACTAACCAACTAAACACAATGGTGAACACAATCATAGATACAAATGACCACATGCAACATCAAATTTTATATTGTTGGTAACAAACAGGAAGGGTCATGCGATGTAAATTTCAATTCTTGAAGCTTTCTTTTTTCTTTAAAATACAGTACAATTGACTTCCGTGCTATTAAGTCATTTGACTCAAAGCTCTGCAGGTCAGATGAGCTTTTGCCTGCCTGATTAATGAATACTGCAGCCTAATAAATTATATTGAAGGAAAGAAACTACTTCAAAGCATTAAATCAGAAAGCTGAATAAAAATATAGTTTCACATACCAACAATGATAAGCCTCCAAAAATCATCATCCATAAAAAGTCCGCTGTACGTCTTTCAAACGGTCCTTTCTCCAGATTAACTCCATATCTTGCTCTGTAAAGTTATTAAGAATTACCAGGCAAGTATAAATGTCTGAGGAAATCAAAAAACAAAAGAATATCCTTCCAGCAGTTATCAAATAGCCACAGGATTGTCACGCTGGAAAACCATGGTAGTCACACTGAAATCAAACCATTTTGATGCATTAGATAGAAAGTTTTCATGACTAATACTTACATCATCAAAAGGCGAATTCCAAAATTGATTGAGAAGGGCCCGAGGAAAAAGAAATTTGTAATCAGCCTCCAGATCTATAAGTGCAAGTCAAATTCCATAAGTTCCAATGACTAGTAGAGAAAGGAATTGAAATGTTTGAGAAATCAAATGAATCCTCACACCAAACTTCCTAAGTAGATACTAAAAAAAAACCTCAATTTCAGTAAAAATGCATAATTGCAAGTGTACCAATGCAGACAGTTGCTAGTGAAAGCACAAGTGTGTGTATGGAAGGTGAGGAATAGGTTAGGGATCATTTCAAAAATCTCAAAAGGGCACCAATTCGTTAACAATTTCTTTTCTAGCACAACAACCAAGTTCTTCATAGAATGAGATGCTGCCAAAAAAGCATTATTTGAACTGCAACTTCTGTGAAAAATTCATATGAAAGGTCTACATCTTATACAGAGAGATTAGTTCCATCTAGCAATTCTTCTAACCAACTGTTTTTTTTTTTTTTTTTTCTTGGAAGTCAACATCGAATGGGTCAGAGTTTTGTCAGACCCTTTGAGATCAAAAATTACTTGGACGGCCTAGATATCTACTCCCATAAATAAAAGACAACTACTCCTACAACAAGAATCAAATACTACCCACACAAGCTGTAATATACACTGGGTGAAAATTGAACCCCCAATCTCTTAGAGAGTGGGTAGGTACACAACCACCTATGCTAAGAGATAATATTTCTAACCAACTTATTATCTTTGAAAGTTTATATACCACAGATAACATATATTCAATGTCTATTTATACATTTGGGGAGCAAGTGCCAAATCAAGTTGTTTTAAATCCCACTAAGAGCATTTGTGAAAATTTCAAAACAGGCTAACGTGGAAAAACAAAGGATTTTACATACCTCAAAATACTAAGTCAAGAAAGTGACTTATCAAAAACAGATTTGAATTGCTAGAGTTTCTACATCCGTTACGTTTGCATGAGTTAGAACTGATAAAATGTCAAGTTTCTGCAAGTCAGATTTTTACCTCTATACCCTGAACATTCAGCAAATACCGTAGCCATGGCTTTTTAAGGAAAATCTCAAATAGCCATGCAATTATCAAACTCTTTATAATGTATTTCAAGCACAATCTGGCTATGCATTCATCATAAAAACAAGCTCGATACAGATGAGATATGATACTAAATAATTCAGTTAAGCTAAAACATCTTCAAAAGAAAGGAGATTCTACAAGACTGTAACAAGCAATAGATTTTACCTGTCAATATATTAAAATCACGAGCATAATCAATTAAAATATTTCAAAAGAAAGTTTGACTGTATATGATATATTTTGTATACGCATATAGAATATCCAATCATTTGTTTACTATAATCCACAAAAATTGAATAGATACCTGAAAATGGTAAAGCACTAGCCCATAATCTAATTGAATAAGTTGATAATCCAATAATTTCAAACTAACAGCTGCAGTGACAATGAGGCACAAAGTTCCATAAGCCTTGCTTATCGGCGGAAGAGAGTTATAGAATCTGAAATAGGAAGAACAATTAGGATTGCAACACCTTAATTAGTTAAAAATTTTCAAAAATAGAGAAGAAAAGAAAAATCTGGCATACACAGCCAAAAAGCATTCTCATACCACAAATAATGCAGTGTTAAAATAAAGATCAAAGAATAAAATAGAATAACTGTAACAAATTATTTTCATAACGGAGTTCCACTACTAAACTCCATCATCCGATGCAGCCAAATTGCCTCATCACTGCAATATTTTCAAGATGACAAGGTAGTGCCCTTATGAAGACTTTGGATATGACACCAGCAATGCCTTAGGATATTCACACGCATCTAAAGTTCACAGAAAAAACAAGAGCCTAAGTGTTTGTACTTTATAATTAATGATTTAGACTCACTTGAATTTCCTCATCATTTACTTCCTCTTCCTGTATTATCCATCGACCACCCATGCTTCAGATTAGATACCGAAATAATCGTATGGTCTTAAAAATATCATAAACCTCCCTTAAATTTCTAAAGTTCAGAAGCAACCTTCTAAGTTTGTCACAGCTTTTTCAAGAACCTAATTTCAGGCAAGGTCTATAACAAATATTTGAACTGTCCGCTTATATATGTACTCAAATTCAGCTAACTTAACCAACATTTTTTTATAGAAATGTACTTCTATCAATAGCTTTTAGGTTTAAATGAAGGATTTCCCGAAGTATATAAACACATAAAAAAAAGTTTTAATTGAGGCCCTGCCATATATTAATCTAGCTTAGAGTTTAATTAACTTAACACGAAATAATTAAGTCTGCAGAAAAGAATATGTATATGTAATCAAATTCCATAAACCAAATTTCAGCGACAGCTTTCAATAGAAATATAAATTTAAAACATATGACCATTTTAAAAATAAAGAATTATCAAGAAAATGAAAGCAAAAACCAAAGACCTAACTGAAGAGTTGATACATCAGACAAAAAAAGAAGAGATGCCAAAT
This sequence comes from Dimocarpus longan, assembly GCA_022984855.1. Classification (NCBI taxonomy): domain Eukaryota; kingdom Viridiplantae; phylum Streptophyta; class Magnoliopsida; order Sapindales; family Sapindaceae; genus Dimocarpus; species Dimocarpus longan. The sequence continues at coordinate 45,492,688 of CM041012.1, read as the reverse complement.
AAACTTAAAAATATGAATCTGGAGAATAGGAGAAGAGGGAATTACTCAGCAGGGGTAGACATTGCAAACAAGAAAAGCTCTTAACAGCAAGAAATCGCTTCAAATAACAAAAAAGAGGGAACTTTTGAGGAGATGTGTATGTGTTAGCTCGGTTTTGAATCCAAGACCGGTTGTCAAAACGTTTGATACCCGTACGACCCGGAAGTTTCCCTTGTCTTTTTTTTTTTGGAAGAAGCTATTTGCGTCGCATGTGCTAACAAATGTCGAATGGCTTCATGCGTTTTGGGCCGGACTTTCTGGCTTCACATATGAAAAATTCAAAATGAGCATATTGGGCCATTGTGTGTTTCATTTATGCTCATTGGAACAAAATTCATGCACTCCAATTCTCCAAACATGACCCATTCTGATAAGAAACTTTCTAACACTATAACGTGTGTCAGGTCATAGCTTACATGTTATCAGGATCAAACATGATAAGTATGGTATAAATATTTAACTTTTTAATAATGAGAGTAAATGTATTGCCATAATTAAACACTACTAGGAGTAAAATCAATTATGTTATATTATCGAGATTTGACATTATAATCGTAGTATGAATATTTATATTTATGAGAAAAGTGAAAAAAAAAAAAAAAAAGTGGTGGCCAAGAATAGATGTATAATAGTTAGATGCATCTAACACTTATAATGGTTCAAACATAGACACCCAACTTGAGAACTCATTTGAAATCGCCATATGCTTGGTCAGCAATTGCAATTTACAACTTACAACCAAGAGTTTAGTGAAGCTAAGGTGGGTAATTGCGTTTAATTAAGTTATTAACAATTAATTAATGACTCCCTATCTTCCCTTTTCTCCTCATACCACTAATCATAATACGGCCGTGGTTTTGGGTCCTAAAAGTAACAGAACATTTTTTTTTTTTGGACAAAGTTCAAAACCATAATTAAAAAGCGTTGTTAACTACAATGATTTTTGGTTGCCTTGCAATGAAGTCAGCGCATTCATGGTCATAATTAGAGTTATAATTGGGTAAGGACTTGTCCCCTTTCCCTTGTAACGATGGTTGGAGCCTCGGAGGGATGGATCTTTACAAACACCGAAGTTGGGTTGCCTGTCTGTCTGCCAACTTCATGTTGATGCCACGCTGGCATTCGCTCAGCTGTATCGGATTTTTTGCAAGAACAGCCAATTGAAGCACGTGGGTAGCACGCTCCCGTTTCATGTGGGCACCGGGCCATTTTGTTGTTGGCAATAAATACAAGAGATTATGTTGTCGTGATATGGTCTCGGTAACGTTGAGAGACATCGATGTAACATGCCTGATTCGGGGTGCATAGACCCCAACATCACACAGTGCGCTTCTTGACGTGCAGTACCTGACGCTGACTGCAACTTGACGTCTTGGTCATTTGGGTCAATTACGTCAACGTCAAGCTCTATTTTTACTGTGAAAGTGTTCTACTTGAAAACACACACAAAATTCTAAATTACTTTCACTTTAAATTTTATTTCTATTATCGATCAAAATCTGGTTTGAAATTTGTAGAAAAATGTTTTCAAAAACTTTTAGTGAACATATTTTTAATAAAAAAGAAAAAAAAAATGAAAACTTTCGTGAACATCAGTCATCACTGAAGGGAGCCTAAAAATTTATAATTTTTTGAAGTGTTGAAGAGTTACAGTTTGTATAAGACTAGTATTTGGGGTAATTCGATTATAAATTTTTTAGCGGCAGTTGACTAAGCAAAAACAATGCGTTTGTGGTGGGAGAAGCCCAACAATCCAGCTAATTAGAGTGCACTGTGCAGGGATGATTAGTCAGTAATGGGAAAGATACTGTTTGACCACCCGCAATAATACACAGTGAAAAGCACCAGACATAATCACTTTGGAATCACTAAACACCTGACCCAAAACATTTGCCTTAATGCAGCAACAACAACCAATTATCTCGAGCCATATTGGAAACCATGCATCCATGACATGTCTACGTGGCCGATCAACCAAACAAAAGTCCAACATCTCCACATGGAACATACAACATAACAGTAAGAAACAATCATTTTATTTCAATAACAAACTAATATTGGAGGGAATAATCGCTTCACCCTCCACCAATCTATGAAAAGCTTCCACGGATTTGATCCCCTTTTTCTTTACACTATAATTTTTAATAAATAAATTTTCATTTTAAATTCTAAATTAGATCATGAATTATATTTGTTTCATTAACTAAATAAATTGAGTGAAAAATAAAATAACTCATTTATTTGATGAATTTAACTATTAAAAATTATAATGCAAGAATCTAATAAAAATGAAAAATGGAATTTGTTTTAAGGGTGAATAATGAAATTTGTTGTGTCCATGAACTATGGTGGTAGCGTAGCAATGAAACAAACATAATATTGTGAATGGGAATTGCGGAGCAATTAGAATAAAAAGCCTACACGCTTGTTCCCCACGCTCCCACTACTCACCGATCCATGCATGTAAATAAAGGTACCAGACGCACCCCACACACCCACAATTGAAGACGAAGAATAATTAGCTTGTTTGATGGGTCACTCTCAATAAATATAGGGTTGATTGGAATTGAAAAGGATAAGGTTTCAAAAACAAGCGAAAAGGATATGTAATGAAATTGAAGTGGTAGTCATATAATGAAATTTGGCAGAGTGAATAATCATGTTGTACACAGTTACATATAACTTTATTATCTGCCAGCTTGACAGATTGACGAAAAGCAACAAGACGAGAGAGGGGGCCATTTTGTTTCATCAGAACTTTTACACCATCAAGTAAGAGTGTGCTTGATTTAATTATAATTTAAAAAATGAAACGATAAGAAAAGTGGACTTTATCTAAATAACATGTATATGTTATTGAAATAGAGTGGCACGATAATGTGTTACGTACTATCAAAGAGACGATTCATACTAACAATGTGGGTTTATTGTAGAAAAAAAATGATCATATTATCCATTTGATATATATGGTTTCAGAAGCTTATATTGATTTCATTGACTGCGTATGATTACAATGTATCTTCTCAAACTTTTTTAGAGAGACTATTTAATTATGTTCAAGAATAATTCTAGAATTTTTTTTTATGGAAGAAAAATTATAAAAAAAAAATACAAAGATAATGAGTCAGATACATTAGGCTATAAGTTATATATTGTATTTTTATATATGCATAAATAAATGACATTAGCCTTGAGCGCCGTCAAGTAAAACCGTCCAAACGGCGACTTAAAAGAAATCGAAGGACGACCACGAATGACACGTCAGCCATCTCATTAGTCCTGATACATTTGGTGTTGGTTTGGAAATGCGCGAAAAATCTCACCCAATCAAACTCCAGCTGGGCTCCCATCACAACATGGTGACAACCTTAACCGAGCTGTTCTGACCCCACCTGTGGGTCCCGCTGAAAAATCCATATCTTCTCGTCAATTTGTCGTTTTCCCAGTTTTATTAAATCACATCTTTTATGGTAAATTAATTCACAGTACATTTCGACAAAAAATAGAAGTAACACATAGTCCACAAGCAATAGTCTTCCCGAAGTTTTATATATATATATATATATGAAGTTATATATATATATATATAAATAGTCTTCTCGAAGGTCCCTCACTAGAGAGAGAAAGTTCTTTCTCCCTTTAGTGGTAAAGAGCTTTGTAGAAGGAATTCTTTCAACTCGATTTAGGGTGTTCTCTTATTTAAGTCCAGATCGTTTTTTACGTTATCTTGTTCTTTTCCCTTTCGATCATCGTTGTCTCTTTATTTTTGGGCTTCTCACCTAGGATTTTAGTTTGTTTCTTGGCTTTTTAAGGTTAGGTCCAGTTTTTTAATTGGATCTAGCTCTAAATACCCGATTTGCTTTGGTAGTTTTGTTCTTTATAGGTGATGAGGGAAATCAATAGCTTTAGCCTCCTTGGCCAGTGATGGAGTTGCTTTCTAGAGTGATCTCTACTAGATTTGGTGTTACAATCTTGGTTTCATGGTCCTATACAGATACTTTTCAAGTTAAGGATGTAGATCAAATTGTTGTAGAGATGGATTCTAGTTTAAGGTGCTCTGTCCTAATGTTCATAAGCTATCATTCAATAGTTGACTATTGGGTTTTACAGGTTGTATTTTATAGTCTATTTTGACGACTTCTAATTTTCTATTTGTTTATGTTCTTTACTTTGTCTTGTGCTTTAGTTAGTTAATGGTTGGTCGGATCCTTGGTCACATGATCGCTCCCTTGTTTGGGATTTGCCTAGTTTCCCTTCAACTTTCCTAACTAGTTCATTTTGAGAATCATTTCTAGTGTTTATGTGTTAAAGTTGTTACCCTAAAATGAGTTGGCTCTTAGGGTTATATGTTTGTGGATCCCAAGTTTGGGTTTGTTGGTAATGAAATTTCTAGATTTTCAAAACATGGTTCATAAGTTATAACTAAAATAATTTTCTATAACTAGAAAAGATAACATGAATTGTCATCTCGTATTTATATATGTTTAAATACTACCCTTCTAAATTTATTACAACATAAACATGATTTATTATATTTTATTTAAACATAATTAATTACAATCTAACGTGAACGTTCATAAATTTTTCAATGTATCCGCTTATTTTTTTTTAAAAAAAAAAATTGAAATACTTTCGACTCAATTACAAAATTTGAATCAATTAAACCTATTTAATAAAAGAAAAAAAAAATCAATCATACATAATATTCATTGTAACACAACTTTTTGTAATGAAATATTTTATATAATAATAACAGCATCAACTAGGTCAATGAATGAAATATGAATTAATGTTAGACTTTCTAAATATTTTATTTAAATTTATACCTAAATGATGTGGTATATGTGTTGACAAAATTCTATTAATTATCACATAATCTTATGATTTACAATATCTTGATATGAATTTAGACAAAATATTTGGGGAGTCTAACATTATTCTAAAATATAACTCGACCTAAATAATAATAGTATCAAACTCAGGTTAATGAATTAAAAAAAAAATGATACTAGATATTTTTCAAATATTTTGTCAATATTTATGTTCAAATAATATGATATATGAATAATCAAAATTTTATTAATTATCATATAATTTTATGATTTATAATATCTTAATAACTTAAATGTCATATCATTTTAGCGTAAATTTTGATAAAATAATTAGAAAGTCCAACGTTACTCTAAAAATAACTCAACCTAGATACAATTTATTTATTTATGTAAATTAACCAATAATAGTTTAAGTCCAATAAAATCTATCATAATCACACTAATTTTTCGCTGTGTCACCTGGTCATTGCTGATAATTGGCAACCATATCTACAACTAAATTGCTTGTTAGGTTACTCATTGATTAGTAGAGAGTATACTACCAAATGAGTTGGTTAAATTAGTCTAAACATTGAGCCACCCAATGATCTGCTGGCCAATTTCCCGCGAAAAGATCAAAAAAGGAGTGAGAAAGAGAGAGGTTAAAAGGGACATTCAATTTGGTCCATGAAGATAGATGTTTTCAAAGCCATCCTAGCTCTCCGTCTCACCAACTGACGTACATTTCGAGCTTCACTGCTCACTCTCTCTCTCTTCATATATTTCAACATTTGAGTGAACAACCAACGAACAAGAGCCCGCAGAAATGGATCCATGCCCATTTGTTCGTCTCATAATCGAATCGTTGGCTCTCAAACTGCCACAGGCCACCAGACCAGCGGGTCACGGCGTCCATCCCTCCACCACACCATGTTTTTGCAAGCTCAAGATCAGCAACTTCCCTTCACAGACGACGCTTTTGCGCCTCTGTGCATCTCCCAACGACGCCCCACCGGAGCACTCCACCTCCGCCGAGGGCTTCCACCTCGACGCAGCCGCTATCCGTCGCGTCTCAGCCAAGCCCATCACCCTCCGCCTCTCCGTCTTTACAGGCCGCATGGGCAGCACCTGTGGCGTCAACTCCGGCAAGTTGCTAGGCAGAGTCAATATCATTATCGACCTCGCCGGAGCCGACTCCAGGCCTGTTGTTTTCCGCAATGGGTGGCTCAAACTGGGTAGTGAGCAGGACAAGCCCTCCGCTCGCCTCCATTTAAAGGTACGTGCTGAACCGGACCCCCGGTTCGTTTTCCAGTTCGGTGGCGAACCGGAGTGCAGTCCAGTGGTTTTCCAGATTCAAGAGAATATCAGACAACCCGTTTTCAGTTGCAAGTTCAGTGCTGACCGGAACTCAAGATCCCGGTAAGCCTTTTTTTTTTGGTCTTTTTTCAATTATCACTGTTTACTTTTACTGTTGGTTAATCTAATTTACAACAGCAAATTTTAGTGAGTCGGAGTCATGATTAGCGGATACTTTGGTTTTGTCTTAGAAATTATTGTTTCTGGTACTAATTCGGGGCCCATGGGTTGATTCTCGCACCGGAATGCTTTCTGATAAAGTTGGCATGTGGGGGTTGTCATTTGTCAATATCTAGCTGAGCTGGTAACTAACATCACATGCTATGTTATATCATTTGTCCATCTTATCTGTATTTTCCATTTTTGATTCATGTAAATCGACGTCGTTTTTTGGTGCTTTTATTCATAGTAATCAACATGAAAATTTAATGGCGGATCCATTTTTCGAATTAAAGTGAAGAGCTTACAGCTAGCAGTGGTCCCATTCGATGGACAACACATACCTTCATCTATAGGCTGGCATGCTGTATTTGGCAATTTGACTTAAATCAAAACATAGATCAATTCATTGTACCAAAGGCATGATCTAGTATTACTTTTTAATTCTGGTGGAATCTTTTTGTCACTTTGCTAGATCTTGAACCATGCTTTGTAATTCAAGCATTCATGATTGATTCTGAGTAGTACTCATGGTTTATGAGTAATTCAGTTCTGATATTATTTTACTTGGCTTCCCTTTCCTCAACCTATAATTGTTGCTTCAGAATTACAAGTTGTGATCTTCCTTCTTGTAGCTGTTGGTGACATTCCCTTGAAAATTTTCTGCATTCACTAACCCTGACCGGTCACGATCCCAATTGAAAAAACGCAAAATCTTAAACTAAAACCAACAGGGCAATAAATTATAGCAAAGGCGCCTTCCAGTCTACCATCTAGTCTGGTCAAACAGACAACTTCAAATCTCCCTAACCGTCCAACACAACTACCCTTGATTCCCTCGCATGTGCAGACATATCCTGGTCTCAGTTATTCTTGTTTAGTTATCTATTGGTTATTATACTGATCAGTAATGTAAAGGATTCTGATATATATTTTTTTGTCGTTTTGCGTTGAACAACCAGATCTCTTCCATCAGATTTCGCCAACAATAACAACAACAACAACAGAGGATGGATGAGAACATTTTCAGGTGAAAAGGAGCGGCAGGGGAGGGAACGAAAAGGATGGATGATAATGGTACATGACCTCTCAGGCTCTCCAGTGGCAGCAGCCTCCATGATCACTCCATTTGTTCCCTCACCAGGCACAGACCGTGTCTCAAGATCAAACCCTGGTGCATGGCTAATCCTCCGTCCCAACGGCTCCTCTGTAAGCAGCTGGAAACCATGGGGCCGTCTCGAAGCCTGGCGTGAGAGAGGCCCCTTAGATGGCTTGGGTTACAAGTTTGAGCTTGTAACTGACAATGGCCCCAACAGTGGAAGAATCCCCATCGCTGAAGCTACAATGAGTGTCAAAAAAGGTGGCCAGTTTTGTATTGATAGTAGAATAATGAGAGATTCTTTCGTGAGTACAAGATCACCAGTTAAAGGGTTTGTGATGGGATCAACAGTGAAAGGTGAAGGAAAGATCAGCAAGCCTGTAGTACAAGTTGGGGTGCAGCATGTGACTTGCATGGCTGATGCTGCTCTCTTTGTGGCACTTTCAGCTGCCATTGATCTTAGCATGGACGCTTGCAGACTTTTCTCACACAAACTCAGAAAAGAGTTTTCTCATGACGAACAAGATGCCTTCTCTTGAACCCCAGAAGAAAATTCCCCTTCTATTGCTATGATGACCAATAACTACTTATGGTTTGAGCTTGGAAGAAACCTTTTTTTACATTTTTTTTTTCCTTTAATTTTTTCCATGGCTGATGATCTGTGTTGGGAGATTTTCTTCATGATTGGTTCTTCTCCTGATTTTGGTCTTTAAAATTCACATTTTTCTTGGTGGTTTTGATTTTGATGTTAATTAGGTTGTGTTTTGTCAACAGCTTATGTGTAGTGGAGTCTTCATCTTACAGATTGAAACTGTACAGGCAGAAAAGGAAAAGTACTGTTTGTTAATATTTATTTATTGTTTTCTTTTTCCTCAATTATCTTTTTATAACAGAGCAATTATTTTCCACTTCTTTAATGATGCCTTCAAGCTTGTAACTATTTATAAAAAGAGAGAGAATTTAAGTTCAACGTATGCAAAGTAATCTTCGTTCTGGCTTATTGATTTTTTTCATAATTTTATTTACTTGCGATGAATGAATTTCTTGCAATATCGTCCTAGGAGGGGTTAGATAAAATTGCAAGTAAAATAAAATTGAAAGATCGATTAAAGGTAACAGAACAGCTAGATAAATGCACAAATTGTATACAGATTAATGATTAGTATTTGATGGACCTAACTAATCACTCCATTATCGTACGCATGGATACCTAAACAACTTTCTTTTGCCCAATCAATCACACATACCTCATCTCCAAAACCACTTCTCCTGCCGTCCTGCGACCAGAGAATTCTTAAAATTTCAAATGTTGATGTATAGCATGAAATTCGGTTACCATTTTTATTAATAGAGTTGCGTATTATTTATATCACTTGCATGGCTTCATCGTGTCGAGGTTGAACCATAAATATTTCATTAGCTCTTTGAACTTCGAGGAGAAATCACATCTCCCATGCTTCCTATGAATTCTATAAACCCAATATCCATATATACGTAACCTGAAAAAAATAGTTTTGAGTTTTTCTAAAATGAAAATTGATTATTGACAAAATATTCTATATATTGATTTATAAAGGGAATACATATATTTAGAGCAACTCCAACGATTGCACTAAATTGTGTAAAATACCAATTTGGTATAAAAATTATCTCCAATGTAGTACTAAAATGATGTGGGGGCTCGAATTTTAAAGCAACATTTGGTGTATTACTACAGTTTGACACTAAATTTGGTGTCAAGTATAGCAAACACTAAATTATCTTTATGGACCGCATGCTCTCCTATTTTATTTCGAAATTCCAATAATACCCCTTTAATAACAATCACAACAATTTTTATTGTATTTGTCTCCTTTACCACTTTTTATATATTTATATGATTTGCTTAATAATTATAAATAAAAATTAAATTATTATAAAAAATTTATGTGATTGAAAATATTTCATTGAGATCTTTAAAATGAATATAATATTGAATATGTTTTAATGTATTTTTAAACTTTCAATATGTATTACAAGTAATATATTAATATAATATCATTTAACTTATTTAATGTATATAAAAAAAAATTATTTTTATAATTACTTGATAGAACTAATAATATTTTTAATGTAAAAACTCAATAATGTAATTAAAAAAAAAAAACATTAACATTACCTTAAATTAAAAATACATTATATTAATAACACACACACACACACAACAACATAACTTAAAAATAATAAATTTTTAAGTTATTTGAGAATATGATTTTATAATGGGTTGGATAATAAAATTGTTGGATAAAAAATTAGTTGAAAAAATGAGATGGATAAAAAATTAGGTGGATAAATAATTAGTTAGATAAAAATGAGTTTAAAAATATTAAATGACTAAAAAACTAAGTGGAAATATAATGAGAATAATATTTTATAAAAAAATTAAAAAAAAATTATGTGAGTACTTAATAATTTTTTAATATATTGTGAATAATTACTTGAGAATAAAAATCTATACCAAATAAATTAATTAATATTGGTTAAATAATTATGTATGGATTAATATTCTTTGAATATATCTTTTACGTCAATTTGATGTCATATACATTAGAGTAAAAAAAAAAATTGATGCTGACACCAAAATGATGTAAAATTTGACATTACACATCAGAGATGGTCTTATATAATGCATTATATAATGCATCAAATAGCCTATTCTAAATAACACTATATATATACACACGATCAATTACAATAAAAATTTTACAAATGAAATTTAGTTAATCATGTCATCAATCAATCACATCTTCAATCAATCGATCACGTCTTCAATCAAGAGATTAACTACCATCAAGAGATCATTGACCTATATTCAATCCCCATATTTAGTGCAAATCATTCCTTCTCTATAATGTAAATCTCATCTTTCTTGTAATATTTTCAGATTTTATATATGAAATTAAACATTATCAATTCAAAATATTTGAAAGGAATGCTATTTGATCACCCTTGCTCGGACTTCAAGTTGTATAAGCCTGTAAAGTTTGCACCAGCAAATTAAGCTCTGAAAGTGACTTTTTTTCTTTTTTTATTTTTTGATAACTTGTTTATCTTCGTAATATCATCGGCCAGAATAGACATGCTAATTACTTAACCACAAGCGTATGGGAAATAGTCATCCGATGTATTTATCTCAATGGTTGAAGAGCTCAGCATCCAAAACTGTCTATAAATATTTGTATTCTGATTTGTGTTTCTTGATAAAGCAATTTCTTGTTTGGCAACTTTGTATTAATCTTTGGATCATGTCTGTTTAGGCAAGTGAGTGTAATTTCATGTCTGTTGACATGGTAAACCAGCTAACCAGATTCTTGAGCCCAATGCCGCAATCGATAAGAAGACCTGTAACAGACAAACTCAATAATGACAAAAAAGAAGAGAAGAAGGAAGAATAACACACGATGTTTAAAGTGGTTCGGCCTTTTTGGAATGCCTACGTCCACTGTTTCTGTTATAAGTGTTTCGCTCTCTCTCTCTATTTTGACAGAATAACAGCACTCAATTATCGGGGATCCCTCTACAATAAATGTCTTCCTCTATTTATAGAGGAGATGAGGCTACAAAGAGAATAAACAGACAAAAATGTCTGGATCCATCGTCATTAATGCTGCTGAAATGCATTTAATGTCTCGGACTCTTGCCAGGTCAACTCTGGCCACACGTGGGCCGAATGCTAGCCCATACTGTTTTGGTGAGATTTCCTGGAATTAAGCTATCGTTAGGTGAAGTAATTTTACTTATCGTGTAAGATACGCCATCTTACTGTTTTGCACTGATACTGGGCGAATTGAGATAGAACGCGAACTGAAGCTGCAACGTGGCGATTTTGTCTTCTTAGCGATCTAACGATCTCAGTAACCTTAACGTCGCTACTCTTCTAACAGTCTTGACCTCGTCAATCATTACAGCGATCTGGCGATCTGGCGATCTTATATTTTGAGCTTCATACTTGGTTTCGGTGGCTTGGGCCACTGTCTTGATGGGCCTTTGCCAGCCAATTTGAGGAGTCCGAAAAATACCCATAACAATGTCAAATTTCGTTCATTCCTGTGGCAATGTTAATGAAAAACAGCTTTTGTGATGACTTTCAAATTAAAAATTTATCAATAATGTTAAATGTCTTAGTTTTTATATTTCAATTTGATTTCAATTGATGATACGTAGATGATTAATATCTATGTTTTTTTTTTAATGAAATAAAAAATCATTAATTGACACGTCATTAATTGAGATCAATGTTAAGTTACAAAATGAAGTACTAGTATTTCTTGAATATTTGTATCAAGTTGGGAAACAAAATTGCAATATTTCCTTCGGCCAACAAGTGTGTATGACTCTATGGAGTATTAGGTGTAATAGGAACCTATTTGTATTTAATGGGGTTTGTGAACTAGATGATGATCTTCTGGGCTTGTAGGAATTTCAAGGTACCCAAGTGGCTTTGAAAATTAAAGATACATGAGGGGTTAAGCAGTCAGCTTCGTGAATGCCTCCTCATGTTGGAATGCCGAAATTGAACATGGATGTTAGGTTTGGGGGCTATCATTAGGCATGAAGGCATGAAGCTGGCTTGTGGTAGAAGCACAAGCAAAAATTTTGGTGGGTGTCTCGACAGGAGTAAGGAAATTCATGGCCTCACTGGATAGGGTTGTTATCGGTCGAGGAAAGGAATGTGATGGTTCATTTGGCAGAGGTAGATGCTTCCACTGTTGCCTCTATGGTTAAGGAGTTGGATCTAGGTTGTCGGGAGGTTGAATTGCTTATCATGAAGTGTTGCTCTAAAAGCTTGGGGTTCAAAAGTGGCGGGCCATTTCGTGAAACAGTAATAATGTGGCACAACCCCACTGTATTGGCTTTAGCTTTTATCCTCGAATGAGGGCTGGGTGTGCCACAAGGTGTGTTTTAGTTAGTATTTTTCGCTCTTGTTGAGCGCTCTCTCTCTCTGAATGACTGATTTTCATTTTTATAACTATACAAATATTTTGTAGTAGTTATCTATATACTAGGTTTTAATTAAATTTTCAGCTAATAATTTATTTAACACAAATAAGAATAATCATTTTAAAATTAAAATGATACCAAACATTTATACTAAGATCTTAAAATATGTGAGTAGAAAAGTAAAATAAAAAATAAAAATTAAAGTGTAGGTTTATAAAACAACAAAAAGTTGATGAAGCTTTTAGATTATTTCCAATGTTCTCATATATTATGTCTTGAAATAAAGTGTCATGTCATCGATATCAAGAGATTTGATTCCTATATGACATATATATCATTTGATAAACTATCAATTGAAATATTATTTTCCAATATTTTTATATATTTTTCATTAAATGTCCTTATGTATTTTTATTGAATACTTTCATACTTTTCACTTAATGTTTCTATGTTTTTTGACTTTTAATTATATGGAAAAATTAGAAGTAAGTAATTATTAACTTGTTGATATAATTGTCTAATACACCCTATGAAAATATCATCATATCGATAATGTTTATTTATTTATTTTTGCTATCTCAGTTTGATATTGATGAATGTCTAACATACATCTCCAATGCTTTTATGGATTACGAAAAAATTACAGATCACATATGATGAATAGACGTTGAGTTAAAGTAAATTCCTTCAATATAATTATCATTTATCAATATCAAGCTGAGGTGACATAACAAAAAAAAAATAGATATTGTCAACATGACTATCTATTTGTAGAAGATATGTTAGACAATCATATCAACAAATCAATAATTATTTAAATTTAATTTTTAAATTTAATTAAAAGTAAAAAAAAAAAATAGAAACATTAAATGAAAAATATTGACGTATAAATGGAAATACATAGAAACATTAAATGAAAATATATGGAAGTATTGGAGAATAATTTTTCAATTTGATTGTCTATCAAATGATATTTATGTCATGTAGAAAACAAATATCTTGACATTGATGATATGATACTTTTTTTAAAACACAATTCAGAAAAGTATTAGAGATGTTCTTATCTCTTAACACTTTAAAAAGTATAATACAACATATTTTAGGAAAAATGAAAAAAAGAAAAAGAAAAAAGAAAGAGACAGTTAGCACTTAGGTGCTGGGTCCCTGGCCCAAACTTTGGGGCCAGCCCATATTATTCATGTTTTGGGTCACGCAGTACTAATAGACATGGATTTTAATAGGAAGCAATATTAATCTACTAGTAATTCAGTGCGTAATTTTACTATCTATATGCAGAACAAAGAATTTATCTTAATTAAATAAACATTATATATCCCTGGGCAATATGGCTTGATGGCAAAAGAGCTTATTCAACCAAGTAATGTCTCGTGCTCGAGTTACCCTCTTTGCATAAAGAACAAAAACTTTATTTCAATTATATAAACACTATTTTTTCATGTCATCGTTAAGCCAGCTATAATTGGTGTTTCAACCATCTTTGTCATGATACAAATGTAAAAGATAAGTTACAGATGTGGGAAAAAATTGAAAAGGTTAGGGGTTTCGATGAGAATGAGATACGTTAGGGATTTGGGAGACCATGAGATTTCTTAACTTATACGGTTATATTTAATCAAATCTTTTATAGACCTTATTAAGTGAATGATTTTTATAAAATTTATGAATTTTTATTAACTCTTTAGATTCTACAAAATTATAAATGATTTTTATAGATTTTTACAAAATTCATTTAAATTTTTTTTCATAAATATCAATAGACCTTCATCCACTGATATAAAGTTTTGATTGAAAAATATATATATATAAATAAATAAGTTTTGATTAAATACACATCCTAAATGAGTCTAACACCGTACCATATGAGTTTGCCTTTTTTTGGTCAAACTCACAGCGATACCATAATTAAACCACAAAGTCACATATTAAATATTATAATATAATAAAAAATATATTATCCTTTTTAGATATTATACACAAAGTACTACATGTAATAAAACAACTTAATCCAAGACACTATCATTATGTATACTTTCTAACATCAAACAATTAAACAAATTATATATGATAGTATTTTTTTTTAATAAATCGAATTATATGCATCATATCAACTAAAATCACATTATAAATATAAATATAAAGTAATGTTAAATTTTTCAAAAATTTTATCAAAATTCATATCCAAATGATGTTGTATATGAATTATCAATATCTTATTAATTATCACATCATTTCATAATTTATAAAATCTTGATGATCTATATATCATATCATTTGGATATGAATTTTAATAAAATATTTAAAAAGTTCAGTATTACTTATAGTTAATAACTCCATATATTCATACCGTATTACATCATTTTGGTAGTTAGATCCCCGTGCATACATTAAAAATTTGGGGGTAACCGTCAGTGTGGTTGCACCTTGGAAAAAAAAAAGTTGGTATATTATATTTGATCTTCCCAAACATAGATCGACTGTTAATCACATATTTTAGCAAATATTAGTTGAGCCAAGTTAAAACACGACATCCAATTTAAAATAATAATAATAATAATCAACCCTTCCTAAAAAAGCGAAAATCAACCCTCACACTGTTACCCGCCTGAGGCATCATCTAAGGTATCCTCACGTACCTAACTGGCTGGCTGGGCCTGGGATCATTTTATGCCCAATAAAAAAAAGCCAAAAAAACAAACGCCATATATCCACTGACATTGTCTCTGTAGTGAGCCGCTCTCAATCACACAAACGAGAGAGAAACATAAGTGGGGAGGGACGGGCTTTAAATTCCTTGGACGAGAATGGGCTCCGCCGGTTTCCTCCTCGCAGTCACTCTCTTAATCTCCCACGCTTTTGCTGAATCCATCATCCAAATCTCACCCCATCGCAAAACCCGGGTCGACGACGGACTCTACTGCGACAGCTGGAGATTCTCCGTCGAGACCAATAACGCCGGAGTCTGGTACAGTATTCCTTCCAGGTGCATCCCCTTCGTCGAGGACTACATGAACGGTGATCGCTACCTCTCCGACTCCCAGGTCGTCTCCAGCTACGGCCTGGATTTCGCCAACACTGTCAACGTCTCCAGTGATGGGAAGGACGCTTGGGTCTTCGACATCGACGAGACTCTTCTATCTAATTTGCCCTACTACGATGCCCATGGGTTCGGGTACGTCATCTTTGGTTTCCAGTTGTTGATTTTATTTATTTTATTATGATTTAATCATGATTTAATCATAACATGTGACTGAATAGGACACAATTTGGCGTAGATTCTGTGTCTTTAGAAGATAAAACTGGTTTGATGTTTTTATTGCAACTCAAGTGTTACTACTGTTGTGTCTGTGATTCAGTTAGGTGCGCATGTGAATTTGCTATAAGGGGATTGGATATATTATCAAAATGGGTGCCAGCCTACAATGAAATTTGTCAGATTATAGATTTACTTGGAAAATAATTGTTTCCATGAACAAATGTATGTAACGTTTAGTGTGTGATAATTGAATAATTAGGTAGAATTGGATGGATGCATCCAAGAGTTGTCTTTGAAGGGACAAAATTTATTTGGAGGGTTGTCTTGAGGACCCTTTTTTTCTTTTTTTTTCTTTTTAAGGTACCGGGAAAAAGTCGCTAGTGGCATGACCCGATTCAGCGGCCATCATACGATTAGGAGCTATCCACGTGTCCCACCTTTATTGGGTGAGGTGTGGAACTTTGATTTTGAAATCAAGACTGCCTGTTTACTTTCACTGCAACACAGGGCAATTGACTTGAGGACTTGTTTTTGTGGGCATGTAGTACATGTATATATGAAGGGACAAATAAGAAAGCAAGTGGGTTTTGGTTCTATGTGTACTGTGATAGAAAGCGAAGAACGTGCAATAGTGGTGATTGCTTATACTGAATGTTGGTGTCTCTCAAAGACAGAGGCAGGGTTTAAGAAGGTGAATAAACTCGAAAGTGACTTTAAATCATATGATGAAGATCGTAGTACAAGTAGAGGAATTTCACAGGTTAAACTGTTGCTATAGTACGGGAATTATTTGACCTCAATAATTTTCTAGTTTTGGGGGCCATGAGCATGACAATACTTGACACAAAATGTCCGTGATGTTGAACTTATTCATGTTGCAAACAGAGTGTAAACTTGTGAGTATTTTACCGCTATGGTATATTGATTGCACCTACAGACTGTAAGCTTGCAGTGTCACGTTTGTTTATAGAAGTCTTTTTTGTTTTTGGGATATCTCTTGGATGCCTCCTTTGTGTCTGTAGACATGCCTGCTTGTCATTGATGTTGTCTACTAGATAAATGTTAGGTTAATGTCAATTGTCAGTACTGAAAATTAATTTAATAAGAAAATTTTATTAATAAGTTTTCGAGTCGTACTGATAATTTCCTTCTACTTTTGCCCGTAGAATATAGGTTAAGGACCCTTTGTTGTTATTTTTAAGGAAAAAAGCTGTTGAACAAATATCTAAGTGCATCTTGTTTTAAATGTAGATCGGAAATCTTCGACGAAGACTCTTTTGATGAATGGGTAGATCTGGCCGAGGCTCCTGCTTTACCAGCAAGTTTGAAATTGTACAATGAGCTCAAACAACTGGGATTTAAGATATTTTTGCTTACTGGGAGGAGCGAATTTCAAAGGAATGTCACAGGAAAAAATCTTCTGTTCTCTGGATACAGTGGTTGGGAGAAGCTTATTTTGAGGTACATAAATCAATATGAATACTGATTACTTTCTTTACTATTGTTATTTATGGTGTGAAAATTGGCCTTTGGCTGAATATCATAATTAACAACGTCAATTTTTCGGTTGTCGATACAGGGGCCCTCAGGATCAAGGCAAACTAGCTGTGGTGTATAAATCTGAGAAGAGGCAAGAGTTGGTTAATGAAGGTTACAGGATTCATGGGAGCTCTGGAGATCAGTGGAGTGACCTACAAGGTTTTGCAGTGGCTGAAAGGTCCTTTAAACTCCCAAATCCAATGTATTTCATAGCCTAAGCTATGAGCATCGAGAAATTGTGTATGTGATCACTTTGTTGTAATTCTTTGCTTCATGAGATTGTTTGGACTATATTTTATTATAGCCATAACACAAGTGTTAACTAATTTAATTGGTAAAATATCATGTTGTTGTGTAAGAAATTTTAGTTGTTCCTCTTGTTCAACCAACTGAATGTTTGATATCTATGTCTGTTTAATATCTGGACTAACCAAAACAGATATCATGTTCTGTCCAATAATAACTGCATAGAACAATTACTGTCATTGGAAATTAGAGTTAATTGTATATGAAGAAAATACTTGGAAACGAAACCATGGATGTCAGCATCATTGGATGTCTAAACAAACGCAATGGAAGTGAGTTTTTAGACAACCGTGAATCTCTTCCACACTGTCAACCACATGACGCACATGCACAGAAATTATGTGACACAGCAAGCAAATCATTTTCTAAGATTTTGTTAAAAGCAACTGTACAAATAATCTGTAGCTAGTCAACATATAATTAAAAGTACTTGATTACTCACCATAACTCTGAAGAATTGCTCCGCTAGAGTTTCTAGGCATGTCTCATCCATTCAATAGAGATGTACCAACTTACAGTCACAGATGTACTGGATATATGAAGAAATAAATCGGGTAGCTCTAAGTCATAATTATAGATTAATTAAAGACAGCCAACGCCATCCTGTTATACAATACTGGTAAATAGTATTTCTCTCTTAGTGATTGATCGACCTTCATGGAGATGATGAGCTGTAATTGGCCTCTAACATCCCGAGTAATGACCCGCAAACCAGAGGCTGCACAGCAGGAATTCTCAGACAACTCAATCCTCCTCCAGGGATCTCAGAGCAATCTGGTTGAGATCTCTGCATGTTTCTTCCAGGAATACAATTATCAGAGAAATCAAACCCCACGTTTCTGAAGAACAACTTTGCACATTCTTGGCTAAATCCAGAAAAGAAATTGAAAGCAACTGTCAGATTCATTAGGCTTCTCAAAGAACAAACCAAGTCTGGCAGCTCCCCAGATAGCTGGTTGTGAGCCAGATTGAGAACCTCAACCTCAGTCATACAAGAAATAGTGTCCGGCAAATGACCCATCAGTGAGTTGAAACTCGCATCAAAAACTTGCATCTCAGAGAAGAGACCAACACCCTGTGGAATGCAACCTGATAATTGGTTGTTGAGGAACAAAATCTCCTTGAGTTTAGAACTCCCTAAGCCAAAACTAACTGGGATGCTTCCAGTAAACTTGTTGTTAGCTAAGTTGATGACAGAAGCTGGAGAGCTGCCTAGATTTTCTGGAAGATGGCCAGTGAATTGGTTGTTGTTGACAAAGATAGCATCGAGCTTCTTGTTGAAAAGATCTTCAGGGAGGGAACCTGAGAAGTTGTTGAATCTGATGTCCAAGTAAACAAGGTTTGGAATATAAAGAGCAACTAGAGGAAAAGGACCGGAGAAATGGTTATTGCTGAGGTCTAACTCTTGAAGAGAAGTAAGGTCTTTGAAAGTTTCAGGAATGGTGCCTGAAAATCTGTTGCTGTTGAGGTGAAGTAGAGTCATATCAGTGAGGGCAGAGAGTTCTTTGACAAGGGTGCCTTGCAGATTTGCATGGTTGAGATCTATTCCTGCAACAACAGGAACAGGTGTTTCATCCACAGCACTTTGAGGATCTGAACAGAAAACCCCTTTGTAAGAACAAACATCAGTTCCAACCCATGTGTCCAGAATTCTTGAAGGATCATCTGTGATTGCTGATTTCCACGCTTGAAGAGCAGAGTAAGCACTGTTGAGCCCTGAACCTGAATCAGACCCACTTGGGGTTGGGCTGTTGATACTTCCTCCAATCCAAACACCTCCGCCGCCACCACCACCGACATTGCCTATACTAATACCAACACCACCACCCACACCAAAAGCAGCTTCTGTTGTGATTAGGTGGAGTAGGAGAAAAGCTACAACCCAGCTCTTCCCCATTTTCAGTTGAAAATACAACGATGCTTACTTGATGTTGTGGGTTCTGTCTCTAAAGTTGTGCAAGCGAAGCTGCAGCATTGAATGCACAAAATGGTGGGGTTGAGTAGTGGCCTTGAGGAGAGAGTTAGTGAGTCTGCTCTACTTATTTAGACTTTCTTTTTCATTTTATTTTATTTTTGCTTACAGTTCTAGGCTTTATGTTACTGTACACATGTTGACTAGTGGCATCAGCTAGTCACGGTAGAAACCACAGGTTGGTGAGTTTGTAATTAATTACTTACCAGAAGAACAGTTGTGGATAAATTACAAATCTGCACAAGCTTTTTACATTCATTTACTCTTGTCACTGATCAGCAGAGACAACTTAAATGTGCAAAAGCTAACATGAGCTATTAAAATTTCAAGTTCTTTTGATTTCTGTAAAATGAAAGCCAAATGTTTGCTTGGAAGAATGATTGTTATAAGTCTGTAGTTCATGCTTAAAAATACAATTTAACATGTATAATTTTGATAGATTTGAAGGATTTCGAAATCCAGTTTTTACGGATCGAGGGTGTCGATGGGGCAAAAGTAACCACAAATGAAAAAAGATAGTCAAGAGAATGTAACAGTATGCAATAAAAATCTTAGAAACTACTTTCGTGGCAGCTAATTGCATAAGATGATGCACAGCATTTGGAGTTTTAGTGCACTGAAAGCAGCCCAAGAGTGGATTTTTTTTTTCAAAATCAGCAACAGTGCATTGATCGAGACAGGTCTATGGTGGAAGAAACAAGCTAGAGTTTATATACCACGTTTAATATCAGTTTATATGGACTCCAGAGAGAATCAGTTGAGAAAATGCATATACTCAATAATGTGTTATTGAGTTGGCAGTGCATGTGCCTCGTCTTGTCCGACTTTTTTGGGGTTAGAGGTTTCATACAATCGAAATTAATAGATAAGAAAAACTTTTTAAAAATGTGAAATGTTAGACAAGTTTCTTTTAAATTTTTACAATTTGTGAAAGAGACTTGTAATGTTTTCATCCAAGTGTTTTTTCTGTGACAACAATGACAGTCCTTAAAAAGGATTTATGTCTTTGTTGGTCTACCTTTAAGCGATAAAGGGTAGTGCCTCCTCCATTTCAATTGGGTATAGTGAGTAACATGCAATGTTCCCCGGTCCCAATGATTGTACATAGTCCATTATTTCAAAAGAGACCTTCATGTGATTGTAAAACATCATATGCCGCAAAGTATGCGCATGCTATGCCACATTGATCTTTTAATTGGATGGCAGCTAGCTTCCTTGCCCTATCTTTACTACTTTTACCAAACACAACAAATTACAAGCGTTTATCATAAAATATATTAAAACAAGGAATTGAACTTCCATGCTATAAGTGGCACTCCTGTTAGTAATTGCTAGTTAAAGCTTGCCACAAAATTTTCTGTTTGCCATTATTAAAGTTCATGTTGCCCACCTAAAAAAATGATGACTTCAAAACGAACAGAAATCGAGTATACGTGAATTAGGTGAGGATTTACTATTGAATCCAACAGATCATCGATTAATGATTAAGTTAATTTTTTCAAGTGATCTTCTAGCAAAATTTTCTTCTACTACAAGATAATATTAGCATAAGTCCTCACCTCTTTGACCTACATGACTGTAGCTTCTTTAAGAAGAGTTTTCGAATCTCCAAAACGGTGTTGATTATATATTCAAACATCTTTAGAAGTCGCTTTTAGTTTTCAAAGAGCTTTTAATATTTCCAAAAATTGTCCCAAATAGGCATTATATATATATAAATATATATATATGTTGTAATATAATAGTCTTTCACTCATGGAAAAGGTAAATTCTAAAATTTAATATGTCAAAATATCAAGTTGATTACTTATGTGATAATTAATTTACCAAGTTACTAAATCCATGCTTACAAGTTGTATGTAACATTTAATTAGATGTATCGTGTTGATACAATTTGATCAATTGATTAAAACCAACATTTGTCTATAAATAGACATTAATTTTACATACATTATATCTAATTTTATGAATGGAAAACCAATCTCTCTACACTATTCTATAGTCTCTTATCTCTATACCCATTCATAGTCTATTCTTTTCCTACATTTCCAAAATTCTCTACATAGATATTCATAGCCTTTTTTATTTGTTTGTTTCAACCCTCAAGTTTACAACAAGATATTTATATATATACTACTTTGAATTAAAACCTTTTTAGGGAATTAATGATATAGATAAACTTTATATTCCACCAGTTGGACGGTCAAATATTTTAGACAGTGTTGTTCGTTTTCCAGCTTGTTTGCTTTGTAAAAGTAATATTCGTTAATTTCATTCTACGATGACGATGAATATAAGGTAGGGCAATGATAGGGAACCATCTTTAATCTCCCCATTACATGACCTTGATTGACATGACATCGTGACATTTTCATGAATAATTTATTTTAAATTTTGTATCTTAAAAGGTGATATCAACGAATTAGTATATCAGTATTTATTACTAGTTGCATAGCATGATTTTACTTTTATAATATAAAGAAAAATCATTATAATAAAAAGAAAAAAATTAGATTTTTTAAATTTTTAATCTAAATTTATATCAAAATAATATAATATATAAATTATCAATATTTTATAAATAATAAAATAATATGATAATTAATATAATATTAATAACTCATATATTATATTATTTAATGACGAGTTTAGAATAACAAAATTAAAAACTAACACTACTCCAAGAAAAACCACTCGTACAATCTTGCAAAACACATTCAATTGGGAATTGAGCCTTTACCGTTTTTGATGCACAACCATATATGTTTAAAAGGTGTTGTATGATTGGATAATTTATTAAAAATTGAAGGTACTTAATTTCATAATAAAATTGTCTTCAAGATGTCATATCGGTGGATTGTCTTAATAGTTATGTTTGGTATCGTATAATAATTTATAGAGGTATTTACAATATAACACCAACATTTTGGAAAACATCTATTTTTAAATGACTTTAACTTATTAATTTCTTTGATCCTCAAAATTTTAAAAATACATCAAAATGCCTCATCCAACTAATGATGACAATTCTACCAGTACACTTGTGAACTCACGAATTTTAACCCATTATGAGCGGATATGAGTTTTATTAATTGGATTTATGAGCAGATATGAATACCAACTTCTAAACCTAAAGTAGGTTCGAGTTTGGATGCAGGTGCAAAAAAAATCTGTATCCTCACTTGCGAACCGCAATATTAAATTTTTTTTAATGGTACAATATTAAAATGAAGTTATATTTGTTTATATATACATATATATACTCAAAACAATGTTGTTTTGAGTACAGTACATATAAGCATTTTCTTGAACCCCAACCTTATATATTTGGCCAATGTTTCGACATATTTTATGTTTTATTGAGAATATTCATGATCTTTATTTTAATTATGTTAGATGTTAGATAATTCTATTTTGTGGTTGATGTTACTGATAGAATTTAGAAATTATTGACATGAGAAATTAGTCAACGAGATTCTTTCGAACCCAATGCTGTAATGTAAGAAAATCACAAACAAAAAACGAAATAAAAGCAAAAGAAAGAGACAAAAGAAGAACGGGAAAACACAGATTTTTAAAGTAGTTCGACCCCTCAAATTGCAAACGTCCATGTTCTTTTTCTATTTCTGCAGAGTAATGACAATGTTTTCTTACGATGTGTCACTCCTGAATTACAATGAAAATATTCCCTTATTTATAGAAGGGGTAGTGCTACAGCAGAAAATAATGAGATAAAATAACATGATGATTTATAATTAATGCATATGGATTACATTTAATACTCCTGACATTTGTCAGGTCAACTCTGTCAAAACGTGGATTTAGACGCTAATCCATACTGGTTAGTTGAGATTTCCTCAAATTATGCTGTCATTAGGTGAAATTATCCTTTTTATCGTGCAAGACACGGCAGAACACTGTTCTGGATCGACACTGGGTGAACATGGTCAAAATGGACTAAAGCTTCAGAGAATACGGATTGGAACTAAGTAAACGAACTCAACATCGTTACAGTATGAATACTCATCAAACGATCTGGGCGTCGTTATAGTAAGAATACGGACTGGACTTCGCTGATGGTCCAATTAGTCTTTATGAACTGTGAACTTCTATACTAGGTCTTGCTTATTAAGTCCGTCAGCTTGGGCCACTAAACTCATGGGCTTTTACCAGCCCACTTAAATAATCCGAAAAATACCCACGACAGAATTTATATCATTTATACTTATTACATAATATTTAAAGGAAAAAAATGTATGAAAATTGATATTAAAACTTTTAGTTGAAATATTGCAAGCTTGCAAATAAGGTTTGGGTTACTCGCACCGCGAACCTGCAAAGTTTTATGAGTTCGATTGTAGGTACAATTTTTTTTTTTTATGGTATTGGACCCGTTGTCATCCCTTCATCTAGCAAAACCTAAACCATCATACTGCCTGGAGTATGGTTGAAAGTACTGTTTTGCACTTGATTTAAAATAATTTATGGAAACATATTTTTTTCATTAGTAAATTTTTATGTATTTATAATTTAGCCATCACCAAAGAGGATAAAGTGTCCATATAAATAATTTTTTTTTAAAGAAAGTGTGGCCTTACGAATAATTCATTTTTAATACTTTCCTTATAATATTATACCTATAAAATAAAAAATTATAAAAATTACCTAATATTTCTTTGGTACCTTGTTTTCTTCTTTCCTATTGTTGGTCCATGTAACATTTCTTGCGTCGACTATTGGTGCTATTACCTATTGCCACGCCATAATTAGCCTTTTTATAGCACCGCAATTAATCTTGAGATAATTTTTATGCATTGTGTTATTTCTAATTATTTTAAATCAGCAAACAAACAGTATTAAAGAGGCTTCAATCCAATGGAGGTTTTAATGAATTTTTTTTATTGTATTTTGTATGAATTATAAGAGAAATGAAGTGTATCTGTAGAAAAATATTGAAAATTTTCTTTGGATGAGCAGTATTTTTTTTTTCAAAATTTTAGATACAAAATTATAAAAAATTAGAAAAGATAGAAAATCTGGAAAAATTAGTTTGTTCGTATTTGAAGACTTTTCGGAATTTCCCCTTTAATATGATTTAATTATCTAAGTTTTAGTGTAAAATGTTCATTTAAATTTATGAATCATGAGATGTTATCAAAGTGATGATGTGGTTTGAAGATGATTTCTGTTAAAAAATTTCATTGAGTCATAATTATAATATTTATGTTGTTAATATGATGCAAGTTTCATAAGTCATAACAAACATTTATGAATTATGTGTTGATAATATAAAAAAGTGGTTGATTTATTGATATATTCTTTATATTTACATTTGTGAGATCATTAGTTTGAATTATATCTCTATTTAAAAACGTCGAATTATTATTAAAAGTAATTATTTCTTAATAATAAAATATTTGAATGTGACAAATTTTCATTGTTTGATTTGTTGTAATTTGTATTGGGAATAAAAGTTTTAACACCAACTTCAAAATTCAAAATTGTAGATATTACAAGAAACTTATAAACATATTAAAAGTGAAAGCTACGAACCATTAGAACATATTAATATGTTTCTCAAAAAGAACATATTAGTATGTGTGTTACATGAATCTGAAATTGCACATTATTATTGTACCTACAAAATATTGAAATACATTAATTCGATTAATTGTTAGTCAAATTAATTGTTATTCTAACTTCTCTAAGATGGTGAATTGAGTCTTAACCAATAGAACTATTTCAAACACACGAATACAATGGTCAACCACAACTCTTACGTATACATATAATTAATCGTTACACTTACAATCAATCATTAGCAGACATACATACATACATACATACAATCAGTCATGTACATGGATATAATTTATTAATTATACTTCTCATGCAAAAAACTCTTCACAACTTCAATTCTTTAGGCTAGTATTTTCATTTGGTTAGCGTGTTTATCAAAAAGAACACTGTGAGAATTATGAGGGCCGTATTTGGGTCTTGGATATCTCCTCTATTCACTTGAGGGAAGGAATTTTGGCTTTAGAATAGCACATTCATTTGTCTTTTTTTCTCCAGGCTTGAATTTTGAACTTTATATTTTCGATGTTTTATTTTATTATTGTTTTATATTTTATTTAACTATTATTTAGGTTTTACATAACCTATTTATACCATCGTAAGCATATAATATAACTAAATTCTAAAGTTTAGAGCCCAATACAAGAGTAAACAGGCAGGCCTCACCACACCCACACATCGCTCCGGATAATTGTTGTCTCAAAATTAGGTGCACAAAGTAGGGATGACCATGACTTAGCAAAACATTATCAATTCACTCAATTTTCAATGATTTTTTTTTTTTTTTTTAATATATAAACCAATACAAACCTATCCCTTGGAATTGGATAAAAGTAAAGCGAATCGTAAAAATAATTGTCCAAAATTCATGATGTGAAAGTGATTTTACATCATGAATTTTGAACAAATGTTTTGGAATAAAGCAGTACTGGTTGGAAAAAGATAGAGATACCAGGCGAATCAATGCATTTGTGATTTGAGGAACAGATGATGCATGGTTGATCGCAGCCCGTTGATTCACATCCTGACTGTGGACAATTTGTAAAAATTGTTTTTACATTTAAAAAAAAAAAAAGAATTGAAACATTATATTTTGAAATTAAAAAAAAAAAAGAAAAAAAAGAAAATACATTTAATTAGAACATTCATTTTATATGAAAAATATATATGTAATATTTAACTTTTAAATGTAAACTTAAAATCAATTTATAAATTAAAACACTGGAAACCCTTTTCATGCTAGCAATGCTAGAAATCATAAGTTTGAATGGTTATTAACATGTACTCGTTTATTAATTGAACCATTACATTTTAGCATACAAATTCAAATGTCTCGTTTTATTTCTTCTATAAATTATATCATAATTTTGTATTGAATTTAAATTATATTTTTTTCTTTATTTTTACAATTAATAAAATATGGGCAAGAGCTTTTTCATATGTATATATATTTATGAGAAAGAGCAGAAGCAATTATAGGTTTGGACTTTTCATTTGGGCGATGGGCCAGCGGAATCCATCCCAAGTAAATTTCTTTTCATACCCAAATAACGTTCCTGAACCCAAAAAGTGAGCATTCAAAATCATTACGAGGGGTAGGTTCTTTTTTTCTTTTTTAATAAATTTAATTCAATTTAATTGTTATTTCTATTTTTATTATTTATTAGTTAACACATTTGAATTGGACTTATTAGATTGCCTTTTTTTCTTTTTAATTTGTCAAATAACTTAAAAATACTAAAAATTAACTTAAAATAAAACAGTATTTTTCCTGAGATAACTTAAAATAAAAAATTAATTATCACTCAATTATAAATAAAAATACTTCTTTTTTTCCAAACATATGTTTTCTTTTATGTTATCTTTCAAAAAGTAATACATGTTCAAATTTATCTTCATTATATATCCCACAAGTTATCACTTTCCATATGCTATTAGTAAAGCAAATAACTCTTAAATTTTGTTCTTCAAAATCATTACTTGGATTGCTTGGTTTTTCCATTTTTTAATTAGTAAGTCTGGATTAGAGTTATTAAGTTAATTGTTTAATTGATCAAGCAACTTAAAAATGTTAAAACATAATTTAAAGATAAAGTTTAAAATACTTTCTTTCATAATATCCATGAAAAGTGACTCATATTCAATTTTATCTTTATCGTACATCCCAATAATGATCAATTTTCATATGTGTTGACGTGGGAAACCAGTCAACTAGATTCTTGAGCCCAATTCTGCAACGTAAGAAAATCTGAAACAGAAAACCAGATAATAGCAAAAGAAAAGAGATAAGGAAGAACAAATCAACACAAAGTTTTTAAAGTGGTTCGACCTTTTTTGAACTGCCTACGTTCACTGTCTCTCTATTTCTGCAGAATGGAAGTAATGTTTTCTCTTCAGTGTTTTCACTCTCTCTCTTTACAATAAATGTCTTCTTCTATTTATAGAGGAGGAAGGACTACAGAAGAGAATAATCAGACAAAAAACATCATAATCAACTACAATTAATGCTTCTGGAATACATTTAATATTTCTGACTTTTGCCAGGTCAACTCTATCAACACGTGGGCTGAATGCTAACTCATGCTGGTTATGTGAAATCTCCCGGATTTTGGCTGTCATTAGGTGAAAAAACCTTACTTATCATGCAAGATACGCTAGCTTACTGTTCTGAGCTGGCTTTGGACAAATCGGGGTAGAAGACGGACTGAAGCTACCGAAACAGGCGGGCTGGCCCTGTTAACGTACTGACTTAATGATCTCGACGTTGTCACAACAGAAATGCTCATTGAACGAGCTTAACTTCGTTAGCTATCCAACGGACTTGACTTCGCGAGTCGTTTAATCAAGCTTGCGTGCTTCCATGTTGGGCTTTACTCATTGGTTTTAGTGGCTTGGGTCACTAATTTTATGAGCTTCTGCCAGCCCATTTAGGTGATCAAAAAAACACCCATAACAATATGCAAATTGAATTTTTCCACAATATCCATAAAAAGTGACGTATATTCAATTTCATCTTTATCATACATCCCAAAAATGATCAATTTTCATATGCAAATTGAATTTTTGAAAAAAGAAACACAAACATTAAATTACAGAGCTAAATATTTTTAAAAAAATATTATTAAATAATATCTTATTTATTATTATAAAATATTTAATCAAATCTTATAAATATATAGATAATTTAAATACATATGATAATCATTAGTCATCATGATGACCATTTGTCTATATGAAGTTGGTCTTATACCTAGAGGGGTGTTGTGGAGGTTAACCTTCTTTGAACCAATGTCTGAGCAGAGTGTAGAGCCGAGCATATAGTAGAATGCAGAACAGAATGTGGTGAAGATGCATCATTTTTTAGTCACAAAAAGATAGACAATGTGGTGTTTCTAAAGTTTGAACTAAAAATCTATAAGTATTTTAATTGCCAACTCTATAGGCAACCGAGGGAGTCAATCTCCACCACACCCGAGGTAAGGTCAAACCTCATGTGGACAATTGACAACCATGATAACTAATGGTCAATCCCAACATGAACCAAATAAGAGATAATACTAATTTTATCCAATCCTTTAATGCACCTAATCCCACGAAAATAATCAAATTCAATATTGTGTACCAAAGGAGACTTAAATGTGTCATGCATCTTCTTGTGACTGGCATGCCACTCAACACTAGATTGTCCCATCCAGATTCCTCTGGATGAGTTTGAGTTTGAATCACCGATATGTTCTACCCAGTAACAACCGTGTAGCAATGCTTTCAAATTGCTAACGATTCAAAAAAGTCCTCTCGTGTTTTCCCTCTGTGGAACTACAGTGTAGAGGTAGTGGAGTCCTGTTCTGGCAGTGGGTCTCTCATCTCGCAGAGTGGGGGTTGAGTAGGTGGCTGTTTATCTGTCTCTGTTCTTTCTTCCTCATGGAGGAGGAGGAGATTGCTAAGCTGTGTCAGGGGCTGTCTCTTACGGAAGAGGAAGGTATAATATGTAGCATTGAGGGAGTTGAAAGAGAGTTAGGGCTTGAGGAAGTGGCTCACTGTCTGGTAAGGAAAGTGCTAGCCAACAAACGAGTGAACAGAGTAGCTTTTAGATCGGTTATCGAACATCTGTGGAAAATGATTGGGAAGGTTGAGGTGGAATCGATTGGGCATAATTTGTTTGTCTTCTATTTTTCGAAGAAGGAGGACCGAAATCGTGTGTTAGCTAGGGGCCCTTGGCATTTTAATAATAGTCTCATTGCTCTGGTAATCCCTTCTGGAATGGGTGTTGTTTCTAAGTTAGTTTTTGATAAAGTTGATTTTTAGGTACAAATTCATGGTATCCCGATTATGTGTATGAACAGGAAGGTGGCTGGGTTTCTTGCAAAACAGCTAGGTGATCTAGTGGCATTACCGGATGAATCGGCAGATTTCAGGGGTAAATTTCTTAGGGTTCGTGTGAAGATTGACATTAGTAAACCTTTCCGAAGGGGTCTACTGATCAATACTGGTAGGTCGGAAGAGACGATATGGGCAGATCTTAAATACGAACGGTTACCTGAATTTTGCTTCACTTGTGGATGTATTGGTCATGGAAGCAAGGACTGTATGGATGAGGTTGCGAAAGAGGATGCTAAAAACAGGTCAGTCCTGAAATATGGCTCTTGGCTGAGGGCTATCTCTCAAGATGATGGTAATGACATGGAGGTCTTTAATAGAGCTAGCGCCTCCTCTAGTGGGTTGAAGATGGTAGGTTTTGGTGATAGATGTAGACAGCAATCCAAATCCCCTGTGAGTGCTAAGGAATTTAAAGGTACTGCTAAGGAGATTGGTGGGTCTAGTGACATGGTATTAAGCAATAAGGTGCTGGTAGATGTTAATGCCCTGGCCCACAGAGAAGTAGTGAGTGCGAAATTAGATAAGGAAAGGCAGGGGGCTGACGTATCGACAAAAGTCCCACAAATCTTGTTTTCTGGTAGTTTGGAGGACCACCAAATGCATCATTCTAGTACGTCTGGTAGTCTAAATGATATCCTTATGGGTAATAACACTGCTAATGACAGGGAAGTTGTTGTGGGAAGCGTGACAGAGTCTGAGCTGAAGGGGCTAGTTAGTAATCAAGAAGGTGGGGGTCTATACTTGGGGGGTTCTAATCGAAGTGGGGCAGCAATGGAGACGAGCCCTGTTAAGAGCTCGTCTAAAAAATGGAAGAGGGCAGCGAGAGGCAGAAACCTAGTAGGGAAAATGGGCAGTCCGATAAGCAAAATGTTAACGGTGCATCGATCTACCCGTAAGGGATCTAGAAGGAGTAGTGTGTCCCCAATGGGCGCTGGAAAAGCTCCCAATAATCGCTTTTTGACCCCATCTCCTGGGTGTAGGGATAAAATTAAAAAGGTAGTAGAGCCAATGGTGTGTAGTGGAGGTAAGTGTAAGAAACTCGTTTTTGAGGAGAATAGTGAGAGGGGTGGTAAAAGGGGTAAATGTAGTGTTGAGGAGGAAGATTCGGGGGGGCTTTTAACGGCGGTGCCTGGGGATCAGGCTCGTCGATCGCCATGAAAATCTTGAGTTGGAATGTGCGGGGTTTGGGGAATCCCCGCACATTCGCAGCCCTTCTAAGGGTTACAAAGCGTTATTCTCCTAGTGTGGTTTTTCTCTGCGAGACTAAAATTCTTGATAGTGTAGGTGCTAGTATAAGAAATAGATTGGGTTATGAGGGTGTCTTTTTGGTGAGCTGTTCGGGAAAGAGTGGTGGTTTGGGGCTGTTTTGGAAGGACGAGGTTGATGTTAGGGTGATGTCTTTCTCCTCGGGGCACATTGATGTTAGAATTAAAATGGAAGATGGCTTTAGTTGGAGATTTACTGGTTTTTACGGTAACCCAGTCCAATCTAAAAGAAGGGACTCTTGGGAGTTGTTGAGGAGAGTTAGAAGTGTGGACAACCTTCCTTGGATAGTAGGAGGTGATTTTAATGAGATCCTGCATAATAAGGAGAAACAAGGGGGATCCGTTAAAGTGGGGAATGGTATGTTGTCCTTCAGGGAAGCTTTATTGGATTGTGATCTATTCGACTTAGGATTTTCGGGACCTTGCTTTACTTGGACAAATCGTAGGGATGGAAATGCAAATGTCCAGGAGCGTCTGGACAGATTTCTGACTGATTCGAATGGGAGGGACTTTTTTGCGGACGTAAAAGTGGAGAATTTGGGTTATAATTCGTCTGATCATAGGCCTATCCTTTTGAGCCTCAAGAAGGTCTTGTATCAGGAAAGCTGGCGGCATAAGGGGTTTTTGTTTGAACCTTTCTGGCTCAAAGAGGAGGATTGTTCAACCTTTATCATGGACAATTGGAAGTTGTCGGAGGAGGCTCTGTCCCTCTCTGCCCTGGCATCTAAATTATCGCGGTGTGCAGTTGCGTTATCTGGGTGGAGTAGGGAGAGGTTTGGGTCGTTGAGGAAGAAGATTGGAGACAAAAACAGGCTCATTGAGGCCCTTTACGCGAAAGTGGCTGATGCTGGGGTTATGGATAAAATCAGGAAGTAGGAGAGAGAGCTGGAGTCCCTTCTCTCTAAGGAGGAGTTGTATTGGGCTCAGCGAGCAAGAACGGACTGGCTCTCAGCGGGGGATCGTAATACGAAGTTTTTCCATGCTCGTGCAAGTGCCAGAAAGAAGAGAAACCTCATCTCAAAGCTGGAGAAGGAGGATGGTTCTATTGCTACAATTGTCGAGGATATGGGATCAATTATTTGTAATTATTTCCAACAATTGTTCTCCTCTTCCTCTCCTTCGGCGTTGGATATTCAGAAAGCCATTAATGGGATAAGCAGTAGACTTGATGACAATATGAGGAGTGCCCTGTCAGCTAGTTTTAATGGTGAAGAGATTAAAAATGCTCTGTTCAGTTTGGGGTCGATGCGAGCTCCTGGCCCCGATGGTTTCCATGCGGTCTTCTTCCAAAAAATGTGGGGTGTGGTGGGGAAGGAGGTCTCTGAGGTGTGTCTTAAAGTGTTAAATGGGGAAGTGTCAATTCAAACTTTCAATTCAACTAAAGTGATCCTCATTCCGAAGTGTAGAAACGCGGTCAGGATGAAGGATTTCAGGCCTATCAGCCTAACTTCTGTTATCTACAAAATCGTGACGAAGGTGATGGCGCTCAGACTCAAAACTATCTTGTCCTCGTTGATCTCTTCAAACCAGTCGGCCTTTATCCCTGGAAGACTGATTTTTGACAATATCCTGGTCTCCTTTGAACTCCTTCATTCCATCAATTCTCGAAAAAAAGGTAATAGGGGTGCCATGGCCATCAAGCTGGACCTTAGTAAGGCCTATGACCGTGTGGAATGGAGATTTTTGGAAGCGGTTATGAGACACATGAATTTCCCGGATTCGTGGATTCAGTTGGTGCTTGACTGTATTACTACTTCTTTTCTCTCCTTTTTTGTTAATGGCCGTAAGGTGGGGGGATTAAAACCTTCCAGGGGGCTGAGGCAAGGGTGCCCTCTTTCTCCTTACTTGTTTTTGTTATGCGCAGAGGCTCTATCATGTGGTATTAGGAAAGTTGAAAGGAATGGGAGAGGCCTGGGTATTAGATGTGGTAAATCGGGTCCTTCAATAAGCCATCTCTTCTTCGCAGATGACTGCATCCTCTTCTGCAGGTCGACAGCCTCAAATTGTAGTCTCATTAGAGAGGTTTTGGATGTGTACAACAGAGGCTCGGGTCAGCTTATTAACTTGGATAAGTCTTCCATTTGTTTTAGTCCTAATGTCCCGTCCCATCATAAATCTGATCTCCAAGCTCGTTTGGGTATCCAGTGCAGCAGCCCCTATGACCATTATTTGGGTTTGCCTTCACTGGTGGGTAGGAGTAAGCTAAAAAATTTTAACGCAATCAGGGACCGGGTCTGGAAGCGTCTTCAGAGTTGGAAGAGTCAACTATTTTCTCAAGGTGGTAAGGAAATTCTTATCAAGGCTGTCATGCAAGCTATTCCCACCTATGCTATGAGCATTTTTCAGCTTCCTTCGGGGCTTTGCAAAGACCTTGGCAGCCTTGCAGCCAGGTTCTGGTGGGGTATGAAAGATGGGAAGCGTAAGGTGAGTTAGGTAAGCTGGGAGAAGATGTGCCAACCGAAATCGTTGGGTGGGATGGGCTTTAAGGACCTGTCTCTTTTCAATCAATCGCTGCTGGCAAAACAAGCGTGGAGAGTGGTGAATAGCCCTGATTCCCTGGCTTCCTGTGTGCTGAAAGCAAAGTATTTTCCTAGTTCAGATTTTCTTCAAGCTAATTGCAAACCGGGAGCGTCTTATGCTTGAGGGAGTTTAGTGTGGGGTAGAAATCTGCTGCTGAAAGGGCTGATATGGCAGGTCGAAAATGGCAGTGATATCAGGGTTTTTGAGGATAGGTGGATTCCTAGGCCGTCTTCTTTCAAGGTCATCTCGCCTAATGGAGGGAACAACCTTTTGGTGAAGGATCTGATCATCCCCTTGAGTAAGCAATGAGACTACAAGAAGATTAGTGATTCCTTATTGCCGGTTGACAGAGATATTATCCTCTCTATTCCCCTCAGTTATAGGGAGGTTCCTGATAGTAGGCGTTGGTTTTTTGACAAAAGTGGGGCTTTTACGGTGAAAAGTGGTTATCGGGTGGCTCTCGAGGATCTTCATTCCGAGAAGAGGGGATCTAGTTCCTCAAGATCCTCTCTGAAGTGGTGGCAGGTCTTGTGGAACCTGAATATCCCCCCGAAGGTAAAGATTTTTGTCTGGAGATCCTGCCTTGAAGCTCTCCCAACCAAGCTGAACCTGGTTCGTAGGCAGATCTTGGGTGATGGTTTTTGTGATCAGTGTAAGGACAAGCTTGAGGATGGTCCCCATGCCTTTTTTTGGTGTAAGGCTGTCTCTAAAGTCTGGGAGTGCTATGGCAATCTTCCTGTGCTTGAGATGTGCAAAGGTAACTCGGTGTTGCAGATTTTGAGCGGCTTGTGGCAGGTGTTCGGGGTTGTGCCCGTTGCTGAGATTTGTATGATCATCTGGGGTATCTGGCAGTTCAGAAATAAGCGGATCTTTCAGCCTTTTGTTTTTAATTCGGGGATGATTGTGTCCAAGGCGCTTGGTTTTCTGGTGGAGTTTCAAAGTACCAGAGAATCCGTTTCTGCTCGCCCTACAGGTTCTTCTTCTCCTCCTTGTGCTGTGTGGTGCCCGCCTCCTGAAGGAAGTTTGAAGCTTAATTCTGATGTTGCCATTCGGTCGGCTACTGGTTTGTCCGGTTTGGGGGTTGCTATTCGAAATCACTTGGGGGAGGTTGTGGTGGCAATGGCAAAGCCTTGGAATGGTTCTATGAGTCCTGAAGTCGGCGAGCTCACTGCTCTCAGGGAAGGTCTGTTGCTAGCTTTTTCCTTACATCTGAAAGTGGAGTTTATTGAGGTGGATGCTGTGGGAGTGGCTTTTGCTGTTATCGACAAGAAGTTTTCTAGGGGTGAAGCCTCCTCCCTTATTGATGACATTAAGGCTCTGTGTAGTGTTGTGGGTGTTTGTAAGTGTCAGGTCATTTTCAGAAACGGAAACTGCCTTGCACATAATCTCGCAGCTCTTGCCTTGTCCTCTTCGGAGGCTCTTTACTGGCACAATGTCAGTGTTAATTGTATTTTCTCTCTCTCGTAATATATTTTCTCTTCTAAAAAAAAAAAACACAACCGTGTAGCAATATATGATTACCAAGATAAAATTTTAAACAAAATGACCACCAACCCGTCCAAGCGTCCAATGAAAATATAACCAAACCAGTGGCGCTAGCTAACTCTTAACTCTTAAGCAACAATGAGGAGCAGATAGCAACACCTTTCAAATTAAAATAACCACTTCACCAATCCAATTAATAAGAGTTTATGTCAAGTGTGACGTGCATTACTAATAATTTTATATACATTTATGCCTCGAAAGTAAAACCAAATAGTCTATTTCTAAAAAAAAAAAATAAAAACGAAAATAGTCATCCTCAGCGATCGGTCATCACTCCGACATTAGCTTATCATCTGACAAAGATCAAATTTCACAAATAAAATAAAATAATCAAACTGATCTCTACCAGGCCAGATTAAAGAGCAAATATTTTATTTAGAAGCCACATTGGGAACGGAGGTTGAAATTCATTCGATAGAAAATTATCAATAGGGTTGATTAAATCACAGCAGGTTAAATAGAAAATTATCAATAGGGTTGATTAAATTATTATATATAAAAAAAAATATCATTCGATAATATTTTTAAATATTGGATTAACAATCTTGTCCCATTTCAATAAAGTTAACAATTGAGTTTTAATTTTTTTTTTTTATATAAATATCTATGATAAAATTGATAAAAATATTATATTTTTTAAAAAATAACTTAATTATTATATTTATTATAAAAATATTTTGTACATGATTTAAGATTAAATTATTATATATTTTAAAAAATAATATAAATATTAAATTATTAATTTAATATACTATTTTTATATTTACCTATAAAAAAAAACTTTAAAATAAACAGCGTCAACTAATGGCACCCAACCACCTCAGAATAGGCGTGGACCTGACTAGTACAAAATCGGGCCTCCAAATCCCATTGACATTTCACAACCCAGGGATGAGAGTTTGATTGACTGTTCACTTACCAAATTTCTTGGCAATCTATTTTTGAACTTCTTCAAAGCACGAACAATCTCTCAGTCACCCACTCCCTCAACCTTCACAAATTATTCTAGTTTTATGTGATCGTTTCGAATTCGGTGAAATCGGGTTACGGTTCGTGGTTTATTTGGGGGAACTAGAGAGATTTCAGTTTGGTGAGATGAGGATCGAAGAATTGGAGGAGATGGAGTGTGATCGAAACGACGGCGTTTATCACACGAAGCAGATAGTGAGGGTAGACGACGCCAAGAGGGCGTTGGTCGGGGCGGGTGCTCGGATCCTGTTTTACCCGACCCTTTTATATAATGTGTTCCGCAACAAAATCCAAGCCGAGTTCAGATGGTGGGACGAAGTCGATCAGGTTTTCATATTTCATCTTTTTATTTTTATTTTTTTTTCTCTTCGATATTAGAGTGATTTATATATATATTAAATTTTTTATTGAAAATTCATGTGAAATTTATTTATTTGGTGGGTTTATGGACAGTTTCTTTTACTGGGTGCGGTTCCATTCCCGAAGGATGTTCCACGGTTGAAGCAACTGGGTGTTGGAGGAGTGATCACTCTCAACGAACCTTATGAAACTCTGGTTCCAACTTCCTTATATCATGTCAGTTCACAATTTTATTTTACTTGTAGTTTTGAAATTATTGTAAATCAATAATGCCATAGATAATTTAATTTCTTCATGGTTAGAATTTTTTTAATTTAATTTTGTTTCTCGTTATTGAATGTGTTCAATAGAGGGCTAGGAATTTGAGCTTCTATTTTTTTTGGATTTATTCTGTTCACTTTTATCAATGGCTTACAGGCCCACGGTATCGATCACCTAGTAATTCCCACGAGAGATTATCTATTCGCCCCTTCATTTGCCGACATCAGCACAGCTGTGGACTTTATTCACAGTGAGCATATATACTTTGATCTAACATTTGCTAGATTTTTTTTTGTTCATAATGGCTGTTTTGTGTTTGGATTGGATGGTAATTTTTTTGTCCGTCTTGGTGCTACGTATAGGGAATACATCTTATGGTAAGACTACTTATGTCCACTGCAAAGCTGGGCGTGGAAGGAGCACAACTATTGTGCTTTGCTATCTGGTAGGGTTTCGCGTGTTACATAGATTGTTGTTGATCTGTTTTGAGTATGAATTTTTGGGTTAGGTGAAGATATCTGGTCCGTCATTTAAGTTAATGTTCTCACATTTGGACACTGTAGGATTGGGTTAATTTTACTTTCTGCAGGTAGAGTATAAGCACATGACACCCATTGCCGCCTTGGAATATGTGCGGTCCAGAAGACCTCGTGTGTTGCTGGCTCCCTCGCAGTGGAAGGTAAGAAATAAGTGTCTTCAATTGTTTTATGGGGAGTATGAAGTGTAACCTTTCAAATTTTACCATTGTTTTATGTCTCTTTTTACAATATGTCAATAGGAGGTTCTAGGTTTGCCAAATGCAGAAGTGTCTTTTTTTTTTTTTTTCCCAACAAAAATAGATATTTCTAATTTTATTCCTTTAATTTCTCTATTCGCTGGTTTAAACTGATATACGGTATTCAAATACCCAGATAAAGAGTATTATTTCAATGCCTCTCTTTCTTGTTGAAAAGACACCTTGTTGGTCAGTTAACTCATAAGTTCCCGGCCCCATGCTATGTTAGTAATTACTTCACTAGAGAGTAAATGATAACGGAATAGAAACTTTTTTTCAGGATGAGAGTGGTTCCGTGATTTTTCAAGTAATAATGGTAAACTAATTGGGTGAAATTTCTTTTATGTTTCCCTCTTTTTGATGGTTATTATATGCAGGCTGTTCAGGAATTCAGCCGACGAGGACCATCTACTATGACTCACTCTCCATCAGGCGATGCAGTGCTTATAACAAAAGCAGATCTAGAAGGATATCATGGCAATTGTGATGATAATGCTGGTAGGGAGCTGGCAATTGTACCCAGAAGGGTGAGAACGAGGCCTATGATGGCTAGGTTGTCATGCCTTTTTGCATCTTTGAAAGTTTCTGGTATCAGCGGACCTGTCACTGGATGGCTTCCTGAGGCACGTGCTTGCTAAACCACAATGCTGGCAAGATGTGATGAACTTGTTGCTTGTACAGAAAAGCATCATTAAATAAGAGGTCCAATCTTTACCTGGCTTCCGGTAATGATCTGTTCATTAGAGAAGGAAAATGAAAAGAAAATTTGAAGAATAATTCTTCAATGCCGTGTATGGCTAGTTTTCTATTTTGTCATCCAACCGGAGTATATGTTTATGCCCATGAATATTTTTCACATTTGTAATCATTTGAAGATAAATGCTATTGGGCATTGTGGTGTTAGTTTTTCAAGTGGTCTGTTTGCAGTCAACACTTATCCAGAGTGTCGAGTGAAATCTGTATTCCAAAGAGGTCTTCCTAGATGTCAGATTTAATTTTAACGGATTTGTTGCCAGACAATTGCATTTATGTAATGTAGTGGAGCTAGAATCCGGCTTCAAGATTTAAGTACATTTTGTACTGGTGCTAAAATCGCGAGTTTCGTCTGTCAAGATCAAGACTATAGGTACGTAGTGGCTGTGCCTGTCAGAACCAAAATAGTCCTTTTATCGGTTTTTGAAGAGCCAAAATAGTCCTTGACGCAATGCCTACGTGCCTTGGAAAAAGCTTCCTCTAGCAAAATTTGGTTTGTTAGCAGGTGAAATATGGAAAAACCAGTGGTATAAAATATGAAAAACCATATTAAAAACATAAATGGGCAGCCAAAAGGCTTAGGGCTTTTGCTTTTGGAAGCCCAATGTCAACTGGGCCATTAAATGGTCCATTGAGATGGAATATTGGAGATATGTAACTTAACCGTAAGGCAGCACTCTAATATCTTATAACAACGTATTTTAAGGTAAAACCTAAAAAAGAAACCTTATTTTTAAAAAATAAAACCTAAATAAACAACTCAACCTAGCTGAATACTAGAATGCCTAAATTATAAATATGGTAAATGAGTAGCAAGTAACATATCATTTTATAAATTGTGTAGTTCTTACTATCTAAATAATTTAGATAGCCTTGAGTTATTTATAAATATGATTTTTTTTTTTTCAAAACATTTTAATATGTAAGCACATAATAACACAATCTATTTATATCATTATTGAATCAACAAGCGACTATTTATCTTTTGTACAACAACGAAACTACCCAAACAATATTGTGAATTTGTGATATATGCTCTAACCATGTTTAGATCGCCCTCTATATGTAGATCCTGACCGGCAGCTTTGATGTCAACTTGTAAGAATTCGATCTAATGGATTCTAAAATATTCTATTTCTGTTATTCATGAAGTTTGAAATATTAAACTTCCAAAAAATCATAAAGTTAATTAATTTATACTGAATTTAGCATTTACAAAGTAATAGATCTCTCTTGGTCTACCAATCTATTAGGGCAGGTGGCAGCATCGAGCAGCACCCAAAATTGGCATTGGATCCTCCTCCTGGGCTGCACCTCAAAAGGAGTTTAGGAAAAGGATCATCCAATTTGGACTTCTAGCTTGGTGATTGGAAGGTCGACTTCTACTCCCACATGAGTCTAGCCTTAATTAATAGAGGATGGAGAATCGGAGCTATATTCCACTCAAATAGCTAATCACAACACTAAACTTATTTTTCCTCATCGTATTTCAAAAGTTACATTTATATATGTAATTTTACATTTGTTAACATTATAAAATCACATTAGTCTCATCTAACCTTATCCTCTTTTCATTATGTTTTAAAGACTCAGTTTTTAATATCTACTTAATTATCGTGAATCATCCCAATTCGTCCTTAAAATCATTTTCATAGTATGCAACGAAAATGATATCTTTAATTACGAAAAAATGGACCAACTCTGCTCCATCATTATTTTAATTTATATATTCTTTTCAATGCAAAATAAAATCCTATGCCATATATTTTTCTTGCAATAAAAAGGAATGGACCAGAATTCGTGTGATAATAATTAATAATTGGATAAATAGAAGAGAATAATTAATTACGAGAATGTTAATGGAAAACTGGTTGGTGATTAATATCTTTACTCAAGTGGGGAACGCTCACCAAACTTTCCTAACCACACCAACTTGAGCTTCATGGGGGACTGGCTCCACCAAGTTTGTGCCATGACCAATCGCCATGCTATATATGTTTCGATACAAAATAAAAGAACTAAAAGGATGACTACTTTATTAATTTATTTCTTTCACAGTTTTATATACAAAAGATAAGCATAAAAAAGGATGAATACTTTAATTATTTCTTCTTTCACATTTTTGCTAATATAACTGGGATAGTGTGTTACAGGAGCCAGCAATGTGCCCACTAATTGGCACCTCATCATTTTGTAAGCTGTGACACCCTCTTTTGGTAATTTGCAGTCATACACTGATCAGTACCAGTACCACCTCCGACGTTTATCTCAAATAGCCATTAAGACCCGTAAAAAGTGAGTAGAAAATTACAGAAGTTATAAAAAGAGAAGATTTTGAAATCAAAGAATTGAGTTGAATATGGTATTGAGACATGTTTTATAAACGGTGTTATAAAATAATAGTAATAATAAATCAACTTCCGTCCTTGTATTTTATTTTCAAATAATATTTGAAGTTTTATATTTTGGTCAATATTTGTCTAGTTTTTATCTTTAAAAACACATATATGATTTTTCATTTTAATTATAAAGTAAAACAAATTTGTAAATTGCTTATATATATATATATATATATATATATATATATAGTGTATGAAAGTGTAAAATGGAGCAAAGAAAGCACGAAGAGGTGGCCTACTGTATGAAAAGACGCTGAGACACATTTGAAGAATCTAAAAAAGGTGGGTATGGCCATGTTGTGATATTCCACCTTGCACTACACAATTCCTCCTGCAAGTTCTTTATGGGACCAAATCTCAGCAACACTGAGAAACCCTAAATTTGCTAATTAATACTACCCTTCCCCCCCCCCCCCCCCCCCCCCTACCTTTCAAAGCATCCAAAATCTTCCATAAAGTGAAAGAACTGAATATCACCTTTTTAGGTTGAACAAGACATGTCATTCCTTTATATTTTATTGCATGTCGAAAGGGACACTTCCCCTTCCCATCCCTTGCAAGATCTCTCCATTTTTATTTTATTTTATTTTTCTTTTTTGCATATTAATTTTACAAAAACACTTTCTTGAGGCATCTCTTCACTACAGTGTTTAGATTCTCTATAACACCTTTAAATGACCCAAAACACCTTCTTCTCTACCTTTTCTATGTTTTAATAAAAGGATTACTGTTATAATGACTGAACAACTCTTTAAGTTATGGATTTTGTAACATCTACAAAAGGGGTATTCTCTGAATCTTCCAATCATGTAGTAGTAGCTTCACCTACAATTTTGTCTTGAACAATCATATATACGTACTAATTCCATCCGTATTACTAGTATATATATAAATATATGATCAGCTTCAATTCATTAAATTAATGGTGTATATGTCAGGGAATAATACCATATATATTTATAAACTAATTAGGAACTGAGAGAAAGGGAACTAGGATATTACATTTGTTAAATGTATAAATGTGAATGTAAATAGATAATTAATGATAAGCCACGAGAAGTGTCAAATCGAAGTTAATTAAAGGTTATTCTTGTCTGCTCATACGTTGTTCCGTCTTTATTCGCTTGAGAAACTACGATGAAGTTGCCTAACTCTCCTCTACTTCTTGTTTTATCTTTATTACATGCACGTCCCATGAATTAAAAGATGACATGCACGTTACTCTCTCTCTCTCTCTCTCTCACAATTGGCAAGAACATGATCTCTATACTCTATAATTATTAAGAAAAAGCTCGAATCTGGAATAGAATAAAGCAGTAAAGAAGTTTCCCAAGAAACAAAAAACAAAGAGAAACCAACTTTAAATTGTAATTTCTGCTACTTACTAGCTACTATACCAAGATTCGATTATTGGTTGCAATAACTAAATTTAACCAAGCATGATACATGAGATATGAAGTCCAGCCAAAAACCAGACTGGTGGCTATATCTTATTTGTCACTATTGACACTATGCTGCTTTTTAGTGAGTGACAGTAGTTCATAAAATAGTAGATGTAGCACCAAGAGCCTTCCAGGAAGTCTCGCTTGGTGAAGAGTACGTGAGGATAGAACTAATTTCTATTCTACCGTGTAAAAGTATATTTCCTTTTCCATAGCCAAACATCAATTCCAATATCTGTGATTATGATCATCAGCGTCAAAGTAGTTCTAATTTCAGCTACAGAAAAAATTATCCTATATAAAGGAAGTAAAGAATTGATACTCCAACTTGTGGCCTAAAAAGAAACAGATATCTAGCTTTGTTAAATAAAACCTTAAAAAAAAAAAAAAACAACAACAACGTGATAAAGGATACTCAACTTAAATTGCCTACGATACACAAATTAAATGTACTTCACAACAAAATAGGCATATATCAAGTGAAAATAAAGGCATATATATGTGAAGAAAAGTTAAATATATATGAATATATTGAAGTAATTATTTTAACTGGAAATTCTGTGCATGGAAAGAATGAAAGCCAAACTAATTGTAATTGATCTGATTTTGTGATATACATGATTAAGATGAGTTCGGATAGGCTTGTTGATTAGACAATTTTGTAAACATTTGGGACCTAGATTATATAGTATTATATATGGTTTAGAGTAATTATATTCAGTAAACTGACAAGGCGAGCTCATCTCTCCTTTAATTTCACCCAAAATATCAAAAGAAATGGATAAAGTGAGGCATGGATGAGATAAACAAATGGGCAAAAAAATTTAAAGTTAACTCATTTATGAACCCATATTTATATTTTACTATAAAGGTGACTACACGCAACACAATTAACAAAGTTTTTGTTGCAATTTGCACAAACTCTTTGAGGTATTTTCTTTAAAAGAACCCAAAAAAAAAAATATACAAACGTCTTGAAATAATAAAATAATAAGAATAGCCATAAAGATGATGTTGTAATCATAATGGTGATGATTTTCATGCAGGATGGATTTACTTTGGGTCTTTGGTTCTCCTTCTATCGTCAGTAGAGAGCAGCCTTTTTTGGCTTCTTTTCTTTTCCTTTTCTTTGTTTTTCTTTCTTCTTTTCTCCTTTTGTTCTTTTCTCATCTCCTTCAACATGGACTGTTGTACAGTTAGTACAGTTGAGAGTTTAGAGCCATCAGACCTTAGCCAGG
Organism: Dimocarpus longan; assembly: GCA_022984855.1. Classification (NCBI taxonomy): domain Eukaryota; kingdom Viridiplantae; phylum Streptophyta; class Magnoliopsida; order Sapindales; family Sapindaceae; genus Dimocarpus; species Dimocarpus longan. Next base: position 45,449,672 of record CM041012.1, on the reverse strand, counting down.
AGGCCCCCGGCCCCCAAGAGAAAAGAAAGTAAAAGAACAAACTATAGAGGCCTCTTCTTGAAAAGAACTTGAAAGGGGAGGCTTCAAGTACTAATGATGATAACAATAATGTTGTCTGTAAGGGTGTTTTTTTTATTTATTTTTTTTAATTCTCTATTATTTTTTGCTTCTACCCATGGTGATCCTGGTTGTCAGGATCAGGCCAGAAGGAGGAGTACTTCAACCATTCTGCTTCTTGCGGGTTGGTGATGGATGACTCCTGCAAAACAGTGCAACCATGTGCAAAATTAGGGTTTGCGTTTCAGGTTTAAACCTACAAAGAAGTTGCCTCTTTTGTCCTTTTAGATATCCTCCACTCCACTATCAATTTGTCTGATGATGTGTTTTTCTCTCAATGCTACGCATGAAAGAACACTTTATAATGTGCTATCATCTACGTTCTTTTCAAAATCCTAAAATTATTATAAAATTCAGATAGCTATATATTACCTTTTTAACTTATTATCGTCATAAAACATGATTAGAATAGACATGAAAAAAAAAGGGCTTTATTCCTCTTAGCAGTAATTTGAAATAGAAACAGGTAAAAAAAGTCTTGGCTTTGGTTTTCTACTCTCTTTATTATTCAAAAGAGGGAGGCAAAAAAGAGATTCTGTTTTCTTCTACAATTTAACAATCTCGCAGTTCTACATTATATTCTACTATTTTCTTAGGGTTTCTATATTTTTTGACCCCATTAAAAATATATAGAGCCTTAAATTTGAAAACGATTACCTTCTTCCATCTGCCTAACTCACCATAAAAGGAGAAAAAAAACAAAGAAATAAAAGAAAAGGTGTGTGTCTATACATGATAGGTACCTACGTTTCTTTACAGGATACTGTATTGTATATTATGCTAACTCACCGAAATATGAAAATGAAAAGAAGAATAAATTAAAAAAGATAAAGAGGAAAAAAAAAGGTTTCAGGTTTCTCTCTTTAGTTTAAAATAATAGTAATAAAGAATACGACATATTTTATTTAGTCCTTTTCAATCCTGGCTTTTCTATTTTACCCTTCTTATATATAGTTGGTATTATGACACATAAGGCTCATGGATTTCAGGGTCAAAAAGTTCATACTCACTTCTTTGATATCTGTTGAAGTGCAGCCCATTATGAGTTCCTCCAAACCAGATGCAGACCTTCCTCCTAGTTTATGATGCTGCTGCTGCTGCTGTTGCTGTTGCTGTATTCATTCATTCAAAAAGACAGCAAACAAATTATTATCTTAATGATCATGTCTAACTGTTCTCAACTTAGCTGACACTAATTAACCATGCATGCTTGGGACGTGTGATGGATAGATCGTGTTTCTTTTAAATCAAATATAGAAGACTATATATAAATATATATTCATATAGAGCTCCTATGGTGAATATCTCTTAACCTTTAAATTGTTAGGGCTACTAATCTCAACTATTCATTGTATTTAAATTAAATAAAAAAGTAAAATATTTTTAGAAGAGAATGCAGTGAAAGACTAAAATAAGTACACTTAAAAACCTAAAAGGTTGAATGCACTGACCCTTAGAACTTTATATATTCATAATACTCAATTAAATATAACAGTGAAAAAGAGATTACATGGAAACTTTCGTTTTGAAGCATTATTCTGGAGACATGGTAGGAGTCTTCATCAAGAATGATAGAGGTGTGATGGAGAGGAGGGGGGGAGATGATGGTGGAGATGGGATGTGAAGGCCTGGTGACATGGAAGGCTGTGGTAGCAATCTGATGATGATGTTGATGGTGATGATCATGGGCCACATGATGTGGGTGCTGGTGATCCCGTAAATCCTCGCACGTGCCTGGTGGTGGTGCTTGTGTTGGGGCTTCCCTTGCTGTTGAAGCCTCTCCTATCCCCACCTGCAATGGTTATATGTACACCCCATATGGGAATATCAGTTGGCTAGCAAGTCCATTTTCAACACCCTCTTTGTTTTGGCTTTTACATCTTTTTCTCTCTTTATTTTGCTTCGCTACCCAATCAGTTTGAATATAGGTTTCAATACGCGGTTACCCTTTTCGCGGGTAAACAAAGCTTACAGTTAGCTGACAAAGATAATCAAGTCAGGTCCATAGAATTTTCATGCTGTATGTGCAAGCAACGATTTGGATAAAAGCAACCCTAGAACCTTTTGAGCCCTTCCCTTTACTTTTATATATATCAAATCAAATACATATATCACAAACAAAACTGTCATAAAAATTTGAACAATTGGTTAATTCAACCAGCAAACCTATGCCATAATCAGAAATATCATAATTTGAATACTTTCCTGAATTTGGAACAGCAAAATGCTATAAGCAAAACTATTTATACTAATCTCAACTAATTCTATCAAACTGAAGAAAGAATTGCAAAAAATATTCCGCTTATTCTTTGTTGGCGTCTATCTTTTTGTTTCATACATACATTTATATATTTATATAGAGGTATGTATTGATCGATGCTTGAAATATGATGTTTGAGAAGTAGAAGATATATAGGGATATGATATATACATATATATATCCCTATATATATATATATATGTATTGATAGATGCTGGGAATATGATGTTTGAGAAGTAGAAGACATATAGGGATATGATATATACATATATATATATATGTATGTATTGATAGATGCTGGGAATATGATGTTTGAGAAGTAGAAGACATATAGGGATATGATATATATGCATTGCATTAACAAACAAAATGTACCTCGTCGAAGCTTTTCCTGAAAGGGACAAAGCTGAAATGGTCAGACTTGAGTTGTTGCATGTCCATGGTACCATAACTCGATATGGCAGCAGCAACGGCAGCTCCGGACACTTCATCTCTATGTGGGATCATTTCCTTGGAAGAACAACTGCCGCTGCCACTATCTCTTCTACTATTAGGATCACTGCTACCTTCACCAGTTGTTGCATTCCTATCGGACCAGTTGCATTGCCTTGGTTGAGTCTGATAGAATATCTTCGAAACCACGAGCTCTCCTTCTTTCTCTTCCTCATGCTGACCCAGGTGGTATTGGTGCATGACCCAGTTGGTCTTTTCGGGTTTTCGGTTCTTGCCGAAGTTTGTATAGAGAACTAGGATCTTCTTGCACCCTTTTTGTTTTCCATTAACCATGACTGGCCTGGTCTTGCCGGTTTTGTGCCACCTTGTTTCCCCACCTTGCAAGTCACATTCGGTTTGAATTTTCCTTCTCTTTCTTGTTCCAGTTGTATAAGCCTTGGAAGGTCTATGGAAGAAGTGCCTGCTCAAGCCATCTCTTGTTACTCCTGCAAGAAATGTTGTGAACCCATTTCCAAAATCAAAGTTAGGTTGACTTAGGTGTAACAAACAAAACTGTGCCACATTAGGACTCCCTTAGAAAGTCTCAAAAAATTAAACAAACCATACAACTTCTCGAGTTGAGGTGGCTTTGAAGAGAATCATATAGTAGAGCAAGCAACATTGAATATGTAATTTCGTATATCTGACCTGGAAGTTTTTCAGGATGAGTGTAACAAATCCCATCTTCACCTTCAATAGTAGGAATAAACTCATCAATCAATGGGTGAGATTTCATGTCTTTGGCTTCTACCTTGGCTTCAAGGTGTTCTATCAGCTCTTGATCTGTTGGATCAAATTTCACTCCAGCTGGTAGACCTAACCAGTCCTGCAAAATCCATTCAAATTCAAGTTGAAAACGAAAAAGACTAAAAAGAAAAAGAAGAGGAATTAAACTTTAATACGAAATCCCAACTTGGTTTTGTTAAAAAAAAATAAAAAAGACATTAATTAGTACCATCAAATAATATTAGCCCCCAGAATAAAAGCAGCAAGCATAATTCTTGTTTTTCTTGATTCTTCTTTTTTTGACATATCTTTAAATTAAAGTCAAGAATATTAATATTATTATCATTAATAATACTATCCGTACCGGTTTTGCTTCAAGCTTGTGTCCACAACCAGGGCAGTGCTTGGATCCACACAGTTGATGTTCTTCAAGCTTGGCATCGATGAGGTCAGAGCTGCTGATATTGGAACCCAAATTGCTCTTATTCATGGCTTGTTGGATGCAAAAGCAGATGCTATCTTCTTTCTCTCAAACGCTTGAGATATTCTGTGAATTTGTCACCTCTATGTAACAGCCGGCCACTCATATCCCAGTTACCTCTCTAGCTACACAACAAAAATCCATCAGTGATCTGTAAAAAAGAGAGAAAAGCAAACAAAAAAAACATGGATCACATGTTAATAGTTATGTTATTTATTGTTCTTTTTAAGAGATATATATGCATCATGAAATAACAAACCCAAGTATTTTTTATCCCACTGGGAATTGAAACGAAAAAAGGATTTTCAATCAAAAAACACGAGAACCACGTCACCAAAAACAAGCTTCAAAATCAAATCTAAAAAAAGAAAGCTGATTACAACAAACCCAGATGAGAAATATGCTAAAGAGATAAAATCAAAAATAATATATATATGTATGTATACATACCCGAGAAAGAAAATAATAATCATAAAAAAAAAAAAGGGTTCAATGAATAGAAGCTGCAATGAGACGATAAGCACTGAAGAGAGAAGGAGAAGCAAGAAAAGAAGAAACTGTCACAGTATGAGTTAGCTATAAACCTGCTTTAACAATACAAAACAACCGGAATTTCCTCTCTCTCGGCTTACTTTAACCGAAGCCAGGTGAAGAAAAAGGAAAAGTTGCCCCTCAAGCCTTCCACTTACCACTTTTAAGCCTTTTGCTAGTTTAACAAACACAACTAGTAGGCGGTTTGTGTGTGTATGTGAGAGAGAGAGAGAGAAAAAAAAAAAAAAACAAGATAGAAAGGAGAAAATCAAAAAATATATATATCCCAGTTGGTTTTTCTTTCTCTTTGTAAAGCTCTCAAGGTCTTGACTACAAAAGCAAAAGGCGTGAAACGGCCTTCACAGCTGTTACTTACGGAACACATTCAAAAGCATGGCAAACCCATCTGTATCTGTATTTGCCTGTATATTTATATATTATTTTTTTTCATAAACAATATAGTTTTGGACTTGTAGAAATACTGGTTTGGTTAGTAAATTTTCCATGGTAGAAAGGTAGGTATCAAGAAAGTTAGAAGCCCATATATATATATTATTTTTGAGGAGAAGTGAGTACAGTAAATGTAAGTTTGAGTAGCATAGAAGATTTACATGAGGGAAAATTTTGTACATATAATAAAACAGATTTAACTTATAAAACTGGATAATATTTTGGGAAGGGAGACACAAAGGAGAGATTGAGGGAAAAATAGAAACATAAGAGTGAAAAAGGATGATAAGAACTCACATGGGGTTTGAGCTGGAGTGCTGATCATGATACCTTTGCCCTGAATGTCGCGGAGAGAGAAAGAGAAAGAGAGAGAGGAATTACGGGGTTGCTTGATAAGCAAGGCAAATGAGCAGTGTACTTGATGGACCACCACCACCCCTGCTAATTAGAACTGTATAAAAATCATAAAAAAAAAAAATCTACAAATCTTCAACTACAAGCAGAACCGAGTAAATTAAATAGCTACCTCACTTGGCACTCTAAATAATTTAAAACAAAATTTTGTTTTTAGATTTAGTCTTTTTCTCTGTTCGCTTCTTTTTGGCTTCAGCAGTTGTTATTTCCGTTCAAGGGTAATTTAAAGTATGTTACACTCATACAATTATTCGAGTCCACACTTAAAGAAATAGGCCCTGACCCCCACCGTTACTGTGGGGCCATGATTTTTCGACCTTCTGTTCGTAAAAGCATATTGATCCGATGATGGTTATGCTTCACGTTTATAAGCAGTCAAGATTAAATGATGAAGGGACCAGAAAAATGTTTGCATAACAGATAGATGGCCATGATTGCTTCTTTGTACGTTATTTATTAATTTTTCATTTCTATTATATATATTTCCAAAAGGTTGATTACAAGCACAAAAAAAAAAAAAAAACACATATATTTTTATTGTAACAGTATGATTGGCAATAAAGAATATGTCTAGGACAAAATATGTGAAGATAAAAGAGAGTGGTCCGCATGCAATTATTCAACTTGTGAATAAACCTTTGATTATTAGGCTTCTCTTTTTGTTCCAGAAGAATGAAAGAATCGGATTGTTGAAATTATCCAAATAAGTTGACTTTTGACTAATAATAATAATAATCAGCGACCAGCATATCTTAACTCTCTTTTTTCTATGGTCCTGATTCTCGGCATGTGCCACCAAATTTCTTGTCATTATATGTGATCATCTTGTTAAGTTCGTGAATAATATTGTTCTAAAAAGTTATGTATACATATGTAATATATATGCTCTTGAAGTAGCAAGAAGGGAGTCAAATTCCACACTGAACATGAGATATTCCTATATAAAAACATTGTTAGGTTCATTAGGGAGGATCTTCATGGAAATAAAAACACATAGTATAGTTCATGTATGAGAATATTACTTGATAGAATAGAACAACAGAATCCCGGTTTATAAATAATAAATTTGATAAATTCAGATAAACTTAGATAAAGTGAGGAATGTATCTTTAATCCCTTGTATAATTGATGCAAAATTCTTAATTTGATTATATTTATTTTGAAATTATGGTTTTATTTACAAAGAATTAAGAAAGAGATGCATGTGGGTTTCCAAATCAAAGCTAGACAAAAACGACATTGTATCTTCTATGATTGTAACGTGGTGGATGATAATTACAAAATGTTGAAACGTTATTCTTGTTTTAGTCCTTTAATGCCATTACATTTTACATTTCTTTATTAAATGGATACTTTTCACCATTATGACATTTTGTATCTTAAGGCTTCATTTCTTACTCCAAGTTGTTTTCATATTTAGTATATAGTTTTGTTCAAGTATGTAAGACGATAGGAAGCAAATTTGAGTAAGATATTATTTGGAACTTAGAAATTATATTAATTAATTTAGGTTAGGTAATATCAACTTAAACCTTTGATTTAAATTTGTGGCTTTAATATTATTGTTTCACTCATTGGGTTAATGTATCATAAATTAAATCAATCTCAGTCTAAATATATACTATAATTAAGTCATTTTTTATAATTAGTTTAAGTTTTTAGGTTTAACCATTATTAACATGATATTAAAGTTTATAGTCTTGAGCTTAAATCATCTCTCTCTTATTTGAAATTTTTGTTCAGTACATATATTACACAGTAAAAGATATCTAATATGTGTTCTGCATTGCCATCTTTCTACGTTTTATATGAAAGAGTTAATTACACATATTATATAATAGGAGATGTTAAACATGATTGACATTGTCATTTGTCTATGTTGCAAGGCTCAAATTCTGAAATTTTTGTTCATTGCACATATTACATGTTAGGAAATGTCTAATATGTGTCATCTCTTTACGTTTCATATGAGAAAGTTCACTACACATATTACATGGTAGGAAACATCTAACATATGTTTGGTATTGCCAATTTTCTATGTTGCACATGAGAAGGCGAGAACTTGTCATAAATCCCATCGGCTTTCAATCATAAAAACTATAGTTAGGTCATTTATTATCGACTTAAGTTTTTTAGTTTGATGGTTATTAACACATCAAAAGTTTCCATCTACTTTGAATTTATTTACTTTTATTCATTATTGGATGGAGTAAAAAAGTTTGAAAAGATATTAAACTTGTAGTTTTAAATTAATATAGTTTGACCTTAAATTTTATTGAAAAAATAATAGGAAATTAGGAAAGAAGCGACAAGAATCAATTAGTGAATCCTTTTCTCTTCTTTTGTTATTTTTATTTCATTCATTGGTTATTTGAAATTTTAACTTGTGCCCTTAGTATTGCCCTAATTGTAAACTAACTTTTAGAATTCCATTTCACAAACAATTTTAAATACAATCCAAACAAATATATATATACATATATATATATATATATAAAACTTTCCATGTATATTAGTATATGCCGATGATAATAATACAAGGTGCACCTTATTTTTAAATAATTGTATGTCATGTTTAGTATATTAGTAGTTTGCAATTCATGAAAGGTTTATGCAATATATATGCCAACAGAAACTTTCACACGTATATTAGTATATGCCAATAATAATACAAGGTGCATCTTATTTACCTTTTTTTTTTAAAATAATTGTACGTCATGTTTAGTATATTAGTAGTTTGCAATTCGTGAAAAGTTTATGCAATATATATGCCAACAGAAACTTCAATTAATATCATATATTAGTAGATTACTATAGAGAGAAGCGACTATGGTATAGTATTGTGATATACGACTTTTGAACATCTATTACAAAGCTTAAACAAACACTTACATGAAGTTAATTATACTAAAGGGTGTGAGAATATCATGACGTCCACGGACAAAGCATATTGTATTTCGCAAATATGGCTATTTATTAGTATCAAACACTTGCTTTCGTCCTTGTGATGGAATTAAAACATCTAAGTTCAAGGAAGCAAGACATCTAAATTCGTGTTGAATCCTTCTAGTTGATGTATTATATTATTTTTATTACTTAATTAAAATTTATCATATTATAAGCCAGTGCACACGCGATGTTTTGTACGCCAAAATCTCATATTATTTGTAAGATCTAAATAATATAGATATGAGATTAAAAAAGAGAAAACATTATACACAATTTTGTTCTGCAAAAGATTTATGCATGATATTCTTACCATAAATATAAATTACCTCGAGTCTTTTATTTGTCAGTGAAAATCAATTATACATTATTTAAAATGATTGTGAATGTGCTGCCACATTGACTTTCTCAGAGAGTAGATTAGCCAACAAATGTATAAAATAGAATTGCAGCTTATCAAATCGCAGAGTAGCTGATTGGCTGTCTAAAATTGTTAAACTATATATTTAAAATGCATGTGCAATATAATGATAACTGAAAATAAAAAATTAAAAAAAAAAAAGGAAAGTGAGGAAAGAAAAGACAAATGTTGAGGAAAAAAAAAAAAAAAAAACCAGCCCACAAAAAGAGTAGAAAGAGACAAGAAAAAAAGGCAAAAAAGAGAGGCATGCAAGAAACCTTAGTCGCTAACCAACTTCTCTATTTGTTTTGGAAGATGAAGAATTGAGTAACGGAAATGTATTAGAATTTCTTGACCCAAAAATGTGAGAGAGGGAGCGACTAGAGAAGTTGGTTATGACCCCATATAAATTCTAATGATGGATGATGTTAGGTTTATCTAATCTTGGCTTTTGCTTCTGATTTACTCCATTTGGTGTTTTGACCTTGTTATTATTTTTTATTTATCATACAAGATACTTTATTAACTTTGGACAAGAAAATCTACAAGGATTTGCAAGGTTGGATTTTTCGGCAATGCTGTCAAAATTGGTGGCAAGTTGTTCAATTTCATTCAATTCTAAGTCAGATTTCCATATAGATTTTACGTGTACCGAAGAAAATTTCATTCTCTCCTCAACTTTCAACCGTGCGTTGAATGCACCTCTTACAATTTAAGTAGTAACATGGCTCCACAAGTTTGTTAATTTACTTGACATGTTCTAAAATAAAATTTATTAATGATTGAAAACAACAAGCTTAAATGGGCAGATGGAATAAACATGACTCAAAAGTTATAATTCACAATTTTATTGACGTAGTGATAAAAAATAGGTGATTAAATCAATCTTATCTCGTTTAAAATAGAAATTGGTACAAAAAATAAATTTCTAATTGTTCAGATGATTAGATCAATCTTAATTCGTTTAAAAAAATATAATATTTTATTTTATATCTTGAAAAATTGAGACCGACCAATCAAAGTTTTCTATAATCAGAAAATAATAATATCCACAATAAGAAAACACCACTTATACAGTTTAGATATTTAACTCTCATGATTAGGTAATAGAACTCCCACAACAGAAAAAAAAAAAAAAAAAAAAAAAAAAACACTACGTACACAAGTTTGTAAAATTGAAAATTGAACATCCATTACTTTGGTGAACGAAAAAATATACAACCACCTGAGATAATTACATCATTTTAATCTTCGTTAAATGATTCAACATAACATCTCAAAAATTTTATGAAATATGAGTATTAGTATCACGTTAAAGTTTTCTGACTCTTACTTCAACATTCACCTGATCATTAATCATGGACACAAAAATACGCATTACTTCCAAAAACTATATTCAAACTCCTAATCATTGGTTGTCAAAATTTGACGTCATTCAGAGTAACGCCACAATGGTTCAGCTGCTCGGGCGCTACAGAGAAGTCTTGTACGATTGCTGCTTCGATCCCCTCCGACTATATCATTATGTTACATTTATATTAAATGGTCAAGACACCATACCCACTTAACTATATCCCCATATTAAATGATTATGACGTGTTAGCCTAACACTATAAAGTTCTCTATTAACAAAACCCAACTTCTTCCCACTTCCAGGTCCCCGAAGCATGGTTTAAGTTTGTAAGAACGTCAAAACCTACCATGATTCAGGGGCGATTTCACTGTTACGGAAGCTAATTACAAAAAGATAAAAATTAAAAGCAAATAAGCTGTTCGATTAACATCAAAGGCCCTGAAAAATTGTTCGACCCATCAGCTAGTTGAATTTGTCATCAATAATTGCAACTCAAAGGACAATACCTATTGATTGAGGCTTGAAGAACTTTTGGAGTAATCGATGGACCAAACTACAAAAGAATACAAGAAATATCTTCCGGCAACTAAGGAAGCAAACCAATACACCATCGTATATCAAAATGCCTCCTGCTTGGCTAAACAAATTATTTTTAAAATTGGGAGGGTCTAAAATTTCTCTCATTTTCTGCAACTGGTCGTAAAAGTGCTTCGAGGTATGCATTATAGACAACAGGTCAGGTGTCTGCCCAGTTTGATAGAAGAAAGAAACTTTATTACGACTTGAATTTGCTGCTCACTGAATCATAGCTAGGGACATTAATGACTGCAAAACATGAGGGGACAAGTTAAGAAAATCATCAAAGAAAACCAATTAATAAGATGAAAATGTTCCCATTAAACCCATGAAATACCATCTCCATATGATGCCATAGTGAGAGGAGATGAAATAAGCTTCGCGGCAATTGAAGCAATATCCTTCACTGTAACATCGTCTATAGCCTTCAAGAAATGCTCCACAGGTTTCCTAAGAAACAACAAACGTTTTTACGCGTCATACTACATTCCAGTGCACAGAAGACTCAAATTAATTTAGCCAGGGTATTGCATTATCAGTGTAAAAAATACATTCTGATGTTAACACCTATTACTATTAGCAGATGGAATAGCCTCACTAGCACATTGGCAATCAAATATTACCACAATGATAACATAAAATGAGATGTTTAGTGAAAAAAACGATGTCAGCAAATACATAATAATTTATGGAACGAAGGAAAGCTACCTACAGTAAAAATGAACCATTTGTTCAACCTAATCTTGAACCATGATTGTCAAGTCATGTCCAGAAGGCATATAAACATGGTCGTGAATAGTTCACGACATGAATATTATAAATATAGTTAAGATATCAAATATTCAATGTTGGAATAGGAAAAAGACTGAAACAGAATCCTCTTGTATTTCAACTATATACAGACCCTTCATAGTAACTATGAGGCCTCCATCCTAACCCCTACATATGCAACATCTCACGCTCACTGTTGGCAGCAGACAGTTTCTCTGATACTGACAACATTTATAACTAGTTATACAGAAAACAAAATTGCGTAATAGTGGCAAAACCAAACGATATCTTAAGATCTGCAACACAGACCAGATTCATTGGGGAAAAAAAAAACAAAAAGAATATATATTTTGGGCATTAGATGAATTAGAAGATGGTGCAATCCTTGTGTCACCAAAGAAATTTAGTCATACCTCTCACCATATGTCAAAACTTGTCTACCTATATCTTCAGAAACAACCATCTGCAAAATAAATAAAGTAAAACACAAATAAGAATTCTAAAAGTAATAAAAATAACCATTCTAGTTGACTTTATATTTAAGATCAAGAAATCAAAGAAAAATTTTGCATACTCTTGATTCCAGATTCATCAAAATAGCAGACTTTGTTGACTGTTTGGCACGATCTAGCTGCACTTGATCAACTGCGGACATAGAGGTGCATGCCAGTATTAGGCTAACAGATCAAATGCTCCAAGCTAAAAATGTAACTAGTTAAGATAAAGGCGCAGTGGCAAACCTTGTCCAGGAGTTGCAACTGCAATCAACTCCTTAGCTGCTATATCAATGGCTTTTGATACAAAATCAGAACCCTGAATCCAGAAACAAAAGCATCTTCAAAACTAGTATAACGATGCAGAGACTTCTGACATGTGAGATCCACAACTACTTCCTTACCCCAAATAATGACAATTCCCCAAAACACTCCACAGAGTCACTGATGTTTTAGCAAAACACCGATAACATTTGGTGGAAGAAAATATCTAAAGAACAATTCTTTGTTCATTTATCTTTAATCTTCTTTCTGTTTTTCAGATCAGTAATCATGATTTTTTAATAATGTGCACATGTTTGAAATCCCATTATTGATCTTGGGGCAGTATGCTACCCCCTCACCAATCCTTTTTTTTTTTTTTTTAATATATTGTCAGAACGTAGTCAGACAAATGAATATGTTCAGAGACCACATTTTGATTTCACTACAAATATAGTTGAAGATCAGAGTGGCGGCTTACAATGGTTCCCTGGATACCAAATAAGCTAGTATGATTGTAGACATTGTTGAATGCAGAGAAGGCCTGAACTTGAGGATACTCATTCAAGACGCGGAGATCTGCCCATCATATTAGCACAGGCATTTATATTATAAGCCAGAAATTTAGAGAAAATAAGTAAATTCAAGATATAATTGCAGATAAATGATGCCACTAATATAAAATAGAGAGAGCTTTATGATATGAAAAACACTAATAAATACAAGAACACGTATCTATGCACCACAGAGCATAAATTTGAAAATTCGCAGTAGGCCAAGCAAACCCAGCAGTAGAACCATATGAGATCAAGTATGATAGAATCAACTTACATAGCCTTGAGTACATTCCTTTTCCAGGGCCCCCAGCAGAGAATGATCCACCTCCTCCCATTAGCATCTACAATATAATTAGATCTATCATTGTTTGGCAATAAAATTTCACTACAGCATGGAAATTAGGATAAAGATGCAAATGCAACAAAGGATGAGCTTAAAGCCACCCGTAAACTCACCATTCCTTGAATTTAGTCTTTGTCAACCAAAAGCAAATAATATAAACCCTAAACCTCAATTTGCCCATTCTCTTCATAATCAAGACCACTAATAATAAACCTTTTCTTTTTCAAGTAAATTAACAAGTCTTTCTCTTTTAGAGATCTAAATTTGTGTACTGCAACATTGCAGACTATATTCAATACCAAATATTTAATCAGCATTCGTCTTCTCCCAATTTTTATGGTATAGTCCTATAATGTTATTACCACACTGGTTTACCTCCTCCTTGGTTATGGTAGCAGTGGGGGTCTGAGTTGAGGATGGCAAAGTTGCACAAGAAATTCCTTTTTTAATTTTTGAAATGCAGAAACAGAGAACCAAGGACATTGTTCACTCAGAAGAAATCACGGAGAATGGCCTAAATGTATAACTTATCTCCCAATCTAGAGATAGATGGCAATGGATATCCAGTTTTACGACCAGTGAATCTTGAGCCATCAATTGCTGTTGTGGTAAATGAATTTACAAAACCAGTCAGATATTATTCAGAATTCCTCGATCAGTTTTCACTTATTGTATTATAGACATTATTCAGAATTCCTTGATCAGTTTTCACTTATTGTATTATCTTCTTTGCAACATCCAGAAAAACTACAGGGTATATAATGAGGAAGCTGAGAGAGTTTGTTTCATTTATTGTCTGTGTAGGTAATTCTGCTTAAAGAAATGATAGTAATAGTAAGTGGAGAGTTTTTTTAGTGCATTTAGCTGCACTGTAAAAGGATCCATAAACAATAGCATAATCCTAACATAACAAGGTAATTTCGACCATACAGAAATCAAATATCAAACCTGTAGAACAGTTAACGCCATTGCTTCCTTCTCTTTATGCCAACCACCAGGAAGTTCAAATGCAAGAGCAAAATGTGTTCTCTGGTCCTGAAAGCGAAAACAGAGTTAAAACATTTCCTGGATAGGAAAGAAAGACAAAAGATCCTGCTTACATATAATATTAATCATACATACCCCTGAATCAGCTTGACAACGATAATCCCCTCCAGTGTACACAGATTTTGGCTCTTCAGGACGAGGGATGCCAGGTAGGTCAGACAAAAGTGGTTCTGCTACAGACAACAGCTGGTCATGCTCAACACCAGAAGCAGCAAGTACTATCCTAGGAGCAGTAAAATTTTCCTGAAATTATCATACATCTTTTAATAATACAAAAGATGCAAACTACAGGAATAACAATAAATTCAAAATATGTAATTTGTGTATGACATATACATCTTATCTTGCATATGACACACGTATCTTATCTAGAAATCATACTTACATGAACAAATTCCTCCAAGATTGAACTGTTCAGTCTATTTATGGCGGGTTCTGGGGCAAGAAGAGGCTTAGCCAATGCACCAGAATAACCTGCAGAGTGAATTGCCTCTAAAACTAAGCCTTGAGGATTGTTGGAAGCTTCAGCAATCTCAGATTTCACCTTCAGGAGCTGCAGAGAAGTATGATTTTATTTTCAGAAGAACAACAAATCCAACATTGCCTTAAAACAGTAGCAAGCGAAATAAACCTTGTTTTGTGGGTACTAAATGATTAGACGGTAAGATCTCTTGTCATTGTACAAGAGATCTTGAGTTCAAGTTCACTGATATAAGGTGGAAAGAAATTCAGTTGATATTTATTGCAATTAAAATGGGGGAAAAAAAGACCATAAGCAAGAGCAACCAAAAGCAAAATCATTTAAATACCTGTTCATTAACCTCCCAATCAAGGAAAACAGGGTTCCTCACACAATCAATAAGCAACTCAACCATTTCAGGAACATAGGTTTTCAGAGCATCAAAGGTGTACCCCATCTGCTCCCTAGAAGCTGAGGCTTGAACATTGCCACCAATTGCCTCTACTTCTCGCACAATGCGCAAATGGCTCCGGTTTCTTGTGCTTCTGAAGGCCATACGCTCAAGCAAGTGTGTGGCACCAAACGTGATTGGTGACTCATATATTGAGCCACTATCAACATATAAACCTATTGAGGCTGCTGGGCTCTGGTTGGAAACAGAATGAAAACAGAAACTACATTAATAAGTTAGAAAATTAAATACCCAAAAAACAAGAGACCTAATATAAATATGCTCTTGACAAGACACTATATGCAAACATACCGCTGACGTTTCTGAGGCAATTTTGACGCCATTCGGAAGAGTTGTAATCTTGGTTTTACCTGGTTCAACATAATCAGGCAATGAAGGAGGAATAGAGACACCTGGAAGTGGAAAGTCTAAAGGAGGTGAGGAACTGGATCGCTCCCCAGTCAGCCAGCTAAAGATTCCACCAGAAGAGGATATTTTTGTAGCAACAGCACTTGAACTTGCAAATCTTGTGCTTGCAGGTATCCTACCACGCACATGGCCCTGCTCTCACAGTTTGATATCACAAATTATACACATATGATTTATGCTATTTAAAAACTGAAAAGATTACTATCTAATACCAACATCCCTCTATCCATAATATCATTCCACCAGACGTAAAATTCAAAAAAGATTAAAGTTCATTTCTTTAATGTTTTCAAAGTGAGTATGCAGAAAAAACCTAAACCCAACTAAATACACATTCACACATACCAGAATCCATAAGTACTGTGTTTGCATTCAAGACATCATATTCGACTTCAACAATGATTTCTTCCGATGACACACGCATTATTATTTTTCATTTCTCAAAAAACCAAACTACCGGGATCAACTTTTTCTCGTTTCCATTACATTTAGTCGCAGATCATATAGCAACATGATGCAATAAACATAACGATTGTATGATAAGAATAAAACCGCCAGATAAGCAGTAACAGATCTAGCAGCTACTAATTAAAGCAAAACGCAGATTCAAGTATCGATAAGCAAATCTTCCCAACAAATCATATTAGTTGGGTTTTGGGAGGTTCGAGAAGTTAATAACTGACCTTGAGAGAGCGAAGGCGAGAAGCTGCGGTTCTGTACATTGTGATGGACGGTGACAGTGAAACCCTAGTTTGTAAGGGCAAGTGGCGAAGACTGGCTCAAGAGGAGGTTCGCTCCGTTCCGTGTGTTCTTCGTTCGGTATTAGAGTTTGAGAATCGTGATTGGTCAATGTGTTGCGTGTGATGGACACGCGTGATCGATCAGGTCCGTTGAACGATCTGTACTGTCTGTTTCAATCTCAGCCGTCTAGTTCATTCTCTTGCTGTATCAGTCGTTGGATTGTCTGATTTTGACCACTCCTGCATTTGGGCGCGGTTGGTAAATTGGGTTGGGTTGTCTGGTTGGCACTTTTTGGGCAACCAAAATCAAAAACATATTTTTTGCGATTAAATTCATCTATCAAATAAGGTTGTAAGTAAAGGAATGTGAATTACAAAAATATTATGCTATAAAAATTAATGAATTGTAAAATACCCCCGAGGTTTATCTAAAAATAGATGAAAATATAGTTATACTTTTATTGTACAAAAACCCTAGGTAAATAGCATTTTGGTCTTTTCTCTCTCTCTTCCCTCTTTTCCCTCTCTTCCTTCAGTTCGTCCTTCAAGCTGTGGTCTTCATCGTTGCACAGCTCTAGCTTCCCTCTCTTCCCTTTCCACTGTCACGCAGATCTGGCTTCCTGTTCCTCTAGTTCATCCAACTCTACCACGTAAGGCTTCTGGTGAGTTATCGTGCACGATCAAACCTACAACTTATCACCCAGACCCATTTCTCTTCTCTCTTTGTTTCTCTCACTCTCTCTCCCCTTCGTTAGCGATCCGCTGCTTCCTTCGCTGTCGCCGCAATCGGTTCCACTCCTCTCACATTCCTTGCCGCTATTGCCGTCAGAGATGTAACAATGTCGTCGCATTCCTTGCCACTGTTGCTACTGAAGATGGAGCGATCTACTCCATCTCCATCTCATATGAAACTGTTCGGCTCCATCGTAGATATAAATGGAATTGATCGGCTCCATTTCAAATTTGGGTTTTTTGTTTTTTTTTTTTAACTTTTAAATATGTTCTACTCCATCTTATCTTCATCTCAGATTTTGAGATTTGATTGTCTTAATTTGCTAGTTTTGATAATTTTTTTTTTTTTTTTTGAAACAGCTAGTTTTGATAATGTTGGTGAAGGAGTGTTGATGTATTTGATGATATTGATTCAGATATGTTGATGAAATTATATTGATTTTCTTGTTCTTGATGATGTGTTGAATATTTGGGTTTTTGCAAATGATGGTTTTGAAGATAACCAAAATCTCTTCAATTTAAATTTTTTTTATTTTAAACTTTTTTAAGATCTGAGTAGATCTTCAAGCTAAAGATCTGGATCTAGATCCTAGATCGTCAACTTGAAAATCAACCTAGATCTTCAACTTTGTTTTTTATTTTTAATTTTAAGTTTTTCCATTTTTTTAAAGATCTGCATAGATCTTCAAATTAAATATCTAAAATCCAGATCTTCAGATTGATAATTTAGAGTACCTAGATTTTCAGGTTAAAGATTTAGATTACCCAGATTTTCAACTTAGTTTTTTCGATCATATTCATGGGCAATCTAGTCAACTTACAATATTAAGGGTAGTATAGTCATTAGCCTAAAATTCTGGGCAAACCTTAAAGTTAACGAAAGTCAATTGGTGACATAAAGGTTTGGTGTAATAAAATGATAAATATAGCCTTAGAGGGGTTTTGTGCAATTACTTCCTATAAAAATCTATAAAATAATAATAATAATAATACAGAAACGTGACAATTAGAGATTTCAGTGAGTATTATGTATCTTCTTTTTTTTTTTTGAACTTGAGTATTATGTATCTTACACATATGCCATTAAAAATATTGGTTCAATGTTGTTACTCGACCTATCTCAAATTAATTATAATATTTTAAAAAATGAATTACGTAATTTATTAAAAATTAAAAATAAAAATTACATAACTTGTTCTTGTTTTATGACAACTATCCTGCAATTATAAGAGAAAATTTTAATTTAATGATTATTATTTAGTAGAATCATATTTAATGCAAGAATTGTGTCAAAACATCATCAATTAGAAATAAAATTTTGTATTAATAATTTGTGAAAACAAAATAGCGAATAAATTGATCGATGTTATGGTACCCACATCCATTTTTTATCCTCGAAACTCATGATTCAACTCCACAACTTATAAAGTACATAAAGCAATCTTAACCAGATGTTTTTCTTTCCAAACACATTTATTCAATCAACCAAATCCCAGAAGGAATTGCACATTCCTAACCAAACAAATTGTTAGCATAGTCTTGAAATTTTTTCCCACATGTTCCATGCTTGAACTGGGTAAGTTAGGTTTTTTCCTTTAAAGACAATTACTTTTGAAATTTGTCAAGAGGAATGGGATAAAGGCATCCAAACATCGTTCAAATACCATGTTGTGCGTGTAGCATTTGTTCATCAAACTTCATTTTTTTATATATACATTTCAATTAAGTTTCATCTAATTATTTTCCCGATAAATTTAAATAATTTAATCCTATTAAACAAAAGTTAAAAAAAAAAAAACTAATAATTACATACTCTTTTCTATTGAAGACCATTTGTAACATGGCTTCCCCCCCTAAAAAAAAAAAAACTACTTTACATCAAAATAGAGATGATCAAATCAATTTAATTTTGACATACATATACTAAAGAAATCCTACAATTGAAGGTCTTATATAACTTTTTCTTATTTTTTGTGATGATAATTAATAAATATCAAAAATGTATGGATACCTTTTTTTTTTTTTTTTTTGAGAATGGATACTTCTTTTATTATGAACAAGAGATTAATATAGATTCTAGGTTCAAATTTTGCTCAGACTAAAGATGCAGAGAGGTTTAATCTATTTTTATGGTAATATTAAAATAAAAAGAAAAAAGATCAATGCATTTATAAAGGATATTGTACAAGTATACTTATATTGCAGTTATTCATAGAAAGGACATTGCACTAAAGGTGATGTCGTTTCTGGTTTTCCATTACTAGAATGACAAGCATGGTCATTCTTCTCTGCTATATTTCTCTTTCAGTTTGATTTTCATATTCCAAATGCCTACAACTTAAAACGGAGAATAAAGTTCTAAAAAGGAATGCCCAAATGTTCCACGGTGCATGAGTGGTCTAACAATGCATTAATGCTTATTTCAACCGTAGCTTCCAGGTGAAGATAACTCAGGCCAATGGAAGGAACCGCTGATTAAGGGAAGAGAGAATAAAACCTGTTCCTTACATGATTGCAACTACAAGGCTCCCACAATCATTTATTATATCGAAAGAGAAAATGTAATATAACGAGAATATTTTAAATACAGAGTAATCAATAAGTTTTTTTAAATTAAAGATTCTCTATTATCATTTTTTTTATTAATCTTTCGATAATCTAGTGATACATCAGCACTTGAAAAAATGAATGATCAAAATTGATAGATTTTTTTCCTCTCATACATCATTCAAACTTAAATTATTCTTATAAAAAAATTAACACCATATCAACATTGAAAGAGAATCATTATCCCTTTTTTTTAAGATTATATGGATTAACTATTATATATGCTCATGATATGCTGAAATAGGGAGAATAATGATAAAGACTCCCATACATCATTTTGCAATGGAATATTGGGGGCTGTTGCATTTGTGCTCTATCCTCATATACGTTGTTGGTATTACCTACTTCTTTTAATAAAAAAAAAATTGATTCTATATAAGATGAAAACATGGAACCTAGAAGTGGTCTTACAATATGCAATTCAACTTTAGTTATCCAAATGGAGAAATATTTTTTATCTTCATTTGTTCTTTCTACTTGCATCCTGAAGCAAACTTGATGCTATTCCTAAATTCCAATTCAATATTCACGTATTTTTTTCCTTCTGACCAATGAGCACCATTTCTTCAAGGATATATATATATATATGTGTGTGTGTGTGTGTGTGCAGTGTAATGGAAGCTCTGGGTTCTCTCATAACTTATTCCAGCAACAAAGACAATGGCAACATTGCTGAATGGCTCAACATTCTCTGGGTTTTATGATTGCCAGAGTGTTGTGAAGAAGCAAATTACAACTCGCTGGCCAAATATGTACTTTCATCAAAGGCTGTTTAAGGGTGAGGAGTAAAGTCAAAAGTCAATTTTGATCATTATGTCTGAGTCGCCACAAAATTAGAATGTAATCAAATTAATTTATTCCATGTGTTTCTCAGACTTTAAAATGAAGTGCTTGATATCACCAGCGGCCAAATTTGATTGGTCGTCCATGACACATCGTGGGGGCGGTAATGTGTTTAAAAATAGAGGGATAAATGTTCTGTCTCCAGAGAGAACAGCGCCAAGTTTTGCACCTGAATTTCTTGATGCAAGTGAAGATGAATATGATGGGGTCATAATTGATCCAGAAATCTAACCCTCCAGTGCAAATGCATTTGTTTCTGCTTTTCGTGCTTCTTTGTCCTATTGGAAGTCCCAGCTTTGACGCACATTTGTGTTAGAGAATTTTATATTATTGTTTATGAGTCTAGCGGTTAATGTAACTTTGTTCATACACTTTGAAGGTATCACATCATCCTAGTTGTGACTTGTGCGTTCACAATTTTACAGTGGTCTTGGATCGCAGCCTAATTTGTTCCTCTTCGATAGACATTCCAATGCTTATTTTGACAGACATGGAAATGATGCTTTTGTTTTGTATAACGGGTTTATTAAAGCAATTTTATTTTGACTGGAGAACAAAAAATTGATTATTATTATTTTTTAAATAAACAAAAATTTGATTTTATGATACTTAAAAGAGGTAGGAATTTGAAAAGTGATATTAAACACAAGTAGTCGCGAAGTTCAAGTTGGTTTTCTGAGAGGACATACGAAGGCACCACTAGTTTAAACTGATTTTCTTATTTTGTATTATAGGTATAGTAAATTGAAGTTGAAGTTGTTGTATGTGACATATGAATTTCTATACAAATAGAGGGGAAGAAGGGAGTACGGCCGAAGATACTACCGGAGCAGGCTGATCTTGTTCCAATTGCAATTCACGTAACAACTCAAATGCTTTACAATAGCTTAAAACTCGATCGTGTCCTAATTGTTGTATTCAAGTTCTCTATTTCTAACATGTCCAGGAAGGTTTCAGCTACCCCCAAGCTGAACCAGGATACTTGATGTTAACATACTGGATTCCTGACGAGCCCTGCATGCTTCCTGGTAGCCCTTCGCATCAAATTGACGTAGGAGGATTCGTGATCAATGACAAAAGAGAGGTCCCATTAACAGTACCTTTCCCTTTCTTATCACACTTTTCTTTTATTCTTTGTATTTTTCACATTCTAGCTGTATTCAATATTTAGGTGCTTGTTGTAAAAGAAAAAAGTCCTTGTAGTTGCTCTCGTGTGTGGAAGTTTCCTACTGGCTATATCAATAAGGTGATCCCTTGTACTTCTTTTACCATTTCATTTTGGAAAATTGTTGCTCATACGATTTTATATAACAATATAACATCACGTCTCTTCTTAAAAATCAGTCTGAAGACATATTCTCTGCGGCTATAAGAGAAGTGAAAGAAGAAACTGGTGTAAGAACAATTACTCTATTACCTATATCTTTCTGAAATTTTTGGGTTATATGGGCTTGGGTCGGGTTCACCCAAGATGACCCAAAGACCCAAACCCGGATCCAATATCTGATTGGATCAGATCATTTAACTGCTATTAGCAGTTTTATAGAAGTTTTGGTTGGTTTCATAACTGCACATGACAGTTATATACTGATGCAAATATAACATGATGGGAATCAGAGTGTGCAAGTGTGTGAAAAACAAGCATGCAGTAGAAACCAGAAAGAGCAGAATACAAAACAAAAGCAGAGGAAAACAGGGCAAGGTAATTTATAATTGTGAATTGAGTTTTCTTTCCATATTTTATGATTGAATTCCGACCCAGTTGAACAACACGAAATCTTGATCATATTTGCTGAAGGACGGGTACGCTTTTTCTCATTGTTTTTCATGTTTTAATATAATTTATATATATATTGTTAATGCATGATTATTGATTTACAGAGACTAACACCAATAACATCATCACAATTTTAATTTACAAAGAAAGTGTCAATTTATATTCTCTCTTAATTTTCAGATTGACACAAATTTTCAGGAAATGGTTGCTTTCAGGTAATGTTGTCATCTATCACATACTTCAAGCTACGACACGAATATTATAGCCATCTTTTTTCAATTTCCCCCTTTGTAATTTCCTCTTTTGTGCACAACTCCGTTGACATGTACACCTTGCAGCTTTCGAGAACTCGGATATACTCTTTATGTGCATGCTCAAGCCGCTGCCATCTGAAATCACGATTGATGAGAAGGAAATTCAAGCTGCTAAGGTCACAACTGAAGTAGCAAGGGTCTCTGAATTTGATTTGTCTTTATTCTTCTTCTTATTATTTTGTTTGTCGTCTTCCTCTAGCTTATTGTGTTCAGTTTTAAATCTCCTCAGTGGATGCCACTCGATGAATTTGTTCGGCAGCCGTTTTATCTGGACGACCACATGTCAAGAAAAGTTATCGACCTTTGTGTCAAGGCCTATGAAGATCGCTACAATGGATTCGTTGCCTGTCAATTGACCTCAAAATTAGATGGGAAATTGTCATCCTTGTATTACAGTGATTAAATTGAAAAATTACTCTTATATATCACTATGATTTGAAGTAAATTATTCACTGTAAAGTAACACTATGTAATGAGCAGTGTTATTGACACTTTACCAGTATCATTTTGCCGCTATTATATTATTAGATTCAATACTCATTTAACAAAAATTTTAAAACCCATATATATATTTTAGATACTGAGATGAACATATATAGGAGACAATCTAAATCAAATTGATAAGATCATAATAGTATGATTGGAATCAATAATTCTTATATGATTGAGAGTTTACCATCTTAGATTAAAAGATAATTTATATATATAAAATAAAATTTTATTATTAAGATAATTTATATATATGAAATAAAATTTTATTAGATGAGATAGGATGTTAAATCATGATGTCTGCTCCAACTGCAGCACCCGGCATTTGACAAAACCCTTATAATAGTTAAAAGAAATTAATTTAGAAAAGATACCATGATAGGATTTGTGGGGCATCGATGCATGAACTTTAACTTTTTACTTTTTTTGAGCCCAACTTGTCATATTCTTGCAAGTCTAATTTGTGAAGCACTAATTAAGAAGTAGTCTGATCCATTGATTAAGATGAGAGAATATTCAAATCTACTGTGACTAATGGTATCATAATGGAATATTCTTCCTTAAGTAGCTCTACAACGAAAATGTCAAACCAAGAATTTATATTTATATACAAAATACGCGCCAACATTTGTTTGTTTTCCATAAATAATAGGCATCAACATTTGAATCAGTGTTGAAAAAAAAAACATTTGAATCAATGAAAAAGGAGACATTTATTTGCATTTAAGAGGAGACAGGCAATGACCGTAGTTAAGCTTCCAGAAGCGAGAGGCTGGTTAGTCCGTAGACAGTACGCGTGAGACATGACAAAACAGGTGGAAATCTAGAGGGTTCCCAAAGGCCACACCCACACTCAGCTTCCATGAAGCTCGTGTCCCTGCCTCCTTTTTAACAAAAGTTATGGTTCCAGTACCACACACACGTCACTCACTGCGTGTGACCCCACTCCATTTCGGTTCTGCAACTCTAGAAGCTTTGGCCGTTTGGAGGACGGCCATTCATCTGTATTTCTGGTCAACTGCTATTAACGGGCATTAATTTTTTTTTTTTCAATTCAATTAACAGAATAATTTGGTCCACGCCACCGGAGCAAAAAAAAAATTGACTGACACATTCATTGGGAATATATATATATGAAATTTTGGTGTAATGCGAGTTGCAAATAATAATGCAGTTTTTTTAAAAGACAGAAAATAAGAGAAAAATTAATAAATCAGTGGATGTATTCAATCGTTATACTTTTTTTAATAAATGATTTTTATAAAATTGTATGAACTTTTAATAACTTTACGAACACATGAAAAATTCTCATAAATTTTTATGATTTTTTTTTTTAAATTTCATTAACTTTAATAAACTTTTAAAAAAAATTATGAAAGACTTTTATAAACTTCCACATACTTTCATACATTAAACTTTCATTAACTTATAATATAATATACACTTTATAAGATAATAAAACTATATCTATCATGTCAATAATGATGAAAAAGTATGACACATAAAATAAAAGTTAAGTCACCTTAATTACATAAATTGACATCAAGTATTTTAAGTGTTTCATTTTCATTTTATATCTTCTATGAAAAATAAAATCTCTAATATAAAAGAGAATGTGAGGTTTGTTTTTTATAATTAACAATAAAAGTCTACAAAAATTTTGAGGGGGAGTGGGAGAAAATTTATGGAGTTTACTTATTATAAATTTAACATAAAAGTCTATCAAAATCATTAAAATTTAAAATTTCATAAAATTTATTATCATTTTGAATACCTCGTAACTTTTACAAACCTATAAAAAATTTTGATTGAATACCTCACAACTTTTCTATACTTTTTAAAATTCTATATTGATTAACAGATGATTTTTAAAAATTCTATAAAAGTCATTAAAAGTTTAGATAGAACAAAAGTTGACATATGAATGTGATGTGATACTATTGATTCATTGTTAATTTTATAATATAAATTTAATCAATTTCCATTAATTTGATATTTAATTATTAATGATGCCAATTGTGTTTTTTGTTTTAACCTATAAAACACTTGTATATATGAACATGAATTATATCATACCAAAAAATCACATGACATCACAATTAATAAAACTATTATTTATAATACACATTTATTAAAAAACAACTAATTATACAGATATATTTAAATTTAGATTTAAGACAAATTTTAACGGAAGAAAATTTGACTTTATTATTTTTTTTTTTATTGTGGAAGAAAATTTGACTTGCCACCCAAGTTTTCTTTACTAAAGAAATGGCCGGTTTGAACTTGAAATTTCCACCTTTCAAAAGAGGAAAAAAAAAGTCCATCCAATAATTCACGTGCCACTCAAGGCAGAGACTGGACGTCAATCAAAGACCATAATATCAACACTAGTATCTTCAAATCTGTTAAAATGGTCAAAAACACCAGCGGTTTTCAAGCCACTATCTTCTCGGCCACCCTATTAGTACAATTTTCTATATATAAAGTTTTCTTGTACGGCAAAAACCTGAAGGCAAAACATAGCCATCCAGTTCGGCTTGTTGTGTATAAAGCCGTTGAAAAACCAAACACAGGCCAACTACAAGTCTACAACTGTTTTTTTTTTAATTATAAATATATATATTTACGTAGTTTTGTTACTGTTTCTTTTGATGTGGATGGTCTCCTTCTTCTATTTTCATTTGGGTCAAACACCAGTTTTCCGTCTCCCGTAAGTATGGATTTACCTGTCTCTTTCGCTTCTACATCGCTTGCCTCTGTAATTGAATGGAATCAATATCTGTCGGGTCCTCCCCGCCATCATCTCCTTCGTCAATATCTTCATTGAAATCGCGTTTCGTGAAGCCTTCTTCTTTTTGGATTTCGAGTCTTAGAAAGTTCTCTTCGGTCAGTTTTAATTGTTCAAGTTGGTTTTCTGGTTCTAATAGTAAACATCATAGTAAAGCTGTTTTCATGGGGTCTGCTGGGAATTTAAAACCAAAAACTGTGACTGGTCCAGCCGGTTATATTCTTGAAGATGTTCCTCATTTGTCTGATTATATTCCTGATGCTCCTGTAAGTTGTTCTAATCATCTTGCTTGTTTGTTTTATTGTTTTGGTGTTGTGTATGGTAATGTTGTCTTTGATTCCTTGAATGATCCGTTCATTTGGTAGCTGAGTAGTTGAAAAAGGAAGTAAGACAACAACAAAAAAAAGAAAAAAAAGAATCTGAATTTTATTATTTAAGTTAGTTTCTTCTTTGATAAAATTTGTCCATTTTTTTTTGAAGTTGTTTTCTAGTTCCATGTTTGAGAAGCTGAGGTTTTGCTTTCGAAAAATCTTTTGAACTGTTTCCCTAATTGCCTTACTTGGAGGCGCAATTTGATCTTAAAATTTGTTGATCTTTTCATTTTGTTCTTGTCTTATTTTATTTTTGGTGTGGCAGACATATCCCAACCCATTGCAAGACAATCCTGCATACTCGGTTGTCAAGTAAGTTGATTTAGCGTCTTTTAGATTTCAAAATTCTGTTTCTGTTTCTGGGGTCGGCTTTCGAGTAACTTATGTTCACTGGATCAATTTTACATTTTGCCAGGCAATACTTTGTTCATGAAGATGACACTGTGCCACAAAAGGTCAGTCTTTCCTTCTAACTTGGTCTGTTTATTTTTTGTTTTAATTTTCAGTATAGGTAAAAGTTTTTCAACTGGTTGTTTAAACGTTAGAATTTTGTCTTCATTAATTGATTTTAGCATATTAGTTGGTTACTAAGAGTTTAAGAGGTCTGCCTGTTCATTAATTTATAACATAACTTGGGTTTAGAGAGTCAGATCTGAAATAAAATTCTTAATGGCCAACTTGCCAACTTTCTTCAGTCAGTGCCCAAATTGCCAGAGGGCCGGGGCTAGACACGGTTTTCCATTGATCTTGTGTGATGACTGAAGCTAAAGTTACTGGATGCATCCCTGTTTTATGAGGTAGACTGGAGTTATATAGGTTGTATATGCTTTAAGAGATGAGACTTAAAGATAAAAGTTCTTTTACTTGTATGCTAAAATTTTCTTTTTAATTGTTACAGATTGTGGTTCACAAAACTAGTCCAAGAGGTATTCATTTCCGGCGAGCTGGACCTCGTCAAAGGGTATGTTGTTAATTACCTCATGCATAAGATTGGACATAAGGAATTACCTGCATTTAGCTTACAGATTCATTCTGATGTCAATGTTACTCAGGTGTATTTTCACTCAGACGAAGTTCATGCTTGTATCGTGACATGTGGTGGCCTGTGCCCTGGACTCAATACCGTGATTAGAGAAATTGTGTGTGGCCTGTACCACATGTATGGCGTGAAGAGAGTGCTGGGAATAGATGTAAGTAACTATTCCAACCTCAACTTGAATACATTTTATGAGTTTAGTATTCCACCACTCCGCTGCACTCTTGCTTGTGCATTATAAGAAAGAGCTTGTGAACTCCAATCTGAAGCCTCTTAAACAGTTCTTATAGTTTTCATATGGCACGCATTGGACTACCACCAACAACGCAAAATGCAACATTTGTTCTTTTTTGGTGGGACTGAAGGATCGTTTGAGTAATTTTACAAAATTTTATTTATGCTGAACAGCATATTATGTTCAACATGTAAAAATATTCATGAGTGACTTGAAAAGTAACCATGTCATGTCAGCCTACACGTTGCCTTTACACCGACATAGATGCCCTATCCCAGTTCAGAAGACATGGCAAGATCTTTCGTTAGATCAATTGGAGGTTCTGAATGTCTTGTGTTTTCTAACTTTATTGTTTGCAAAGAGCTACATCTTAATTATTGTGAATGAACTTATTTAACACCACTGAATTTAGTAATTGTAAATGAATATTATTTTTATCCGTATGATTTGATAATATCTCAATCTGATATGATAAAGGATTTTGTAGGGAGGATACAGGGGCTTCTATGCTAAAAATACAATCAATTTGACCCCTAAAGTTGTAAATGATATCCATAAACGTGGTGGAACCATCATCGGTACTTCACGAGGTGGCCATGATACTTCAAAGATTGTTGACAGCATTCAGGATCGTGGAATTAATCAGGTGTGTGGAAGAATTACATGAATCCATTATGACTTGGATGATAACTACGTGAAAAAATGGATGCTGAGTTTTTGTTTTGCCGCACCTCAGGTTTTCATTATTGGAGGAGATGGGACTCAGAAAGGAGCATCTGTTATATTTGAGGTAATTCCATTGTAGAGTATTAGTCCATTTAGTTATTCAAAGAAATTTATGCATCTAGCTATAAACTCATTTGTTTCTTACCCTTTTTTTCAGCATCTTGTTTGCTGTGATAGTTAACAGTTTCCTTGCTTCTTTATTTTTTGACTAAAGTAATAATTTCATAGTTGGAAACCGTAGAACTAATTGTGATCTATGTGCATATATCTTGAAACTTTTTTTTTTTTTTTAATTCATACAGGAAGTCAGAAAACGTGGTCTCAAAGTTGCGGTTGCTGGAATCCCAAAAACCATTGATAATGACATTCCGGTACCTTTCTTGGCTCATTTAAGTGCTGCAATGTTGTTGAGTTGAATATGAAATCCTGTACCTCAAGATTATTCTCACTATCCAAGTTGTTTATTACGCGACAGGTTATTGACAAGTCCTTTGGCTTTGACTCTGCTGTTGAGGAAGCTCAACGTGCTATAAACGCAGCACATGTTGAAGCTGAAAGTATGGAGAATGGAATTGGACTTGTGAAGTTGATGGGTCGCTATAGTGGTAAGCTCTTGTTTTTAGTTGGATTCATCATCAATGATGCGTTGTTGTATTGGACTTCCCAGAGACATTTTTTTTTTTTTTTAATAATCCGTCATCAATAATGCGATTCTCTTCTTACTTAATGGTAAATCTAAGCATTCTCATTGTAGGAATCTAAACTTGGTAAGTGATGCAGGTTTCATTGCAATGTATGCTACTCTTGCCAGCCGAGATGTGGACTGCTGCTTAATTCCAGAGTCACCCTTTTATCTTGAAGGCAATGGTGGACTTTTTGAATATGTTGAGAAACGACTCAAAGAAAATGGACACATGGTTATTGTGATAGCAGAAGGGGCAGGACAGGAGTTGGTTTCTGAGAGTATGCATTCGGCTACCCAGCAGGATGCTTCAGGAAACAAACTTCTTCAAGATGTTGGGCTGTGGCTATCACAGAGGATCAAAGTAATTTCAATCTTTTGCTTATGCAATCCTTAGTTTTCTTCCTTGTTTTTTAAATCAATATAAACTAAATAGAATAAGTCAATAATGTGAATCTTCGGATAATTTAATTGGTCCCATTCTGGATTTTGCAGAACTATTTTAAACAAAAGAAGATGGTCTTGAATCTTAAATATATAGGTTGGTGGCTGACTTTTCGAAATATTGTATTCGACTCACAGAAGCTTGTTGTTCGTTGTTGTGTTTAAACATTGAACTCCATTTTCTGGCAGATCCTACATACATGATTCGTGCTATTCCAAGCAATGCATCTGATAATGTGTACTGCACTCTCCTTGCTCAAAGTGCTGTGCATGGAGCAATGGCAGGGTACACTGGCTTTACAGTTGGTCTTGTCAATGGCAGACAGACTTACATACCCTTCTATGTGAGTTCATCTTATACAAATACACACATTTTCAAGTTTTGCAGAAGAAATAGGACTGCAAACTTTCTAACTTTTGTCTTTGCCGCTTTTCCTCTTGCACTTTTTTATTTACATTAACCTTTCTCATCATATTCATGAATGTGCCTCATAGCATACATTTTTCTTTAACTATATGGAAAGTGGAAGTTTATTGTTTTACATTGTTTAATTGTTGAGTTGTTGGTATACAGCGAATCATTGAGAAACAAAATAAGGTTGTGATTACCGATAGGATGTGGGCGAGGCTGCTATCTTCCACAAATCAGCCAAGTTTTTTGAGCGCCCACGATGTCGATGAAGAGAAGAAAGAGGAGGAAGGAACAGCATCCCAGCTGTTGGATGATGAGATTTGTAGTGACGACATTCCAGGGAACAAAGAGACTAGCAACGTGTAATTGAGATTGATTTCGCAAAGCTATTAGATCATTTCCATCATTGCCTTGGCCAACAACCAGAATAGCCTGCTCCCTTATATTCTTCCCTGCGGCCTATAATTAATATATATGTGTATCATTTATTTTTCTATTTAGTTGTAAGTTAATAATGTTTGTGTTGAGATTTTGTATGGATATGAAAATAATATTGATGAAAGTTGTATGTATAATGTGATGATCATACTGTGCTAATCCATTGTTGTTGCGATTGCACGAATTTTTTTGGTGTAGAAAATGGAAAGTTAACTCTAGCGACTTTATTGAGTTACTGTGTGGGAAATGGTTCTGTACATTTTCTTCATCAATGTACAACCATGAGCATTTTGGTTCATGATTTTGGTGGAGGCAACATGGAATTCCCCTCCACAGGTGCCTTTCAAATTTTTTTTTTCTTTTCTTGATTTTGTATACTAGCAATTTGTTTTATTAGTGTAAAGTTACATAGATTTAATTAATGGGCAATAATGGTTCTGAAATATATAATGGAGTTTACAACGCAAAGCCACTATAATGAAGTTCAAAATAAGCTCTCGCAGTGAATATATATTAAAAATCCAAAATAAGAAATCATTTAATTAAAAAATAAAATGAATAATTAGGATTGAATTCTCTGCTCATTTCAACTTTTTCCCCTATTTTTTGACAAATAATTAAACGAATTTTTATATAAATTTATAATTTTAGTATCAAGACACCTAAATTCTTATTTCATAATCCGGCAAGTGGTGTCGTTGGTATTCACGCTATCCCTATGCTTCTTACATCTCATGATGTATTTCCCACCAATCATTGTGTGGATTGTCCTTCATCTTGTGTGAGTTTCTTCTCACCAAAATATGAATTGTTCTTTTTTGTATGAAAGCTACTTCTTAGATCATGTCCTAGAGTTTAAATCCCGTCTGATTCTAATAGATCCTTAGGTTTATGTCGGTTATCAAAATAATAATAATAATAATAAAATATCTTAATCCAGTGTTGTTTTATTTACGCTTACAAATTAAAGTCAAGAATTGAAATTAATTAATAAAGCATGACCGACCAATTATAATTGTAAAAAGAAAAGGTTTATAGTATAATTAAATTTTCGCCTAATCGTTAAAGAGGAGAAAAAAGCGAGGTGTGGGAAGAGTAGTGTAAAGGAACATAGGAAGTTGCAAGCGTGAGAGTGGCGTTTGGGTGGATCTGGAAAGATGGGGATCAGATTCATATTGATGGTGAACAAACAAGGCCAGACCCGCCTTGCTCAATACTACGAATGGCTTACTCTCGAAGAACGACGCGCCCTTGAAGGCGAAATCGTCCGCAAGTGCCTCGCTCGCTCCGAGCAACAGGTAGCCTCAGATCTCCATTCACCTTCCTCTTTCTATTCTTATATTCTGAATTAAAAGGTTTAAATTCTACCTTATGTTTTTGCTTGCGAGGAAAACAGTGTTCTTTCGTTGAGCATCGCAACTACAAAATTGTGTATAGACGCTACGCATCTTTGTTTTTTCTGGTCGGAGTCGACAATGATGAAGTAAGTTTTAATCTTCATTTACGATAATGGAAGTACCAATTATATATCGAACGTGACATATTTTTTAAACATTTTCATGTTTGCAGTTTGTGAATTCTGACACAAATACTTGGCCAATTGAAAAAATATAGCAACATATATTTAGGTTTTCTAGGATTCGAGGTTATTTATTTGTCAGTCTTTAAGGATTTAGATGGATCATACATGTCAACCTGTGAAGCCACCTTTGAATTCTAACATGACTGAAAATTCAATTAAAAGTGTTGAAAAAACTATTCAAAGCGTGCTAGAAATATAAATCATACTTGAAAATAAAACTATGATAAAACCTTGCACGCAGTTAGTAAATTATGAAACGATTGAACCATGGCCACGAAGATTAGTAGAAAAGTGGTTTTGGTTGAATAATAGTACTTCTTTAAGTTCTGCTTGTTCTGCTGTTGCAACCAAGTATGTTTTTTTCTCTACATTCATTGTCTCAAATTTTCTGCTTCCATGTTGCAGAATGAACTTGCTATTTTGGAATTCATTCACTTGTTAGTTGAAACCATGGACCGCCATTTTGGCAATGTGGTAAGATTTATCATACACCAACACAGTTGTTGTTACTCAGCTTGTCTATTGGTTCTTATTATGTTCAGGGTATCTAAAATTTAATTTACTCGAGTTTCTTATCTATTTAAATTTTGTCAGTGTGAGCTAGACATCATGTTTCATTTAGAGAAAGCACATTTCATGCTGGAGGAAATGGTCATGAATGGGTGCATTGTAGAGACAAGCAAGTCGAACATTCTGAGCCCAATACAGCTGATGGACAAATCATCGTGAAATATAGTTCTAAGTGCTATAGGGTTCATACGAGATTGTGATGGGTTCAATCATGGTTGTGTTGTTTCCTAACGTACAATTAAGTTTAAAGCTTCATTAAAACTTGTAGTTTCTCCTTCACAAGTGAAAATTTTAGTGGTTGATTGTATTGATTCATAATAATATAAAGTTGACGGATAAAATTACAAGCTCCTTGATTCTTTGGATATTTGCTTTTGTTGAGGTAGCAGTAGTATATTTGTCCCTTTTATGTAACCTTTTTTTAATGGATGAATTGATTTACTGAGAGAAACAATAAGATGTTACTTCCAACCTAGGCTCATACAAGTCTGGCCAGGAATCATTTTATTAAATAGATGAAATTGATTCATAGTATTCAAAGTCCTCGTAGATGAATAGAAACAGGCTCCAATTTCGGCCGGAGCTTTTATTTGGAACTCAAATTGGATCCCCTGGATTATAGAAAAAAATAAAATAAAATTAGCTCCAATTGACTATGTATATACAGAACGTCTAATCCTTGACAAAATACAAACTATACAGCAGCAAATCCCGAAAGCTTGTCAAACCAATTAGCCTCTACTCTTCTGCTGTATGTTTCCATCTGCAGATGAAAAACAAATCAAATGGCAGCCGGCTTCCCATCCTTTCTTGGATCACACACTGCCGTGAGCGTTCCATGGAAAACATTGCCATTCTTAATATCTTTTCCATATTTTCGGCCTATATAAACAGGGTTTTGCAGGGACTGAACAATAAGCTGTGTGATCGCTCCTCCTGCCTTGGCCTGAAGTTGGTGACCCCTGTCTTCCAAGAAAAGCCGTCTTTCATCAGCCAGCTCAATGTGGTCGCCGTCAATCATGGTCCAGTTTTCGTATAAAACTACATTTGGTATTAGCTGCAGAAAATCATGGTAAATGTCAGTTGAACAAGTTAGAAATTAGCTGTAGAAAATCATGGTAAAAGTCAGATGATAAAACTACATTAGAAATTAGTTGCAGAAAATCATGGTAAAAGTCAGTTGAACAAGTTACAAACCCTATGGTAGACCCTTGGATTCTGAACTGCCACTAAAGGATCCATCCCCAAGACAAAATGGTTAATAAAAACTTGGGTTACTGCAGGAATGATATACATTCCACCACTACCACCAATGACCCCAACCACCTGATCATCCTGCCGAGTGAGGACACAAAAGTGAGTTTACTGCAGAACATAAGTCTTCAAAGAGAGTAGAGCAAGTGTCTATCAAGAAGAGCTCAATTCTAATTTACAGAGTCAAATGTTGAGTTTTGCCATCACTTGTAGCTTTGTGATCATAAACCGATCAGTAAGATGTATAAGAACCGAGTGATGAAATTTGTACCTTAGTAACAATCAGAGGAGTCATGGAAGACAAAGGTCTCTTGTTTGATTTGATAAAATTTGCTGGAGCAGGAGGTAGCTTGTCGGGTGATATCTCTGTGGGAGTTGAGAAGTCATCCATCTCATTGTTGAGCACAATTCCAGTAGAAGGGGAGAGCATCCCAGCTCCAAAAACAAAATTTACTGTTGTGGTCATAGACACAGCATTTCGATCTGCATCTACAATGCAGAAATGGCTTGTACCATGATCTCTAAGCTGGCTCCATCTGGACATAAGAGACAAAAAATTCACTCTCACAAATCATAGACAAGATAGGTCAATTTTATCAGCAAACAAACAGGTTTCTTTTGATTTTCCAAGTTCTAACACCTGTACATATAGTAGTCTGCGGAGAAAGTAGTGTTGTCAAATATTCTTTGCTGAATTTTCTTGGCATAAGTCGGTGAAAGCATTTCAGACATAGTTTTGCTTATGTCTACAAAATTAGGGTCACCCAAGTTCATTCGAGCAGCAAACATGTGCTTAAGTGCTTCAATCAGTCGATGTAGACCAAGATTTCCTTTTGCAGCATCTAAACTTCCATAGCTATCCAAAATGTTTAAAACCTGGTTCACATCAGTGTTTAGATTAGTATCCTTCATATACTTTCACTATAATGAAATGCAGAAACATACCATCGCAAATATGAAGGATTTTATTGTCCAAAAATGGTCCATCCAGTCTAATGCTTGATCATGGATGAGTATTTCCCTCATTAGAGAGTGTGGATTAATCAAATACATTTAAGGCCAAACAATGCTTAACTATCAGATACAAGGCATTGAATTTTTCAGAAGGTACATATATGCGCACAGAAAGCCAGGAAAAGGAAAAAATTATCACCCACCATGGCGAGCCCAAGTGTTCCACTTGATGGAGGGGGCATTCCATGTACATTGTACCCCATCACATTTGCAGACATTGCATCCACAACATCGACCTTGTAATTCCGTAAGTCCTCCATTGTCAAAATCCCACCAGCCTCTCTTGCATCTTTAACTAACTTCTCACCAACTGTTCCATTGTAGAAGGCTTGTGGCCCCTGGTCAGCCACTGCCTCTAGGCTTTGAGCTAGCTTAACATTGTAGCATTTATCACCTGCTTGTAACAATTTCCCATTCGGTGCAAACACTTCCCGTAAGCCAGGGTCATTCTTAATTTTCTGCATGCTCTGGGCTATGTGCAATGCCAGACAAGGAGCAACTATAAAACCATCTCTGGCAAGATTTATTGCAGGTTGGAAGAGCGTCTTCCAAGCCAAACGCCCATGTTCCAACCAAGCTTCATGAAGGCCAGCTATCTCACCAGGAACTCCCATAGATAATGCACCTACAGACTTGTCCGCAGAATTGTTTTGGTACATATTCTGTTTTCATTTTATTTATTTATTTTAAAAAATAATAATAATAAATAAAACAATAAAAAAACACCACAAAACAAGTTTTGAGTCAAAACTTAAAGCTATAAGATCTGCAAACATTGATAATCTCTAAACGTCCAACAAGTCCAACCTAAAAGATCTGCGAACATTTAGATTTCGGTAAAAATGAAAACCATTTGATCCTCCAGCTCTTTTATGCCACCTTTTTTTCATTTAGATTGGACCCATTGAACCATGGAGTACTTACAAAACATGTCAATCTCAATTAATGTACTGGCTGAAGGAGAAATTTATGAACCTCTGAAGCAGCTAGAGGGGCAGTTTCCCTCATGTCAAATGCTTGAGCTTTTGCAGTCGATGAAGATCGAACAATCATAAATGCCCCACCTCCTATCCCACTTGACATGGGATTAACAACGCCAAGACACAATGCAGTTGCCACGGCAGCATCAACAGCGTGCCCACCCTGCCTAAGCGTTGATGCACCTATTTCAGAACAACGGCCATCATCAGCCGCAACAACACCTTTCTCTGACTCAATAATGTCACCTTGATTGACTTCGATCCTTCCATTGTACTTGTTTTCACCTCTCAGTAGCCAGCAACTTAAGTCGTCTTTGAATATGAGGCCTACAACTAAAATGTAAAAAATATTTCAAAAATTGAAGATAAAAATAACCAACTCACAATGTATGTGCTTTTGAGCAATTAGGCAAGAATATCAAATCAACCAGGAAGCCATTTCCCTACATTGTTAGATTACCAAAAGCACAAAAATGCAACACAACAATTTAGTAACATATGCAATTAGTAAATTACCGTGAAGATCATATTATAAAATATCAAAACATAATCAAATCCAGACCCCTTCACTTGGAGCTCATCATAAGATCATAAATTATGATGCTTCATCTTCAAGATGCTAACTTTGTGGATGGACATAAAATTTGGACACTAATTTGTCTTTTTTACCATAAAATTTGGATGCTAACCATGAACATTAATTTAGAAAATATTTTCTAATAGATAATTTAAGGTGTCTTTCCATATAAACTCCTGATCTCCTCATCGACTGTGTACTTGTGTTTACAAAAAAATTGTATTCTCTCAAATCATATATGCACGCTTCACACAGTTTTCTGTCATCAATTCGCTACAAAAAAAAATAAGAAACATCAATCCATCCAGATAAAACCCAGAAAAGAGGAACAAAACTTAAAAACAAGAGTTACCCAGATCCTAATTTACAGCTCTGACAAAACCCAAGATATCAAAAAACTAAGAGAAAAGAAGAGAAGAGAATTTCAACTAACTTGACAGAGCCAGTAACACAAAAAGTAGGCACAGAACTCTGCCCCAGGTCTTCCTCTTCTTGGTAGTTAACACATAGTTAACACCCAAAAGTGGATCTTCCATGTTCTGCTGCCGTGTCTCTCCCGGGAAACAAGAACACAATTGATTGATAACGTAGCAGGAAGTGAAGTGTTAGTTAAAGCTACTTTGGTTGTCTGCGCCGGGAGGTGGGGTAGGTTGGGGTGTGGTACGCTACTGAATTTTGTCCCTTCATTTCGTTTTCACTTAATATATAAGAGATTCATGGAATCACCCCTTAATGTTTTGTTTTGGCTAAATAGTTGGATAACTTTTCGTGTTCAAAGATGCGATATAACTACTGTGTAAATTTGGAAATAACGTGGTACAATAAATCATAAAACATAATATTATACAACAATATCAATGCCAAATGCGAATTGTTACTCTTCTTCCTGACCGGTCAATGCATTTTTCCTCGTTTGGCCAATCGGATTATGCCACGTCCTCGTAGTATAGAAATCTGGAGCTCCTGAGCATCAGAATGTACCTGACTGGAATTAAATGCTGTATACATAATTATGAATAGGAAATGTGTCAGATGTCCACATTATTAGTTTTGTTGATATGTTTTTGGTGGACTTAAATTATAATGAGTGAGGAAAGCGTTGTTGGGTCCCATGAATTGAATTATTTAATGGTATTTTAGAAGAGCAAGAATACAATCGGAGAAGCAGAGGCCTGAGGGAGAACTAATAGAATGTGGTAGTATAAAAGGACACAACACTATCACTACCGTTGACTTTGGAGGAGAGGCCGATAGTGAAAATGTGAAAATGAAAAATCTGGTGGTGGTTCCGGTAAAAATGAGTTCGAATTGGACATCGAACCTTGGCTTTATTATTGGCACCTGGACCTTGGTGTGACAGACACACGAAAGATTCTCTCTTGAACGTGGCAGTGCGTAAAGAAGTATTGATGGCACTGGAGACTGGAGTTACAAAATCACTTTTAATTCCCAAGAGCAATTCATAGGATCCGAAATCACATTTATCCTTTTATTATAATAAATCTCCAAATATAATTCTATTAACTTTAACAATTGATTTTTGATCAAATAACATCAAAATAATAATAATAAAAGAAAAAGATGATTGCATCCCCACCATCAAGCATCCAATGGTGCATCTAATGGTTGAGATCAACACAACAACAGCAGCAACATCAACGAGCATTGCAAACACCATCGAACACCAATAAACAACAAAAAATAAAATAAAATAAAAAACAAAATACCAATTAGATCCAAAATTTTTGAATTTTCTTGATAGAAATCCGAACTAGTTCTCCAACGGTGAAGACCATCTAGGTTTTCTATGGTGAAGCTCATTGTATCCTCCACTATGTCAAACCCATTATGTCATCACCGTCGAATCCACCTATAAATCCGATGGGAGATAGAGAGAGAAGAAAAAGAGGAGAGTTATAAAAATTGTTTTTATTTTTATATTTTCTATTTTTAAATAAAAATAACTTATTATTTATAATTTATAAATAATTTTTTATATTTTAATTCATTATATTTTCATTTTACCCTAAAATCAAACAATCAGCCACATCAACCGAATAAAATCTGTTATAATTAAGAACATTGTTATCCTTCACACGTCTCCATGATATATTTTAAGTGCTTATATGAATGTCAAACAACATTTTAAATAAAAATAAAGTTATTGGTGGAAAAAATTACATATTATCAAATGTTAAGGGTAATTTCGCGGATTTTCCCTTTTAATAAATAAAATTTGCATCCCACATCCATACAGGCGTTCTTTTTTAATCACAACTTAGGAATCAGAATTTTATAGACTAAACTGATAAAACATATGAACTAATCATCTTCCATTCGATTAAAATAACATTATGCGATTAGACTCTCACCTAACTACAATATCTATATACATATTGAAACAGTAACTTCAGTAAATCGATAAAAATAATAGTTCATTTTTTCATTTTTATAGAAGAGTTTTAAGCTGAAAGGCAAGCTCAAGAATTCAAAATGTTATGTCAATATTAGCTCTCTTTTGACACTTCAATCGACCCGACTAATAACTGAAGATGGCATACTCAAACTTGGCTGCCGCGTGCTTATTGCTTCAAAATCAAGTTCGACTGTTTTACAATTTGATCGATTTACTATAGATAAAACTGACCAAATTGGATTAAACCACACTGTTGACCAGAAGATCTAGACACGCCTTGTTCGTAAGTCAGATCAAGAAAGCATAGTTAAATTGGCTGGACTAAGTCGACTAAGTCAGATTAAGACATCTTCTTTGAAATATTGATCAATTGTGCTTTTAAGTCCGCAGCGTAGGAAAGAAAAACCACAGAGAACATAGCCACACACTCAAGACATACTAATATTTACATTCAATGCACTGATACCTTTTCCAAAGTAATGATTGAGCCACACCAAAAATACAATCCCAACCACTGCAAAGAGCAGATACAATCTATGATTGAGTAGACACATCCTACCAACTCTAATTGGGCCAAACATATCAACAACTGCATGATATGATACACTGTCGTGTGTTTTCTCTCTCTCCGCTAAATACTATGCACCATTTGAACACATCTACTCTCTCAAAGCACATGTTAAAGTTATGAAGAAAAATTTATAGAAAGTAAAGAAATCTATAGAAAGGCCTATCTGATTTGTGCTATACCTATCACTAAATGCCTTCATGACTGCCAGAACACATCAGGGTCATTGCTGTACAAGGAGTAATCTTGAATTTCTTGATTCGCCACATGGCAATCAATGAGTCGCGCTTGAATAATTTTACACGCCAACAACCCAGATGCAAGCACCCACCATTCACTTTCGTCCCTGCACCCAACATCATTCAATGATGAAATGAGTCAGACTTCAAAAACAAACAATAAGACACTCGCTTGAACAACTAGCAAGAGAACTTCACTATAAAATCACCATTAAACTTACTTACATGCTAAAATTCCAGGACTGAAAGTTCAAATGTTTTTTACTTGAGTGTGCCTTGTAATGAACAAATCCACAAATATATGCAGTTGCCTGTTACAAGATGATAAAAGCATATGATCAAGCATCTTAGAATTCGAAACACTGGGTGTTTCTTTAACATGCGTTAGAGGAAATTATGGTAAACGAAAATCAAGCATGAAAGGTTAAAGAGAAGTAAGGTGACTTTGGCAGATAGATATGTAGGCAGTCCAGATAGTTATCTCCCATACTCTTGTACAGAGCAGAAAAGGTCAACATATGATATCACAATTCACAGGCGCTGTTTCCCTCTATATATAAAATTAGTAAAAGCAACTCCTTTTATTCATTGCAATAGGAAACTTTTGACAACATATCCTGGCTATAACCTCCCTAAATATAACATAATGCATTCCTTCAGGAAGGTCAGTACACCCTTCTGAGCAACAAAAGTAACGCCCCAAAATTTCATACCACATTTGCAAAGAATGATATTTTGATACAACTGAGATCGCCACTGTAAGATCAAACACATCAAACAAAATCAAAACTGTGGAACATAGTCTAACTCAATCAAACAAAAAGTGAAGAAAGGAATCCCCTTGATGTGTGGCTTCTTGAGATGTTAAAAATCAAAACAAACATAAGCTCCATCCCCAAGTGACATCAAGCATTTTGTTTTAGTATGTCACCAGCATCCAGACATATTCATGAGAACTGATCAAAAAATTGTGATATATCTAAAAGCAAGCACGTCTTTTGCATTCTTGACTTGTTATAAGTGATTTTGCAATATCACAAAGAATTCACAAATTATTTCAATCTATTAAGCAAAGCTCAAGTAGATTTGTTGCAGCATATTTTTCACAGCTAGGCAAATTTTCAAAACTACATTGTCTAATGAACATGGATATAGATAAACTTACAACGTTGATAAAGGACGTTAAATTCCACAAAGCATATATACGAGCGAGGCCTGCTGACCGTCTAGGTCCATGACTGAATAAAGCACTAATTCCAGCAGGGAATGGAAACAGTAGACCAAGAGGAAGGATAAACAAAACTAAAAAGAAGTTGAGCAAGGAAATAGAATACATCTGTAGTAAAGTAAGCAAGACTAAGCTAAAATCGGCTAGTAGTAGTATAGAGATCAGCAAACCAACAAGATCCTGCAATGTTGAGAGAAAGAGACACAGATTAAATATATCATCTTAAACCATTAACCAGATATTGAAAGAAAACAAATAAATCAAATGCAATTAAGGAAAAAAAAAAAAAAAAATTGAAAGCAATTCACCTACCTGATGACCAACAGGTTTAGAATTGTGAACTAGAAAGGAAAAGGGATAACATATAGATCTCCTTGTCTTAAGAGTTTGTAAGCTCTTGGCATGCAAAATCCCTCCAAAAATCCTTTTCCGAGTCAATAGATGTTCCTTGACTCTCATATTATCTAGTGCATCATCCCTATGTACTCTGTGCAAACTGCAAATCACAACAGAGAAAAAATTAAGCAATTACAATAGCAAAGTAATTAAGCCAAGTGGTGCAAAGACTTAGACAGATATCATTACCGTGACTGTCCCTCAGATGGGAAGGATCCATCTCGACTTTCAATAGCTTGTGTTGCTCTCTCGGTTTCTGTATCACTTACCACAAGTCCAAACTGGGTATATCCAGAAGCTGTAGGTTGAAACCAAGCAAGATCAACACGCACACCATATGCACTTAAAGTTGGATTTGCATGAGTGTCAAGCCAGCTTATAACGTGACCAAATGTGATTTTTATGTGTCCATAGCGAACCAAGCGCAGTTGAGCATTTAGACCAGCCACTAGTCGATACCATATTGTCGGTGGAACAGACTAAACATAGTCAAACAAAAAACAACCTTGTTAATCAGAATACCATAGCCGACCAGACTCGAGTATTCGTCAAGAAAAACAACCTTATAAGCTGAAAATTGGCAAACCTGACTCATAAGGCTGGTAAGAATATTATCATTGTGAAGAGACAGAGGGGCCATGTAGCTTCCATCTCCTCCAAAAACCAAGGACATTGGGAATCTATGACGAAGACAAGGAGGAAGATCAGCTCTCTTTTCATCCCCACCAAGGAAAAAATCAATATATGCCAGCATAAGATCATTAGTAGCAGCCACCTGCAATATGACATAATGAAGAGTAAAATGAAACTTGTTAATTTCATCAAAGTTATGAAATGAAAGGAGCATGATTGTTGAAATGATGAAAACATGTCAGTTAGAAAACTTCTGCACCAACAGTGCCTTAGGCAGACTAAATCAGAACAGCAGAAACTCTCTCTGGGCAACTTGAGCTTTCTAAGTCATATATGTGCGTCAGCACTGCCTAGAAGAGAGACATGTATACTTAATAAAATTATTTGGTTTAGTTTCATTTTCTAGGTTCTGGTTTGTTCCAGGTGTCTTCTGATTCATGGACTACTTGCCCACTTTGTTTATATTGTCTTCAGTGACATATCCTATCTTATTTAGAGATTTGGATTCCTTTAAGAAAAACAAGAACTGTAGTATCAATGTCTATTATAATGGAACACAAATGAGGTTGAAGAGAGAATCAGTGCCAAATTTTTTTTTTTGGATAGGAAACAACAATTTTATTAATCAAAATTTGTTATTGCAACCATCTAAAACTGAAATCAGTAACACAAAGCCAGCTTCACTAATTATAACCTGTAGCACAGGTAATTGATATTTTGTAAATTATTTATTTAGTTTCTGGTTAATTATCTCTCATTTAACAACAATACAATAGTAGCCAAAAACTCATTCTATTGAAAAAACTTATTTGAATTTATTCTGCCCTTTAAGAAATGCCAAAAACCTATAATGCCTAAATGTTAACACCATTATATATTGCAATTGTGAAGTGCCAAAAGACCTATGGTTAAAAATGATGCTCATGAAAAAAATAAATAAATTATTAACATAAAAAATATCTTAAAATCCAAAGCAAAAAAGCCACATTTGGAATATATTCCAGAAGAAATTAACCTTAAGCCCTTCATAGAGAGCGCGTGAACGGCAAGAACGTAAGCATGCATGATCATATTCCGACCGAACGAATTCACGAAGTTGTTGTAATTTATTTTTCCTACAACGTTGTAGCCACGACCATGCAAGTGGATATGCAAAAATTGAAATAATGCTGTATATTGAACCTTCCCACCACTGATAAGCAGCTAAACTATTAATCTCATCAACAAATCTATTGAAAGCATCTTCATATCTGCAACAAGAATGACATAAGCTAAAACAAAAACATATCTATAAAAACAACAAATAATACAATACCATAAATATACAAATGAACATTATACTTCAGAACTACTCAAAATGAAGTGAAAAAACTAAAATGTTAAATAAAGCAACAGTGTGACCATCAAATCATTTAATCAGGAGAGACAGAGAAAGTGAGCATACACAATCTCTATAACTTGTTCTGGAGGGGAGTGAGGTAAATGCCAAGGTTCACTGAAAGTATTTGGCCCCATAAAATACATTCTATGCACATGACTCCGCGACTCCTCAGTTCTATTTGTCTCCAAAACCTGAAAGACAACAACTTTATCACCCTAGGGATAATATGTAACCAAATAACAAGTGGGCTCATTCCATATGCCTGGTCAAAAAAAGAGAAGGAAAAAAAAAAAGAAAAGGAAAGGAACTGGAAATGGACCTCATTCAAAGACTCTAGAAACGGGAAAGAGTGATCATTTCGAGAGCTACGTCGAGCAGGCACAAGAGCCGGTAATTCATCCCCACCCACATATTTCATCCGTGCAACACTAAGAACAAGAGCTAAGAGGATGAGGAGACCTAAGAGAATAAGACCAAACAACCATGGCCCACCAAAAGTGTATACCAACTCTTCAAGTGCTGTATAACAATGTGGCATGTGATATCTTTCAGAAATGCACTTGTATGGACAAGGACTTTCAGAAACACCACCTGTTAATAAAATTGGATGAGATTT
The DNA here is from genome assembly GCA_022984855.1 of Dimocarpus longan. Lineage (NCBI taxonomy): Eukaryota > Viridiplantae > Streptophyta > Magnoliopsida > Sapindales > Sapindaceae > Dimocarpus > Dimocarpus longan. The sequence goes on along the minus strand of CM041012.1, from coordinate 45,406,021 downwards.
AACAACAAATTTTCAAAAAAAATCACTTGGCGAGACAACTCTCAACAAATTTCGTAAATAATTACTTGGTGAAACAACTCTCCACATCAATAGAAAACAGAAAGCACCTCAAAAAAATAACAATTTCCATTTTTTTTTTCGGTTAACAAAACAAGGAATCAGAGGAAATTATTTTTAAAATGTTGAGCAAAGACAACCATCCCGTTTATTTTTTCTAGGAAACAGAAAACTTTGTTCAAAGATTTGAAAATAAGTACAAAAGTGAACCAACAATCCACCAAAACAACAAAAAAAAGTAAAAGTATAAAATAAAAGGCTAGAATTCAATAAAAAACAACAGGCTCCCACTCCAACATGATGAAAAATAGAGAAAACCATCCTTTCACCTATGAAAGCAACTAATATCGAATTTTAGGGGTACCTCTAACAGTAATATATGTAGCACGACGTGGAAGCTCATTAGGTGGGCATTTAAGACAAAGAGCTCTATCAGATCCACTGACATTCTTAAAAGTCCCAACAGGGCACTCCTGCAATACAGTTGCTCAAATAGTAAGGGTATATAAATGAAAAGATTATGAATAGTAAGATATTGCAGTCAAACTACTACATTAAATGGCTACAGGTTGGCATCTACTAGTAAAATATTACATACAACCTGTAGAGACATTACACCAAGCCCAAACCTATTAGTCCTTATAACAACTCAAAAGATTACATAGCATGAGAAGATAAGCTACCTCACAGAAGATCCCATAAAGGCCTTTCGGGCAAGCCTTCCCAGTGACAGTCCCATTTCCCCCAGCAAGACCTTGACCTCTACCAAATCCTCCCCTGCCATTCAGGAAAAAAAGACTCAAAATACAGTTGATCATTATCGTTGTTCACTGTTCAGCATTGTTATAAAGAAAAAGAATGTGAGAGAATCTAGTAATTTATCTGTAAATTGTTACAGCTGATAGCACACAGATTGCACAATTTATCACTGTTCCCCATTGTTAAAGGCACCAAAACACAAACAAATCCAAAGAATGTAAGAGAATCGAGTAATTAATAACCAAGAAACCACGAAGGACACTTCAACAGATAATTTGGTGTCTTGGACCTGAGAAGACAACATTGATTTTCACCCATGTCTGAAAGTGATGCAGACAGATTCAATTAAATGCTGATTGCCACATCCTCAGGCCACCTTGCAAATTTTGTAATCAAATATTCGCATACCGGAAAACTATAAATATATATGTAACTTACACAAACGAAAAACACATAAGATCATACTTAAGTATATATGTATAATATCCTAAACAAGTATACATCCTCTAGAATCTAGATTCTTTGCGCTGTCATGTTCGTGTTACAAAAAATCATTCATGTCTACAGATTATGTCCACGAAAATACTCAAGGGTCATTTATTTATATCACTTAACACTTAATAGGTCTGAATTGAACCCATTAAATTGTTTTTGTTTGTTTCTTAAGAAGTCAAACAACTTAAAAATACAAAAAACAAATAAAATAAACTCCAACTTTTCACTTGACATCAAATTACTGGACTATATTTAAAATATTTTCTCCCAAGACTATCCTCATGAAAAGAACATATTTTCTTTTTCATCCTGAGTTTGTATGGTACCAAATTCTTTCCTTTAACCTTTTGCTTGTGATAATAAATTTTAAAAAAATTGTCCATATTATGTGGAGTTGATGATGTCACTTTTTAACACCACTATCGAATTCATTTCTCTTCTCTTTAATATATATACATACATAAATATATATATATATATTTGTAAACAAAATGTAAATCATTTTAATATAATTTTTATCATATCTTAGTCACAAAAAAAGTATTATTAATATTTACATAAAAATAGTTTTGGATCTGTTCAAAATATTTATAATTGTTCTAAGTTGTTTGTATCATTCAAATAAAGATACATAGCAACTAAAACTAACAAACACATAAATATCAAATTAACTATTTTCAGACAATTTTATTTCTAAAAAACAAATAAGTTGAGATATCATATTCAGAAATAAGAAAAAAGAAAACAAACATCATTCAAGTTTCAGATTTCGATCCATATTCAATCTTCAATAATGTACAGGATTGTTCAATTATCAAATTAAAAACAAATAGACCCTTAGTGTATGCTTTTATTTTTATAAAAGGAAACCCATTCACACAGAGTAGATGTGCTTCAAGTAATCGTAAAAAAGACACAACAAATGCTTATTTAAAATATTTTGCATTTAAGAATTATGGTCAAAACATAATTCATTTGTACTAACATGATTATGTGCACTATGATGTCACCTTCAATCAGCATCAAAATGTTTTGTATTTATCCCAGGATGCTTCTGAAAAAACATATAAATGGAAAATAATGTTTAAAAGATTCTGATATGCAAAAGAACATACTTTCTGACATTAGGATCTTAGTTTCTGCTAATCACGTCTATGGAATCCCAGATTCTGCCTCTTCAACTGTTTAATCGAAACAATTTGCAGACCACTCAAGAAGAGATTCTACCAAGTGATGGAGGCCTTTCATCACTTAATGGCAATTTTAGTTAGACTTGCTTCAATCAATTATGTTCTAATCCATACAAAAGCTAACCTACATAACAAGAACTCAAGTAGGAATATCACAGAAAATGTAAGTCCACATGTGAAAGACAAACTTTGGTGCATCCTGATTGTCTTCTCCCATTCTGATTCATTTTATTTATTAATACCTAGAACCCTCCCACTTCACTTTGCAGCTCTTGGTTGAAAACCCCACCCCTCAACCACTTAGCCAAACCCTTGAAATTGACAACCCACCCTGTTAGCCCAAGCCAAACATTGTACTTCACAATTTCAGAATCCTATAAAAAACTGAAACATTATGGCAACCTCTCCCGGGTGTTAGAATTTGTATGTGGAACCTAATAACAGAGTATGACAAGTCTGCCGAGACAAGGTTTCATGACCAGTCACCCAGTATTGTCGGGTTAAAAAGCATTTACAATCAGCAATATAGGAAGGAAAACAAGTAGGCATGGTGTTTAGTAAAGGACCCTACATAACAAACTCTCAGAATCATATAATTACATAAGGACAATCTGATTATTCACTATGAAGGAAATGTAGGAAGAAAATATATCTAAATTGTAGCAGAAGTAAAATATTTTTCCATATACATACTTAGCATGAATGCTTCCTCCTTGCACACTCGCTAGGGGCAGGTACTGATCCCCAGTTGGTATATCCAACCAATGAAAGTGAACTCGTCCACCACCACCACCACCAGCATTAGGACTGCCAAGTCCTCCAGCAGTCGAAATAATAGAAGAATTGCCAAGGAACAATGAATGAATAAACAAAAGAATGGTTCCTCCAGATCCACCTCCAGGACCTACATTTGAGATAAGCCTACCGTCTTGCTGATAAATATCTTCTCGAAAGCCTTCTCCATCAGCTCTAAGTGAACCGTAAACAGACAAACTTGTCAGTGAGTGCTCCAATGAACCCATCACTGTTCAAGAAAGGGAAAAAAATCAAGTAATAATCTGTAGAGAGAGAAAAATCAAATCCAATGTAATTCAAATTGACCCAACAAAAGCAGAATCTTAGCTTGACTAATATAATTCCCTATTCATTTAGATGACTTCTGGTTGTAAGTCATAGTTGTGTTCAGCAGAACTATTCCTTTTTCTCCACTAGTTATAATGTACGGACATACTGCCATAAGATGTAATATAGTAAACAATCACAACAATAAACCTGTGGCATTGATCTTCCCAAATAAAGCATTACCAGCAAAGATTTTACAATAACAATTATGAACCGACTACATTGCTATAATCCATAAGATAAAGCAATGGCATAACAGAAATAGTAGATTATGTACAGTGGTCTAAGAGTAAGATGATGTCAAAGATGAGGGGATAGATTACTACCCATTACTTACACATTATGATTTCACATCACGTGAAGATGATGAAACTTATAAATCTGTCAGTAATTATAAACTAACAAGGAAAAGGGAAAATAATGCAGAAAATACATAAATTCCCAAATTTAAATCAAGAAAACACTACATATAATCATAAGATCCTCAGAGTTTCTATAAGATGGTAATTTCCTCTAGGGTTTAACCTCTTTATTGCACTTCACATCACGTTCCTTCAATCACATCTGAAGTTAGATTGAAACATTAAGAAACACCATTTCCATCTCATTGCATCAAAAGCTTACCTATAATACCACCACCAGATGTGGCACCAGCTAGACTGTCATTCCCGCTACCACTACCAAGTTCACAAGGCAAATCAGCATCCCCATAAATAGCACCACCCTCAATAAAATTGCCATTATAGTATCCCTCCCCACCTTTACCACCATGCCCACCACCACCACCAAGACCATTGTCAAATACTTTTCCTTTACCCACTCCACCGGAGCAGCCTGCACATTATCAAATTATTGATCAATGTAAGAACACTATAACTACAAAAAGAAAAAGCTGGAAAGAAAGATATTCATTCTATCACTTCAATTCCAAATGCACAAGCAAGTTGCTAATCATGACAAGATTTAATATTTCTACAAGGCAAACACCATACCTAGCCCAGATGCACTGATCACACCCGTAGCATGGACAAGTACAGTTCTAACCCAGTGAAAATGAACAACAGACCCTGTTATCATGCCTTCAACATTAATATCCTCAACTCGACAGATCTGAAGTGAGAATCACCATGACACAGATTAGTAAGAAACCCAAGGGACATAGCCATGACAACACAATTTTTCACACAACTAATATGATAAAGATAAGTACTTAGTGTTTAATCTGGCAATGAAAAACCTGAAGAGTGAAGGACAATGAAGAATTCAGATTGCAATCTTCAGGGGGATGACGTAATTCCACTGGACAATCCTGGAGTTCACAGTAGAGCCGTGGTTTCCTACCAATTTTTTTAAGATTAATAATCAACCAAACCAGATAGTTGCTATGATAATTATATAGTTCATAACTTACGTATCATTATTACTGGCATTTTCCAGTGGACCTCGCAGAACAGATCCAGGTCCAACCTTCATGTTAAGAAAGAAAATTTAACCAGCACGTGAGTTTCAACATAAATTCATTGAAGAATGATAAGTCACCGGCCATCAAAATTCAAGAAACAGTGTAAACAGTTAGGTTTAGAAAGCCAAAAAATATAGGTACGCATAAAACAAATAAATGCGAACTTATACATGTTAGTATGTCTATGTTATATCAAATTTATTAACATTTTTAGCATATAATATACTAAAAGAATTACACAATTTGGAGTCAAACATATATCCCTATCCAGAGGATTTGTCTACAACAGGCTGTACCATCATTCTGGTACATTAATTAGAATGATGATGGAAATGTTTTAAGGGAATCCATCACATTTTGTCTCCCCCTCAAGTCTATTTAAGGTTTATTTATGCCTCAAAATGTTTCAGTTTTCCTCTGTACTTTTTTTTCTATTAACTATGCACTTCTACTCAGTCCTCCAAATAAATTCTTTCTAGCTTAGAACTTCCCATGTATATGAATGGTCCGTGAAACAAGATCGATCAATTAATATACTTAACCAAAAGTAAAATACATGAGCAAAATTATTGAAAATACAAACAAGAACCACCAAAAAACAGATTTCAAGTATGTGTTATTTTCAAACTAATCATCAGCGCGAGATGATTATTTAACATCAAAGGGCTAATTAGAAATATGGCATTCAATTCCTCACCAAAAACCTATAAATAATTCATACTTGATGACATAAACTTAGATCCAACAAAACAATCAATTATTTTGGGTGATATCACACACAAAAGTTCTCAGTTACTACAAGCAATAGACCAATAGTTGGTGGATAAATTTTTAAATAATAGAACCATAAAGGTAAATGGCCGGGGGTGGGGGGACAAAAATTTTGACATACAATATAAGCTTATAGATAATTCTCTCTCAAGATCAGCAAACCAGAAAGCAACAGGACTTCATTTGAGAATTCATGAATCTGATTTAAAGAAAGCATGCTCAGTTTAATACATAGGATGAGCCCCCAACTTACATTGATACTGAAAAATAAAGACAGAATCAGACGCTGTGCCTCAATCATATCTCCTGGTCCAGATAAATTCAAAAAACCTTGTCCATGAACTCCCAAATATGCATTGGAATGTATCACAGATGATTCCTGAAAACCAGGTACACAAACACTTTTCATTCTTTTAAGTACAAAATATTGATTTTTTAGGTAAGAAAATGTGAAAGGTCAATTACCTTGAGAACAACTAAATTGCTAGCCTCAAGCAAAGACGTTGCCAAACTTGCATCATCACCAACATCTATAAGCATTTTGGAATTCCACATCAAGTGCATTTTGACAGACATATGAAGCGCCCCATATATCTAATTAAAATTGAAAGTAATGAAAGAGAAGATAATTATAAATATTAATGAAGTAATCATAATCTACAATTATGATACAAATTTCTGCTTTACAAAGGGAAAAGGATAGGATAAAGAAAAATTAAATAGAGACAAACGCATCTAAAACATTTTATTGTCAAGCAGACCAATGAAAATATAATCACTGCAAAGAGACTAATCACAACAGAATTATCAAACTAAAAAAATAAAAATGAAAAAAGAAAGCATAATAGTTCTCCTAAATGGCAAATGACAAGTATATTTATATGAACATGAAAAGCTCATAATTTTGCAACTGATAAGGAGTGTGAGCAAAAGAAAGATCTTCATCTGTCTGTATTTCTGCATAGATTCTAAAGTAAATAGAGTGATACTGCAAGATATTGAAAGTGTACATAAAACAATTTACATGAAAAATAGCAATATGATATTTCATTTTCAGGTTAATTCATAAAGACATCTCAAGACCAGGATCCATATATATTTGTTGTCTACTATGGAAGTTGAAGCAGTTAACCATTCTGTCAAAAGCTAGTATACAAAGGCTACTAAGATGGGAAGCAGCATGAGATTGGCAATAGACAGCCATTAATAGTTGGCAAATTTCATATATCAAAGAGTTGTACACACAAATTATCCTGAGCAACAGCATATGTGATGTGATAATCTGACTAGAAAAGTAGAAGTTGATAGATACCCTAGAAACATATATAGAGCAACAGATTTTCCATGACCGTCACTACATCAAAAGGAAAAAAAAAAAAAAGAAAAGAAAAGAAACAAGAAAACAAGAACATGCTACTTGCCTTGACAACTGATTCACTCATTAAAAGTTCTTCTGCCATCAATTCAAATTCAGATGTAGAATAATGTGCAAGCCCAAAGCTTAAAACTGCTCCACATGATAAACGAATTTGCCCTCGAACCTATATAATGTAATAAATTTTGAATATTAAAATATAAACAAGAAGGTAGAATATTCTCGTATTTTAAATTTTTAATGCAAAACATTTGAATAATTTCTAGAACATAAGTTGTAAGGAAACAAAGAGTCTTGAGACTTTTTCAACTATGAAGGATGACAACATGCATGATTAGAAAACATCTTGAACAGAAAGTAATTTATACGAACAAAAGCTACAATCATTTAAATGGTTAATTACTACCGCATAATTCAAAGCATACAGACAACAATAATCTTTCAATTACCTGAACACGACTCCAAAACAATGGAACAGAAGCTTTGGCGTGATTGCTAACATAAACATTTGTCCAAAGTGGCTGTTTAGGGAACTCCATGAGAAGTGTATCAGTATTTGTGGTTAGGTTGTGATTGCTAACAATAAGAATCCGAGGCACAGCATCATAATATGTCCCTGCACCACCCGCGTTATCAGGACAGCCAAAACTCCTTCCCCCTGCAAACAAGCAGACAGGTGATATGTATTAACATATTCCACCAAAGATAGAACTTAGCAACCAGGATAAAGATGAAGCACTTCTGCTCTGACAGAAAGAAAGAGAAAAAGACAGACACAGAGTGAGAAAGAGAGAGAAGGCAAGAAGCCCGTAACACCAAAACTTATGTTTCATAAAAGAAAATTAACGATTGTTTTAATAATACCCTTAAAATGATCGGGCTAACTAGCATGTGATGTTGTTAAAACTTATCAATAGCATATAGTAAAAACCGAAAAGAGATGTCCCTTGGCGAAACAGGTTACAGTTACAATTCATCTCCTAGATTAAACACCCGTTTCACCTAATCTCTCAGAAGAACATAATATTGAATGTTAAGTCAACCACTCTGTACTTCAATTTGAAAAAGCCCAAGATATCAAGTTAACAAAAATAATTTTACACCATTCTCCAGAAAAATGCTTTCTAAGACATCCTAGTCCCACAACAGACATATTGTCTACATAGCAACATCCTCCACTCAAGACAATATTAATCCAAGCCATGGGCTTGCCTCAGATTATTCTAAGTCATCTAAAACAGAATGCTCAACAATGGATTTATTGTAAGGAGGAAAAATAAATGTCTAAGCCATATACCATGCACGAAAAAATCTGTATCATCATGTCTGCTGAAAACATTGATAGAAACTCTTCCGCCCCCACCTCCAGCAAAGCCATTTCCTCCGGATGCACTTATTCTGCCATTTCCAGTCCTGCTCTTAACAGAATAAGGTTATAAGCTGAGAGAACTTTTGAATGACTCTAAGCAATAGCCATTGAAAGTGAAGCATTAGGCTAATTCAACAGAGAAAGGAAAAAGAAAAAAGTAAACAGCCCAAACACATGAGCAAAAGAAAAATAATTGACCTCACATATGACTACCATTCCATCTTAACATTAACTTTTTAAAAACTTTTCAGGTGGAATCTCCATATGCATTTTAATTACGCTTTTACAAAATTAAACAGTCCCCTTGTAGCCATCCAAAATAGTTCCAAGACGTTCTCCAATGGCAAAACCAAGATCTCCATTGAGCCCCATTAAAATAGACATAATTTATACGAAATCGCATCCCTTCATTCATCTCCAAAACATATATATTAAAATTCTTATCAGCAACGATCTCCCCTTCAGAACAAAATTCGGAAACACCAAGAATACAGGGCCTTAATATGTCCGATGATAATATATAGAACTGTCACAAATTTTGACTTGCTGCAAAACGAAACCAATACACAAGCAAGCCAAACAGTTCTATAATTACAGTCATCATCCAGCGTACACTGAAATTGCCACACGAGAACAATTTCCAACTAATTAAGAACCAAGTATTGTTTCCTTTCTTCTTTCTTTTCGACTTTTATTTGCTGAGCAGATGTTTCCAAAGAGAAACCACAGCAAACAATGGGGGACATAGGAGAACAAAAAAATTAAAAGTTAAAAAAAAACCACAAACTAACAAAGTGTGCAGCTACTGATTAAAGCCTCATCATGGGATGAAGGACACCAACCAGGCCCAACGTGTTTTCAAACTTTGTAATCACCCTAGGAAGAGTGAGGTGGAAAAGGACAGGGCAAACATTATCCTTTAAAATCATAGATTAAAGTACACGTAAAACCATCAGTTTTGAAATCAACCACAGGCTCTACTTTCTATGTCTACTGTTTCCTCATCCTTCCACAGACTTTAATATTTCAAAGTTTACATAACCCCCTAAATCTAACAGAAATATTATTTCTACTTCCCTACTTATCCGCTCACATATTTATAGCTTCTACTCTTACTCCCATCCATTGATTCATAAACATTACTAGCAAAAGCAATGCATATAAAGGAAATTTCAAATTCACAGCACAAATAGTTCAATTTTGATGGCATCGAAAACTATAAATAACAGCGCAACAAACAATAGGCATAATCGAAACATCAAACTCTTATAATCAAAGTTAGCAAAAGGAAGCAGTGAAAGTAATTTACATTCTATGAGCCACGAGAAAAATGCTGCCACCAGAGCCTCCACCACCGTTGGGACCACCATCACCGCCATCAGCCAACAAACTCCCACTAACTTCAATTTCATCGACAACCTGAAACCGAATCCTCCCGCCACCTTCTCCTCCCAAATTCTCCCCTTTACTGGTGGTCCCACCTTTGCTCCCATAACTCCACGGCTCCTCCAGCGACGACCACGAGTACGCGTCTCCCCCCCACACATCGTCCGGCAACTTCATGTTATCCACCACGCAGCTCGCGCCTCTCCCTCCATGTCCCCCGCCGCCGCCCTGCACTCCGTCAGGAGTCCCGCTCGTCTGCGCCGGCGGCTCACCAGCCAAGCCGGTCACATTCACCACCGAACCGTCCAACAAACTCGCGTTAGAAGCGGACACGTACACTGTCCCCGCAGTTATAGCCGCGCTCTCCGCCAACACGAATTCGCCGCTGACGTTGATCGTTATCGAGCAACCGGAAACCGGACAGCTCAGCAAAACTCCGGAAAGTATGTGCAAACTTCCGGTTCCTTGTATGTAAACGTCGTCGCCTTGGAAGGTCAAGCTGGAATTGAGCTTGCAAACAGTTTCGAGAGTGCCGATACCGTTAAGGTCGTGCTTGCATGAGAGAGAGGGAGGATGCGGTGGCGCGAGAGGCGGAGGAGGCGACGGAGGAGTGTAATCGCCGCGAAACAAGAAATCGGCGTCGAACGCGTACGGATCGAAAGACGAGCAAGGGTATGAAGATAGTAAAGTTAAAATGGAAAATAAGAAGAAAGTGTTTGCCATTCAGGGAAGAGAAACTCATCACATATGGACAACAACAATAATAAAAGTAACTGATGAATGGAAAATGAATTTTGAAGTGGAAAAAGGAGAAAAGGCGAGTGATTTATTTCGCGAAGACTTGAAATTATGGATGGGAAGTGAGAGGGAGGGCGTTTTGGGAATCTTATTTTGGAGGAATGGAATGATGCGAAGACGTGAATCTGAAAGAAAAAGACAACGAACAGAGAAAGCAGAAGCAGCTCAACAAATGGACGCTCTGTGCGAGCCCGTGTGTACTACACGTGTGCTTTTGTCAAACAATTTCACTCGCGTCTGCACTCTGCAGCTACTGATGGGCTGTTTCACTAACTTCCAGGCCCAATTGTTGGTGGGCCGTTCTGTTTTGTTGCTTCGATTTGGTAACGGGGTTGGACGTTTGGAGCCAGGAAGAAAAATAAAAACGTTGACAAATCAAAGGGGATATATATATATTTTTTAACAATCTTTTACTTAGCTTAACTGTTTTAACCCCTATAATATTTGAGGAATACTATACTTTTCAAAAATTTATCCAAAAAATTTATCTAAATTATATAACATGTTGATTTATAGTTAGTACATTAATTTTAAGATAATATATTGATGATGTGATGATTACAAACAAATACGTCACATCATTTAAATAATGGATTTAAACAAACTTTTGGATTATTTGACATTACTCAAAATTTTTTAAATATTTTACCTAAAGTCATGCTCAATTAATATATCATGTGAGTTGGTAAAATTTTATTAATTATCACAGCATTCCATGATTTATAAAATCTTAACAACTCATATATTATTTTAGTATGAATTTTGACAAAATATCTGGAAAGCCTCACATCACCCATAATATTTTGTATTGATACACTTTCTTCTTTCACTTTTTTGACTTGTCTTCCAAATTTTATAGGAAGAATAATCTCTAGAAATAAAATGGTAAATTTTTACTCAATTTTTGTTTCTTCCCAAAAGACCCAAATTGTGGATCTGGACAGAATTTTATCTTTTATAGCTAACACTTTTTAAAGTTTTGTAACTATCACTACAAAATTAATTTATTTTAGCTCCTATTTATTGTTTTAGGACATAAATATTACCATTTCCCCTCCTTGGATTGTTAAGGGGGTGTGTTCAATTTATAATTTGTTGAATTTACAAAATTTTAAAATTTTGGATTATTTAATTTAAATTTAAATGGATTTTAGTATTTAGTATAAATTTTTAAAAATCTAAATAAATTTAGGTGTATCAATAAGATCATTGGCATTTTAGAATTTACTTAACTGATGAAATTAAATGAATCTTGATACGTTTTAAAGTGATATTTATAAATAAAAATGTTCAAAACAAATATAGAATTAAGACTAAATTTATACTAAATTCATGAATTTTATTTAAATCTATCATTTAAAAAAAATCATCTAACTCCAACAGATTGAATACACTCATTTAAATTAAAAATAATTCATTTAAAACAAACCATTAAAGAAAACATTCATGCATCTCATAGATTTCATAAGATTTTGTTTGATAGAATTCATGAATCTTGTAGATTTCATAAAATTTTGTTAGACTTCTTTATGAAATCGTATGAAAGCTGTATCGAGAGCCAGATAAGATTTGTTTGTAAAGTCGTTGGTTTTTTGGATTTACTTAAATTTATTTGGATTTTTTAAAAATTTAAACGAAATATTATATTTTAATGAAATTCTTATAAATCTGAATTTAAATATATAAAACTTATATTGAATGCATTCAATTCTTTAAACATCTTTTATATTTCAACAAACTTTAAACTAAATACACCCCAAAAAGAGGGAGATTTAGATAGCCGAAGTTAGAAAGATAAATTCGAAGAGACAAACAAAAGGATTCTGGTGAAAGTGACGAGAAGATTCCAACATCAACAAACATCATTTCAAAAGCTTAAAAAACTACCAAGGGCAAGGATGGACAACTAAATAGAAAAACAAAAATGTGAAACCCGTTGAATTTGAAAATATGCTACGTTTAACTTTGTTCTCCTCGTCAAGATATTCAAATAATATATTATAAGTCCAAAGCTGATATCATTTATCTCCATAGAAACTTCAAAAAGTGTTCGATATCATTTTCTCATTATAAAATGAGTTCACAATTAAAAAAATTAAGTCAAAATCAATAAATAGTTCACAATCAAAGGATATAATTCACGGTCAAAGAAAATTTTTATGGAAAAAGAAGATAGCTCATGAATTTTTTTTTTTTTTTTAAAAAAAATCACAGTTACAAAAATAATTTACAATGAAATTATGTAGTTCACAATCAAATAGAATCATTCACATTCAAAGAAAATACTTCACGATCAAAGAATAATTTAACTATGTTTTTAACTCCAAAAATTATTTTCAAGTGTGAAATCAAAGAATTGATAGACATTTTCAACAACAAATAGATTTAAGAGTAAGATTGACCTCTAAAATCTTTTGAAATTTGATTATTTTCATACAATTTAATAGATGAATGTACGCCCAAGCCTTCCACAATCAAATTATTTTTTAAGCCAAGTAGCGAGCTGTTTATTCCTTCAACACAAACGATGCTTTTGCACAATGCTCAGCTGACAGTAATTTTGATTTGTTCGTATACGATTTCTACAGAGAGAGAGTTAGATGGGAATTGGGGAAAGTGGAGAAGAGTAAGGAAAGAGAAGAGAAAAGGAGAAGAAGACTCAAAAAGTTTGTAATGTTTCATTAAGGGTGTAATGTAAGGTTTATAAACTTTGATACTATAACAAAAGAAAACTCAAATTATATCGTGTCTGGACAAAAGAAAAAAAAAACAAAATTACAAAAACAAGAACAAAAAACTAGAGAAACTTTATTTTATCTCGTTTTCAATAAAAGCAATTAATGGTTGTGGTAATTGGTTCTTCCTCATTGGCGGTTCCACAGTCGTTTATTTTTTTATCTGAAGGCTGAATAGTGCTACTGAAGACTACAGATTGAATAATGATTGAAATCTGAAATCTGAATAACATATTTTTTTTTCTTTTATCTCTAAATATGTTGTAAATCTGTTTGTTTTCTAAATTTAAAATTGTCTGAAAATTAGTAAATTGACATTTATATCATTTTTACTATTTATTGTTATGTAATTTTAATTAATTTAATACAAACATTTAAATATAAATAATTTAATAAATTTTAAAATATTTTTATGTACATTAATATAATGTTTTATTAATAATTAAAATATGATTAAAAAAATAGTAGTATTAGCCATATTTATATTTAAATAAATTAATATATTTAAGAAAACAACTAAAAAAATGTTTAAATTGTAAATTAAAATATATTAATTCAATTTTAAGACAATTTGGGATGAAATGTATTTAGGTTTTACTTGTCAAATATATTTTTTATAAGTATTAAGGAAAAAGAAAAAAAAATGAAAATTTGAGAAATATAAAGTTAGGATAAATTAGAAATTATATTATTTTAGGAATGATAGATTTGGAATAAAAACTTTAAATATCATTAAGTGATTTGCAATTAAGTGAAAAGTTAAAAATTCTAATTTAATTTTTTCGGTTAGTTTTTAATAGTTTTAAGTGGTTTGCCACTTAAAAAAAAAGAAACGAAAACATCTTAATAGGTGCAATTCAGTATTATTAAGTATTAAGTGGTAAAAACAAACAGTCAAGAGTCTCTGTAAAATGTCTCATTAACAATGAATTGTTGTTGTCATGCTTTAAATTCCTTAATTGTTTTTTTTTTTTAACTTATTTTTGACTTCCTTGATGCTAATGAAATAAGAACTGTTTGTGCCTTTATGATGTTTCATATATACCTAAACTATATAAAATCCAAGACTAATCCTTAACAAGACCGAAATCTTGAATTTAGTTGGAGATAGACAGCAAGAAGAGGACGAATAATCCAAAAGACTTTTCACTTAATTACTTTAAGGTTGTGTTTGGTGTTTGGAGCAGTCGTGACATTTAGATAGTTTTTTTTTAATCGACCATTAAGAGAAGTGGACATTATGAGATGCACACCACCCCTTTGGTCCCAAAAAACAAGGTGTGAATAATTTATATGAATTTAATCATTCATTTCCACCAGAAACAAAAAAGAAAAATTGAACATTATCAGATACCCCTAAATTACGTCAATTTTTTGTAACCTTACAATGGATAATTATAAGAATATCAAATTTATAAAAACTAACCCAAAGCAAAAACACACTTTAGATCTAAACCTAAGTTGTTGCCGCCATCGTTTGTCAAATCCCAAACCCCGAAGATAGGTCAGGCTACCAGAAACGACCAGACGAGGTCATGATATAGGGTTGGAATCAAATCGACATCCATCTAATTTCACAAAACTAAATTGTGATCTCGTATGGATGATAACGATGATGAGTGAAGCGGTGTGGTGGCAATGAACAACAATGGTGCGGCAAACCTCATGGGCCTGAAGTGGTTGGGATCTAGAGGTTCGTGAGATGTTACTAAAGGGTATTTTGATAATTTTATATAGTTTTTTGTTCTAATTGGAAGGGTTGTTGGTAAGTTAGGGATACCTTCCAGAAATAGTTTTGAGATCCAAAAAGATTTCGAATACATTTGGGGCTAAAACAAATATGATATCTGGGATGTGGCCCTATTAGTATATTCACTTTTTTTTTGGGTAAGATTTTATATTTCTGGTCAATGTGATTCTATTTTACAAAATAAAACAAATATATATACATATATATATATATATATATATCAGAGATTGAAGTAATACAATGAATAAATCGATGACATTTATTTGTGTCAAACTTTGTATAGACTAGTGAAAGCAAATTGATATATTTAATTTACATATCATACTTTTTATTTTTATTTTTTCCGAAGGCCATCTCATTCATGCTTTATGGAAACCACAGTCACTCATCAAATGAAAGGAAAGACCATTTGCGCAACCACATTCAGATGCGTTACTGACATGTAATATATGTGTCTACTCACATATATTACATGAAAGTGATCCAATATGCTGCATTTTCTTCCACACAATATGCCTCAGCACAGCTACATTCCTCGAAGTCATATCAGGAACATCACTCTACAAATTATTATTTATCCAACATTTAGTAATTAACATATAAAAAAAATGACTATAGGCTTCATTTTCCTTCTCCTAAGAGATCGACTCCTTCACCATCTCAGCTTTGCGGGGAAATACTGCAAATTTCGAAAAAATTGTACAATTAAGGAAAACGGAAACATATATGTAAAGAATTAGATACACCACAACCCCCCCGCGACCCACACCCCCCCCCCCCCCCCCCCCCCCCCCCCCCCCCCCCCCAAAAACAAAGGAAAAATTAAATGCACTCACCTTCTCGATGAGGGAAATATAGTAGGGCTTGACTTTTTCAACATCAACAAGAACTTTGCTCTTACTGTAGAGATCATATTTGCTGCACACATACCATGATTTACAAGTTTCGTTGATTTAATAATTGTACGAAAATTACATATGTTGAAAAGGAAATAAATGGACAAATTGATAGAGAATCATATCGATGAAAAATTAATTACTTGAATATCTTGAGCCACTTCATATTTTCCCTATCCTCCTCATTCATTAGGTGGGTATATGCTCCTTCCTTATGCAAAGCTGAAAATCACAATTTTTGCTAAATCAGTTTGACAGACCAGATCGAAAACGATTATATAAGCAAATCTAAAAAGAATCCGAGCAATTCTGCTTACGATAAAAGGAGTGATATCGGACAATAAACAATCCGGCTGAGGGTAGCGTTGATCCATTTTCCTTGGCCACCTGCAGGTTAATCAGGACCATTAGTTTTATGTTATTAAAAAGCAGTTATTATAATATTAATATTATCAGTTTAAAAAAAATATTAATATTAATATTATCAAGATTAGTTCAAAGTTTTGAAATTATACCAAGTACATGTAGTCATCATGGCCCCATGAGATCATGACGTTGTCTAGTCCACATCCTTCATTGTAAATTCCATTCTTGGTGCTGTAGGCAGGATTGTTGTAGTCGGGATTGTCTTTGAAATACTGCCGGGGACAAGTAATTAAGGATTTTCTTTCAGTTTGATTATTCATAATTACTAAGTTTGCAATTCTGGTTAAGTTCCAGAGAAAATTAAAACAACAACCAACCTTGTGGTGAACATTGGCTTTGTCAAAGGCGCATCCAAGAGGGAATGTGTCACCTACAATTAAAAAAAGAATACCCATTTAATTAAAAATTTCTTGATCAAAGTCGTAAAATAAATTGCATTTTCTGAGGTGAAAAATACGATACTCACCAACAACAGCCCATTGAGGAAGCTCTCCAAAGCTAGGCAGAAGAAGAACCTTTCCAAGATCTGATGCAATACGAAAAAAAAAAAAAAAAATTAATAAGTTGATGATGTAACCGATTTGAAAAGTGGGCACATTCCATGTAACCGAGTCAAAATATTCCTAGAATTTCGAGATAACGTTTAAATATGGTATTTCTCTCTTGGAAAATAATCAAGGAAAGATAAGAGGACAACTGTGCATGTGTATACCATGAATGAGAGCAGTCAAGTGCAGCCAATCCTCATTAGGATAGTCCTTCCTAATAGCCTCAGCAGACTGCAACAAATGCTGGATTTGAGGCTCATCCAAGTCAGGATCGCTATCATCAACAACTTCATTGAGGAGTTCACAGCATTCCCATATGCTCATCTCAACCTTGTCCAATTTCCCATACTCTTCTCTCATTCTCTTCACCTGCATTCATTTTATATAGATATTAGGTCAGATCAAAATCCTAACTTCGATCGTTTTCTTTTTAACAACTCGTGCGTGTGACTATATAAGCTTACAAAGTCATAGGTTTGGTTAATGTGCTGCAACCGATAAAATTCCTCCACACCCTTTTGCCTTTCGCTTTCGGCATTATAATCCCTGCATTTCTTCCATGTCAGTTTTCTAATTCCATGAAGGAGAAAAAAAATGAAAACCAGACGCAGAATGGGAAACGATAGAGAGATTTTCAAGACCTGAATGAGTTGCCAAAAGAATTGATTTCTGGTGCCACGAACGCGTCGTCTTGCACGGTCTTTGGCAACACAAATCCTCCATCCAAGACCAACTCATTAGTCTCCTTTTGAAGATCCTGGTTCTCAGCATGTGCAACTTTTACCAAACAAACCAAAATCCAACATCAAAACCACGTTAACAAAAAGCAAAAACAAAAAATAAAAGAGAAGAAACGTTACCAAACTCAGGCTGCTCAATGAGGACAGTCATTTTGGCTCGCAAAAGAGAGAGAGACAAAAGGATCACAAATTAATTAAAGAAGAGCAAGGAATTGAAAAGAACGATGCAAGATTGGTGATTTGTTGTAGGTATTTATACCAGGCAGCAAAAGCCCTTCCTTGAGATTTGGAATGTTTTGTGTCCTTGAAAATCTAAAAAGTAAGGTTTCGAGTCCTCAACTGAAAATCTTACTTTCTATTCAACCTTCATCCAAAACTCCGGATCACATCAGTCCAAAACATGTGATCAAAATGGTCAGATTCAACCTCATCAAAGCGCGTATTAACCACCGTCCAATCAGAATTGACAATTAATGTGCAGAAATGGTACGTTCCTTTGCTTGACGTACAAAATATATTTCCCAATTACCGTTAATTGAATATGCTGATTGTATTCTAATCCTGAATAGATTACACGTCATTATACCAAAAAAGCAGATTTACTCATAAATTTAAGATTTTATCCTCCAATAATAACGCATTAGTTAAGGAAAGTTCTTGTTTATAGAAAAAAGTTAAAAATTTGAGTTTCTTTAGATATGTTTATCAACAAGTTTCCAAAATGAACGTTATCATTGACAATATAATTAGTATACAGATCAAAATGATACAATGAGGATGCTTGTATGGTAACATTGCCCTGGGTACACAAAAAACGTGCATAGTAGGAACTGAGTCAGCTCTTCCTGGATAACACGTTTGATTAAACAGCAAATAAGGACCACTGACTTTCTCGTGAGTCAGCATCTAGTCATGGACAACGCACGTTTGACATTCTTGTTGGGGTTTCATGAATCATGATGAACGGCTGAGCTGCGATCGTATAAGGGAAACAGCCCATGGACGCTTGATATGCTATATAGGTGGACCAACCAGGATGGATGGTATGGGTTGTGACACGTCACCCACGCGACAAAGCCCCATGTTGTTTTCAAAAGAATGTATAATTGAGCGGTAGATTGCAAGTTGCTACTCTGAGAGGGAGCCAGCTGATATTTTTGTTTGTTTATTGCAGCACCGGCACACCGATAAAAATCTTGCGCTTGGTATGGTATATCAGCAAATTGAAATCTAAACAGCTTAAAATTAATTCAATTTTTATTATATCAAATTGTATCCAAAATGGTTTATTAATAGACTCTAACAAACCATTTATTTTAGATAATTTTTTTCCTAAACTTGAGAAAGGATACAAACGGACATGCAAGGTGGATGATCAAATTCAAACCTAGAGAAAAGATAATGTGCTCATAATTGTGATTTTTTTTAAAAAAAAAGTTCATAATTGTGATTTTTTTAAAAAAAAGTTGAACACGTTCTTGTGAAAGCTGTTTTCCAGAATAAATTCTGGCTTGCAAGACTTCAGGAAAAAAAAAAAATCACGCACTGCAATGAATACAACTTGTGGGCTAGAAAGGTTGTGGTTAGATGACGTGACAATTGACTAGTTGATAGATGAAAATGAAACATGTTCTCGTTGTCAATGGTATAAAAATCTAGCCTGCACACACGGACAAGCACAACATGTTAATGTTATATGGTATTGCCATGACCAAGGGTTGAAATGAACACCAGTACACCACCGTTCACCAGGTGCAATGAATAGTTGAATTGACGTATGTAATTTTCAAGAGTCTTTGTCTGTGCACAAAGGGAAATTTTAACATTTAAAACAATGAATAAAAAAATTACTTTTATTTTTTTCAGCCATAGAAATTGCACAAATTATTTAAACTTAAAATTTGAATTATTATTAACAATGTGCATTACTGCCGCGTATTAACCTAACTTATGTTCTAATAATCAATTTATAGGGTCACGTATGAGACAATATGCAGTGCCAGTTATGTGAGAGACCAATAAAAGGTGGATGAGTTTTGAAAATCTTATTAAAAAATTGAAACTGATTTTTTTAATGTCTTCAGTTAAGATAAATTATAATTTACGAATAAAATAAATAGTTTACGACCTTCATTGCAAACTATATAGTTTGTAAATGTTATATATGCTGCTATTTTCAAAACTATTATTTTTTTGGGGTTGTAGAACCAAAAAAGTTCTACTTGTTGGAAATCAGTTACAGATTACAAGATTATGTTTCTGCACATACGCAGAGTAAAGGAAAAAGAAACAAACAATACAAAAGAAAAAACTAAATAACAAATTACATGAAAATTACAGTAAACTTCTGAATATAACTTGAAGCAGCCGAGGCCTGTAAGAATTACAGTCTCCTTAAAACGAATTTGCGGTGTATTACTTGCGTTTGTCTCCCAGGATACAGCGGCTGAAACCGTCCGACGAACCGAGTTGAATCTGATCTCTATCACACTGGAAGCCTAAACTAGAGTTGAAAGTGTAAGAAAACAAAGAAGATTATTTCTCAAAAACTCACTTCATTTCTTCAACTTGGATGCCAATATAAATCATTCAACTTTTGGGGAATTAAAACTGTCAATTTTGATCATTATTTTGACTGTTACAATTCTGATTTTAAAATCAGAATTTACTTACCTTAAATTAGAATTATATTCTAACAATTATGGTCATTACTCATGACTGTTACAATTCTGATTTAAAATCAGAATTTAAATGTCTCCATTCAATTCCATCCATCATTTTATTCATGGTTACAAAATTTATTTAAATTAATTTGTCATTAAAATTGATTTGTTAACTGAAAATCATTAAAACATGGTTGTTACAATTTTAATTTAAAAATCAAAATTTAAACACATCTATTAACTCATAATTCAGTTACAAAATCATTAAAATTAATTTGATTTGTCAACTGAAAATCATTAAAATCAATTAATGACAATTTAATTTAAATTGAAACAAAGAATTTGAATGGAAAACAACTCAAATCCCTTTTCATCTTTCAATATGGGATTAATGACTATTCCTTGCATCAAAGTGTGCAATTTGAGATTCAATTTCTCATTCATTTAATCAACCATGAAAATGATTATTTATGACCATTTTCTAACAATTCCCCACATGAATGAAATTGACAGAGGAAACTATAACACAAGGACACGTATGACTTGGTGATAGAGCTCAACGGTCAAGATCTGCATAGGATAGGTAGGTGTTTACCTTTAAACCTTCCCTTGTGAGAATATATTTAATTTACTTGCTGATCAGTAGACATGATGTCTTTGAACTGTTCTGCCGTTTGTGTAAATGTTTATATACTCCACACAGATGTCTTCCTAACACAAATCGGTTCTCATTGTTATGTTCATTTTGGCCATGAACATATGCCTGGTTCTGTGAAAGTTTCTAAAGAATTAAGCCCCCACAATTCTCTTTAGAAGCGGCCCCACTTCTCTTTCACATAGGTGATCTCTTAATTTAGAGTAGCCCGCATTACTCCGCTCGGATTTCCGACGCATAAGGATCATTAAAAGCATAGCTTATCCTAACTCTACGGGTATCACTATCTCATCATAGGAATGGACCAGAGGAAAACCTCTATATAGTGATACAACCAAGTCTTTACAATTAGGTTGTCCCATTGAACCTAGATCTTGGGATCTCCAGTCACATAGGTTGAGTTTTCCTTTGTATTGACTTATTCTTTCATGGGCTTCAGTCCTATTCCCTTAGATGATTTTTCAACCAACTCTCTATTTAACCCTTTGGTTAGCGGGTCCGCAATGTTATCCTTTGACCTTACATAGTCAACCGAGATAACTCCAATTGAGAGTAGTTGTCTCACGGTATTATGTCTACGGCGTATATATCTAGACTTACCGTTATACATATTGCTCTGTGCCCTTTCTATTGCAAACTGACTATCACAGTGAATGCAAATTGCAGGAACTGGCTTTGACCACATTGGAATATCCTCTAAAAATTGACGTAACCATTCAGCCTCTTCTCCACATTTATCTAATTTAATGAATTCAGATTTCATTGTGGATCTGGCTATACACGTTTGTTTAGAGGATTACCATGATACAGCTGCACCTGCTAGTGTGAAAACATATCCACTAGTAGATTTAGAATCCTTTATATCAGATATCTAGTTCGCATCACTGTATCCTTCTAAAACAGCCGGATATCTACCATAGTGCAACCCATAATTACGAGTAAACCGTAAGTACCTTAGTACTTTAACTATTCCTTTCCAATGATTAGCACCTGGATTACTCGTATATCTACTCAGCTTGCTAACTGTGTAAGCTATATCTTGTGCCATCATCAACAAAGGTAACAAAATATTTATTACCACCTCTTGATTTTCAAACCATTGAATTTAATTGGTTCATAGAAACCGAAACTAGTTTCACTGGAATATCCAACTGTGCAACAACAAAGTTATTGTCACATATGCACTTATAAAACCAAAAATTAATGGTCTTTTAATCCATTATTAATTCTATTGATTTTACAGTTACAACGTATTATTCCAATAATTAATACTGCAAATTCAATTCAGAATTAAACATGACTACAGTCACAAAATTAATACTTCAGCAATTACACAACATACTTACCATTTAAAATTGCAACTATTTAGATTTATTTCATCCATAAATCTTTCCGTTACAACCATAATTGCCACTCAACCTTACAATTATTTCATTCAAATGCATTCAATTGTAAATAATTGTTACAATTGCAATCCAAAACTTTTAACTTCATCAAAAAATTAACTTATTAAACCAACATAATTGCAATGGAATCAATTGTAATATTCAGTTACAATTGTCATTCAAAATTTAAATAAAATTATTTATTTCATTCATAACTGAAATGAAATAAATAAGTTATTAATCCAATTCATTATTTCATGAAATCAATTGCAATTATTTGTTTAATTCAAAACCATAAATGAAATAGTTCAAATGAAGTTAATTGCAATCATTCGATCACTATTTCAATACTTAATAGCAATTTATTCAAATTTAGATGAATTTCAATTCTAACGAATGATTTTCAAGCTTCAATTCATTATTCACTCAATAACCATTTTGGACTTATAATTACATTAATTCGATGTTCTCGTAAAGAAGAACACGATTACCTTGATCTTCCAAAACTAAGATCAAACCTCAATCAAAATGGTTCATAAAATTGGACTTTAATGTCTCAATTTCCCAATTATTGATTTAAACAAACATTTTATAAGTCAATTATCACAATTGCTTATTAATAATCAACAAATTGCAATTTGATTTTAGTATTTGAAATAAATCTAAAATCCCAAACTCAATATTTCAGTGATTGTATCAAACTCGAAACAGAGTTTTAGTGTTTGACACAAACCTAAAATCTCAACAATAATCCAAAAGATTATTTTCAGATTGTGTATCAAACTCGAAAACAAATATTTCAATGTTTAAAACACATCCAAAATTCAAACCCAATTTTTTTGAGTTAATTTAAAACCAACCAAGAATCTCAAAATTCTTGTCTTAAGTTCAAATCCAACTAATTAGGATCGAATTTTAGTATTTAATATATAAACACAATCTTTACAAAATCAATTGTTCGATGTTTGTAATAAACCCAAACCACAATTTCAGTGTATGTATGAAACCCAGAAACCACAATTCTAGTGTTAAATACAAACCCGAAAACTGAGAATTCTATAATATTTGTCAAACCCAAAATCTGAAATTTCAGTGTTTGAATGAACAAAAACAAATTTATTGAACAAAACAAATTTCTTGAGAAACAATGATATTTATCAAACCCGAAATCTAAAATCTCAGTATTTTATTGAGTGAAAACAAATTTATTGAGAAACAATGATATTTATCAAACCCAAAATCTAAAATTTCAGTGTTTGAATAAACGAAAACAAATTTCTTGAAAAAAAAATAATATTTATCAAACCTGAAATCTGAAATTTCAGTGTTTGAACAATTTTGTTGGAAAAATTTAAATCAACAAAGTTTTTAAAACATTGTATGAGAAATAAAATTTTTCCCAAAAAATTTGTAGATGAATATTTCAGTAGGGGAAATTTTTTTTTTTTTTCTTTTTCCAATGGCCAACAAGAACTTAAGTCAAGGTTTTGAAAACAAGTTAGCACAATCTAGTAATCGTTAGTAGTTAGAAATTTCGTTTTAAGATTGTTGGAAATCAGTTACAGATTATAAAATTATGTTTCTGCACATACGCAGAGTAAAGGAAAAAGAAACAAACAATACAAAAGAAAAAACTAAATAACAAATTACATGAAAATTATAATAAACTTCTGAATATAACTTGAAGCAGCCGAGGCTTGTAAGAATTACAGTCTCCTTAAAACGAATTCGCGGTGTATAACTTGCGTTCGTCTCCCAGGATACAGCGGCTGAAACCGTCCGGCGAACCGAGTTGAATCTGATCTCTATCACACTGGAAGCCTAAACTAGAGTTGAAAGTGTAAGAAAACAAAGAAGATTATTTCTCAAAAACTCACTTCATTTCTTCAACTTGGATGCCAATATAAATCATTCAACTTTTGGAGAATTAAAACTGTCAATTTTGATCATTATTTTGACTGTTACAATTCTGATTTTAAAATCAGAATTTACTTACCTTAAATTAGAATTATATTCTAACAATTATGGTCATTACTCATGACTGTTACAATTCTGATTTAAAATCAGAATTTAAATGTCTCCATTCAATTCCATCCATCATTTTATTCATTGTTACAAAATTTATTTAAATTAATTTGCCATTAAAATTGATTTGTTAACTGAAAATCATTAAAACATGGTTGTTACAATTTTAATTTAAAAATCAAAATTTAAACACATCCATTAACTCATAATTCAGTTACAAAATCATTAAAATTAATTTGATTTGTCAACTGAAAATTATTAAAATCAATTAATGACAATTTAATTTAAATTGAAACAAAGAATTTGAATGGAAAACAACCCAAATCCCTTTTCATCTTTCAATATGGGATTAATGACCATTCCTTGCATCAAAATGTGCAATTTGATATTCAATTTCTCATTCATTTAATCAACCATGAAAATGATTATTTATGACCATTTTCTAACACTACTATTATATCATCATAAAAATTGTTAAGAATTTGTAAGTATGGGATACAAATTCTAATTACAATTCTGAAATTTAACATTTACTCGCAGTACTCTATCGGAAAACCAAACCTCCAAGGCTCCAATTCTTATTTGAGTGGTTTCAATTACAAAATCTCATATACAACTTATGAAATACGTAACTCAACTAAACTAATGTCGTAATTAATATACATTACACTTTCATTTTAATATAGATATGTATAAAATATTTTACAGATAAAATTATAGGTGCATTTTTTTAACACTTTTACGGATCAAGTCCGAATTACTATTCTCATAATTGACTCATAACTTGAAGATAATAACTCCTACTAATTTTATGTTAAAAAAAAAAAAAAAAAAAAAACTCCTACTAACTTTTATACATATGTTGTGCTTTTAAAAATATTCAATTATTCTTATTAAGGAGTTTCCTACTAATTTTTATTATATATGTTGTGCTTTTAAAAATACTCAATTATTTATATTAAAGAGTATTGTGTGATTGTAGGTGCATTTCATTAGACAAAAGGATAGACGTTGAATAAACTACTTAATAGGATATTCACCTAAAATTGTTAATATAGATTTATTCAGCTCTAGAATCCAAATGTTTGTTGGCGTCCGTAATTTTTTGGAAGGAATCATAAGCGTGAATTTTGTCCATATGTCTTGGTCGTATAATTGAGTCTTCGTAGTGAAGTCTCATTTAAATTTCCTAGTTGTAGATATTTGCAGCTGAAGTTATAATCAAGAGTCAAAATAGATGCTACATAAAATATATATATATATATATATATATCTATATTTAACACTCGAGACGATAAAAATCTTTAATCCTCTAAATAAATAATTAAATACTCATTTCTATATTTAAAAAGGACTATGTCCTTATCGTATCAGGACTAAATATTTAAGAGAAAATACCTTAAATAACCCCTTTTTGAGAGTTTATTTGAAAACTAACCCTTTTTTTTTAGGTTGAAAAAATCTCAATCCTGAAGTTGAGATTGAATTGAATTAACACTATGACTCACAACCTGAAAGTTGGGATTCCGAACCTAGAGGTTGAGATTCTCTACCTTGAGGTTGGGATTTAAAAAAAAGAGTTATTTTTCAAATGGGTTATAAAAAAGGGGTTAGATTTCAATAAACCCAAAATTTAAATAGTCCGTAATATATATATATATTATATATATATATATATATTACAGACTTACAGCACTTGCGTGCGCATTTGGTTGGTTAATTTAGTTTTTTATGACTTATTTTTGGACTAACATAATAAAAATATTCACATGTCAATGTTAGTGGGTTGTTATCCGGGTCCTTGTAGTAACCTATCGTGTGGTTAGAATACAAGAAAAAATACAGGTAGTTTACGGATGCGATGACCCAACAATACAAAAGTGAACAATATAAAATTACTTATATATATATAAAAAAAAAAAAAAAAAATCTGATGAACAATGAACCGTCATGTTCTACTAAAAAGTCTGGACTTTGGCTAATACCTCCGCTCTCTTCCATGGCTGCGAACTGTATCTTCTTCTTAATGCATGCTACCAAACATCACTATTGCTTCTATATTTGAAATAATTATTATCGGACTTAAATTTAATGGATAGGAAAATATTAAAAACAAATTGTTAGATTCTTAATTGTAACTACTTACTTTAAGATCTTAAACAAAATGAGAGAATATTTTTATTTAAAAAATGAATAGAAAGTGACGATGGCCTTTTCTATGTGGGAATAATAACACATGAGATGTTTAAATTCGAGAATCCTTTTAATCGACCAACGGTGTGTGGTAAAAAAAAAAAAAAGCTAAAGTTGTAATTTCAACAAGGTAGTTATATATGAATTAATTTTAATAATATTAATTTCAATATTATGAGTTATTAGATACATTGATTTTTTTTTCATAATTGTGATGATTATTGATTATCACGGTGACTATTTGACAAAATGAAATTTTGGTGTTGTCCTTTGATAAATGTGGTGGAGGTTAGCTCTTTTTAAACCACAAGTCTAAGACAATGCGGTGGTATAGCATAAAGCGGAGCGCAAAGCAAAGTGTATAAATAAATGGGTAAGTTGATGCCTGCCAAATTTGAACGGAAGATTTATAGTTATTTTGATTATAAACCTGATATCACTCTTTGTCACTATACTGATTTCCAAGAAGAATCCGGACTCTGAAAACCGGCTGTACAACACCAAGTTAGGTACCTACACTGAGAACTGCGCTTTTCAGATAGTTTTTCAAGTTATATGATCATGAATTCACTCTATCCATCAAGTTATGTGATCATGAATTCACTCTGTCCATCTCGCGTCAGCTTCATCTTGTTTTCTTATTTATTATCAATTCCTTTCCATTTGAATATACTGAGAAATTTTTGTTAACATGGAAAAGGTGGTAAAAGAAACAACACAACTCTTCCACTAGCCGCTCTCTTCGTTATGAGGTTCCATTCTTTCTACGGTGAGTTCTCCTACATTTGAATTATCAATATTAGATGCAATAAATTATTATCTTAATTGCTTACGCTTTGTGTATATTTAATAATGCATATAGCGTTGCAACGATCTGGAGCTTACACACATCTGATGAATGATGAGGACAAGGAGTTGTTCAAGTAGCTCCAAGTGTTCATGTATATATTTGATCTTATCTTTACTACCTGTATAAAAGTCTCTTAAATCATAAAAAGTTAATAACGTATGATTTGTTTGTTGGTTTTGGCGCAGCAAGTATATATGACCTGTATAGCAGGAGCAAGGTTAAGATTAACCAGGAAGAAGTGAAGCCCTACTATCTCTCCTCAAGAAGGTTTACATTAGTTTAAGTTGTCTTCCCATTACTTCATATTTGTGTTGAATTTATTTATCTTTCTGATTGTTTTTGTTTGCTGTACTTTCCCGTGAAACTCAAGTGATGAAGAGAAGGAACCATCCTTTTAGAAGTAGCAATAAAATGGTAGCTGTCGTCTTTTCCGATAATTAAATAATGCAATCATCTTTTGTTATGTTCATGTATAGCTAGTAGAATTCCAAGCAAGGATTCTTTATTATTATTATTATTTTATTATTAATCTTTCAATAATTTAGGACACATCAACAATTCAACATAAAAAAAATAATAAATAATCAAAATTATTTTATTTTATTTTTTTTATACGTCATTTAAACTTAAATTACTCTCAACAAAATATTAGTATAAACAAAAAATTGACGAAAAATCTTACTTGTAGAATTAAGGTGCAGCTGTTCTAAAAAATTTTATGTTACTTCACTACTTTTATGGTATATTCATTTCAATTGTAAGAATTGAAATGAGAACTGAAATAATCTAGAATCGAAATAACTTGAAATTGGAATGATATATCAGAATTAGAATGAGTTGTTTACTTCAATGGCAGGAATTGAAATCGGAATCAATAATATTCTCATTGAGTTGTTTAATTTACTTTGGGATTATAATAGATTAATTACAAGTAACAAAAATGTCGATGATTAATAATATTTTATATTTTATAACAAAAATAAACCTTTTTAACAAAATTATCATAAGTATATTAAGTATTTGTAATTTACTTCTCATTTTATTAATGTTAAAGAATTCCAAACTATCCATAATATATAAAATTTCATTATAATTTTTTTTATTATTATTTTTAAACAAAAATTTCATAACATTATATTATTCCTCAAATAAAAATATAGTGACCATTTTTGTTTTTCATATATATATATAAACCTTTGTCATAAGAATTATACTAGACTCCATCATTGTAGCTGTTATGATTATTGATTGTGTGATTATTTTTAAACTCTCATATAACTCAACAACATTGTAAAAATGAACAATTTTATTTAATAACAATACATATCATGTAATCTATAGAACAAGCAAGAAAAAGAATAAAAAATTAACTTCCAAAAAAGTCCCACAGCCCATTTAATACAAGACATAAAAGTCTTTTTAATTTGGTAAAAAGTAATGGGAATGGGAATGAGATTCTCAAATGGGGTGATGGGAATAGGATTTGCATTCCATAAACCCAAATTCATGTGGGACCTATCATTTTATTCTCATTACAAAATGATTTTAGAACAAGTAAACTTTATCAATTATTTTCATTCGTCATTCTTATTCCCCAATTCACCGAATAAACACATCCTTAAAATCATCTCTCAGGCCAGCCACCGCCTGATGTATACCTTTCGCCGGGTCAATGACATTCATTTTTATATTTATGGTTTATTCTACTACAATAACACAACAGTAGTTCAATTTTATTAGATCTTAATCAGAGGTATTAAATGTAAAATTAAGAAAATTAAAAATGACAATATTTTTCTTGTAACTGACCTGCCTAAATTAAGATCCAATAAAATTGAATTAAAAATGACAGTATTTTTCCTGTAATTGACCCTCTATTAATTATTATTGAAATTGTATATTAATCAATATCTTTATGTATAATTTTTATCAGTGCAGTTCCTAAATGCTAATTCACTATGACAATATGCAATGATACAATACATAACAGGTTCGCTAGAGACAACTACATAAGGATATGGTCAAGAATCTTTTTGAGAAGCCATACAAACGATATTCTTGACATCTGAATGGTAATGTCTGAGGATACTTACCATGATAAGCTAATAAATATTATAAAGAGTAGAGATGAAATATCTTTCAAGTAATCATTCCTCGTGATATGATGAATTTTATTTAATCAAAGTTAAACAAGATTTTAACACATATACACATGATGTGTGTATGAAGTGTATTTTTACTTTTTTCTTTTATTTCCTTTTCTTTTTTGGTACATTTGAAACACTGAGTTAAATATTGTTATCAATAAATATATCGAGATTCAGGTAAATATGGATTCAAATTCTGTGCTAGTCCGTGCTTATAATAAGATGATCCATGTCTTTAACAAAACAGTATCTAAATGGTGAGGTATCCATGAAATATAAAGACTAATAAATTGAAATTAATGAGTTAAGATTTGATTAGTTAACCCTTATATTTTCTATAATACCAGAATTTGGACAAAATAGCATTACTCGTAACAAAATCAAAAAGTGAGAATAACATATTATTTTACTTTTCCGTTTTAATTTCTTTTCTCCAAGATCAGTAATTATAATACGGTGATGTTTCGACTCTATCAGAACACCTCATTGACTTCATCTTTACTTACACTTTCTCAGCTTATTTCAACCAAGATTCCCGCAATCCGAGTATAAACATCGAGAAGGGTAGCAGTGGCTAAATCTGAAAACTCCCATTTTTTTTATAAAAGAAATTCTTAAATACTTCCCAAAATATTTGTCTAACAAAACTGCAAGCACATACATGATACAACTTTGAATCATCAACACATCTTTTGTAATCACTTGATTCATTGATTCTCAAGAAATTTTGAGACAAGTATAGGTATTTTATATACTTTTAAATCTTACTTCCAGTTTTTTAAAACCCAGAATACACTTTAGGAATAAAAACTTCTGCAGGCGCCAGAATAATTGTTTTTTCCTCTACCGGCAGCTAGACTTTGCTAGTGAAATGGATTATTGTAGGTGTGGTAAACGGCCTTGTTACTTTTTTTTTTTCCTTTTTTTTCTTTTTTTTAATTGACCTTTTTGACATTAAGACTAACAACCACGGAGACTTATCTAAAATAAAACTCTATCGTGCGGTCCGAAAATTTACTCCCGGAGATCGGAAGAAGCCTACCCACGAGTTATGGAAAAATTATCAAACTTTCACCTATTTTTTGTATGGACTGCAGCTTGAATTTGCCGCTTTACTTTGAACAAAGTATTAACGAGTGTGCTCGTGGCCACTCTACCAGCACACTTGAAGCTAAACAGCTTTGTTACTTGTATATTTCGAAAAAACAAAGTGAAATTTGGAAGCGATTATTCCATTTCATAAACTCCACGTCTAAGAAGATATTTTAAGGCCTAGTAAGATTCAACAGGAAACAAGATAAGAAATAAGATCAGCAAAGGATCCAAATTCACTAAAATATATGAAAATGTTAAAGTTTCTAAAAGTTATTTGTTTCTTCCAATTCCTATTTAAAAAAAAAAAAAAAAATCACCATCAGTTCAAATTAATTATGGAAACATCAATAATAAGTTTTATGTGTACTTCCTTGATCTGAACAACTCAAATCATGACAAATCAATCCGTGTCTGAAATTTTAATTTACGTATTCAACTTGGTGAAAATTTTAATTTTTTTTTAAATATTCAATTGTTATGAATCCTTGAATTTTAATACACGGTTAATGCTCAGTCCAATTATATAATTGGTTCCTACAAGCGAGTATGGCCGAACAACTGTATATCGACATACGAAATTCACAAAACCTAGCCGAATGAGTGGACTGTCCAATCCATTAAATGTTCTCGGAAACCTTGTTAACCGTAGACTTTTTCAACTTGGGCTTGGCTGGAGCCCATGACGTGTCCGTTAGGTTGGTCCTTTCATGGCCCAAATATAACCACAGAAGTTCCACCCCTCTAAACTCGCATGCACACCCTTAATTTATATTTTTTAAGATTCCAATATTATCCTTAACTCGGTCAACTTCAAATTCCAATTAAAAACTTGGTTCGTTTTTATAAATGGTAGTCAAAGATAAAAACATTTTGTCTTATTTTTAGAGGCTTTTTAAATGGTGAAAATGGAGATTTAGATTTGAAAGGTTTTTATGTGTGTCTGTGTGACTGTCTGTGTATGTGTTTTTTTTTTTTTGGAGTGTAAATACAGAAATGAGTGTATATACAACTTTTAAAGGATGGAAATACCGCCACTCAAATTAGTTTAATGAATATCATTATACCAAATACTAGTAAGTTAGATCTTTCAAAAAAAATATATATATCCTAGTAGGTAGGTTAGATGGAATCAATGTTTGTCTCAATGTAAACAAACGTAACAGCTTTTTGTATCTTGATCAATTCAATTGGTTAAAGAAGATGTTATCATGATCTAGCTGATAAGGTTGGGATAGGACTTGCATCAACTTTACAGGTTTAATCTTTGCACAGAAGAAACCTTTAACTTTTAAAGATTCAAATATTACCAACACGATAATTATAATCCACACGGATATGATAAAGTTGGAGCAATGTACTAACTAATACTCTAACCATTATTATATGCATACACAAAGATCATCAAGAATAATCTTTACCTATATTATTTCTCGTTCCTCATGAACTTTTGGGCTTTTTTTTTATCTTTTAATTTTTTTATGGGTCCCAGTAAAAACATGCTTGGACAAAATATCCATTGGAACTCGGCACGAACGGGCCAGAAACAAACCTTGATCCCAACTTCTCAGTTTACGAAGGGTTAGCTCATTTAATTTGGTATAATGTTAATAATTTATGTAACATAACACTAAACATTCCAATTCACCTATCCCAACTTTGTATTCCAAATGGTAAGGCGAAATTGATAATTGGATGGAATAATTTCTACGGATTTAAATCCAGCGTTGATATGATGCATGTTGTTCTTTTAATATGAGAAATGAAAAAATAAAACAAAAAATAATGTATTTCAAAGTGAGAGAAAAAGAAAACAAATAAATTTTATTTACTTATGTATGAAGTTTTCCACATAGCAATATGTCTTCAAAATATCAACATAAATCATATCAATACAAGATGCGAATCCAATTATTACTGCACAAATAAATAAAAGGAAAACAAAAATGGATTGATACTATCACCTTGGAGAAATATACAAACAAAACAGTTTAGGTGCAATTATCAAGCAAACAACGACATAAAGTTAGATGTCCCATTACTACTGTTGTATGATGTACCAAAATCAAAAGCTACAGTTGAAATTAGATTGCGCATTAAAATTCCTTGAAAGTTTTAGCTTCTCTTAAATTAAAGAACTGTAGTCAGCTAGGGTTGGTACCCTAGTTTATTTGTATTTATTTATCTTTTCTCATTCATTTAATAAATTGCTGACTGATTACAAGGTGGCCAGGTAAAAAGATGAAACAATCAATCCTCGTGCGTCTCTGTCAGTCTAGCCATCACAATGAAACACCAAACAGTATAATGTTAAAGGACTTTAGACAAGAAATCCCAAGTGTTTCTATCATAATTCAACGGCTTGTAAAATAATTGAACTCTATAAAGATTTTAAAAAATGGTCATTATCAATCATATCCTTCTCAGTGATGTTATAATACATAAAGACGAACCAAACTTAGGACACATAGTGCCTACTCTCAAGTAAAATGAACAAAAACAATATCATATTCCATTTGATTGTGACATTCAACGGTTGTAGAGCCTTACCTTCTCTGGATCACTGTCATTTTAGTCAATTGCAATTTCGTTTTCTCTTATGCCAGCAAAAATCTCCCCGCACAAGAGACCTTAAGTATATATAAATTTCTTAGCTATTATAAGTATATATCTATTTCTTAGCTATTATCATAATTTAAACACGGATAGAATATGTTATCCTGGCATCTATTGCACGATCAATATCTGGTTTTTGAATTTATTAAACTATGTATATATATATATATATTATACTTTATGATGAATCTTTCATCTGAAAACTACTTATAAGCTAGATAAGATCATCTAAAAAGTACTGTCATCAATACTATTTGATCATTCACTTAGTAGACCACTCAGTATGCTGTTGTTTGTAATCATCTTGACAGTTGATATAATATCTATGGACAAGAAGGTGACAGATATTTAAAAAATTTTGAAAATTATTTTGAAATTAGCACGATAAGACAAAAGGCATGGTTGTCAGTCGACTTGCCAAATATAAATCATCAATCAGATGACTCCTATATCATTTCTGATGGCAGGAATTAGGAAACACAGTCCATATATGTAAGATAGAGAAAGATTCATAAGTCAATCTCGCTTGAACAGCTACTAACAAGACTGGTTCATTTGACAAATATGTTAAATGACACTGTTGTGTAGAATTTTCAGAAGCAGTAGAAGGAAAGAAGAATATCAGAACAGGGGAAGATGGAAGCAAAGTAATAATATTGATAATTTTGTTCCAGTAACCCTTCGGCTTAAATATAGCCCAGTCACAATTGCAAACAAGAAAAGGGGGACAACATCTCCATGGACAACAAACAAAACAAATCAGTGCCACATAATCTGCTTATATTTTATTAAACAGAACCCACTAAGGCAATACCTCTTGACTAAGTCTTCCCTGGGACCATCTTTAACTCTACGTCCAAGTCTAATACATTTTAGTGCATGGGTGCATTGGTTCTCATACGACTAACACCGTAGTGATCCACATCATACGCCCGGACGATTTATAATTTGTTATCAATAAAATATCATAAAAGTTGTATATATTAGTCAATAAAACATTTGGTTATATATCTCACTCACAAGTGGATTAGTTTGGATTAGTTTGATGGTTTAATCCTCTTACCCGTTTTTTACAAAACAGATAGGTTCGAATATCCGTATCCATAAAAAATGGATAATTTCTCTCTAACTCACACGAGTATGGATAAATTTCTCATACGGTTCGTCAGTTAAATGATAGTTTTTTCATATAGGATGAACCTCTTTTTCGATTATTAGAAAGTAAAGAAAAATAAAATACTGAGTTCTGAACCGTCCTGTATATAAAGTTTTATCTCAAATACATTTGGATACCATCTATAATTAACAAAGTTATAGATGCGTAATACTAATAAAAATAATAATTCATTAATAACTGCGTTAGTCGAATACATTCATCGACAAAACTATCAAAATACAACTCAATGGTTGACGATGTTGACAAACGTAATGGATATTGATGTCCTGTTAGGAATTGCATTAATTGGCCTAACCTAGGGAACCTCAACGTACACGTGAACCAAATTATATAATTTTCAAAATAAGAAATTAAGGTCACAAAGTGTGATCTTCTTTCATACAAACTGGACGTTTATATGGGGGTACACATATATAGACCTCAGGTACAGCCCATCTCCTTATTAATAGATCGGTCCACCACAACCTAAACGTAGAGTACAACAGAACATGAGTGAACAAACAACTTCAACGTGTCACGTATTAATATTGAGCTTTCAACCTTGTCAGGCGGAAGGACCCTCTGAAGTCTGAAACTACATGATGGCCCCTGCTTACTCCGTCAATAATATGCGCTTACAACTGCCACCTGGCCCTTGCCCTTCAATTCACTACTAATTATATACAATAAACAACGACACTTTTTCTTCTATGTATATACTTTTAGTTGCACACGCTTCTTCCTATCATATCCAAGCACAAATAAACAATAGATTAAATCTCCTTCTAAATTTAATGATAGATGAACCACAAGAAATACTATAATTAATAGAATTATCTCCTTGATTAGAAGATATGTTGAGGCACTAGAGATTTTTAAAATACATATAAAATTTATATCAATGTCTAATTGATTAAAATTATCTGATAAGGACATTGAATGGATGTTACATTTCCTAATTGAGTTAACAAATGTTTTAATAATATCAGAGTCATGCTTGATAACATGGAAATTAAATTTTGAGCACAACATTTGACCTAATCAAATTTTTATATATTTAAAAGCGATTCATGATGGAAGAGTTTTCATAATAATATTGCTGGTTCTACATGGACATCCATGATGAAAATCATCTGTGTCCATCTGATCCGACGCCTATCCATATAGTTTGTGATCTGATTCTTTTTAACCTAAGACGTACTAACAGTAGATGAAGAAAACGAATAAAAACAAACAGAGTATTCCAATTCCAATATTATCATGTTTCACAAATCAGAGTCACAATCAACTTGAGAAGCAAAGAAGATCGTGCAAATCCCGCAAACGTTGACAGCTATCCGGTAAAACATGAAATGTAGCTATCGTAGTGGTGGTGCCCATAAGGGTCTCCAGTCCACTACTGTCACCTCTATATTTTGATTGGATGGTTTGGATCAGAGTCATCGCATTTTTATGACTCTGCTAGTCGTGCCAAGACCCATGAACGAGATTGGCGTGACTTCTCTCTCGTGTACACTGTACACTTGCTAGAAAATTGTTTCATTGACTTTGTCCAACGACAATTTTTTTATTTTAATGATCTTCAACTCCGTCAAGAATCGCTTTTATATAGAGATTCCTGATCGATTTTATAATTTAAAATAATAATAATAATAAAAGCTTTTCTATGCATATTGAAGGATATTTATGGCAATTTTTAAAATTTTATAATATAAATAATGAAATTTTAAGATTATTGTTATTCATAATCAAAACATGGATTATTCTTATTCATAATCAAAAACGTACTTTTTTTTCTATTATTCCACCGATTAAATAACTAACAATTATTTTAAAAAAAATTATATATCATATATAGAATAAATAAACATTGAGTTAAAATAAACTTATACAATATAATTATCTTTAATCAATGTCAAATTGAGGTGGCCAAATAAAAAAAATAGGCATAATCAACATGATTGATTATCTATTTTCAATGAGTGTGTTAAACAGTCACGTTAATAAATCAATAACTATTTATTAAAAGTTGAAAAAAATAATGAAAACATTAAATGAAAAATACGAAAGTATTAAATAAAAATACATTGAGATATTAAATAAAAATATATTGAAACATTGAAAGATAATTTTTTAATTTGATTGTCTATAAAGGATATCTTTATCATATAAGAAGTAAGATAACATTAAATTTTTGTTTAAAATACAGTCCATAAAATTATAGGAGATATTGTAAAGAACCTGAGATCCAATTGGATGGAATATATCTAATCGACAACCGACATCCATATTATAAAATACTAATCTTATCTTTTCAGCCTTATTCGTAAATTACTTGAACGTAAATAAGGAAAACGAAAACTTTATGGAGGTCAATTCTCATTTTTGAAAAGTTATACTGATTAATTAAAATAATAATTCGCAATAAAACTTTCCCTATTATTTTTTCCATGCTTTCATTTTCAGTCATTTTAACCCCTCCACCTTAATGTTGAGGACTTTGAATATTTTCCACGAATTATTATCGCTAACTCCACTTTAAAGAAAAGAAGGTAGAGATTTTCTATCCCTTTGAAAACGTTGAAAGTCATCTTGGATGAGTTCAGATTTTATCATTTTCATCTGCAACTTCACGGATTCCCCGGATAAAATATAGAAAGTAAACAAGAAAATCAAAGTAAAATTTTAATCAGGTGCCGTGCAACAGTGGTTATACGAATTTTGTTGTTTCCTTGAATTCTCTTTACGGCACCGAGCCCTTCTATAAAACCAGGAATTTATTGACAATTTCTACTCAGGTTTCGACTTGTTTATTTAAATAATCTGAACATGCAAAGACAACAATTTTCTTTTTACTTTTTAAAGTGAAAGCAGATTCCTACAATACGCATAATGTTATATAATTTTAAAATAAATAAAATGCACATAAAAATTATTAGCGTTTTTTTTAGACATATTACAATATGTAATACACATACCATTACCGAAAATCAGATTTACTGGATGGTACACTAAGGAGCGATTCGGAATTGAAACCTTCAGAGGTAGGAGGGAAAGGTGGCTCTCAAGCAGGAGAAAAATAAACCCAGAAAATTGCCCAGTTCATTAAGTTGTTTTATTTGATTTTTAAGTTATAAAATCACTTAATAGGTCATAGGATCATTTATTATAAAAGAAATAATTTGCACTTTTCATTTAACTATAAAGTACTAAATTAAATTTAAGTTTCCATAAAACTTTTAAACTGTAATTGCTTCTGGTTTAATCTTCACTAGAAATCATCATTGTTTGTTAATCTTCCACTCTATTTCAATTATAGTCACATTCCAACAAAGATTTATACTTTTTTTCTACATAAATTTTGATTAGTTTTATTTTATTTTAGAGATTGACATCTCTTTTACTTAAGTTTCAAAGTGCAATTTATTTCATTGCTTTTTTGTTTTTATCGTTTATTTTAATGGCTTTGTTGTATATTAAATCTAAAATGAGGAAATTACTCACGACCCTCTGGATATTAGCCTTATTACAATCAAAAACTACTTTTATATTTTATAACAATGACTTCCCCTCTGACCACGTTTGACCGTTTAATATAACTGAAAAATGACAAAATAAGATAAAAAGACGAAAATACCCTTGATTTATAAAATCCATTACTCTTACCCTTCTCTCTTTGTCTCTCTGTCTCTCTCTTCTTTTTCTTCTCCCTCTTCTCTTCTATTTCTCTGTTTTCTTCTCTCTCTCTCTCTTCTCCTTCTTCTCTTTGTTTTTTGTTTTCTTCAGACGCCGATCTGAGTTCCGGAACTTATATCAACGTCTGGGTTTCCAAACAACCCAGACGCCATCTGGAAACCGAACAGGCGTTTGGGTTTCCATCTGAAAACCCAGACACCATTTGGAAACCTAGATCGGGTTTCTAGATGGAAACCCAGATCGGTTTCCAGATCGAAAATCGATCTAGGTTTATGGAAACCCATATCTGAGTTTTCGGACGAAAACCTAGATCTAACTGGGTTTCTAGAACTGGGTTTTCGATCAGGTCTGGGTTTTCGTCGGCTTTTCGTCTCAAACGTGTGAGTATCGGGCGTCTGGTTTTCCATTTAGGCGATTGATTTTTACTGTTTATTTTTTATGATGATTGTGTTTATTGTAGATGGTGTTAATGATGATGTTTTAGGTCGGTTTGATGATGATGGTAGTGGTATTGTTTGTGATGATG
This sequence comes from Dimocarpus longan, assembly GCA_022984855.1. Classification (NCBI taxonomy): domain Eukaryota; kingdom Viridiplantae; phylum Streptophyta; class Magnoliopsida; order Sapindales; family Sapindaceae; genus Dimocarpus; species Dimocarpus longan. Next base: position 45,367,138 of record CM041012.1, on the reverse strand, counting down.
ACTTATGATGCTGAATTAATGTCTCCGTTGATGAACCAGAAATCCAGATATCCTTTATAAACCAGAAACCTGAAATGTGAACCGAAAACTGAAATGTCATGAATTGAATCACCATCAGAATTTTTTTTTAAAAAAAAAATTTAAATATTATTTTTCTTCTAAATGGATCTAGACCGTCCATTTCAAAGATGAATGGTCTAGATCAATTTGAAAAAATTTTAAATTATTTTTTTATAGTTTAAATTTAATTTTTCAAATTATTTAAATTTTAAATATTTTTAAGTTTTAAAAATTTAAATTATTTATTAATTAATATAATTTTTAAAAGAAAAAATAAAAATCAAATAAATTGACCAAAATACCCTTATTACAGTTAACTTTGACAGTCAACCATGATCAAACCATTAGTAGAGGGGTGGTCATTGTTATAAAAGGTAAAAATAGTTTTCGATTATAATAAAGTAAATGTGCAGAGAGTTGTGAGTAATTTCTTCAATCTAAAATATACTTACAAGTTTACCGATAGATAGACCGTTATTTTTTACAGACATAATTAAATAATGAATTTATATATATATATATTTTTTGAACAATAATGAATTTATATTTATGAGCTTTTCTTTGTGTGTTTGTATTGAACTGGAAAAATTGAAAGATAGACAACAGTATTGGTCACAACATGTTGGTGCTAAATAGACTTAGAAATGGAGTTGGGTAATATTTACATGAAGTGTATAAAAATTATTGTCGACATATAGATTTAGCCGACGATGTTCGTGTAGGCCCAAACTGCAGAAGATATTAGGAATGGTGTAATTTGTAGCTGAAAGTAAAGAAATGAGTTAAAGGAAGAATAGAAGACACTCAGAAATTTTAAAGTGGTTCAGCTCAAAATTTACATGTATCCACTGTTCTCTCACTATTATATGGTGTGGTTTGTATATTTACACTCTCTCTTCCTTTGAGGATCCTCCCTTATTTATAAAAGGGGGATGGGAAGAGGCGCTACAGGCGCCAATGACGCATAATAAGTTAAAATATAATGATGACTACAGTTAATGCTTCAAGGTTACATTTAATGTGTCTGATCTGCATTTAATACGTCTAAGCTGTATTAAATGCGTCTAACAGCTATCGAAGCAAGTGGTTTAGACGGCTAGTCCAAGCGGTTTGTTCAAGTAGGCTAAGATTCGTATAATCCAAACTGTAATCTTATCTGTAATCTTGGCTGTAATCTCCGTAATCTTTAACGAAATTGACGTATACGATACGTCTTAATCTGTGATTGGTTTGACGGTTCTGACTGTAGTTGACTGGAGACCTGCGAACTATAGCAGCTGCCAGCTTGTCTCGACGAGTTGGAGAATCTAAAGTCTGATTGAGTGTTGTTTCTGTGCTCTGGTCACGTGGTCTGATTCTGCGAGTTGGACGACTGGCGAGCTGCGTATTTGATAAACCTCGTGATTGATGAACTAGACATTAGATGGGTCGGACCGCGGATGAGCTAGATTCTACTATCTTCTGGTAAGCTGTACATCTGATAAGCTACATTATGGTGTACCTGGATAAGCTGTATTGCGGATGTGCTGGACCGCTCAGTGGGCTGTGCTTTAGCTACCTGTACAGTCTAACTTCTTAGAGGGTATTGGGCTTCAAACTGCCTTGGACCTGATAGTATTGGGTTTTTACCAGCTCATCCAAGGCAGCCTAAAAATATCCATAACAACTATTTAAAATGTTATTAATATCTCTAAAAATTTATGAAAAAAATCGAAACATTATTAATATTAAAATAATATAATTTTTAATTTATTAAATTATCATTAAAATAATATTATTGAATTAGATAAATTAATGTTATAATATGTTTCATGCACTAAGAGATTGGATAAAATTAAACCGTCTCTCATGTTTGGTATATGCGTTGGGATTAGTGTATGTATATATATAGTAATTCTACTATCAATGCCTCGTAACTATAAAAAATTATAACGAACCAATCAAATTTATCAATTACATTCTCTTTCCTATTTAATTTAAATAAAATTTATTAATTTGATTGATTTGTCATAATTTTTTAAAGTTATAAGGCATTAATGTTATAATGAATATATATATACATATATAGTGTTTTTACTATCAATACATCATAACTTTAAAAAGTTAGGATAGACTAATCAAATTCATTATTTCTCCTAAAACAAGTTTTTTCTCTTATTTAATTCAAATATAATAAATGAATTTGATTGGTCTATCATAATTTTATAAAGTTAAGAGGTAATAATAGTAAAAATACACACACACACTCTCTCTCCCTCTCCCTCTATATATATATATATATATATATATTAATTCTACCATCATTGTCGCCTAATTTTAAAATGTTAGGACGAACGAATCAAATTCATCAATTGTATTATCTTTCTTAAAATAAATTCTCTTTCATATTTAATTCAAATATAATGAATTAATTTAACTGGTTCGTCATAACTTTTTAAAGTTAGGAGACACTAATGATAGAATTACTATATATATACTGTTTCTATCATCAATGTCTCCTAACTGATAAACCAATCAAATTCATCAATTATATTCTCTCTCTTGAAACAATTTTTTTTTCTATTTAATTTAAATGCAACAAATAAATTTAATTGGTTCGTCCTAACTTTTTAAAATTATGAGACAGTGATGATAGAATTAATATAAATATATATGTTCAATAGAGCATCAGATTTAGTAATATAATATCAAATACATTTATTTTTGAATAAGATACGATTATTATAAATGAAATTTAATATAATAAAATTATTTTAAATTAAATTAAATTGGATTAAAATTTTATTTAAATCAATTTTAAATAATTAAATTATTTTTAAAAACTATTTTTAAAAATAATTTTAATCTAAAATAAAATTTTTAATTAATATTAAAAAGATATTATTCATAAAAATATTAAATACTTAAAATATTTAAGTTAATTTTAATAATATTAGAAAATATAAAATTATATTATATAAATAAATATAACTATATAAATTCAATTTTAAATAAAACAATATTTATTTTATAATTGTTATGGGTAAATATGAGAATGTATAAATGGGTTGGTAAAGTTTCAAGACTGATCCAATAGGCCGGTCCAATGAATAAAAGTTCGGTTCGTCAGCTCGCAAAAGCTCGCCCCTAAATCACAAGATACACAGCTCGCAGATACAAAGCCTTCAATGTATCAAGTGCTTAGCTCGCATCGAGGAACTTTCTCTCAAGTGGCTGCTTAGTCCGAGTCTGAGATACTCAGTCCCGAGCTTCAACTCGCCCAAAACAGAGCTAACTCGTAGAATAGCGTGACGTGTATGATGAATCTTCTTAGAATGGTAACAGCACAAATTAAGGAGCAGTCAACTGTCAAATATGAAGATATGATCAAATTTCTGAAATCACACATACGTTATTGGAAAGTGTAATCAGTATTAAATGTTTTCCTATTTATATTTTACTAAAATTGTAGCATTTTCCCTTCACTATAAATAGGGAGTTGAAACTCATTTGTAGGGGTTGGACTTTCTCTCCTCAGAAAATTAGAAACACTCAATAACAGAGATTGTCTCTCTTACTAAAAAAGGCACCGTGGACGTAGACTATTCTATTAGCCGAACCACGTAAAATCGCGTCTCTTATTCTTCCTTCATCTGGTTTGTTTTGCGCTAGAATTGCAGTATTGGGTTGAAGAATCTTGTTGACTGATTGTATACGTCAACATTTTGGCGCTAGAAGAATGACCAAAACTGCAACTTCTTTTTTCTAGTTTTCAGCAGTTATGGCCAGAGGAAGAACCAAGAGTTGTAACGCAACAGCTGACCGGCTTGAAAAGCAAGCAGATCAGCAACAAGGCACCCAACCAGCAGGAGATATCACTATCTTCGCGTACGGCGCGACAGAAGGCACGCCTCTACCGGTCCCTCGTTAGCCAGCTCTGGCGATCCATACGACTGAAGGGCTATAGGAATAGTTTCAGCGGCAGGAGGTGCTGGAAAACTCAATTCAACAGCTCACAGATGCAATTAGGGCATTAGCACGGGCCTTAGCACAAAACACGCTCAGACCTAATGCTACAGCTCCCAAAACTTACCAGCAGCAACAAGAACAAGTCTCAACTCATGAAATACTCCTTTGAAAGGAACTGCGACCAATTGGTTTAACTCCTTCCTTCAATACTCAAATACTCACTCAAGAGCTGAAGGTTATCGAGCTCCTGAAGAGAAAGAGATAGGATATCAATATACGGATTCACACAAAGTTTACAGCTCGCAAAGGCCTACTCAAGGATACATGTCAGACCGTCACCTCCCAGGTCACGAGCTCAGAAGAGTGCGCAGGCCTCAGGATCCGAGGATCGAAGAGCTGCTTTAAATGGGTACGCTGACTAGAATTACGACCAGGAGCTTATGAGCAAAGAGGGCAGTATAGGGAAAGAACCCCATTTACCAGGAAAATTGAAGCACAACCTCTCCCCCGCAGATTCAAGGTCTCAAACATCCCACAGTACAATAGGGGTTCTGATCCTTATTACCATCTGGACGCGTTCAATATTCAGATGGATCTTCAGACCTCGAGATCGCTGGTCAAATGCCATGTCTTTCCAGTAACACTCAGAGGCATTCCGATGACTTAGTTCAAAAATCTCTCAGCCTGCGGTATAGGTAGCTGGGAGGAATTCTAAAGAAAATTTATCAGCCAATACAAGACTCTAAAGAATCAACTCGCGCCATCATACCACCTCCCAACAGTTTTTCAGCGACGAGGTGAATCCCTGAAAGATTACATTACCAGATTCAGATGCCTAAAAGATTAAGCCAGGTTAACAGGGTAGAAAACCCCTCAGAGGAAATCATCCTGACTACGATCTCAATCTGGCTTCGCAAGGACGAGATGTTCTATGAGAGCATTTACAAATCCCCAGTGAAAGACATGGGCGAGTTTTATGAGCGAGCTACCAAAGAAATCAGATAAGAGGAAGCCTTCGGTTCAAAACAGTCCAACCAAGAGGGTGAAGCAAGTAGTTCCAACCAATCAAAGAAAAGAGATCATGGTGGGAACAGAAATGAAAGCCAAGATAATGACTTGAGTTATCAAGTCGCTAAAAAAGTCAGAAAAGAGCCCAAGGACGAGCGAACTCAACGTCTAGGTTGTTATGATGACTACAGCACCCTGTTAGATACTCAGGACAAGACCTATGCAGCAGAGAAAGATAGAGAAGACTTTGGGAAACCTACTCCTTTGATAAATCATAGCAAGTTCTACGCCTACCACAATGAGGTCAGCCACAACACCTCAGAATACAAGTAGCTGAGGGATGTCGTTAAAGGTCTGATCAAGTGAGGTCGACTGGGAGATTAAGTAGTGCAACCAGCGAACTATCGATTTCCATAACCTCAATAGTCAATGCAGCAGCCGTCCTTGTGAGCTCCTGAACGAGAGTACGGACCCGCTGTAAGAACTTTCTTCATTATATATGGTAGACCTCACCTCACGGGTATGCCTCTATGACTCGACAATTTTATGAGCATGTATTAAACTCAATTTTCATGTCAATAGAACTGCAAAGTTATTATATTGTTATTGACAATTTATTGATTTGTTTAACAAATGCCGAGCATAAGAGCGAGAGCGACCTCTTCTCCGCGATTCGAGCTATGTTATCGGATGACAACCTTCTGGACATAAGCTCGCAATATGCTGTTGTCGGCTAACTACCCTCTAGACAACCCAACTTATTATGCTATACAGCTCGGGTTCTTACCCATTGAGCGCAGCCTACTGTATTTGCTCGGGTTCAAATCTTTTGAGCGTAACCTGCTGTATTTGCTTAGGTTCCGACCCTTTGAGCGCAACCTGTTGTATTTGCTCGAGTTCTTAATCTTTTAGCGCAGCTCGCTGTATCAGCGCGGGTTATAACTCGTCGAGCACAAATCGAGATTCACACCTCTTCAAGTCTCACTATGTCATCGGGTTCCTACACCCCCTGGGCATAACTCGAGAGGTTTTATCATGCAATACAAATGAAGGCTCCGATCTTAAAAGACCTCACTTTTCGAGCTCGCAGCAGGTAATATAACCCCTGATTTATACACAGATAACTTTTATTTTTCCGTCCACAAGAAATTCAGGGACTTGGTACAACAAAAGCATGAAACAATACTGAAGCAAGCAAGTGCCAATCAAACCTCACAACGAGGAGTATCAAGTAACCTGCTCCCAATGCTTCACCCCACAATCCTCACAAGAGCAAACTCGCTCTCAGTAGCTGAAGCTCGCTACAACGACCTGCTCACCTTTCACTCTATTTAGTTAAAGTCTGATCAAGTAACCGCACAGATTCCTTCCTCACAGGCCAAAGTGATAAGACAGAATCTAAAAGAGTAGCACAACAAATTCAGATGCACCAGCTTTTACCAGTAGGTTCAAGCTCCCAGCTCGTAAAGCGCACTAGAAACTGGAGGGCTAATGTTATGGGTAAATCTAAGACTGGATAAATAGGCTGGTAAAGACTCAAAGCTAATCCAATAGGCCAGTCCAATGAATAAAGGCCAGGCTCGTCAGCTCGCAGATACAAAGCCTTCAGTGTGTCAAGTACTCAGCTCATATATCAACTCGCATCAAGGAACTTTCTCTCAAGTGGTTGCTTTGTCAGAGTCTAAGATACTTAGCCCCGAGCTTCAGCTCGCCCAGAACAGAGCTAGCTCATGCGCGACATGCACGATTAATCTTTCCAGAATTGTAGCAACACAAATTAGGGAACAGTCAACTGTCAAATCTGAAGATATGGTCAAATCCCTCAAATCACATACACATTATTGGAAAGTATAATCAACATTAAATGATTTCCTATTTGTATTTTACTAAAATTGTAACAACTCTACCTCACTATAAATAGGAGATTGAAACTCATTTGTAGGGGCTGGACTCTCTCCCCTCAGAAAATTAGAAACATTCAATAACAGAAACTGTCTCTCTCACCAGAGAAGGTACCGTGGACATAGGTCCTTCTATTGGTTAAACCACGTAAAATCTTGCCTCTTATTCTTCCTTTTTACCTCTATTCTCTTTCATCTGGTTTGTTTTGTGCTAAATCTGCAGTATTGGGTTGAAGAACCTTATTGATTGATTTCATACATCAATAATAATTGATTTAAAATAATAATATTTTTTTTCAAATATTTGTTAACTATATTAATTTAATTTTTAAAGTAAATAATTAAACAATTTTTATAAAAATAAAAAATTGCAAGGCAAGGGAAGCTTATTCCCACAGACCGTGGTGGTTTGATTTAATCCATTACAACCTCATAAATTTAAAAGTACGGGATTGATTTTCAATCTCATACTTCATGCCAAACATGGTTTCGATCGAAAATTTTCCCAATTCAATCCAAAACCACGATCAAAGCACCCAAAAAGTAAACTCGAGTATCCTATTAACTTACTATTTATAACTAGTTATTTGTCGGTAGTTCTCAAAAAAGACAAAACAATTAATTTCCACAAGAATTGTAGAATACAAACAAAATAAAGGCTGCGAACTGACATATACCAATAAGTATCCGGATATGTCCTTTTATAACCTTTTATAATCATCTGGACATGATAAAGTTTGGTTCTCGTGATGCTGGCCCATAATTGAATATAAACATCGAGGTCGTCTAGAGCACCAGAAAATTTGGATCCAAACACCAAATTTGTGAATAAATTTGGTGTTTAGTGCAAGCAAGGGAAAAATTTTAAAATATTAAAAGTTTAATAAGTTTTATTTAAAATAATCATTAATAGTTTTATTTAAAGTAATTTCACATATCTAATTTCTTAAATAATTTTGTTCTATAAAGAATAAATTTTAGTATTTTTATTTTAATAAAAATAATTTAATTTTATTAAATTTATCTTCAATTGGATCGCATATTGTACCAATTCAATTCAATATGATCATCCACACCCGACGCAATCGTACATATCTACTAAATAACTTTAGGACTTCGTTGAATTTGCATTCTCCATATAATTTTATTTTTCTTCAATAATGGATAGAAAAACTAAAAGCTAAGTTTTTTATTTGTTCTAAATAAGAGTTCATCAACTTGCCTAAATATGAAAATAAATTTATTATATATATAATTTTACAAAAATTTAAGTAGATTATTGCCATAAATTTCTATATAATTTTATACATATTCAAATTGCAATGAAATAATTGAAAAGTATTAATAGATTGTTAAAATTTTTCATTTAAAATTCATGTTTATGATACATATGGTGTTGTAATTTGCATAATAGTTAAGATTCATTATTCATATGCTTTATACAATCGATTTATTCAATACGTAAATTTTTTTTCGAAAAATGTTTTTCCAAAAAATTGAAAGACAAGAATATTAAGTGAATGTATATCTTTGAAAAATATGGATATCTACAAGATTGTAACTCTAAATAAATAAATAAATATATATATATATAAAAGATTTTACTTTTGTTTCTACTTTTGATTAGTTGATATCCTTTGAGATTTTTTTTTTGTCTTCAGTTAACATTCTACATATCAATATATGTCAGAGCAATTCAAACTTGAATTAACAGTTGTTTAAAGAAAATATTTTCTTTTCTTTTATTTTCTTTCATTTTAAATTATATTATATAACTAAAATTAATCCAGAAAATAGTTAGAATTAAAGAAGATTAATACACACTAGACGTGTAGTTCAGAGAGAGACTCTCGGACGAAAGGAAACGATTCATATATAAACGAATGACTATCCTCGTATAATAGGGAGAAAAAATCTTTGAACTCATAATAATTGAAAGAAAATCTTATTAGTGTACGTGTATCTATATGTAAGTAATCCAAAGATTTAAAATTAATTTAATTCATGTGTATATGTATATATTGAGGATTGGAATTGATTTTAAAAATCATTAAAACTAATCGGGATAAAAATATTTGTGATATAATCTGAGCTACTGCTCTTATATAACAGGGATTCGCTGGTACGAAGTTGGAGGAAAAACCTCCCCGAGAGTGTGGCTACAACACAGGTAAATTAGGGGCTTGACATTTTTGGTTCAGGTGTCAAACCATGGTACGGGGTAACTGATGTGTAAATCAACAGTATCAGCTACCATTGACTAAGTCATAATTTATATTTATAATTTAAATTTTTAATAAATTGGGAATTATAAATTAAAAAAATTAGTTTCATCTCGCTCACACATTTTTTATTTTTTATTTTTTAAAAAAATTCTGATAAGTAAACAGGTGTGCTTTCAGAGATATATGTAGCAGTCAAATTTATAATGTTTTATAACTTTCAAAAAAAAAAAAAAAATTTATAATGTTTTATAAAAAGTTATAAATCGTTATTTTTTCTCTATTTATTCAATAAATAACATTTTATCTATTTTTTAACTTAAATTAATATTATTTTTAGAGTTTTTATTCTATTTTTTTCAAATAATGAAAAGGAAAATAATGATTCATCCGTTTGGAAAAATGATAGTATCTCTTTTATAAAGAATCAACGGCTTATCTCATAGATTGACTAAATTGATATTGATCCGACAAGCTACCCATGTGGTTTTAGTAATGGAAAATCAAAACTTGTCAGAGGAAATAATAAAAAGAAGAAAAATTATATGAAAGAGATAAAGCAGCGTCAAATCACACGAATCTCGAAATCATAAATTAAGCAGAAAATGACACGTGGTGTCTGTAAGGACCGTGGCAGTCATTAGTGCAGTCGTGTCAACTACAGTAGATAAGGACGAGGACACGTGTTTGGTCAAACGAGCCAAAAGAGGGGACACGTTGAGATTTGTCCGTACAACACTGCATTCATGGAGTCGGGCAGGATTCTTTTCATTTGCTTCTCGTACGGCGGGCTCCTCTTGTGTTTTGTCGGGACCTTTTTAAGGGTGCTGGTAAGCTGGTAGTGTTGCAGTGGCCTTTGCTTAAAGCCATGTGTTCTGTTTTGTGCCTTGCTGGCACCGTCCATGCCATTCATGCTTCCACTGTTCACGTGCCTCACATGACCATTTGTACATATTATTTGCCCTGTCACCCCACCAGCATCACTATCACTATTCACTACTCCGTATTTAATATTCAATGTTTTTTTTTTACTATTTAATGCTGTTTTTTAACTATAGTTTTTGTTTTTTTATATTCGAGCTGGATTTCATTTTGATTTTGTATTAATTAAAAAATATTTTTTTATAATTATAATGTTATAGGGTGGCCAATAGAAGTCTGTAGTCAAAGATGGAACCGCGATTTTAATTTTAGAGGCAAAATAAAAACTAATATTCAAGGTTTTTTTTTTTTTTTGAAGAAACACTAATATTCATGTTGTCATGTTGATAACTAACAAAGTGATCAATATATTATAATGCCAATTTTAACCAAAAAAATATGTAACAATTTATGACCTCAAACCTTATATTAATACTTCGAACACGTGCATGAATGGATGATTATTAAGAATACCAAAACAAAAGAAGAAAAGTGGTCACGACCCGACGATTTAATGTTTGTTCAATTTGTGTGATCAATTTAAAAAAAGAAATAAATATATGTATAGATAAAACAATGCGAAAAATAAGAAGTCGAATGCATTTTATAGTTTGTAAAAATTATTTTATTATTTATTATAAAATTAGTTATTTTTTGTTTATAAGAGTAAATTATAGAACTGAATAAATTATATAAATAATATATAATTATCGTTAGTTTCGCATGATCTTTGATAGGTTTTGTGTTAACTTCAGGAAGAAAAATAACAGTGTGTGGTTGGTCCCGATCTTTCTCTGAATCCGTCTAAATTATAATTAATGTACTAAAAAAATAAAAAATAATAGTGTGCGGTAGAAGTTATTATTGCTTACATTTTAGAGTACCATAATCTCTATAATTTGAAATTTTCTTTAAGTTTCATTGGTTTGAAGGGGTTATATCAAGACTAGTAGCTACATGCTATAAATGCTACACTTTACATCTGCTCGTGGTGTTGTGTATTGAAGTTATCTCTTTTCTCTTTAAAAAAAAAAAAAAAACACATTTTACACGTTAAACATATAAAAACAATTCTTGAATCATATTAGTTGAATGGGCTACAGGCTTGCGTGCCCCGTCTTCCTCCACCATTGTCTACAGCAACCTGGTGAGAGTTGGAAGAACGATAGCTTTGATATAAATCGTTGTACATTCCTCCACCAAACCTTGATACCAATTGTAAGAGAAATATGTGCGAAAAGTATGGCCAATATCCACCACAAAACAAATAATATCTAAATTTTTTTTTTAAAAAAAAAAAAACTAATTACACAATAAAGGATTTATGTGAAAAATTCAAATCAAGAAAAAGCCACGGTCGTCATAATAATAAGAGAAATATATCATTATGTGTAAAATTGTTACAACTACATACTCAATATTCGCTCTCTAATACCAAACCCCAATTACTATCGATTCTTAAACTCATCACCAAACACAAATACATCGAGTTTTGAACTCAAAATCGAGCTTGTTACTCTATCTCTATTGGCGTCTTGCTATATCTTAAATAAAGAATAAGACCCCTATTTATTATATCAATTTACTTGGTCACAAAATAATCCAAAATCTTTTAGAAAAATACATTTTCTTGCTCCCAAAGGAATAGAATTCCATTAGAATAAGAGCACTCATCAAAAGCCTGTTTTCACTCAAACTTGAACTCATTGGATTCTTCGGGCATGTGAGGACACATCTAGCATCTTTTTTCAATTTTGTTTGGGACATTGGTTATCTTTCAAACTAAACTTTCCAACAATATCTTATTTGCCTAAAACAGATGTTGTTTAGACCACTTTCACATCAATCAAAGTTTGCCTTTAAAATTCTTATCACAATCTTAAAAAAATTCTACATACGAGATTCATAAATTCTTATAACCAAGACTCCCCATATACTAGTAAATACCTTTAATGGAATTGAACTTCTATTAATCTATCACATGTGAACTATAATCGATATTGTATTAACTTTTTTTTAACTTAATATTGTATTAAATTGAGTGATACGTTCTTTTTTTTTTTTTTTTTTTTAAATGTTTGAAAATTCCTTTAAAAAAAAAAGTGTTTGAAAATGGTAGAAGTCACAAGAGGAAGAAAATGAAGGAACAGAAACGAGTTTAAAAAGCGAAAACGAGAGGAAATGAGTGACACGAGGAGGATAAGCTGGGAAATGGAATTTTTAGACATCTTACTTACTGTTATGGGTATTTTTGGATTCCTCAAATGGGCTGGCAAAGGCCCATCAAGATAGTGGCCCAAGCTACCAAGACCAGGTATGAAGTACTATTCATCAGCTCGCGAGATCGCTCCAGTAATCGACGAAATCGAGCCCATGAGAAGACTAGCGAAGATAAGATCGGATGCACCAATTGCCTTCATAGCGACGATGAGGTCGCGTACCGGTCATTACGACGTTGAGATCGTCAGGCTGTAACGAAGTCAAGATCGTCACGACGACGCTTCAGTCCGTTTTCTACCCCAGTTCGCCCAGTTTCGGTGCAAGACAGTAAGATGGCGTGTCTTACACGATAAGCAAGGTTATTTCACCTAATGACAGTTTAATTTCGGGAAATCTCACCAGAACAGCATGGGCTAGCATTCGGCCCACGTGTGACCAGAGTTGACCTGGTAAGAGTCAGAGACATTAAATGCATTTCAACAGCATTAATTACGACAAGATCAATCTCTTTTGTCTATTTATTCCGTTTGTAATCTCATCTCCTCTATAAATAGAGGAGTGCATTTATTGTTAAGCATCCACAAATTGAGAGTGCTATCATTCTGTCGAAATACCTAGAGAGTAAACGTTTAGAGAGAGAGACTGCCATTAATAACAGAAACAGTGGACGTAGGCATTTCTAAAAAGGCCGAACCACTTTAAACATCGTGTGTTATTCTTCCTTCTTCTCCTCTTTTTTGCCATTATTGGGTTCGTTTGTTGTAGGTCTCCTTATCTGTGCGGCATTGGGCTCAAGAATCTGGTTGGCTGGTTTACCACGTCAACACTTACCTATCTTCTCATCATCAATAAATGAGATTTGAATGTAGTTTGATAGGTTTTGATGCGTTATATATATATATATATATATATATATCATCGTCAAAAGGTGAGATTTAAATGTAGTTTTAAATTTAGAGTAACAAGAGAATTTATAAATAATATATATATATTTTTAAATACCACTTACTTCGTAAGTGACTCAAATTTTATTATTATCGGATTGAATATGAGACCTCTATAAGTAAACTATATTGTGGTATACTAAAATTTTGTTGGTCGAAAGTTCTAATTTTCATACACGTTGACCAATAAAATCAGTTTACACCTGATTTAATTTAGTTTAGATAGAGTTAATGAAATAACAAAAGCAACAATGGCATAAATTAATATAGCATATAAAGGCAATAAATAAAGGAGACAAGTGGATTTTGAACATTGTTGATCAGTTGTATAATATGAAGTCTACATTCGCAGTTATATTATTGCAATCATAGGAGGATCGCGAAACAGGGTTTCAATATATGGTGGCTGAAGCAGGATCTATTCTCGCATGAAGGACCCTATTTTGTATGTGTTTGAAATTGTTTTTATTTATGAAATAATCGTTTATTTCATAATAAAAAGTTAATAGTATCCTTACTTTGATAATAATTTTATAAATTCATAATTTATTTTAAATTTGATTTTTTTTTTATAAAATTATTATTAAAACAAGGGTATTATTAATTTTTTATTATATAATAAGTAATTATATCATAAATAAAAATAATTTGAAACGAAACTAATATCAAAGTTCATTATTCTTGCATAATTAGGTCACTAAAATATAAGAAAGACCAATATTTCCTTTCCTAAATTATATCAAACCGCTTTAAGTACATAGATTTTGAATCAAACCACAATTCTTGAAATTTCTTAGTCTAACTAATTTCCTGTTTAATAGAGTATCTCTGTGACCATGATTCTGTTGACATAATAAAATGTGTCAATATCTGCAATTCGAGTTCTAGTGGGAACGAGCAACCAGCTAGGAGCTGCTCCTCTGCCTATTGTTACATTGCTGGTTACTTGAGGCCAGCATCCGGTTTTATTGGCTTTCCAGGCTTTCTTAGGTTCAAGATCGAGATGCTGTTTTTGAGTGCAATCGTGTGTGTGTGTATATATATATTAATAAAATTATAAATTTCAATAATATTTTTTAAATCTTAAATTAATTATAATAGTTAACCTTTCAAAAAAAATGGATCATACCATTTCTAAATTACATACTTAAGTTTAATATTATATGTTTTATTTATTAAAAAAATATTAAAATATATATTTAAGTACTTTAGTCTATAATTATGAGAATTTTTATTTTCAATGGCCGTTTATTGATTTTTAAATTTAAAGCCTAAAGGAGGCATGTGGCTTGAGGGGTTATGATTTATGATTTAGGACTACTGCCAGCCCACACTGAGAATTTTTTTCATTTTTGTTTAAAGGTTAAAAAAAAAAAAAAAAAGAATATAGTTATCTATTTGAATGCTATAATTTGTGATTGGACTGCTGACTAGGAAGCATTATCTGATGTTTCGAATTATTAAAAAGAAAGTCTTCTCCAAAAAAAAAAAGAAAAAAATAAAAGAAATATAGTAATGGGCCCTTTTTAATCAATTTCGTCTATCTCATTAGAATGATTGGAAATTTGGAAGGATATGATGCAGTGTTGGAATATTATCTTGCACGAGCTTTCAAGTGCTTAACCAATCTTGATTTTTCAGGTCTGTGATATCTGATTTGATTCAAGAAGAGACGTCACTAATTACGGTTATTAAGAGCTATGAATACTTCAGTACAAAATGATCTGATGGGAGAAACATTTATTTAATTTATTAAAGTTTTAGATCCGAATTATTACATTAAAAATAATATTTTTTTTTTTAAAAAAAAAGGAAATGCTAAGGGATTAACTTTTATTGATAGTTTTAGAGTGCAGTAGATATTGTTTCTCGAGTCAAAAACCCTCTTATGTTTTTGTTGGCATCAATTTGATAAAAGGCTTACAATACTAGAGGATCTCTTTTATGTTTGCCCCAAAACTGAGATGTAATCAGAAATTTACATCAAAGATAAATTAAAATAAAATTTGTAAACAAATTTCCACGGTATAAAAATATTTTATAAATTAAAAAATATATAAATATACCAAATTAAAAGAGATTTAATAAGTCTTACTTACCCATCAAAATTCAAATTATAAAGAAACAAAAATAAAAATAAAACAATTAAACAAAATATGAAATAAACATAAAATGTAAATAAAATTAAGTATCAATCAAATTGTAACTAAATATATTTAAATGAAAATTTATCAAATATGAATGCATAATAATGTTATAGTATTAAAAATATTTTTTTACATATAGACAATCTACATTTTGACAATCATAATTATTCACAGATTTTATATTAAAGAGTGTATTGAAAAAAATACTAAAGATATTAAATTCAAGCAATATATTATACAACTAATAATATGATAAAAAAAAAAGTAAAATGTGAAAAATTTAAATAACACATCTTATATATTAAATAAAATTATTATATATATAATATTTGAATAGAAATATAAATATAAATATGAAAATATATACAATATGTTTGAAATAAATATGCTTTTGTTTTGATTTAAAAAAATTAATAAATAAATATTATTTATTATTATAAATTTTTTTTCCTACGTCCCTAGCCCACACAATGCCCTATTCCTGATCGAAGAAAGTAACTCTGTCAATAAAAACTTTTTTATTTTGAGCTTTCTCGATAAGCACATTTTAGGACATAATTTTTTTTTAAAAAATATCTTCATTAATTTCATAAATTTTAAGAAATTCCAAAGACCACTTTGTAAATTTCATCAAACTTACAAAAGTCTATTTCATTTCTAATACATTATTTTATAATTTTTCAAATCTTTTATCATTTTGAATATACACGATCAAACAACATAAATTTTTTATTAAAAACTCTATTTTTTGAAAATTCAATTCCAAAAAATCTACTTCTAAAAATTCTACTTAAAAAGTTATTCCAAATTTTAGAAAGAGCTTCTAGTAAAAGAGAGTGTTTGTAAAAAGCTTATAGAAAACTTCTATTTCTTTTGATTGGTTGAAAGTTGAAATGGCCAAGAAATGATTCCATTTATACTTAGTCCAGCACTAATTAGATTCTTCCTTTTGTAGCTATGTTGATAGTAACTTTAGGTTCCTATTTCTGACTAGACACTCACACCGTGGCACCTATTTGAACTTTGACATGGCAAGGTCATAATTAAAATTAGGTATGTACACTTCTCGAATCATTTAGTTTTAATCGTAATCGAATAGAATTAAGAAATATTTGATTTTCAAAATTGAGAAATGAATATGCATACATTATGTTTTATGTATTTGTGGGCTGCATAAAATGGACTGGTAAAAGCCCAAAAGATTGACCCAATAAACCAGCCTAACAGACAGAAGCCCATCTCATCAGCATGAGCTTGTTCATTAACTTTCAGTATGAGCTCGTTCATCAGCTTATCAGCATGAGCTCGTCCATCAGCTCTCAGCATGAACTCGTCCATAAGCTCTCAGCATCAGCTCACCCGAGCTCATTTTGGACGAGCTCGATCCTATCCAAAGCATAATCAGCTCGTGGAAAAGAGTGACGTGCACGATAAGTCTTTCTTAAAATGGCAACAACGCAAATTAAGGAATACGCAACTACCAAATCACGACTCGAATTTCACATGATTTGACCCAACATTTAATGAGTGTCAGTTTTGAAAAAATATAATTAATTATTTTTTATATCTATAACTGTAGCACGATCCCTTTCTTTATAAAGAGGGGTTTAAACTCATTTTTAAGGTGATCTTGGTCTCTCTTTCACGCTGTAACCAGAAAACTCATAGTAACAGTGACTGCCTCTTCTTACCGGAGCCAATATCGTGAACGTAGGTCATTCCTATGACCGAACCACATAAAAATTTTTCTATTCTTCTTCCTCTTTGTCTCTCATCACTCTTTTTTACTTATTTTCAATTGATCTGTAGTTCTGGACTTCATAGAATCCAATTGACCATTATTTTACGTCAACACATTAGTCGAGGAAACTAACTAGAACCAAATATGGTTGGATTGGTTCGGGTCATTGATTTTCTCGATTTTGGGTTTAGTTCGACCTCTAGAGCTTTTAGGTCGGAAACTTTGTTTAATTAGATAAAATGGGAAATTCAAATATAACCATAGTTGACTTCTTTTTGTATATAGTATAAGCGTGGAAATAGAAATGCAGATGAAAATGAAGGTTGAAATATTGGTATGATAGGAAATAATATTATTTTACTCGCCAAGATGAATACAATAATATAATATGAGTTCAAATCTCACATCATTTACATTTTTAAAAGACTTTCAAAAGTATTCAATATCAATTCTGAAAAATAAGTTTTGAACAACGGACTATAGGTCCTGAAGAAAAGAAATAGGTCTTAAACGAAGAATCATATGTATCAAACAAAAGATTATAGATTCCGAACAAAGGAAATAGGTCACGAACAAAGAAAATACATCATGAACAAAGGAAATAGATCCTGAAAAAAAAAAAAAAAAACAAGTAATCCTGAACAAATAAAATATATCCGATTTCTAAACAACTATAAAGAATGATGAAAAATACCAATTTCAAACAAAAAACAGAGAAACTCCTCTTCAGTGGTTTCCTAATCCTCTATTTTTATTCAAATTCAACACTCCAACTTCTCTAACACAAATTCATGTCATTTATGGTTTCAAAATCAAACATAACATTTAAAAATATCTCCTTTTTTTTTTTTCCCAAATCACTGCCACTGCCAATTACAAAATTCTTTATGGGCTCTACAAGTCTTGAAGAAAAAGAAGTTTATAAGTAAGATATAGAGAAAGAAAGAGACAGAAGAAACCTATTGATAGAAGAGAAGAAAAAAAGAGAGAGAGAGAGAGAGAGAAGAAATGGTTTTTTTTTTTTCCCTGAAATTGAGAGAAGAGATAGTTTCTGTAAGGGGAAAAATCAATTTAGTCCCTCACTTTTGGGAAAGTGTCAATTTTTTAACTATATTTTCTAAAAAGACGAAATGAACCTTAACTTTTCAAAAAAGTATCAAATTAGTCCCTTCCATCGGTCAACTAACGGTCAAACTTAACTGATAGTATACTAAATGGGAGTAAATTTGGTATTTTCAATTATAATGGAGGAAGATGTAAAAGGAAGATAAAATAAGGGGAAAAAAATCATTTAAAACAAATGAGGAAAAAAATTCAAAAAAAAAAAATCTCGTTCGACAAAATTATTTAAAAAAAAAAATTATTTTGTTAAATATGAATATCATCTCAAAGCATATACCAATTATACAATAAATATATAGATCTCAAATATATAATATTATAAACTGAAAAAAATTAATAGATGCAACAAAAATATTAAACAGATAGAGCAAGAGCAGAAATTTTGAAAATAAAAAATAAGCAAAAATTACAAGCTAAAGTAGAAATTAAAAAAAATAAAAGTAAAAAAATCACACCCATGAATAAAGATTTAATGAAAAATTTTAATTGTAAGGGTAAAATGGTAATTTTACAATTAATAAATTTACATAAGATCCTCAAACAAAGCTACGCCCAATCAAAAATTTTCTAAGGGTAAAACTGTAACTTTATGAAAATTATATGCAACCCATTAAGGACATTTTGATAATTATATATTATTGTAATATTTTATTTTATTTGAGGGTATAATGATATTTTTATTTGTTTTAATAGTGTTCAGAGTTAAATTAGTCTTTTTATGTTTTCCATTAGGTTTGACCGTTAGTTGACTGATGAGAGGGACTAATTTGACACTTTTTCGAAAAGTTAAGGCTCATTTCATCCTTTTCGAAAATATAGTTAAAAATTTGACACTTTCCCAAAAGTCAGGGATTAAAATGATTTTTTCCCTTTCTGTAAAGGGTAAACTGAGAAGTTTTCAATTTTAGATACTACTAAAACTTAAATCACTAGTTTAGAGTAGAGATGATAGCCTTCTAACATAAGACCAATAGAGGTGCGTGTTTGCTTACAATTTTCCGGCATTTTCACATAAAATACTACCTACACATAAACTGCTATAAAGAAAAAGGCAGAAATAGAATGGTTTAAACCCAAACTGTAATATATGTTTGGTTAACATTTGGAAGGATGAAGAGATATATAAATATCTATACCAAAAAATAGTATGAGCAATAAATGTGCTTTGGAAAAGAGAAATTGGGCGAATTTAATTCACAATGTATCTTAGATGCTAAACCCATAAAGAGTATTCCTGTGGGACTGCCGACTAGTTAGAACCGCCGGAGGAATGGTGCGTATCGTGTAATTTGGCGGGAAATCAATGACAACCACTTTTGTTCCTAAATGGCACCCTAAGAGCGGACGTTAGAGGAAGAGTATGGAGGGGTTCTAGAATGCGCAGGAAAAACTGTCCAAAAGCGTACCAAGTGTCAGTTGCGTTTGGAAAGGACTTGCGTGCCGCAATAAAGAGGCGTTTACTTGCTCCAAAGATGGGGCACTCGGCAGTCGCCAGTCTCTTGACCGCCAGGTGTTTGGAACAAAACTCCTCCACAAGTTTTTTCTTTTACTTTTTAATTTTTCTTCTCTGGAGTTTAGAAGATTTTTGTTTTTCTGACAAAGTTGGGTAGAGCTTTTGATTCTTATCCTCAAAAACGCCCATCTTTCACATGGGTTCCTCCTTCTTAACCCTACGTTAATCTCCACGTGTACAATCCCATACCTAGTTTCAGTACATAAACCAATAATTCAACTCATTACTTATGACTAAATTATTATGAATCATCTGCGTGTTCCAGAAAACAAATCATGACTCATGAACGGATAATTCTTAAAAACATTTTGAAGTCCGAGGGAACTAGAAAAACTTAGTGATTTTAGACACATCTACGCATAGTGCACTTGTATGATTAATGTCCTTGCCCTATGTGTTTTTTTAGTTATATGATTAATGTTACTGTGCACTATGTGTTTTTTTTTTTTTATATATGTTGACGTCTGAAACTGGTTCAGTCAACTTGCTGGTTCGTTCAAGCCCAAGACTGCAGATCTGTGAAAAATACAAACAAACAAAAAAGAGAGGCAAAGAGGAAGAAGAGAAACACACGAGATTTACGTGGTTCGGCCTTAAGAATGGCCTACGTCCACGGTGCCGGCTCCGGTTAGGGGCGGCAGTCACTATTACTATATCTGTTCTGCCTTTACAGTGTGAGAGAGATCTCGAGAGGAAGCCCCCTTTACATTGATTTTGATCTCCTATTTATAGAGGAGATGTTACAATTTGAATAGGTTTCGGAATCTTACAGATAAGCCAAAAAATAATATACATTAATTGATATAATATCTCCCAAGATTATCTCCACCGTATATGCAGCAATTGCCAAGAATGTCGCGATTCGATTTGCATGAAAATAGGTAAGTTGACTCCTTTCCTGAATTGAATTGATTTGCCTTCTAGAAGGTCAACTGGTTAACTCTAACGAGCACATTGAACAGCTTACTCCAGCGATCAGATAGTGCACCCAGCGGGCAGACTAGTTCAGCGTTCAGATGTTGCACCAGCGAGCAGACTACTTCAGCGTTCAGATATTGCCTCCAGCGGGCAGACTCTGGTCTGGGCGAGTTGGTGCTCAGGCAGTGTCAGCGATCTGATTGTTCGAACAGAGATCGCGCAAGCTGGTCGCGCAGTGTAGACGAACAGGTTGGTTGCGCAGGATGTCCGAGCAGCTTGTGAGCCTGTAATGCTGCAATGAGCTCGTTGAAGCGTGCAGATTTGCTCCTACGCGAGCTGATTGTCTGAGCTTTGGTCTTAGCTGAATTCTTGCTCGTCCATCTGCTTGTTCATCAGCTCGTCCGTATGCTTATTCGCGGACTGTTTGTTCAGTGCTTTTTGACAGCAAATGTAAACCTCAAGAACACATCCATTAAAACAACAACTTTGAGGATGTAAACGGCATCAACCGGGGAACCCCTGGTTGCCACGCCATAGAGCACGAAAATCCCTTTCCGAAAACATATTATAATAGACATTCTGACAACCGAGCACAAAGTTATGCCCATTTCTTTGGACTAGTAGCCCGAGCTTTTGTCTATTGGGGCGGTCTTAGCGGGTTATCTTATTGGGCCTCTAGGCTTTTACCAGCCCACTTGGGATAGCCCAAAAATACTTACAACAATATATAAAACTCAATAAACATATTTTATTCTAGCATTAAAAAATATATATATAGAAACTAACATCGAATAATTGAAATGAGCTATTGTTAACGTTATTAATGTTATAAAGTACAAAAAAATTATAATTTATGACATTTGTTCGTGAACTGTTAACATTTTTTGCGAATTATAATTCACGAAAATTAATGATGTTAAAAACTTTCATTTCTTTTCTTCGACGTTGCTTTGAAAACACAAGCTTTTTTATAACTATATCATGCTGTTTTATCTTTACCAAAATATGTAGCGATTCTTTACTCCTTATTGTAAGAATATATTTATTTCGATATTATAAAATTAGATTATGAGCTATACATGAAATGTTTATAAATTACACGTTATACATATAATGTTCAATCTTGATAGATTATTATTTAAAAAAAATATCTGGATACGTTGTTATAGATAGATATATTATATTTTCTTTGAAGAAATAAAACAATATACTCGTAGAATAAGAGAGTTTTTGGATAGCAAGAAGGAGTCAAGGGGTTTTCAAAATTCTCTTTAAAGAAAAATTGAGCCTTAAAACTACAAATAGTTTGTGGAAGAGGAAAATTCCATAATAAGCAAAGGTAACATACATGAGAACATCTTCTGCAATCTGTATCAGACGGTATAATTAATTGGAGCAAGGTTGTGTCTTTAATTGGTGGGTCCTTTGCATCAACCGATCGGGCCCATGATGGTTGCAAATATTAGGAATTGAAAGGCACATTTAGTTGTATTAGAATATGTTTCTAGTTAAGGTAATGTTGCGGACTTAGAGAAATAAAACCAATCAAGGAATATGTCTAAAAGAAGTTTTCTTGATAATCACATATCACCTCCAAGGGAAAAGTTTCTTTAACAAGTTGTATGAATTATTCGTTTCGATTTTCTTGGTTTTATTATCGTATAAAGTGTGTGTGAATATTATACTGTTTATAACAAGATGTGTTTTCATTATAAGGGAAATAAATCCATGGAATTAATAGAGCTGTAAAATGAGGACGCTTTTCTAAATGGGGATCGGGTCAGTAAATTTCTTCAACTACTTGTGAGAACATGGTTTCCTAATTGAAGACACAAAGTGACAAAGACACTACTCACTAGCTAGTGAAATAGACAAACATTGCTGAGGCAAACAGACAAGAACATTGTTACATAAAAACTTTACAAAAAAGTGTATTAGTTCATTTTTTTTTTTGTTTTAATAATTTGTTACGTGTGTAATTTATTAATAGATATCAACTTAATTTTTTTTTTATTTTAACATTCCTCTATTTATTTTATCTCAATTCTATTGTAAGATTAAGAAAAAATAAATTAATGAAATTACATATTTAATTTAAAATTTTAAATTAGTATAGTTTGAAGATACTTTATATATTACAATAAACATAAACTAAACTTCTATTGATTTTGATGCAAACAATACCTCAATACAAAATTTTATAGGAAGATAAGAGACTTTGTCAGCTTAACTATGGTGCCTGTTCGTTATCATGTAAGTAATTTGAAAGCAACATTTAAATATTGAAAATAAAGATGCAATAAATTGTTTGGTTGAGATGGTTTTTAAACTAATGTTAATTTTTCCGCAAAGATGGTTTTCGAATTTGTTCATCAAAAACCTTTAAATTGTTTTATTTTATTTTTATGGGAAAGCATTTCCTGAATTATAAATTAAACATTGCTTATCAAAATTCATCAAGATCTGCTCCCTCAAGACATGTTTCTGTAATTTTACTTTTGGAAATGCACAACAAATCTACTTTTTGCTGATTCGAAAGCGTTTCTCGTGCAATTTACACTAAACAATAATTCATTTTCTGTCTAAAAAAAAGTCCTTTCCTTTTGCTCCGTGTACTACATTTTTAATTGACTAACACAACAAATTAATTATATCTTTATATAATGTAATATATATTTTTTTAATTATTGGGACTGATCAGAATTCTGACAGGACCAGCTGAGGTAATAACTCTAAAGCTATATTTAGAATATGGAATTTGAGGTTGGTTTGAAATTCAAAATATCCAAAACTCTTATGGTGTGTTTACTTCCTGGATTAAACAAAGGGAATGGGGAATGAGATTGATTGATGTTGTTTACTTGCTTAAAATCCATTCCGTAATGGGAATGAAAATGTGGGCCCCACATCAATTTGGGGTTGTGGAATGGGAATCTCATTCCCCTCAACCCACTTGGGAATCCCATTCTCATTCCCTTTGTCAAAATAAAATGTCTCTTATACCCATTTTTAAAAAAATAAAGAAAAATATATTTATTTGATGTTAAAAAAAAAAAAAACTACATATTGTAATAAAAAATTGAACACTATTAATTTTTCATCACCAGTTTCTTAATTATCATGATGGACTAATAAAATAATATGTAATTTTTTTTATTATTATTATATGTAGTTTTTTATTTAATATTAAAAAAATTACATATTATAATAAAAAACTACACACCAAGTTAGTAAACTATTAAAATAATATTAAGTTTTTTTATTATAATATGTAGTTTTTTATTTGATATTAAAAAAAATAGCATATTATAATAAAAAACTACACATTATTATAATTAATCCATAATTTTAATTAAGGGTATTTTTGTAACTTATAATTAATTCATTCCGATTCCAAAGTAAAGTAAACAGTTTAATGGAAATAATATTGATTCTGATTCCGATTCCGATTCCTGTAGTTGAAGTAAACA
This sequence comes from Dimocarpus longan, assembly GCA_022984855.1. Lineage (NCBI taxonomy): Eukaryota > Viridiplantae > Streptophyta > Magnoliopsida > Sapindales > Sapindaceae > Dimocarpus > Dimocarpus longan. The sequence continues at coordinate 45,343,003 of CM041012.1, read as the reverse complement.
ACTTATATGATTCCGATACTTCATTCCGATTCCAGATCATTCTGATTCCTATTCCGATTCCTCCAAGTGAAGTAAACGCACCATTAAATCCTATGTTTGGAGAGCGGTGAATGAGATTTCAAACTCAATCTCAAACTCTCTCACTCATAAAAATGCTCATTCCCAATAAAAATAGTGGAATTTGATGAGTTTAAAAATGAATATTCTATCTCCATTTTTTTTTATAAAAAAATTGTAAGATTTTTTAAAATAAATTAAGTATATTATGAAATATTTAAATTAATTTTATTCCTATCCAATCTCAACCTACACCAAACATCTCCATTTTTTTTCTTTTTTTTAAAAATAAATTTTAAGTATATAATAAAATATTTAAATTAATTTTATTATAATTTAATCTCAAGTTATACCAAACATAATAAGATATAATTTTATTTTAATCCTAAATTCTATCAAATATGAAACAATAAATTTTCAATCTAATATAATATAATTCAATCAATTTCTTTCTTCCATTTCATTGTAGTTCAATTCAATCCATTTCATCATAATCTCGCGTGCTAATCATAACTTAAAGTGAAACCTGGAGAGTAGGAGAAAGTAACTTATGTTAAGCGAAAAAAATTATTCATAAATAACGTAATTTCGTGAGATTGAAGCCACACTTAAAGAGTTGATGTGGATGAGTCCTACTTTTACCACTAAATCAAATGGCTTTTGTTTTACAATGTAACATTTTTTTTTTTTAAATATCATATGATGTTAACATTTTTGTTTTTAAAGAATTATTGTATAACACATTAATAAACAATGAAAATGTTGTAAGGTACCTTATCACATAATAATTGCATTGTTTTTTTATTCGTTCCGTCCATCTTATTATTGAGAAAATAGCGGTTTTTTAAAAATTCCAACCCATAGTTTTTCGCAAAGGAAAAAAACAAAGAAAAAGAAAATGTTCACTTTATTTACTCGTCTCAATCTTTATCCTACCCGTTTCAGGTTCCACCGACTTTGGAACTCTACGGGCGTAGCCAGAATAAATATTCCACCCCAATCGAAAAAAATAAAATCTACTCCAAATCGTCAAATTTTCATCTACTTCACATCAGAGCTTGCCACGTGGCCCAATATTCGCATCCCACAAACGTGGATAGCTCTCAAGCACCGCCTTCCTAGCTCATTAAGGAACAGTCCAGTAACACAAGCACTGCCCTTATTTTAACTGCAGTACAATGGACAGCTCGGAGATTATCAACCTCACCATGGTTAATTGTGAACTCAACCAGGGTTATGAGCTCAGTCCCTGGCACCTTATAAACACAAGCAAAGCATTCCAGTGTCTCCCTAAACAACAGCAAACACTAGAAACAAAACTAAACTGAAAATGATGCTAGGAGAGCCTCACCGTCCGAATCCGACAGTCCACGTACCCCCTTGGCCTCCAATCCTTGAAGATCAAGCGGCTGATATTATGTCTTCTCAGCCAATTAACGGCAATGCCAACGGCAGCCCTGAGTTTAACAACCCTTACTATCTGCAAGAAGCTTTAGCGGCACTCCAACGTTATCTTCCGTCAAACGATCCGGAGTTGGACTTGGACGGCGACGTGTGCGGACTGGATCCGGACTCCCCTGTGGACGCTTATTCGTGCGACCAATTTCGCATGTTCGAGTTCAAGGTAAGGAAGTGCGCCCGTGGTAGGTCACATGACTGGACTGAGTGTCCGTACGCTCACCCTGGAGAGAAGGCCCGGAGGCGTGATCCGAGGAAGTATCACTATTCAGGTACGGCCTGCCCCGATTTTCGCAAGGGAAGCTGTAAGAAAGGTGACTCTTGTGAGTTCGCACATGGCGTTTTTGAGTGCTGGCTTCACCCTGCGCGTTACCGTACCCAGCCTTGCAAAGACGGTCCCAGCTGCAAGAGGCGGGTCTGTTTCTTCGCTCACACACCTGAGCAGCTGAGAATCTTACCTCAGCAGAGCCCTAGAAGTGTTGAAGCTTCTTCAAGTGGTAAGTCTCTCCCGTTTTTGTCGTCGTCTCCGGAGTCGGTTTCGCCTCCTATGAGTCCAAGGGCCGAGTCGCCGATGAGCCGGTCGCTTGGTTCGAGTTCGATCAGTGAGATGGTTGTTTCTTTGAGGAACCTGCAGTTGGGTAAGGTGAAATCTTTGCCATCGTCATGGAATAAACAACTAGTTTGTTCTCCCGGGTATGGGTCTCCGCGTGGGTCGGTTTTTCGACCTGGATTTTGTAGTCTGCCTTCTACTCCAACCAAGACCCCATCTCGACCCGGCATCGGGTACTTGGATATCTTTGACGAGTGTTGTGAGGAGGAGCCAGTGATGGAGAGAGTCGAGTCCGGGAGGGGCTTGAGAGCAAAAATGTTGGAAAAACTGAGTATGGAGAATTCTTTTGGTCGGGCCGACCCGACACAGATAAGTGGGGCTCCGGATGTGGGCTGGGTATCGGACCTAGTGAATGAAATGAAGTGAATGAAGTGGCTTCTTGGTTCGTCACTTATCAAAGAACCAGATTGTTGAGATTTGATTCTGATTTCTTCGTTAAAAGTTGGATCTATTTAATTTGGATTGATTTTGGTGGACGGGTTTTTGGCTTACTCTGTGTGAATAGTATCCAAAGAAAAGAAAAGAGGAACAAAATGAAGGGGAGTATTATTTTGGAAGCAACAAACTAAAGATTCTGTGTATATATTTATTTATATTATCATCATCATCAATCTCTGTTTTGGGGAATTTCTGAGAAGATCAGAGATCACAAATTTGGAGAAAAAAGGAAAATTGCTGAACAACTGTTTGTATAGCTAGCAGACTTGGATTCCCTTAGTTCTTGTCTTTTATTTTTTTTCGGCTCTATAATTAATTATCCGACTTGCTGATCTTATAATTATTATTGTGTAAAAAATTCGGAACTATGTAATGTTTCTGATTATTAATGCAATGTTTATTTTTAGCGTTAGTGGTCATTTCTTGTTTCTTCTTTATTTGTGCTTGAAGTAGACACCGCTTCGATTTTCGATCGAAATAAATGGAATTTGGAGTAGGTCTCCAGTTCTTCCGGTGATAAATGAAAGAGTAATTTCTCTGACGATGGAGGAAACCTTGTCAGACTTCGTTTCAACTTTACTTGATTGTAATTCTAACTCCTGTAACACGCAACATCATGACCCATCACAAGTCTCCGTGGGAGCTTTGAAAGTCTGATATGTGTTACTGTTTTGACGATAAGCGCGCCGTTGGATGGCCCATGATGAGTTTCGTGGATGGCCATCGTAGGGTGTGGAAATTGCTAGACGTGATCGAGATGGATGTGGACCTGCCTTTGTTGATATGGTATTATGACAAATTGATGTTATTGATTTTGACATTGAAAATTACTGATATTGTTTTAGTAATTAGTGGAGTAATCAAGTGCGGTTAACTTGTATTCAATGATGGCCTTGTATCTATTGGCTACATTCGCCGGAGCCGACCCTAGATATCTCTACAAAATCTTGTTACTTTTTGCACACTAATCAAATGTATCTAATGGACATTATTTTAATAAAATGTAATATAACATTTCTAAAAAATGTTGAATAATTTACATATCATCATGTTATTTAAGTATTAATTTAGATAGAAATTTTAAAAAGTTCAGCATTAAGAGTAATGTTGGGTTTCTAGAAAATTTTATAAATTTTTATATTAAATAATATGATATGTGATTTGTTAAAATTTTATAAATTTTGAAGTAATGTAATAATTAATTTTAGATTTTTTTAAAAAAAATGTTAAAATTTATGTTTAAATAATATGGTATATGAATTGTTACGATGTTATAAATCATGAAATAATGTGATAATTAATATAATCTTAATAATTAATATAATCTTAATAATTTATATATCATATTATTTAGATATGAAAAAAGTTTTGAAAAGTCTTTAACATTACTTTTTAATAAACAATATTTAGAATTTGTCTCAATTTATAATTGTCATCTGAGTGTGTATATATATATATATATATATATTGAAATTAAAGTTTAAAATTCCCTTAGGTAAATATATTTTCACAATACTTTACAAATAGTAATAATTGAAATCCTTAGTATAAATACAATGGGAAAGTGAGATATAAGTGGATACGGAGAGATAAGATGTATTAATAACTTAAATTATGAATGAATGTGTATTGGTAATATTAAAATAAAAAAAATGGAAACAAAAGTTAATGTATAATGGTAATTTAATTTATATGATGTGGTAAATAAATGACACAAACCATATATTAATATAATCTATTTGTTAATTGATTATAATATAAAATTCGAAGACAACTTTGTCTCTCTACAGATTGCTAGCTCCTAATTTGATACCAGCTTTTATCGCAGTTGTCTTGAAAAACATTAAAATTTTCATAAATTTGTCCATATGCTTTTACCAAGGTGATTCGATAGGACGATTTGCAAATTGTAATGGTAAATTATGGATAAAATATATAGTTTAGATTAAACATTTGAATAATATAACAGTAATGCAAATATTAGGGGTTTCATTAACATATGTTTCCAGAGAACAGGTTAATTATAGAACATTTTGGTAACTCAAATGTATTATATTAAGAACAACATATATCTCTCTTAAAATAATTAATATAACTTTTTCCATCTTTGCACAATCCAAATATTACTCCTGAGTCTCTACGGATATGTTCTCCTGTCGATTTAGTCTTAAAAGAAAAAAAAGACATATCAGGTTGCACCAAATAAAGGAAAAGAATTTGGAACTCTTCTGGGACGTTCTAGATAGCACTAGGCATGTATGATGAGACAGATCTATCACCAATTTACCATCTGGGTAAGGCACTTAGATACCACACTTATCACGTATCGATCCATTCGCCCATTTTAAGTTCTTTTCATTAAAGTAGCTAGCACTATCAAACCTTCAATTAATTATGCTTCGAATCAAACGGCAAAATTCCCGTCTTAACCACACAAAGATATTTCATTTATCCTGTGCTTTATTGAACTTCTAGAAATTTGCTGAAAATTTTATATATATATAAAATGTCAAACTTATAACATTATTTGATTGCGTGATTTTTTTTTTTTTTATCTGAATCATATTGAATGATGATGATGATAATTTTATCTTTAACTACGTGTCACATGTTACCGTATATAATCCATAATATAAGTAGGGATATGGTATAAGATGATTGATATAAGTTAACATGTTACCAAATGTGAAGCTGTCATAATCCGTTGTGATGCAAGGCGCTTTCGGTGGGCATACGTGTACAGTTTTAAATATATATTTTGCATGTCGTTTCTCTCGACCTAACCGATAAGCCGCGTCGTTGGCTTGAGATAATGTCTTCTTCTGCATGATGGCCATTTGTATGAAGATCCAAAGCAGTTTCAGTTTCATCATAATTCGAACGATTCTAAGCTCATGGCCCTCCATTCTTGAAGTTTCTGATATATATTTTTTAAATCATTTATTTGGGTAGGAGCTATCTTTTTCTACTATTCGCAAGAAGAAAATCTATGGTGGCTATGGACACAAACCAGCCATTAATTCATTTAAAAGCGACGTAGATTCCTTTAACTATCAAGCAGCCTAATTTCATGGAAATCTAAGCAATAAATGTACCATGTCGAATTTCGTTCTTGGCGGATATATATATATATAAAGTGAGACCGTCCCTTAATCGAGGGATACTTGTGTCTTGTTGAATATTAATGTCGATGCAATCAAAATCAACCAAAACAATCGACATAAACTTACAGTCCAACTTGGTAGTCGACACAAGTTTATATTTCTTTATATAGATTCTTCGGACGAGTCAAATAACTCAATTTACTTGACTTAAAGCAAATATACTCTTGGTAGAATGACTCATAAGTTCGATCGACCAAATTCAGTAGGATTATGAACTATTCCTATAGCTCGGTCGACATGACACCGACCAAAGGTTCATAATTCGATGCCAATTCTTCCATCTTGAGTCTAATTATACCAGTACTCAATCATCTATGAGATAAAGTGTAATCCGGCTGGGATTAACCTTTATCCTCTTCGATAACTTAAGGACTTAGGGATGACTACAACCACCCCCAATTCTACTAAAATTCGGACTCTTAAGTCTACTGAAACTAACTTTTTCCAATTAGTAAGACATCATGCTTATTGTTGGAAAACATTGTTGACAAAATCACACAATTATATGAAGAGATATTTTAGGGATTCAATCTATAATTTAGTATTTCTATGTATAGAATTAGATTAGCTTGATTTGTGTAATTGATAGATTACATCCCTAGAGTTTAGATGTTAGTTTTCTATTTAAACCTACTTGTACAACCTAGAAAATATTGAAAATACAAGTAAGATTTTTCAGTGTTGAGTGTTTTCATGGTATCAGAGCCTGGTTCTCAAATCTGAGACCTGAACTCTTCCTCCTTCTTATCTCATTATCATGACTACAACCCCAGAAAATTCTTCTAGTCAATCTGACCACCATACTATTCGAATCTCTACTATAAAACTTAATGGAGATAATTTCCATCGTTGGTCATTGTCTGTCCGCATGTATATTCGCGGAAGGGGAAAGATAGGATACTTGACTGGCGATAAGAAGAAACCTAACAAGGAAGATGCTGAATATGAAACCTGGGAGGCAGAGAACTCAATGGTGATGGCATGGCTTACCAACTCTATGGAGGAAGATGTGAGTTCAACTTATCTTGGCTACTCGACAGCCAAAGAAATGTGGGATGGTTTGAACGAGATGTACTCAAATCTGGGGAATCAATCTTAGATCTATGAGTTGCAGTTGAAACTGGTAGAATTGAAACAGGGCAACGAAACTGTGGCAGGAACTAGATCTGTTTAAGGATTATACTTGGAAGGATCCTACAGATGCTGCCCGTTACCTGAAAGAAATTGATAACTCAAGGGTATATTCCTTCTTAGCAGGTCTGAATGTGGAGTTTGATGATGTTAAGGGTCGTATTATAGGTAGACGTCCCTTGCCACCACTGAATGAAGTGTTTGCTGAAGTGCGAAGAGAAGAGAGTAGACGAACTGTCATGCTAGGGAAAAAGGAGTCAACACCCAGTTCTGTTGAGACATCAGCCCTGATCTCACAGGAAAGTACTGTTCTAAAGGCTAATGCTCATAAATTTGAGGAAAGGAAAAAAGTCTGGTGTGACTACTGCCATCGTCCACGTCATACTAGAGAGAATTGCTGGAAATGGAATGGCAAACTAGAGAACTGGAAGGCTAGGGAAAAGAGTACACCCCATGGAAACTCAGCTGAACAGGTCACTCTTACCAAAGACCAGATAGATCAGCTTCTTAAACTGGTGCAAAACTCATCAACTCCCAACTGTTCTCTTGTCCACACAGGTAACCTCTCTACAAGCTTTTTAAGTCAGTACCGTCATACACCCTGGATCATCGATTCGGGTGCAATAGACTACATGACTAGTATATCCTCTTTGTTTCAAAGTTACATCTCTTGTCCTGGTAATAAGAAAGTCAAATTAGCTTATGGAAGTTTCTCTCCTATTGCGGGTAAAGGAACTGTCCAAATATCAGACAATCTTATCCTAGAATCTGTCTTACATGTGCCTCATCTGTCTTGTAACCTATTATCTGTGAGTAAATTGTCAAAGGATTCTAACTGTTCTGTCATTTTCACATCACAAAACTGTGTGTTTCAGGATAGGAAATTGGAGAATGAGATTGGCAGTGCTAGAGAAGATAATGGGCTCTATTATTTTGAGGACAGTAAAAGGCAGGCAGTAGGGATGTCATGTGATATGAAATCTCTCTCTGTTAAAGAACAAATTATGACTTGGCATAATAGGTTAGGTCATCCTAATTTCCCTTATTTGAAGCATTTATTTCTTGGTTTGTTTCAGAAATTAAAAAACCAAAACCTGCAATGTGACATCTGTTCATTCTCTAAGAGTACCAGACAAATGTACCCTTCAAAACCATATAGGGCTTCAAAACCTTTCTACCTAATCCATAGTGATGTTTGGGGGCCTTGTAATATCAGTTCTCTCTCTAATAAAAGATGGTTTGTGACTTTTATTGATGACCACACTAGACTTTGTTGGGTGTATTTGCTGAAACAAAAATCTGAGGTTCAGAATGTATTTGAAACATTTTATAACATGATTGAAACTCAGTTTCAAACCAAAATCAGTATCCTACGGACTGATAATGGTAAAGAATTTTTCAATCAAAGTTTGGGACTGTTTTTAAATAATAAGGGCATTCATCATCAGTTTACATGTAGTCATACACCTCAACAAAATGGGGTTGCCGAAAGGAAAAATTGCCACCTTCTTGAAGTTAGTAGAGCCCTAATGCTAGCTATGAACGTTCCAAATTATTTGTGAAGTGAAGTTGTTCTAACAGCTGCCTATTTAATTAATAGAGTGCCTTCTAGAGTCCTACAACATAAAGCACCTTTAAACTGTTTGAAAGAAGTGTTTCCTGAAAATAGACTACATTCTAACCTACCCCTCAAAGTTTTTGGGTGCACTGTTTTTCTACATATTCCAGATATAGGCAGATCCAAGCTTGCACCCAGATCTGAAAAGTGTATTTTCATTGGCTATGCTAGTAATCAAAAAGGATATAAGGTTTTTAATCCTAAAACAAGGAAAATACATGTAAGTATGGATGTTATATTTCATGAACAGCAATCGTTTTTTGAAGCTCAGCTTCAGGGGGAGAGGTTGAGTGTAGGTAAAGAGAGTGCAGTTACTGGTGAAGGCATTCAGGGAAAAGAAACTAGCATGTGTTTTCTAGCTCCCTATTTTCCAAGTGAAACATTAGGACCTAAATCGGTAGATCAGACTATCAGACCGAGTCAAAGTGTACCTAGTTCAGGGGGAGAGTCAGTATTACAGGAACAGCACCTAGCAGGGGAAAATCAACCTTCAACTGAGGTACGGGTTTATACCAGGAAAAGGTCACAGAATAATAGAGATCATCAATCTACTCGAAGTCAAAGCCAATCTGCTAAACCTGTTGATCCTATTCTGGAACAGACCCTTCCAGGTAACCATTCTATGGCTAATGACTCCATTTTACCTGATCAAATTGAACTCCCTTCTTCTGTGACTGAGCCAAACAGTGAAAACAATATCAGAACCTTTGACACTGATTTGGATATCTCAATTGCTATTAGGAAAGGTGTTAGATCATGTACTAATCATCCTATAGCTAAATACCTATCATATCATAGGTTGTCAAATGACTATAAAGCCTTCACTTCAAAAATATCTCACCTCTCCACCCCTAGGAATATACAAGAAGCTTTAGAGTGTCCTAGTTGGAAAAAGGCAGTTGTGGAGGAGATGAATGCACTAGTGAAAAACAATACATGGGTGAGTGCTGAGTTACCGAGAGGAAAGAAGGCAGTAGGATGTAAGTGGGTATTTACAATTAAGTGTAAAGCGGATGGATCTATAGAGAGGTACGAAGCTCGTTTGGTTGCTAAGGGGTTCACACAAACTCATGGCCTTGATTATCAAGAAATCTTTGTACTGGTTGCTAAAGTAAACTCCATTCGAATCCTATTGTCTATAGCTGCTAACCTTGGGTGGCCCTTAGATCAATTAGATGTGAAAAATGCTTTCTTAAATGGCTATCTAGAGGAGGAAGTATTTATGGAGCCTTCACCCAGGTTTGAGAATCTTGTTGGTGAGGGAAATGTGTGTAGATTAATCAAGGCTATATACAGATTAAAACAATCTCCAAGGGTTTGGTTTGAGAGATTTGGAGAAGTTATAAAAAAACTGGGTTTAAGCAAAGTCAAGGAGATCATACCCTGCTTATAAAGCAGTCTAGTGAAGGAAAACGTGTTGTTTTAATCGTGTATGTGGATGATATCATCCTAACAGGGGATGATAACAGTGAAATTGACAAACTAAAGAGTTTATTAGCTCTTGAATTTGAAGTTAAATACTTAGGAGAGGCAAAGTATTTTCTAGGTATGGAGATTGCACGATCAAAGCTAAGAATTTCAGTCTGTCAAAGAAAATATGTGCTGGATCTTCTAGGAGAAACAGGCATGCTTGGATGCAAACCTGCTGAAACCCCTATGGAACCTAATTTGTAATTGGAGGCAGCTGAACCAGGAGAGCAAGTTGATAGAGAGCAGTATCAAAAGCTAAGTTGGGAAGCTAATCTATCTAACTCACACACGATTAGACATTACCTTTGCAGTCGGTGTTGTGAGCCAGTTCATGCATTAAACTGGAAAGCAACACTATGAGGCAATGATGAGGATACTGAGGTACCTAAGGGGAACACCTGGTAATGGTTTATTGGTTGCTAACAATGGCCACTTTCAGGTTGAGATATTCACTGATGCAGACTGGGCAGGGGATACAACAGACCGAAGATCAACATCCGATTATTGTTCCTTTGTGTGTGGGAATCTTGTCACATGGCGAAGCAAAAAACAAAGTGTGATAGCAAGAAGCAGTGCTGAAGCAGAATACAGAGCAGTGGCACTAGGAATTTGTGAAGGATTATGGATTAAAAAAATCTTGAAAGACCTAAACATCAAGTCAACCTCTCCAATTAAACTGTACTGTGACAATAAATCTGCCATAGCAATTGCTCACAATCTAGTCCTACATGATAGGACCAAACATGTAGAGATTGACAAGCACTTCATCAAAGAGAAAATTGACAGTGGACAGATATGTATGCCCTATCTGCCCACTACAGAACAGATAGCTGATATTCTCACTAAGAGTTTGCATAGAAGACAATTTGAAAAGCTGATGTCCAAGCTGGAAATGAAAAATATCTTCAAACCAGCTTGAAGAGGAGTGTTGGAAAACATTGTTGACAAAATCACACAATTATAGGAAGAGATATTTTAGGGATTCAATCTATAATTTAGTATTTCCATGTATAGAATTAGATTAGCTTGATTTGTGTAATTGACAGATTATATTCCTAGAGTTTAGATGTCAGTTTTTTATTTAAACCTACTTGTACAACCTAGAAAATATTGAAAATACAAGTAAGATTTTTCAGTGTTGAGTGTTTTCACTTATAAAAGGTCCTCACACCCTTAAATTGGGCATTCCATATCACATATACTGTCACGTTACCGTATAGTAATCAGACCCATCTAAGATCCAACTTTGGTCGCCTTCAACGATGGAATCCTCACGATGTCGCCTACATTCTCCTCCAATATGTTACTTTCTCCGACAAGCTCAACTAGATCCATTAACACGCGCGCTCTCAATCACTTGGTGTGATTAATCTAATGTTGGAGCCATTCAATCTACATTACGTTGCATTCTATACAGTCTACGTTGTCTAGCAGCTCCAATAGTCCTTACTTTCCATCATACCACAACTAGTAAGACGCTTTATTTACTTTTTCATTACCTTTTACATTCAACATACTGACTTGAAAGTAGAAGGGTTTTTAATTAGTACTCCATCGGTGTCAAGATCATCCATGTTCTTTCTTATTTGATTTGTGTAGAACACAGATTGTTAGATTCTATAAAGTTGACCAACGAGACCCGTTTTCAGTCGACATATAGTTTGACCCCACTATAGCGAGTAAATCATATTTGTACAGATTTTATTTATGAACTTAAGGTGTCCTAAAATCAATGATCATTTCATACTCGATAGGAAAGCATTCGATTTGATTTGGTTGAATATTAATACAGAAGAAACATACCTGGCAATATTGTGAGCAGCTATATAGCCTATATATTACTCGAGCAAGGAATAAATACGTCACAACATCTCAAAAAAAAAGTCTAAGAGCATAAATATCTTGCACCAAGGAATGAGTAATCAAAACCATTTGATGTTTAGCAAGATCAAGAATGACAAACTTGGAATCTGTTTTCACATTATGATAAGGTAGATTCAAACCAAGTAACATCGCCAAAGCCTCTCTAAGAGCAAAGAATTCACCAACTGCTGCAGTAAAAGTAATATCCACCCTTCTAATCATAGTCATCCTAACTAAATCGAAATGATCTCGCATCAAAGCACTCAAACCTACAAAATTGATTATGCCAATGAATTGCAACATCAACATAGTTTGAAGCAACCACTCCACGGACATTGATTCTATTATCTTAATTTAAGAGATTATTATCTTGTAATCCACTTTTTTTCTTTCCACCATTCATATTAAATAATACAATGTTTATTCAAAGATACTTATTTGGTTCCAAAATATCCTTTTATCTTTTTATTTTAATAGAATAAATTAAAAGAGGTTTGTTCGAAAAACTCTTTATTTTTTATTCATAAGGCACTACAGTGCCTTATACAAATTAATTAAACACATTTTAATGAAGATTTGTTTCATCCTAAAAAATAAAACTTATGAAAATACTGCACGTATAGAATTAGAAGTGATTATAAGCTTACTTTTTAGTAATTGTGTTGTTTTGATTGGTAAAATTAATATCGTTTCATCATCTCTTCTTAATCAAATGGAGCATGAAAAAATGTGAAAACAAGAATGTTATGGGTAATTTAGGGATCAGGCTAATTGGGCCGAGAAGGATCTACAGTATAGGCTCAATGGTCCGAAAACCCAGCAATCTATCCAACCCTCTGATTGCGCGCCTGATCGCTAATCTGATCGCTTGGCTGTTAACCATCCTGGTCATAATTTAGGTCTCCCCGCTGGTCGTCAGTCTGATCGTCGATAAGCCTGATAGTCCGCTTGATAATCTGCTCGTTATTCTGACGCGAATGTAACCTCATCCAGTTTTCTCTTCGGACCGCTTATTAGTCCGTAAGCGAGCCCGTCTGTAATCTGGTCAGCTGTTCACTCTATCTACTCGCGCAACTGTTCAACAGTTTTTGACCATGATCATGTATCTGCTCATTTATGAGGCTGCTCGCTTATTAATTTATCTAGTTGTGGGATAATTCAGTCGTGACCTACATCATCGACCCTCGGAACGTCCTATACTCCAGAGCATTATTTATTCGCTAGCGCGATGGGGTACCCTGCTCGTTAAGCATCCAGTCTCCGCCATATCTCCCAAACCACGAGTCAACATAAGTCAAAGATGACAGACAAGATGCAGCTCAAGATGTGTCATGCACGCCATCTCTATCAGAAGCTACAACCGAGACCACGGTGACCTTACCTAACCCGTACAGGTTAGTCGCCTGAGATCACGCTTGGGTAGAGCTCAGACCTGACAGTTTCAGCCGCATTAAATATAATCCATCATTGTAATCTTGGTTTACTGTAGTTTTTGTACTGTAGAATTTTAACTGTAGCACCTCACATTCTCTATAAATAGGGGAAGAAATTTCCTTGTAAAAAATGAGAGGAATCTTGAGTGCTGTTACTCTGCCAAAATAATGAAAGAACGTACAGTGGACGTAGACATTTTTTTGGGTCAAACCACTTAAAAAATCCTCTGGTGTTCTCTTCTTTCTCCTCTGATCGCTTCTCCTTTACTCATCACTTCACTTAACGATCATCTTACAACGAACAACATAAAACTGTAGCTTGGGCCCAAAAACAAATCTCGGTCGACTAATTCCCAACGTCAACAAAGAATAAAATGTTTGCATTTTGGGTTTATAAAACATTAAAGAGTTAAAAGAAGAGATAAGATGTTATGTATTCTAAAGATTTATATATGTATAAGTTTCTTTAAAAAATTTTATTTTAATTAAGAATTTTTTTGTCATTAATGAAAACTAGATTAGAGTGAGAATATGGATGGTTAACTGCATCACTCTTGCAGATGAATACACACTCAGTAATTATCTCAATCTTTAGATTAAGAATAACCAGATAATTAACTAGTTATTACTGTTCAAGGTGACTTTGATAGTAGGTTACATCGTAAATAATATTAAAATAATATATAATTAGATACCGATGAATATCACAAATTAAGGTAATATGATGGATTCATAGTATCTGTCAAAGCCATGGTTTATGGGTCTATGCTTAGACAATTATCCGATCCTAAGGTTAAAATATTAAGTAAAAGAGTTGCGGTAAAACATTTAGTAAAAAGAGGTGACAGGCTAACATGATTCATCTAAGGTCCATCCAAATCTTGCTAAATTCAACCAAAAATCTTAATCATGAACGAAATTCATCAACATAATCTGTATTATCTTTGCAAACTTCAGATAGGCAAATGATATTATGGGGCCCATTGGATTGACATCGAGTTAGAGAGCATGTATTTGTCAATGACAAGCAAAACCAAATCACAATAAAAATTGATGAGATGTAGTGTGAATCGCCGGCACATTGTGATTACCGTCAACCTAAGTAAGTGATGCAACTTGGGAGTCACAATCAAGCATGCACATAATGGTTTTATTAATCAAGCTTTTGGCTAAAACCATATCTAACTTTCCCTTAGTTTTCGGATACTACATGTTTGGCTTTATTCCAACAGTTTTAGGGTTTCGCTTTATTTTTTATTAAATAATGCAAATAACATATCATTAGGGAGTTAGTTGTACGATTTGATTTTGATGTAATAGGTTTTCACTGTCTAATGAATTGCTTTATTGCTCATTTTTTGTATTGATATAATTTTTAAGCGGATATAAAGGACCGATAACATTTAGTGTGTATCAGACATTGGATGCTTCAAAATGTTTTAAATTTGATGAATATTCTAGAGAAATTTTTGAACATTACATATAAAAAGAAATGAAAAGTAAACTAGGAAACGATTTGTTGAGTGATGAAAATATAAATTGAAATCCACAACAAACGAAGAATATATGAAGATTGTGCTATTAATATTGTTATATATAAAAAATCATAAGTAAGAAGAAAATTTGCTCCATTCCTTTTTCATAATAAAAGAATAATGTAAATTTTTTCATTTTAATTTTTGTAGATAAACATATCATATCATTTTTTCTGGCTTTCGATGCCGAATTTTGTTGTCATGTCAAAGATGTAACCGCCTATACTGCTATAAATGTGTACATAGCTGTCGAAGCGGTTACATCTTGGACACCTGTGAACACCTGATTTTCAAAACAAAATGGAACATAACTGGGCCAGCTATTGGGCTCGTCGAGGAAACATAATGAGTTGGGTTGGATCTTCGTGGGCTTGAATCCCTGCGTAATGCGGGTAGAAGACCAACTGTTTGGCTACCAGGAGTTAAAAACCTCGAAATGGTTACCTTTTGAATCATTAGCTGGATAGATATTGCATGAGAAAACCTGTCATCAGGTTTAGCTAACAACATAACCAACTTCTTGATATTTTAATTAGTCAGATTCAGTATGCACTGTAGTGTTCATGGGCAAATGTGCATCCTTATCTCTTTCGAGTAGCTTGCTAAGCCTTCTTATTTCGCATGATTATTCCTTCAACTTTAGGAATTTTGGAACTAGTACTCATTGGATTGGCACTAAAAGCTAGTTCTGTGTCGCCGTACATGGGTCTCATATGGCATGACCATTGGCTCCTGTGAGAGTGATAATCAGGGCAAGAGCTAAAAATTTTCGTTCAAAGTGACTATCACGGCAAAATAATATATATATATATATATATATATGAGATCACCTGAAATGATTACATTAAAAAATTGTTGATTATATTTTATTATTTTTTATTACAATTAAATGATCAATTCTTATAAATGTAATCTGATTCTTTTAATTGTAATCAAATATAATAAGAACAAATTATAATTTAACCACTTAGTTCAAACTTTAATTCGAACGGAGCAAGACTTTTAATGTTATTGTAATTTACCCTCTTGCTATAAGCAAGATTCCGTTACATTTGATAGAACAGTATCAAAGCGATAAAAAGGCGAAATTATCCTTGATGGTTGAAGTTAATCCAATTGCCCGAATAAAAAATAGAAAAATAATTAAAAACTAAAAATTAAATAAAAATAAAAATTGTATTCGGTCAACGGTGGCGCTTAATCAGAAAATCATCAACCAAAATCATCTTCAACCAAATCATCTCCTCTTTCTCATATTCAACCAAATCATCATCAACCAGAAAAATTTATTCGGTAAATGGTGGAGATTAACTAGAAAATCATCAACCATAATCATCTTCTCCTCTCATCTTCAACCAAAATCATCATCAACCAGAAATTCTTCAAACCAGTGTTCAATCACCAAAAATACCCTAAAAACACAAATAAAAAAAAATCCACAAAAAAAAAAAAAATCATCTTCAGCCTCTCGTCCCTCTCAACTTCAACCAGAATAAAAAAATAAAACAAAAATAAAGTTCAAACACCCAATTTTGGATTTTCAGTGGAAACCCAGAATCGTCAATCATTCTAGGTTTCCACTAGAAACCCGTCGATTTGATGATTTTGGGTTGTTAGTGGAAACTAGTGAAACGATTCTAGGTTTCTAGTGGAAACCCAAAATCATCAATCAATGGGTTTCTGGTGAAAACCCAAAACTGAAAATTGGAAACCGAAAACTAAAAACTTGAAACCCATCGATTGACGACGATCGACAACCCTAAACAAATCCATCGACCTTACCACACTTATCCACACCCACCCATCAAACATCAAATGACGATAGATGGGGATGAAAGAAGAGGTCAAACGACGACAAATAAGGAAGAAGAATAAGAGGAGTAGGTTGGCGATAGGGAAGAAGAAAAAGTGGAGGTCAGCAATGACAGAGTGAGAGGGGGGATTGTTGAAACCCATCGATTGACGATGATCGACAACCCTAAACAAATCCATCGACCTTACCACACTTATCCACACCCACCCATCAAACATCAAATGACGATAGATGGGGACGAAGAAGAGGTCAAATGGCGACAAATAGGGAAGAAGAATAAGAGGAGTAGGTTGGCGATAGGGAAGAAGAAAAAGTGGAGGTCAGCAATGACAGAGTGAGAGGGGGGATTGTTGAAGTTAGAGGGAAGAAATGAGAGTTTTTTTTTTTTTTTAATCAGTTGATCTCTATCATCCATCTTAAGATAAATAGTGGATACCTGATAAATTTTTTTTATTTAAATTTAAACATACATTTTTTAATTATTTAATTTTTAAAATAAGGTCAAAAAACTAGTGTATCTCTCACTTAATTAATTTTAATGGAGAATTGCTAATAGCGAGAGATAAATTATAATAACATCAAAAATATTTTTTCGCTCGAATTAGAGTTCGAACTGGATGATTAAATTATAATTTACTTAATATAATAAATATATTATTAGATATAATAAAATATAATCAATAATTTTATAATAAAATTATCTATCTACAGTTATTGGATATTTAAATATAAAGTATACGGTAGAATGTGTATATATAAATATATGTGCGTGGGTCACAAGTATATAAATTTATATCTTTCAAAAAAAAAAAGGTATAAATTTTTAGACTCACTTTATTGAGTTTTTAATGGGAGGAGGCCATGGTCCACGTTGGGGTCCTGTCTCATACGCTGATACTAATGATGACCGTTTTCCAAAATTTAAAGCCATGACAATATGATGAAGCACCAAAAATCCTATATTTGTTTGAAGCACTTGATTTTATACTCGTAGATCACCTCTTCTTTCTAATAATTCAGTCTAAAATCTTTGGGGAGCAGACAATACTATACCGTATCCGTATCTCCGCAATGAACCACAGTCCAGATATAAGAAATACATTGGAAAATGAGCGGACATGGGTTCCGTCGGTCTGCCTTCGCTTTCTTATAGAGAGCTAGCAAGTCGAATGTTTCTGCAAAATATAATATTAGCATATAAAATCTCTATTCTTGATAATTCACGGAGAGATTTTTTTAATTATTTATAATCTTTCAATTATAAGAATGAATTCAATCTTCATCAAAAACAAATAAAAACATATGTAGAGTAAAAATAAATAAATATCCAAATCACTTGTGTAATACTTGATTTTAAATTTTTTATTAAATTTCAACAAAACTGTGATCATTTGGTGTCAATCTCTAGAATTGTTTTTGGAAATACAATTTCTAAAATTTATTAGTCCTATTGTCATTCTGTAACACTATATTCACCAAAATGCAATTTCCATTTTGTGAAAAGAAGAACGGTACTAGCTAGACTGCAAGCGGCATGCATTGTTGACTGTCATCGGTAAGGAGTAAGGACGAAAGGTCAAGCTGAAACCGCGTTAAATTTTTAATAAGGCGAAAGTACTTCACATTTTGTTATTCTGAAGTCATTTATATATGCAGAAAAAAACTGCCACTGGCCCACTTAGACTGCAGAAGGGAAGGCATGAGAACTTCGTGCAGTCTACATTGACTGGGCTCTCTCTCTCTCTCTCTCTCTGTCTTAACCATCAAGTAACACAAAAAGAAATTCCGATTATCTTTTAAAAATAATTTTAAACGAACGACGGAAGAGTCAAGACGAAGTCAAATTTTGAGATGTTCTTATTCATCTTTATAATGACCTTGCAGCAACCACAAACGCATACACACGCCCACCAGTTAGTTGCTAAAGTTGTGTCTGGTAGTTTACAAAACTAGCTAAACAGGCTCTGCTCTTTACTGTCTTCTTTTGTGTTTAATTTGTTTGTTCGTGTGGATGAGATATCAGTGAGAATGGGAAGAGCTCCATGTTGTGACAAAACTAAAGTTAAAAGAGGACCATGGTCTCCCGAAGAAGACGCCATTCTCAAGAGTTTTCTTGGAAAACATGGAACCGCAAGTAATTGGATTGCTTTACCCCATAAAGCAGGTCTGTCTGTTTCCTTCATCTTCCTTTCTCTCTTCTCATCAACTTCTTCATGTGCAGCTATATTGTTTTATTATTACTATTACTATTTTTTAATCATGAAAAGTGTCTTTAAAACAAACTGTTGTCTGCCTTAGGGCTGAAGCGGTGTGGGAAGAGTTGTCGTCTAAGGTGGCTAAATTATCTAAGACCAGATATCAAGCACGGAGGTTTCACTGAGGAAGAAGATAGCATCATATGCTCTCTCTACAATAGCATAGGAAGTAGGCAAGTCCATTAATATAATATCTCACCTCAATAATTCAAGTTTGTTGTTCCAATTTTTCATCATGTAATTAATCCATGCACATGTGTGATTATTATTTATTGGATTAGGTGGTCCCTTATAGCTTCTCAACTTCCAGGAAGAACAGACAATGATGTAAAAAACTATTGGAACACCAAGTTGAAGAAAAAGCTTTTGGCAGGAAAGGTTAGTTTTAACCGCAACAACAAGAAAGATATAATTGCCACTAACGACATATCTCATCCGATCAGTTCAACACAAACATCTATTTCAAATATTCCCAAAGTTGAAACCTGCGAGCATGGAAGTTCATCAACCAGCTTTAATGCAAATCCGGGTGCATGGCAAAATGAAATGGACATGTTTTATAATTACCACCAAAACCCTGATCACGAAGGGATAGTTTTAGACCCAAGTTTTCAGGTCCCATTTCCAGGGCTGATGGAAGTTTCAGATTACTGCACAAGTGGACATAACATGAATTACAGTAAGTCGTCGTCTCAAGAAGCTTCAAGTCTTTCCATTTCATCATCATCGCCTTTAACTCTGGAAACCAACTATGTGTCCTGGTCTGCCAATGGAAATGCTCATGAAGAAGAAACAAGTTTACTGGACTTCATCTTTGAGTCCCCTTGTGGACTCCTACAAGGATTTGATTTCCAGAAAACAAGTTGCTAGCTCCAAGTTAATTAATTAATTAGTTTATTAGCTGGCTGACATTTTCTAAAACTCTAACAAATGTCCAATTAGTATAGATTGAGACTAGCTTGTTGAATAAGATGTTTTTATAAGTATTCCTATTATGTAACTGGAATTAAATAATTTTGATGTAATGATGTTGATGGAATCATAGCAAATGAAAACATATATGTATTTGATATATCCAGCGTAGGTACTCATGCATGTGGGTGTACGGTTTTCTTTGATGTTTTTATCTGAAAACTTCAATATATATTTTGGATGTAGAGCCTTCGATTGTCCTAATCTTGTCTCTTAATTGCTAGATGGAACTATTCGTGAATGTCTTTAAAAAAAAGGCACCAAAGTTTGTTTGCTTTCTACTGGTCAGTGGTCACGGAAGTTGCATTGGATAACCTGTTAACATTTGAAGACAGGCTAGAAAACCCTTGTCCCTCCGCCTCTGACAATAACCGTGGATGAAAATGCATACGTGTATGCATGTCTAGATGCGGACAATCTTGATATTTGGGTCCGCTTCTAGACAACGGATGTTAGTTTAAGTATTTCAACAACTAGAATCCTTCAAGGCAACCTCGGGTATTATTTTAACAGTTAAATGAATTCGATCAAGAATAATTAAGAGTTCATCTTTTTTGTTTGTGCTTATATGACTATTTTCAGTTCGTTAACTTTTTCCATTCAAACTTGATGTAACAACGAAGCATGTGGGCAAAGAATTGTTAAATTAATACTTTGTTACTTTCATACTTTACAATCACTGGGTTTCTTTATTTATTTCATAACAATGATGTGTTTTAAATAAAGGGTTTTAGAAATAAATTTTGACAAATGTCAGTAGAGATTTGTAATGAAATCTAGAATTTTAAATAAAGGTTTTATTCAATTGCTACTATTATTTACGCAATAAAATTAAACACGAATGTATGAAAGTACTGAATTTATATATATATATTAAATTTAGGCCTAAAATTGTTATCAAGTTCTTGGTTACTGCAAAATGTGAATCTTTATATCCAATACTTTAAATAAAATAAATTATATAAACTATAAAGAAAGAAACCTTCTAGGGCAGTGCATAGACATTTTTTTTATTTTTTTGTTTCTAAGGTTTGGTTGCTTCCGTTTCTATATTATTTAATTATAGAGAAGTGCTGCTAAATTGTAGTTGCAGATGTACATATTCAGGGTGCAGACATAAACTTTATTTGGAGGGTCAATATTTAAAAATAAAATGTTTAAAGCACTAAAATAGAAATTTTATAAAATTTAATAACACATACATACATACATATAATATTTATATCTTATATGTCCTTTAGGGATACTGTAGCCCCTACATCCACAACACCACTCCCACCCCCACACCCAAAAAAAACAAAAAAAAACCTCGGCTGCATGTATCACTCACTATATTTAATATTATGGTACATCTTAAGTAACAATATGAAATTATTTGATTAATTAATTTCGTGATTGATAATTTTTATAATTAAATATACAATATGTATCAATAGAAAATTTTTTAATATTATATTATAACCATATTTAATCTTTATGTAAATTAATTAATATCTTTTACGTGGTATAAATAGTGAAGATTATAAAATGCTCATTTAATCTAATAATGCTATATGTTCGAGTGCTTAACTTATTGTACCTTATTTATTACTCTAAAAAGAAAGTTTTATTAAAACGATTTTATAGGATAACTTATTCAACTTTTCCAAATGCATCTCAAATCACTATTCAAATTTTGCGAATGCTGATGGGTTTACTCGAGAAAAAACAAAAGAAAGAAAGAACGAAGTCGTAAAAGTATCAGACAAGATATTCTAAAGTTTAGAACACACAAATCTTTGTGGACAATGAAGCTAGACATTTTAGATAAAAAAACACCTAAAATATTCAAACATAAAGCTACTTTAGACTGATTTTAGCCTTTTCATAGATTATGGTCTCATGACAATTTAACGAATATACTTATTTTAGAATTAAAAATTCATTAAAAAAAATCCTTATTTGTCCTTCGACCATTTGTCGGACTGCTGCCACTTTTCATTACCATAACCTCACGTCTCCCATAAGCCTCCATTGATGCCTTTTTTCATGTTCATTGTTCAGAAAGACATTAATTTTTCTTTCCCAAAGAAAAATTAACATTATTATTATTTTTTTTTAAAAAAAAGACATATTAGATTTACTATTATTATTATCATTAATTATTGTAAATCTCTATTGAAACCTTTTTTTAATGTTCATTGTTCAGAAAGACTTTTATTAAATATAACATTAAAATTAGTATAAATTTGTAACTAATATCAATTATAAAAAATATTTATTTGAAAGCAATTATAAAACTGATTTCTTTAGCACAATTTGTTGTGCATAAATAACAAAGAACCATAAAATTATCATTTTATTCACCGTTATGTCATTCAGGATGCAATTAAGCTTTTTTCAATCTTTTCT
Source organism: Dimocarpus longan (assembly GCA_022984855.1). NCBI lineage: Eukaryota > Viridiplantae > Streptophyta > Magnoliopsida > Sapindales > Sapindaceae > Dimocarpus > Dimocarpus longan. Next base: position 45,320,795 of record CM041012.1, on the reverse strand, counting down.
TTTTATCAGCCCACCGATATTGTCATTAAAGTTAATTATCATGAATATTTTCATGATTTGATTTCCAAACTTAAACTTGTGTTAATCATGCCATCTGGAGTATGCAAGAATATTATTATCGTATCCATCATATGCTTCTAGGCATCCTTGCCTCATATGTTTTACCATTATTATGATATCCCTATTTTTCATGTATGTATTATATTAAACTAGTTACTTTATCTTATTTATTTCGATTCTCCTCTGTAGCTTTAGCCTATAAATAGATTATCCACTACATATCACAAAGTGAAATACATATTTTAATCATATTCTAGGAAAAAAAAAAAAAATTGCTCTACATTCAAACTATCAAACCCAATCCAAAGTTCAAACTGATTCTGATTCTACCCCTTTTGACAAAGCTATTGTCCCTTTTTTCCCAGCCGGGAGTTGAATAATCACAGGAAATTAACTCCATTATTAGAAATTTCTTGAAATCAATGAAGTGTGATCCATCTAAAGTCCACATCTGCTTATGGTTAAGTTTAATTCAAATCACTAACATTATTGGGACAAAGACAACCAATAACTTGTATTCAACATATCAAAGTACAATATCACACCGGAGAATTTCGATGAAATTACCATATAGATAACATAACATAGCAAGAGCCGGTTTTATACTAGTATTCTGCATATATGATAATGACATGTGTTAATATAGTTAGTTATATACGGCAGATTAGTCTAATTATTTGCACTAGCTTGAACTATCAAGCTACGAAATTGACGTCCATATTAAGTTTTGCTTTGATTTATCCGTATATGTCCTAGAGTCGATGCTTAAGTCTATTTGTCAACTTGCTGAGCTCAATACTCTATATATTTTGTCCTCTATTTCCTGGAACTTTCCTCGCTCTTCTTTTGAGATTCTTTAGTTCTGCGCTCAGTCGTGTGTTTTGTTGACTTCTTGCAGCTATAAAGAATTTTACAAGTTGGAACTTAATTGCCTGGTTTCCTGGTTTTGGGATAATGACTTTTAATTTCTTTAAATTTTAAGGCTTCGATTACGTTACTTGTGAGAATAGCCTGGTTATATGTGTTTGCTTAATTGCATCATCTATGATTATGGCAGACAACATGAACATGATAAAACAAATTATAGTTGGTAATTGGCACACAGACACGTACAAGGAACTTGTTTTCTTAAGTGATCAAAAGCCAATTACTAATGTGTTTTGTTGTGTCCAACTCTCTGTTTGGATCCTAATCTCCAATCACATGGTGAATTGACCAAGTCAAGAAAGATGAATATTGTTTGGTAAACTTAACGGTAGATGTCAATCGTTTGTTTCCTTTATTTTCATAAAAAAGAAATAATAAATTAAGCAGACAGTATTATCAGTTAATTTCAAGACCACAGATTCTGCGCGTCATTGCATTGAAACTAAACCAGCCACATTCAATGCACAACCACAAAACGTTTTACTTATTTATTTTCGATGAACTTCCCTGTTGAACAGATTCGGTGCAGGAAAACATATTTGATCAAGGCAAGATCCAACCACTAAACTAGCTAGATAGTCTAGCTCAGGAAAACCTACAAGCAACAAAGTCAATTTTACAAACCTATAATCAACATGGACGAACTAATATCTATGGTTCCTAGCACTGTCCAAAATTTCCACGAGGATGTATAGGATGGTTTGGTACTTCAATTAATTTAGTAACAAGATGAGAATGGATTTGAATTAAGTGATACATAGACATTAAAAAATAATTGATCGTTAGGATTATTATATATATTTTTTCATGTATCGCTCAAATTTAGGTTATTGGTATAAATAGTTAAGGTACAAAAATAAAATTCGGAGAGGATCCCAATTTCAAACTCGATCTCATTTTAGGATAGGACAAGTGTTTTAATCATAGCCTCATTTTTGCCCTGACATGCTTATTTGTAATTTTATCTATGAAAAAAATACGAATATCATATGCAATTGTGTTAATGTAAAAATTATATGATGAAAGTAATTAAACGACCAATTATTGTCGCAATGTTACTGAACTTTGAATAATCAACATCTTGACTTTTTAATTTGAATTACTTAAGCTTACTTCTTGTTCACTTTGTTAGATTAGACTCTCTATTGTCTCTTTTGAGATTTGATTTGATATGATCTATCTAGTTAAGGTCCTAATAATAATATACTTGATAGTGTATATCGCTTGTTAGGTTTTAACCTCAAGTCTTAAAGACTATAGTTATATTATTTTATATTAGTTTAATCTGTTGGATCTGATTATAACTAATATGATATCGGAGTTTAGAAGTTTTTGGTTTAAACATTTTCTCTCTCTTTATCTCGAATTTTTATTACACAGATTGTAACAGTAAGGGGTGTTTAATATGTCATTGACACCTGTCGTCTGTTCACATTATACGTGAGGGGGTGTGTCATGTGTTAACCTCAAGTCTTAAGTATTATAGTTACATTATATCTTATTAATTTAAATTTTTGAGTCTGATAGTAACTAATATGGTTAAATATTTTATTTTCATCGCAAATATAATTTCGACAAAATATAGCTTAATTAGGGCGACCTAGGTGCTGATAAGTTGAAAGATGAGCACAATAGTTGGATGAACATGTACAACCTGTCAAGCTAGTGAGTGGTGTCGAGACATTCCCCTAGCAAGCCTTAACGCCATTTGATGTAGAAATACTTGCAGAAACATGTTTGATATTTATCACAAAGCCAATAATATATAAAACCAAAAAATAAGATGAATCTAATTGCATAATACAAAAATTTATGTGGAAAAACCACGACTGTCAAGACAATAGGAAAAAAAAAATCATTATGTAGAAAATTGTTACAATTACAGACGTGCAATTTCATATAACACGAGGCGCATGTATGCAATTCGCTATAAATTTTAGGATGACTTCTAAAACACTCCAACATTTGTATGAAAATAAAATGAACACCTCGACAATAAAAATTTTACACTCCACCTGTTACACTTTCCGTCTCTTTCATCATCTACCATCCTTTTGAAAGCTTTTATTTTCAAATAGAAATTCACGTAAATTCTAATGATAGGGTACAAAACTTGTATTTTTAAAAGGTTAAGAAATTTTTTTTTCTTTTTTTAATTTTCATGCAAAAGTTGGGAATCGTTTAGAATTCACCCTAAATTTTAAAATCCAATGAAAAAAATTGTTTCCCGCCAAAAGTCAGGAGACGGGTCTGTCTATTCTTCGACTCTAGGGGCTTCTCTCACACTCTCAGACACTCACTATTCAAATTTCATCTTGGTTTTTGGTTTTGAGATAGTGTAGCTTCACACATACAATCCTCTCGATGGTAAATCTATTTCTCTGAATTTCTTCCTTTCTTTTCTTAAACTCTTTTCATTTTTTCAAGTACTAAGTTTTCTTTAAACTAGAATCATGTGTTCCTTAATTAATTTTTGTCTAGTTGAGATTAGGAGGATTTTTCCGCCTATAGTTACTAATTGTGTAAGTGTTGTCAAACGGAGAAACACTGATAATGCATAGCAGGTGCTTGAAGAAAAGCGTAGCTACATGGATGTGAATATAAGTTTAAATTTCTTTTGTTATTTTGTAGGTGTGGAAATTTGATGATCAAAGACCAGTTGTTCTATTATTTACTCATACACTAATTAATTGTGTGACTAAAATGGTGAGTTCATGAAGAGTTTATATTTACTTTTTCTTCCACGTTGTTTTGCAGTCTAAAAAACGGGGTCTTTCGTTGGAAGAGAAACGTGAGAAGATTCTTCAAATATTTTATGATTCACAGAGTTTCTACCTTGTGAGTAGTACAATATATCGTTGCAATTTATGATTTCGATTTTTGTACCTTTTTTTTTTCAACAGTTTGGTAAGTGACTTGAAAAAGATGGCAATATGTTAATATTGTGAAGTGATTACATTTTCATGATGTTTCACCAAAGTCGTGTAATTAGCAGAATGTTTTAAGTTGTTGTTGCTTGTGTAATGTGGAATGGTTTAGAGGTCTTGGTTTGGTAGATAGGGAAGTGTTTTGCAAGATAATGGCATGTGCCTTCGTCATTACTGAGGGAAGCTTGCGTTTAACTTTTTAGGGATAGGGAGCAATGCCTGCATGACCATATGTCATCTTTAATGTAAGTCGTGTCTGTGTATTTTGCTCTGATTGTTTGTGCCACATCATCGAAGGACTCTCCTATCTGCCATGATGTCATCTAGCTAGGGTCCTAATTGAAGGACAAGGATTCTTGTGTGGAAACACTGATGGTGCCTTCAGAATGAAGGAAATCCATTCTTGATCTCTGTTTAGGTCCCAAGAAGAAATGAGGGTATAAAAGGGCAAAGGCCATTACAACTCCTACATGAGTTATTATTGCAAGTTTTGCATCATTGATTGAGCTCGTGCACGGAGAGTGATTTGTGCCTTCAGAATGAAGGAAATCAGATTATTTGTGCATGATCAATCTATTTACAATATCCCTGGAAATTCAAGTATTTTAGGTTGCATGCTAGAGCCCTTTTATTGTGTTATTGTGTCCTGTCCATTACGTTCAAGTGTCAGAGAGGCAACCCAAACAATCCAATCATAGATGAAAGATGTCTTTTCCATTAACTTAGATTCCATACTGTTTGTTGTGTTGGCCGTGATATCTCCTTAACTTTTGCTTTCATCCTTTCACATTTTCTATAGATGCATTTAATTAATTATATATAATTCAAATAAGAGCACTGATTGGTTTGTAACCTTTTGTCTGTTTCAGCTTAAGGAGCTTGAGAAGTTGGGCCCAAAGAAAGGTGTAATTACTCAGTCTGTGAAAGATGTTGTACAAAGTTTAGTGGATGATGATCTTGTTTCAAAGGACAAAATAGGAACTTCTGTAAGTATTTGAAGTTATGAATCTGTGAAGTCTGCAAACTCTTTGTTTGAGATCAAAATTGTGCAAACTAGATTAGAAGCTTTCACATAACTCATATATGCCCAGCCACCTAATAGCAAATTTAATTTGGAAATTCCAGGTATATTTTTGGAGCCTACCTAGCTGTGCAGGAAATCAGGTAATGTTCTAGTGTCGTAATTTTTAGTGTGAATTTAATGTAGTTGGTGTAGTATTGACATATATCCATCCTAACTGTTTAACAGTTGAGGAATGTCTACCGAAAACTTGATTCTGATTTGCAAAGCAGTAAAAAGCGGTTTGCTGAACTTGTTGATCAGTGCAATGCATTGAAGAAGGGGCGAGAAGAATCTGTAAGTATAATTGGCTTCAATTCTTATGGTGACTTATGGTTTAAAATTTGTTACTCCCTTGCTTCTTCGATTTCTGATCTTTAAGCTTATGCCAGGATGAACGGGAGGAAGCCTTGGAGGAGCTCAAATCCATTGAATTGAAATATAATGAGCTGAAGGTTGGGTTGCATCAGATCTCTCTCTCTCTCTCTTTTTCTGCATTAAATGATATAACCAGTTTCTTTCGAGTTATAAGAACCTGAAGAATTAATTTCAGGATGAGCTGGGACAATATGCGGACAATGATCCAGCTGCATTTGAAGCAATGAGTTGAGTGATGCTTTTCGTCCTTTCGATTCTTAAGCAGTATTATTCTGTCTTAAACTTCTTTCCTCTCTGGAAGCTGGCATTACTTAATTTTGTAAGTTTCTAAACTGAACATTTAAATATCATATTCGCAGAGGATGCAATTGAAGTTGCTCATGCAGCAGCTAACCGATGGACAGGTTTTATCTTCTAAATGTGTTTGTCACCCTCCTTTGATTTAACTCCAATTTATCTCTAATATAATTATTGTGAATCATTTGGGACAATATGCAGACAACATTTTTACACTGCGACAATGGTGCTCAAACAACTTTTCTCATGCTAAGGAGCAACTTGAACATTTGTACAAGGAGGTATGCTTCTTAGTTTCCATAATTGTGCGCATACTCCTGTGCATTTAATTGCGCTGATTAACTTTGTATATCATGGCTCCAGTGGACTATAGCATCATGAAGTTTCGCATATTCATTTGATCAGGATCATGCATTCGATGCCCTGATGAAATTCAATTGTTTTAAACATCTTTAGGTGTACTTCTGAAATCCTGTTGATCTTTCTTTATTTTTCCTTTTGGCTTTTGGGAGTCGAAAAAAAAGGAAAAAAAAAAAAAACTTCTGTTTTGGTTGTTCCTCTTCAATTAGACCAAAGTTGACACTGCTCTTTACAGTTTACCGCACAGAGTTCTTTATTACTCATCCCTATTTTTTCTTCTTTTTTCAAACTATCTTTAGTGGGTGTTTTTAGTAAAATCCCTGCCCATCCATTACTACTAGCATTAGGTTGAATAATTTTAATGTTTATCTATAGGCAGAACTATGGGATTTAGATTTGTTACAATATCTTTTATTCTTTATATTAATTTTATGTCTTTTGAATGAAAATATTTTTGACCATGTATACTTAATTTATATAAAGGTCTGACTAAAGTGCTTAAATTAGGAATAAATTTTCTACCATCGTTTGATAAATAGTAGACTTATACTTTCATTAATCTAGGTAGACTGTTTAGTCCTCATAATTATAGAAAGATTACTAAAGAACTTGTAAATATTGCTTGCTTTGATACTTGTTTTGATATTTTCTAAGATTGTATGTAAGATATATGCGAGAGAAGGGTGAGGGGATATTTAGTTCTCAGAGACAATTAAGGAAAGTAGCGTAGGTGTGCTTGCTTCTTTCATTCATTAAGAAGGATATATATACAAGAGAGTTGAACCAACAGATAAACTCAATATAAAATACAAGATAATTAGAAAGAATAATTATTGCAATACAGTATCTTGAAAAAATTATTAAAAAGGATAATAATTTACATGAAACAGTAAAGATTCAAAAGGAAAACAGTAAACGTTATTTGTCGATGTTTTATCTTGATTCAGAAATAAAACAGTAAAGATTTTTTGCCGATGCTTTGTCTTGATCCAAAAAGAAAATAGAAGGATTCTTTACCGATACTTTTGTCTTCTAATATGGCTTCAGAACAACTACTGAGAAGTTTGCTTTTTACATTATCTCCTTTTACTTGTTTTCTTTTGATATGGCAGCATGTGCTTCAAGTGTTCAAATTATGATAAGCTTCATCATTAAATCATTCATCTGCTTCTTCCACTATATTATTTCAGTTAAAAAATAATAAAACTTTTCGGCCTGTTCCTGGAGTTTCTGTAAACATCTACAATCATTAACTTGTGTGAGACTATTACTAGGTAATGGTAGGCAGGTAGAACAACCCCTTGACAAGGAATAGATTCTACATCTAGACATAACACGTATCTTCCTCCATACATTTGAATACATTTCTTGATTTTATTAGGGAGGAATGAGATGTTCAAAGCATTTGAAGCATATGGGCCATCAATTATTCCATAATCAAATAGTTCTCCTATGCTTATTTGGTCAACAATACCAAGGATTTTTATATAATTTGCAAAAACATCTTAATTAATTATAGATTGCTGCATGCTCATCATTATAGATTACACTCCTTGTTTCATAGGTTTCCCTTATTGTACTAAGAGATCTTGCTCTTTAACTCTGATATTCAGGCTGGAATAACAGATGATTTTGATTATTTGGAGTCATCGTCGGTTCCAGTAAGCGCAATTGGCGACCAGATACAGGAAACCAGTCCTTAGCCTATCCTTGGATAGATAGCACAAATGTTCTACCAGCGACACTCTTTATTAACACCTTTGTATGAAGAACATGCCATGTTATTTTTACAGATCGTGATCATAGTTACTCAAATTATGGTTTTCTCTAATTGTGTATTTTGCGTTCGATAAAGAAATGTGATTTCCCATTGAATTTCTTGGCTTTTCATAAGTTTAAATAATGGATACTAATAACCAAGCTTCATAATAGACTTTCAACCTTATAAAGAAAAAGGTTATCTAAGCTATTGAGTTTGATTAGCAACCTCGAACCTTCTCTATGCGTTATCAAGAAATTGATGGAGCCTTCTAAATTGCTTTCTTTTTTAAACTTTAAAAGGGTAAAAATAGAATTTCAAGAAAAGATTTCCAACTTTAAAAAAGTAAAAATAGAATTTCAAGAAAAGATGTCCAACAATCTTATCCCTCAAAATTGCTCTAATAGGTCTTACTTGGATTGGAGCAATCTTCAAAATGTTTTATTAAGTTGTCATGTAAAATTGCACAATTTTGGGAAATTCGATTTATGATTTATAAATTTGGTGAAATTTAAAATACAAATAAAAGTTTTGAGATGGAATTACAGTGTGATCTTATCTTTAATTGCCGACTTGAATTTTACAATCAGGTATCAAAATATCTTTCAAAAATTTTCAAAATTAAAGATAAAATTTAGATGCCAATAGCAAATGAAATAAACATTTGATATATTAACAAAATTAACAGATACGATATCCATAAAATCATGGAAGCATGTCAATGAGATGCTCCCTCCAACAATGGTAAATAAAGTCTTCGCTGAAATTGGAAATCAATAACGCAATGAAAATTTAAAAAGATATATTAAATAGGTGCATGTGGATATTTAATTTAAGGGATAACCCCATTTTTTCTTTTATAATTTGATATAATGTCAAAATCTTTCGATATTTTTAAAAGTTATTAATATTTTTTATCGATTTATGAAATAAATTAAATATTCTTATAATTTATAAAATTATCAAGAAAAAGTGAAAAACTCATTATTGTTAAATTTGACTTTAAAAATCAAAATTTGATCGTTAAGATGGAAGGAAAAATTATAAGGATTTTTAATCATTCCAATAACAGTAAAAAATAAAATAAAATTTTTAAAACTATAAAAATAATTAATGATTACGTCGAATTATAATAGGAAAAATAAGATGGTCCTCTGATCTAACATGGGCTCAATTCATTGGCCCAGCCAACTGTTCACAGCTCAACAGTACCTAAAGCGTGAACGTGCAGTCATTGTTGATCGTACACGTGGCATGGTCAGCGGTACAAAAGTAGGTTTGAGACCTTGGTCCTTTTTCAAAAATTGTCCGCCTCGGTGGCCAATTTTTCAAGTATGTAAAGATTCGCCTTCTTTCTCGCTTTAAAAACCCTAAATCGAAGAAATGCCATAATATTCAAAAGAAGAAAACAGCTAAGAAATTGAAGCACAAAAGTAACAATGGAGATGTCAAGACTGCAGATTATTGTAACGGCGATTGCTGCACTTGTTGCATTGGCTATACCGTCCACCGCTGCTCAGAGTCCAGTGCCTGCCCCTACAAGTGATGGTTTGTTCTCTCTCTCTGCATTCTTATGGGGGTCGAAATTAATAGTGTAGGTATTGAAAATGATGGATCGAAATGGGGTTTTGCAGGGATAGCAATTGACCAGGGAATTGCATATGTGCTAATGTTGGTTGCTTTGGCGCTTACATATATCATTCACTGACCCTCCGTTCCAGAGCAGACATGAAGACAGCGAAAGGAATACAAATCTCATGATCTCATGATTCATAATGTGATATGTTTCTCTAGTTATTGTTGTTTATTTTAACATTTATATACCAATCCATATTTATGGACCATTCTTTGCTAAATCAAGAAAATCTGTCTGTTCAACATTTGTGTAGTACACTTCATTATAGCTATTGCAGAATCAATATCACATTTCTAAATTGCTATTATTCAAAATTACAGTTCTTCAACATCTGCACTATTTTTCTTGCGTTCACTGCTCATTTTAGGTCTTGCGACACTCATTAATCATAATTTGTCCTTGTTTTGGGAAGCGCACAGTGAGAACAGCCAGTTTTTACGTTTCATGAAATGGAGAGAGACCTGATACTCTTTGAAATTAGATAATAATAATATAAACTAATACTCTACTTAAAGCCGATCCTTACAGCTGCAGGAACTGCACTCTTTTACCCCCATCGCACGTCGCATTTCATGCCCATTCCTTCTCAACTTCATACGTTAAGTCAATTATTACTCCTACCAAACAAAATAAATATGTTTCAGTTATTTATTTATTTTTTTTCAATAACCTGACACTAGATCAGATAATCATGAGATATTAGATCAGATAATTTTCAAAACCTCACTAAGAGATAGGATTCTATCACGTTGCCTAGATTGTCGCTCTCAGAGATCAAGAGTGGTCTATCCACGTTTTAATAGAAAAGTCATCCACAATTTTGTGAACATGGTGCTTTAAACATTACCCTTTGCACTGGAAAATGTGGTATTAATGCCACCACACTAACACGGTTTTTATCTTTTAAATTATTTTGTTTGCGTTCGACTGTCTCTTTTTTTTTGTTTTTTCATTTTTTGAGAGTAGCTTTAGACTGTTTCAGTGTTGCTTAACATATTCTAAACGAATAAAAATTAAAAAATAAAATCATAATCACAAATTAATATTTTAAATAGTGAGGCGACGACTTTTTTTTTTTTTGTTTTCGAAGTAAGCGAGTCGATGACATTTCACCTGTGTCCATTTCTGTTTATCACATATTCTTATCCTACTTCCTACATAACAGTTGCAAAATACAGACTTACTACTGAGTGATGTTTGGTACAACGGCAAATATTTAAAAATGCCTATCTTCATTTGAATCAAGCACTCTTCTAATAGAGTGTTATGTCGTAAACTTGCGAGGAGAATGGCCATCACAATTACCATTCTAATTGCAACCAGGCCAGAGTTGGCAGTAGCAGGGACCATTTCACTGTTAGTTTCAGCCAGTAGGGGGCATCGAGTATTAGACTTCTGAGGAACTCCAGATATATTGAACTAAATAGTAATACAACCATACTATAAAATGATGAAAGCCAGATCGCAGACTTGATATATGTTCATGTTATATTATGTATCCCCTCGAGATAATTTGACATCACTGCAGTGTATCTCAGAACATCACAATGTGTTCTTCAAGGTTACACGAAAGAAAAGAAAACAAAACATACTCCATGGAAAGATCCAAAAAGCAGAATACAGAATTTGAATGGGGCTTGTTTTAGTTTATGCCATCTTTATATACAGTCTGTTCATTGAAAGCACATATTGGGATGCGTGATCTAAGTAGCATAGATATCCACATGCAATACGGACAGTCCTTAAATAATCTCATCACACTGGGAGAGACAACACCTGCACCAATGGGAACAACAAATTAGTGCCAAATGCTGTACACCACTGTAAACATATAAAAAAAAAAAAAAAAAAAAAAAGCTGATTTAGCCCACCAATCACCCTTATGAATGAACAGAATAATTAACCTGCTTAAAGTGCCATCTCAGCCTGTAAGGCAGCAAGTTCATCTTCCTCAGCTGTGCGCTTCTGAGGGACAGGGCGAGCTTGTTGCCTGCCAGTGGGGACCTGTGCTGGAGCTGCAATTGGAGCTGCAGGAGCTGTTGTTGCAGGCTGAAGAAGCTGTTCTTCCAACTCAGCACCTTCCAATTCTTCAAGTTCAGCTTCCAATTCATCCTGCAATATTAACAATGTATGTTCAGTATATCCAAGCTCGATAAAATTTCAGGTAAAATGAAAAGAGGAGAAAAAATCCTCAGTGGTTAAATTACAGAATAGCGTGAAGAGAAGAATGACCTCATCAAAATCAGCGGCAGCACCAATTGGTGTTGACAATGCTTCCTGAATCTGTTTCATGTTTTCAGTCTGCTCATTGATTTCATCCATTGTCTTGTCCACATCATCAATATTCCTGAAAACAGCCCATAATTTCACATATATTATCCACGCTTCTTATCTCATTTCTATGAAAGAACTTTGGCGTACACTTCATATGATTTATGAAACACAGTACAAAAAGAAAGCAATCATTTAGTGTGTCTCTTCAAACTTTCTGATTAATGTTTGATATAAAACATTATTTTTACATCATCTGAGCAGGTGATGTGAATCTATTCGTGAATAATGGATCTATAAATATATGATAAATAAATCTTTGATTTGAATAACTTAAACTAGTCTTCATATGAGTAAATTATATGTAACATCATCTTTAGTAAACTACATATAAAAAATCAAAAGCATTACCAAATTCTTTAGGTCAGGTAGGTAGAACAAACTTGTCTAAAAGAACAAATGTGGGAAAATAAAAAAAGTAGAAAACATGCCATATTAAAATGATTCCAGCGGCATAAAAAAATTGAACATGCAAAAGAACAATTAAATATAACCGGAACTAAAAATTTTGAAGAACAACAGAAATAAAAAACAACATTAAAACAGAGACATACGTTGCTTTCTGCATTGCTTTCATTGCAGATGCTCCTGTCCTCAACGCATCTACAGTCTCAGTTGTGGCTTTTGCACCCTCTAACATTATCATCTGCCACATTTATAATAACTGCAACTTTAGTACAATTCAATGCAGCAAAAACTCATTAGTATATAAAATTCCCTTATTCACCTGATCATGAATGCGTAATTGAAAATTGCCAAGCTGCTCTATTTGTTGTTCATATAACCTCTTCCTCTTCAAACATTGTATGGCCGCTGCAAGCAAGCAGCACAAATAAATACTTAAACCAGTAAAACACCATTCTTTTCCAAAATTAGATGGAGGACATCTTCAACATAAGGCATCATAAAATAAAATAATAGACCTCCTAATGTTTCCCCAAAATTTTAAGAGTGTCAAGAAAATTTAGATTGATTTGACAAATAATGATATAATTTTATTAGTTGCCCTTCAGATTTCAATATACAGGCCACTGATATAATAAACAAAAAATAGCAAAGAACGTGGAAAATAAAGAAAAGAAGAGCAATGATGTTCAACAGAGAAATTTACTACTAACACCTTGAAACACAGACAGTAGAAATGGGTTCTAAACAATAAGACAGCAACACAAAGGAGAAACAAAATTCAAATATAATGCAGAAGTTTCACCATAAAATTCTGCAGTAAGTTGCATCACAGATCTAATGTAATGAAAAACCATCCAAACTAACATTTTAATGATTGACACTTGTTCACACTGAAATACAGGGTGAATTCGTTACACTAAAACAATTCAAGCAACAGCTGAACACCCTAAAAGATTTTTTATACAGTTCACAACCATACCTCTTTTGTTCTTTGCTCTGGAAAATTCCTTGGCCTTTTCAACCTCGGCAGAAGCCTTTTTCAGGAGTACTTTCTCCTTTTTCTCTAGCATCTCAAGTGTCTACAAAATGCAAAGAACACCAAGACTTATTAGATAAAGCAAAATGGCAAAAGACAGTCGTGACAACAGAAACAAGCAGCGGTCTTGTACATTGAAGCAGATGCACGTACATAGAATAAGTCACGTCAACTATTAGTACATGATAGATAAGTATTCCAAGTGCTTAAAAACGAATAATTCAAAAACTAATTAAAAAAGTTGAAGATGAATGCAAAATTGCAAGCATAATTGATGAAAGTGGAAACCATTATTCTATTACTTAACATTAACCAACACAACACAAATTGAACAACAAATACAAATTCATTCCTTATGTAAAATAAAGAAATTGTATGTTTGCAATGACCCTTTATTGAATTGCCCCAATACGTGTCATGGTCTTGAAACATAAAACTACTTTGTCGTTTTTGTTTTCGCTCCTCTGTTCCGTCGGGAGAATAACAAACAAATTTCTAAGTGAATTAACTGCCTTTTTTTTTTTCAAAGTCTTTCTGCTTTTGGAAGGAGATAATAATTCAGCAATCACTTCAAAAAAATAATAATTGTGTAATCAAATCCAATTCAATTTCTTGGCCAAATCAAAGTCAAACTCATAATCCACTATAAGAATAAAACACAATCAATTCAAATAAACGAATAAGAATTCGACAAGAAATTAAGAACACAACCAAAAAAATAAATAAATTCAAAGATTAGGACTAAAAATACCTCATTTAATTTGTCGAGTGTGGTCAAGGCATTGGTTTCCTGTTTAGGTTTCCCGAAAATCCGAGTAAACATGGTTGATTATCAGCGATCGACAAAACCCCTCGATCTTTACTAATCAAAAATCAAAACCAACGTCACTAAATCATCCAAAACCCTAATTTCATGATTCCAAAACCGATCTACCTAAGAGGACCGAAATCGCAACTATTCGTTTCCGATTCACTATCTAAAAAGAAGACCATAATAAAGCGTAGATTTTAAAATTGTAAAATACGTACCTGAGTAATCGGATTGAAGAGAGATTTATAAAAAAAACAGAGAAGCGAAAGAGAAAGATCTGGGAATTATGTGAGAGAGAGAGAGAGCCAAGGGTTGGGTTGGGTTGGGATTATTATCTTAACCGTGTTGTATTGGGGAAGGGGAGAGAAGCTGCTTTGCTTTTTCTTCACGATGTTGACTTCCACGTGGCACACACTTGATTCGTCTGTGATCGCGTTTTAGTGCGTTTACCGCATTGAGGAGCTGCTCTTCCTCCGACTACCATACGTTGTCGTTCATGCGTATAGAGCTATTAGCAACTAAATTCACAATTTAATGTTGTTTAATTAAAATGGTTTTATCATTATTATAAGTTTTTCACCTATAATTTTGAAACTTTTTTTTTTAAAAAAATTATCAAAGTGAGTGAATTGATTATTATGTCCTTCATTAAATGTACAAAACAAGTTCTCTTTTACAATATGTTTTTTTAAAAAAAAAAAAAAAAAACTATTTTATTTGTTCATTAACTAATTTATATCAGAACAATTTTCTTTATTCAGGAATCATTATTTTTATTTGTCAACTAGTCGTTGTTATGAATTAAATTATTTGAGAGCCATATCTTATATTCAAAAAATAATTCTTTTATCTATGAACTGATTATTTGTTCATCAACATTTGGAGAAAATAAAGTGTGTTTTGAGTTTTTACTAAAATATATGGTAGATGGTTCACGTACTATGATGTTAGAAAAACCTATTTTCATAATTCAAGGTCACTTTTTAAACTTTTAAAATTTAGTTGTATTTTATACCATTCAATTACCTTGTATTTGGGATAATATTTTTAGTAATTGTTGCACATCCATGCACAATTAAAGTGATTTATGTATATATATATTTTTCATATCTATCATAGGAATTTGAATCTCATCATGTACGGCATACGGATTCAAGTCACACCATTTATATTTGAGTTTAACATATAAAATATAATGGAATTAATCATTTCAAAAATATATATAATAGAATTAATAAAACATAGAGATAACTACCTAATATAAGTTAACAACAAAAAACACAGTGGACATCAAGCTAACTATCTCTAATGATAGAGGAATCCTCCATTGCTAATGTAGATGTTCTCAACCAACAATATTATCATCGGAGGAGGTAGATGATGGACGAAAACAATGATTGGAGGAATCTCCTCCTCCAATGCCAATAGAGGAGTAACCTTCCTCTGTTAACTTTGATGTTGAAGTTAACATTGTTGAAAGAAGTCGTTTCTCTTTTTAGCATCGGAGGAGGTAAAATCTCACCTCTTCCATGTTCTCATCTAACACTGGCACATTACCACCTTGGATGTTGTTGGATGAGGATCAACCTTCTCATGTAATACCAATTTGAAATCATCATAATCGAAGGAGGTTGATGCTCATTTTGGCATGGAGCTGAAGGTGATGAGAATTCTTCCTTATTTCTGTTATTGCTTAGACAAATTGACACGTAATACCAATCTGTCTAAGCAATTTTTATTATTGATAACATGATCATATATATTTTTGTTTTGAATTTTTTTTTTAAAATTCACGTTTCTACGTTAAATTCAAAATCAAATTTTCCCTCAAATTCTTCTTTATTTCTATTATTGCTTCTACTTTTTTCAAACCTTGTTTACATATTAGTTTTTTAATTGCTTATTGAAAACTCGTATAAGATAGATAGAAAAAAATGAAAAACAGATGCAATTATTACATTTTATTTCAAAAAGTACATTCCATTTTAATTATTATTATTTATATTTGGATTGCTTTTCAAAAAGGTATCCCTATCGTCACCCAAAATATTTCAAGAAATTTGGCCTTATCCATTTTATTATGTTAAATAGATTTAATGTTTCTCCATTTAAATTTTCGTTTATTTATTTATCTTTTAATTTATTCTTAAAAACTTATAAAAGAAAGACAAAAAAAGAAATAGGAAAAAAACAGAAGCAATTATTACATTTACATCTAGGAGTACATTATAATTTTTTTATTAATATAATTACATTTAGTTATTTTGCCTATTTGCATTATTTTTCATAGCCCATCCTTATAAAAATCAAGTTTACCACGCATAGTTCATTACCTTTTTTTTTTTCCCTAAACCATATCTCATTGCCCTATTTACAATTTTTTCTTATTAATATAATTACATTTAGTTATTTTGCCTATTTGCATTATTTTTCATAGCCCCTCCTTATAAAAATCAAGTTTACCATACATATTTCATTATTTATTTTTTTTTCTAAAGCATATCTCATTGCCTTATTACAAAATTGATTATTTGAAGAAGTAAATGCTCTATACCTGACTAATGTTTGGCCTTTGACATACAAATACAAAATTTCTTTTGATTGACAGTCACCTCGCATTTATTAATTTTCAAATCGTGAAAAAAATAAATTTGACTGTTAAGATGTATTATAAGGGGTTGTTTATTTGTTTGTCTAAAGACAGAACAGTACTGTTGAAAACTGAAAACTGAATAGTAACTGAAATATGAAATATTATAGACATGTTTGTTTTTTATTTTCTTAACTCTGAATGTATAATAATCTTGTTTGTTTTTTAAAGTTAAAATTATTTGATTACTAGTAATTTGATATTTATATCATTTTACTATTAATTGTTGTGTAACTTTATTTAATATGATACAAATAATTACAATAAATTATTTAACAAATATTAAAACACTTATATATAATACTTTTTGTAACGTCCTGAATATCCGGATGAATAGTATTTCAGATGGAATAGTAATTTTTTATAAATAGTGATGGGTAAATAGTGATTTTTTAGAATTAAATTCCAAAAGTTTGTAAAAGTGAAATTTTTGATGAATAGTATTTTTAGATGAAATAGTAACTTTTGACGCAAATCAAAAGGTTTTAACATTAATATTAGAAATTAAAGAAAAATGAGTGGATATCAAGGTCGGTGTGATTTATATAAATATATATACATATATATGTAAGAATGGGACTTACTTAAAAAAAAAAAAAGATATATATTTATTTATTTATATTTATTATTTAGTGGTGGGACCATCTGATTGAAAAAAAAAAAAAATTGAAATTGATGTCACGCAATTGAATGCCGAGAAAAGCAATAGGAAATAGATAATAATAAAATAAGAAAAATAAAGAAATTAATAAAAGAAGCGTGATAAATTTGAGGCGGTGGAGTGTCTTGGTATATATATGATGAAGCTTTTCAGAGAAAAAGACAGTGAGAAGCACGATAGGAAGACAACAGACATTAGAGCGGTAGGAGGAAGAAGAAAATGACGAAGAAAGGTAAAGAAAACTCTTCTTGGTACAGTATGTTTATTTTAATAAGATTTAGATTTCAAAAAAATTAGTTTAGTTTTAAGTAAATTACAATTTAGCTACCCAGTTCAAATGCTTTCACAGGCGGAGCAATCGTTTTAATGTTATTACAATTTACCCCCCTACCGTTAGTAAGATTCGTTACATTTAACCGTAAATAGTATCAAAATAGTAAAAAGACGAAATTGCCCTTTGACTGGAGTTGACCAATTGACCAAAATATAAGGCTTGGTCAACTCACCAATCTCTCTCTCATTCTGCCAGTCTGCCTCTTCCTCTCATTCTTCTTCTATTCTTCCGCTTCTTCTGTTTCCTTCTTCCGCTTCATTCTTCTTCTTCCCTTCTTCCCCTCTTCCCCTTCTTCTTCTTGGAGCAGATCGGAGGACATGAACCCATATCGGGGCTCCTCAGACGAACCCAGATCAAGGAACCCCGATCTGGGTTCGTCTGAGGAACCCAGATTTCTCGGTTCTTGACGAACCTAGATTCTGGGTTCGTTAGAACCCAGAATTCTGGGGTCCTAAACCCAGAATTATGGGTTCTGAATCAATTTTTTTTTTTCAATTTTATGATATTGATAATTGTTTGGGTTGATGAGGATGTTTAACCAGTGACTTTGGGTGATTTGGTGATTTTTTGATGCTGTAAATTGGATTGAAGTTGAATTTGTGAAGTTGATGACTTTGGGTTTGATGGATTGAAGTTGAACCGGTGAAGCTGATGAGTTTGACCATGTTTTTGGTTAATATTTCATCTGTAATTTTGAGTTTATTTAATTTTTAAAATTTATTTTTAAAAATTAAAAGTAAAGTTAAAAGACTATTTTGTCCCTTGTACAGTTAATTTTAACGGGAGGTGTTAACGGTGGGGGGATAAATTGTAATAACATTGAAACAATTGCTCCGTCTGTGAAAGCGTTTAAACTGGGTAGCTAAATTGTAATTTGCTCGTTTAGTTTTTTATAAGTTATAAGCTAAATTTTATATGATTTTAGAGTCAATTTGTAGGGTGAATCCAGGGTGAAATATATATATATATATATATACATGGGGAACTCGTTTAGTTTTGAGTGTAGAATATGTATTTTGATATTTAGAAATCAAGTTATACAAAGTTTGCATATAAAATGATTTAAGGTTTGAAAATGATTAAAATGAGATTTTTGGTACGTTTATGTATATTTTAATTTTTATTATGTATTGAAAATAAATAAATTATTTAGTAAATTGTGTGATATTGTTATTTTTAATTGATTTGATTTTAGGTTTATGTGAAAATCACAGTATAAATAATTTTAAGACATTATAAAATGAAAAATAAAAAGTTTGAAAAAAATATATATATATACAGACTTGTCTGAAAATAGAAATTGAGTGTATTATGAATTATGTTGATAAATTATAATAATAATAGTTTGTCGAACTATGAGGGCTTTGATCCCAATAATGAAATAAATACGTAGACGTTTGAGATAATATCTTAAACTCAAGCCCAATTAAAATATGATAATAATTTAATTCCCTAGATCGTATACACAGTCGAGAATAACCTAGTGGTATGTATATCATTTTCATCTTATTGGTGTGTTAAATAATTGATTTTTTGAATGCTTTATATGATGAACTAATGCGTGAAAAAAAAAAAATTTAAAACTTCTTTTGATGTCAAATGAATGTTAATTTTGAAATTCAAGGGTATTCGTGTCGTTTTATGTTTATTTGTATAATGATTAAATGATGATCGAATGATTTTGAATAATAATGGAAAGTAAACGGAAAGAAATTGATAAGTTCAGTGCCTTAACCGAGTGTATATCGAAAGAAGGGCACAGACGTTATGAAAAAAATTAGATGAGTTAACTGAATATAAAATAATGTTTTATGATGCTTATATGAATAATTTGAATGTATAAAAAAAAATAATAATTATAATAATAATAATAATCATATTGTGGCTGAAATTATGTTTCTCGTTTTTCGAATGAAATGTTTTTGGTAAATAATAAAATTAATAAAACTGAGTAGAGCCCGAGTAAACCTGAGCATTGGTGTGTCCGATCCTGAAGTCAAAACCAATTGTGATATGTGATATGCGATCCGACGAGTAGTCACTGAGTGACCGATGCTGGGAACGCTGTTTATTCTGTCTGAGACTCGAATTCCGGTCCATGGTATCGTGTCAGAGTTTACGAAGGGCACTGAAAATTATTAAATGAAATCGTTATATTTGAATGTTTTGAAGATTATTAAACGAAATCGTATTATTAAATAATTTTTGATGAAATAGATATGTGAAATTTTTAATCAAGTGTCTTTGTCAGAATTGCTTTGAAATTTTTATGAAAACCGAATTAAAATGCGCAACAATAAGTTTTATGTGTTTTATATGTGTAATTATTAGTAAATTAATGTTATTTGTGAATTCTAATAAATGATTTAAGAATTTTGGAAAAATAATATATATATATATGGAAAATGATCATAATGATATTTGAATAGTATAAAAAGAAAACTGTGTTAAAATGATTGAAAACGATAATTATTGAGTTTATGTGTGTTTTAAATTGTAAATTGAGTTCTTTGAAAATTTATTTGTAAAAGTTTAAAAAAAAAATTCGTGAAATCTAAATTTACGACTTATATTTTGAGAATAAGAAAATATTTGGTAAAATTTGTATGATTTTGCATATTTGATGCACTTGTATAAAGAAATTATAATCTGTAACACCCACTACGGTGCACATGATGAAGTTATGTATTTTAAATTAATTTTTGTGGCTTAAAAATGTTTATGAAACTTGTTAGTACGCTGCTTGTGATATATTGATAAAGTTTAGTAATGATATTATTCTGAAAAATATTTGTGTGATGAAGTGATATTATATTTGGACTGTAAGTTCGAAACAGAAGTTTGAAAGTGAATGTAGTTTAGAAGTGTTTCTTTTGTAAATTTTCGGTTTTCAGAAAAATAGATGAAACTTTACCGGATTTTTATTAAATTAGAATAAACTTTTTAATAATAATAGAGTTTAAAAACAAAAAGATTTGTAAGGTAGCATCCTCCATCTGAATTTTCTGTTCTAATCGGAGTCAGGTAGAGGGCGTTACACTTTTATTCATAATTACATGAGATTATTATCATAGTAGAGTCAATTAAGTTTATATATTCAAATAAAAATAAATAAAATGGTCTTAAATTGAATTACTATTACAACAAAAGTTGAAATTATAACTTATATATATTATTTGTATTCATAATTAAAATAAGATTAATTATAATAATAGAGTCAATTAAATTTATATATTCAAATCAAAATAAATAAATCGGTTTTAAATTAAATTACCGTTACAACAAAAGTTGAATTTGTAAAGTAGTATATATTATCTACTATAATTAAACAAGAATAATAAAATACTTAAAAAAATTGATTTACAATTTAGTTTCTGAGTTGTTGCATAAACACTTGATCAATAAAGATTCTTATCGAAATTTGATTGGAAAAATATAATAATCCAGCTATAAGAAAATTTGATGCTGAGATGTTTAGAGTTTTTATTTTTCAATGTTATTTGTTAAAACATTAAAATAAATTTGTATAATATAAAATTAAGACAAACTTGGAAACATATTATTTTAGGAAGAATAAACTTGAAATAATATATTTAAAATCTTTAAGTGATTTTGTATTAAATGAAAAGTTAAAAAATGTTATTTTTTTAATGGATTTGAGATTGTTTTAATTGGTTTGACCACTTAAAAAAAATAAACAAAATTTTTTTAATTGACCTAATTTAACACCATTAAGTATTAAGTGTAAAAAACAGACAACATTTAAGTTATAAATATCTTTGAAACATTTAATTAAAATATAAAATAAAATAAATACTAAAAAAATATGGTTTAAATAAAATAATTTATTAAAGTAATTAATGAACTTTTAACATCCATCTCAAATATACACTATATAAGTTAAATTAGAAAAGAATAATATAAGATTTTTTGGTTTTTTCAAAAAAATAGGTTTAAAAACAAATTAAAAATTCTGGACGGTAAAATCTAAATTAAATGTCCATCTTCCATTCCTTCAGATAAAGACTGAAGGATCTCTTTCCATGGAAATCTAGTTACGGGGGAAACATTCCCCCACTGCTGACAAGCTTGGCAGCAGCGAGGTGAGAACAAACCTCATAATTGTCAACATTGGAAAGAGATCCGATCATCCACCATTATTATTGGCGTGGTCCAGAGGTTTTTAGAGAGAGAGAGAGAGCCAATAAGGGTAAAAGGATAAAGAGAGGGAGAATGAGAGATTAGACATAAAAGAAAATGATTTTATATTATTATTTAAAAATTTCACTTTTTAATTACTTCTCTTTAAACAAAATTTGCATTTAAGAAATTTGTAATGCATTTTCCTTTGCCTTTAATGTCCACAGGCATATGTAACGTTTGCAATGGAAATATTAACGGTAAGGGGATATTTTACAAACGTTGGGGGCCTTTTGATAAATATTGAAAAGGAGGAGGTGTATAATGTGGAGTACGGCAAAAGTTGGGATTATTTTGATAATTTATCTGTCATTAAAATTGTATAATATAATTCAAATTATAAATATATAATCTTTTAGAGGATTAATTGAAAAAATATATTTTACATATAATTTAAATTTCTTATTTCCTGTTTTTTTAGACGTGTATTATATATTATAAATATATATAAAACTATCTAATTCTTTTGATCAAGATTATAAGGAACAGTATAAAACTAGAGCTGCATGAAGAGGGAAGAGCAGCCGCACATAAGAGATAAAAATTTCTACGTTTTATGGTCATGAAAGTGGAATCCTATGTAAGTAAGGATGAGGGAGCCAGTTGTTTAATGAACAAAGTATTTGTTTTATTTTTTTATTTTGAGCCCCAATACTTTACATGTCAAGGATGCCGCATCCTGCTATGATTATTATTGATAACGTGATTAGGATGATTATTCGGACAAAACACTTCTTACAAGATAGAATAATTATTAGATTAGATCCAGAGTACTCATCAACTCATACCCTCATGTCCAAGCAATTTTTATTTTTGACGGGGGACACAAAATATCTGGAGCAGTCCACTTTAGGTTCGTCAATGTCTTATTATGTTTCTGCCCCACAGTGAAACTATCCCAAAAAGGAAAAGAAACAAAATGAAAAATAGATCCACGGTGAGATGTTGATGCATAGACTAGAGGCCAGACGGCAATTGTTTAGTGGCCGCATTGCAACATATCTCAACTGTCTCTTGGTATTCGCTTACTTTCGCACACCTGGTGATCTTCACCTTTATTCGATTTTATATGAATGTTTGGCGGCTAGCGTTTACCTTGTGTTTCCTGCACCAATACTTAATTCTCTCAAAACTCCATCACACATCCACAACAATTTATGGCTTTCTCCAAATCGATTTCCTTCTTCTTCACTATGTACTTTCTCATTCCACCACCCGTTTCGTCAATTATTTCTTTGAGCCCAGAACAGCTGTCTCAAAACCCAGTTAATTTTCTTGACCTTGCCAAGAAACCGGAGGTTTATGACTGGATGGTGGGTATCAGAAGGAAATTACATGAGAACCCAGAACTTGGTTTTGAGGAATTTGAGACAAGTAAACTTATCAGAGCTGAGCTTGATCAGATGGGAATCCCTTACAAACACCCCATTGCTGTCACTGGTATTGTTGCTTATATTGGAACTGGTGAGCCTCCTTTTGTCGCTATCAGAGCCGATATGGATGCTCTAGCTATGCAGGTCTGTTTCAACTGTTTTTACTGATTGGCTTTACGTGACCATGGAAGTAGAAATGTAGCTGAAAATTTTGGCTTTTGATTGTCGCAGGAACTTGTAGAGTGGGAGCACAAGAGTAAGGTTCCAGGTAAAATGCATGCTTGTGGGCACGATGCTCATGTTGCTATGCTTCTTGGTGCTGCTAAGATGCTTCAAGAGCTGCGCCACAAATTGCTGGTTTTTTCCGTTTTCCTATTTGGTTTATTGGATTGAAATATCTTCTCCACAACATTAATTTATTTTTATGTATGATTGCATTATCATATGATTGTCTTTCAATCTATGTAATACCTCACTGAACTTATGCTAAATGGTCTAACCTTTGTGCTTGTCAAATAGTTAGTCAATATGAGCAAGTTCTCTCGTACCTAATAAAATGTGGGAAGGACTGATGATAGTGAACCAGGAACATTTTTGTGGGTGATCAGGGGACACAGAAGAACAATGCTGCAATGAAAATAATGAAAAGGGCATATGGACATCTAAATTCCATCCATCATAAGCAAAAGAAGTATAGTTATATTGTCTTAATTATATGACTACTTTTCTGAGATATGTACTTGAAGCTGGTTTGAAATGTTACATTTACCACATATGGAATGAAAAATTTAGTCTCTATTGTTGCTTAAATCTCCTTTTTTCCTGATTCTCATGTGGTAAAAGATTGCAATGCTAGAGGTGCATTCATGAGTGGTGCAAAATATTGTGAATAGTTACATTGAGGTATTGTTTCAAATGTAGATTTCTCTGTTATACACATAGGACATGAGTACTGCTTGGTGCCTTGGGCTATTGTGAATATACTAGTTGGTATCCATTTTGCCAAAAGAAGAATGACAATAACTATTCATATATTGTTGTCATTGTTTTTAGTACCTGATTACCGGCAATGCATAATAATCACTTTTGTTCTAAAGAAAATGCAGTAATCAATTCTTGTGTTTTTGATAGGGAACTGTTGTGCTTCTTTTCCAACCAGCTGAGGAAGGATGGGGAGGAGCAAAGAGAATGTTAGATGCTGGAGTGTTGAAGAATGTTGAAGCGATCTTTGGGCTGCATGTCTCTCCATCTTACCCAATTGGTACCGTGGCCTCCAAGCCTGGTCCTCTTACAGCTGGGAGTGGACGATTTAAGGCTATAATAAGCGGCAAAGGGGGTCATGCTGCCATTCCCCAGCAGACAATAGACCCAATCGTTGCAGCTTCTAATGTCATTGTCAGTTTACAGCATCTAGTTTCTCGAGAAGCTGATCCCTTGGATTCGCAGGTACTGGGTAGTCTTTCCATCTGTCATTAGAATTTGTCTTATACATGTTTTAGCCTTGGCATCAAGTCTTTCTTTGATTACCTCATTTTATGATAATCTTGCATCTGTCTGGTGCAAAGTCTCTGTAAGCTCTATTGAGAATTTTGATTCCTCAGCTTTGTTTCTTCTTCCTCATTATGCCAATGTTATAGAACTAAAACTGGTAAATAAACTATGACAAACTGATTTTTCCCTTTTACATGGCTGTAGCTATATGTATCCTGATGTACTGAAGGTTTTTGATGGCATCTTACCCATGTTTTTTCATTGGTTTCAAAATAAATCAAATTCAAGAATTATATTAGTATTTTTGAAAACTTCTTGCTTGTCATATCTTTTCTCTGAATTTCTGCCGATGAATTTCTTATTTGGTATCTCAGTAACATTTTCTCGTACATCTTAATCTTTTAATTTCTATTTTCAAACAAATATCTCCAGTTAGAATGACTAGTGCTTCTATGGAAGAGCATATGAGACATACTCTATCACTGTACTGTCCAATACCTTGTTAAACGAAACAATATCGGTGGCTTTTCCACCTAACATTTAGATTATAAAAGCACAATCTTGCAGGTAGTGACTGTTACAAAATTTCAAGGAGGTGGAACCTTCAATGTTATTCCGGATTCTGTTACCATAGGTGGCACATTCAGAGCTTTGTCAAATGAAAGCTTTTTTCAACTTAAGCAGAGAATTGAAGAGGTATACTTGTCAATTGGGACATCTTAGTTTTCATTTATTCTTAATTCAACAATTGCCTGAAATTTTAAATGTTGATATTGTTATGTTCTTTTTTGCTTTGTTCTTTTCCCCCAAAGGAGTAAGCACCAACCTCTTCAAACTATTATGGCTTTACATTCTGTCATTGATGTAAATTATCTTTTAATGCAAGTAATAGGTTATCACAACACAAGCAAGTGTACAGAGGTGCCATGCTACGGTAATCTTCAATGAAGATGATAAGCCATTTTACCCAGTCCTTGTGAATAACAAAGACTTGCATAAGCACTTTCAGAAAGTTGCAGGGGACATTCTGGGCCCTCAGAACCTTTTAGAAATGCTACCTCTGATGGGTGCCGAAGACTTTTCCTTTTATGCAGAGGTGATTCCAGGATACTTCTTCTGCCTCGGTTTGGATGACAAGAATAAAGGGAAGTTTGAATCAGAGCATTCACCCCTCTTCAGAATCAACGAAGATGCACTACCTTATGGTGCTGCACTACATGCATCGTTGGCAATGAGGTACCTTCTGGAAAATAAACCTGAATCTCCTTCAATGAAGGGATGCTTTCATGATGAATTGTGAATCAATGTTAAGTTTAGGCCTGTAATGTAATGCTGTGACTCAATAAACTACACGTCTTCTTTTTTTTGGTTATTCTTATAAACTATATGTCTTTGTATGAGCCTTTCGAAGTAAATTTAAGCTTCAAAAACACAGACACGAGTAACTGTAAAATTTTGTTTGATTACTGGTTGATAATGTGAAAGAAATGGGCCGGCCCAACTTTTATGTGTGTGTGCTCGGTAGTTGATTCATTGTGTAAAAATTGATAGAACTCCATACGGAAATATCGACTGGACTTGACTTATCTAAACTTTTTTTATTTTTTTGACTATGACTTTTCTAAACTTTGACTATTATAAAATCTGTTCCAATCTGATTTTTTTTAGTTTCTAAAGTATTTTTCGGATATGATTGACTGTAAATAAAAATTATGTTTGAATCTAATTTATATAAGGTGATTGCAGAGTAATAACATGAGGTTTATTGAGATTAAATATTATATATACATTTTAAAATCTATTCTGGTAATATTGAGAAAATCTACTTTCACAATAGGAAAAGAATACTATTCATGAATATTGATAATTTGAACTCTTATCATAAATATTATTGTACTAATAATTTAAGTAATGAGTGAAATTCTAATATACTTATATATTTCACTATTTTAATTAGACCTCGTGTGTGTGTGTTTTTTTAATATTGATACAAATCTACAATTTTCAACTATATTGATTAAATTTATTCCTAACATTAGAAAAACAATTGCTTTTTTATATAAAAGATTCATTTGTTTATTTTTGTGGGGATAGAAGCAAATATCTTAATATTTAGTAAATAATTGATATTTAAACACATTAAAAAAAAAATTACTGTGATTCTTCGAAAGTGAATATTAATTTTTTTAGCTTTAAATTATAAAATTATTTACATTAATTTATAATAAATATTATAATACAAAGCAACTATCGCATTATTTAAAAATTAAAACAAAAGCTATGATATATTCTTTAAATCAGTACAGTATTATTGCATGACCAAATCCAATTATATCTTGATATTCGTCCGATTCACAGTTCAAAATCATTATAGGAAAATTTTATGTCAGTACGTCCCTTTGTGTAGACGATGGTGTGGTAAGCTTGGTTGTGCCATGATTGGCATCAATAATGGAGAAAAATTTGTATGAGATTGATACGATGCGCCGACGCCCCCATCCAATTTAAAAACCGACATGCTGCATTTTCACTCTATTTATGTTAAAGGGGCACAATACGATTTGTTATTTTTTTTTTCTTAATATACATTACATTTCGTTATCATGCCAACTAGGATTATTTTCCATAATCACATTCTCTTGAAAATAAAGTTTACCATACATATTTCATTGCTTTGTATCAAAATTTATTGGAAAGTACTTAAAAAAAAAAAATTTATTGGAAAGTGAATTTACTAAAATCTGTTCGATTACTCATATATTGTTTTTAGCATTTTGCCTCCATAATTCCTCCAACTCCACAATTTATGGGTTCCCCGATCTGAATTTTTTTTGTTTTTCATTTTCTTCCACGTATTCATGCCACTACTCATTTCCTCTAGTATTTCTCTGAGCCCCGAACAGCTCAATCAAACTCCAATCAATTTCCTTGACTTTGCCAAGAAACCAGAGGTTTTTGATTGGATGGTGGAGATAAGAAGGAAAATACATGAGAACCCAGAACTTGGTTTTGAGGAGTTTGAGACAAGTAAACTTATCAGAGCTGAGCTTGATCAGATGGGCATCCCTTACACATACCCCATTGCTGTCACTGGTATTGTTGGCTATATTGGGACTGGTGGGCCTCCTTTTGTTGCTATAAGAGCAGATATGGATGCTCTAGCAACGCAGGTCTGCTTCAATTTGTTTACTTATTGATTATTGTTGTTACTGTCATTAGTTAATTTGGATGCTAACTTGGGCGCCTTTGGGTTTATATGACCACTGAGATAGAAATTTTGATGATGATGTTTCAGACAAGGTCAATACTGTTTTAATGTGTGGATTTGGTGTGAGTTTCTGGCTTTTGAATGTCACAGGAAGGTGTAGAATGGGAGCACAAAAGCAAGGTTGCTGGTACGATGCATGCTTGTGGGCATGATGCACATGTTGCTATGCTTCTTGGTGCTGCCAGGATGCTTCAAGAGCTTCGCCACGAATTGCAGGTTTGTACATATCTATGCTTTCTTTGTCTGTTTGTTTGATAGGAAGGAGATAGAGAGGGTTGTCATTCTGCCTTCTTTGGCTTTCCCTAAGGAGGGTAGCAGAGAGAAACCATTATAGTGTTGGAAATGCCACATGTACCAGATATGGAATAGAAATTTCAGTGTCAATATGTTGCTTGACATTCTTTGTTTTGCCCAGTCTCATGTGGTAAAAGATCCCTATGCTAGTCATTGTACACATCAAGTCAAAAAATCATATTCTTTTCCTCTTAGATCTGTCACTGATGCTAGAGTGAAGTCACAAATCACAATTGGTGTATGAATGATGTGAATTGTAATTTTGAGATATTGTCGAATGTATCATTTTCTGTCCTATATGTAGGACATCACCGATTGGCGCCTCATACAATGAAACTTTTTACTGTTCAATCTTTGCCCTGGAGTTATGTAAAAAATGCTAGGAATGTCCTATTGCCAAAACAAGAATAGCATTAAGCCATCGTATTGTTTTTTCCATCACTGTCTCGATTAGCTGATTGCTAGAAATGCAAAGCAAACACGTTTGTTCTGAAGAAAATGCTGTAAATAATTCCTGTTGTTATGATAGGGCACTGTTATGCTTGTTTTCCAGCCGGCTGAGGAAGGCGGCGGTGGAGCCAAGAAAATGTTAGATGCTGGAGTGTTGAAGAATGTTGAAGCAATCTTTGGACTGCATGTCTCTTCACATTCCCCAATTGGTACAGTGGCATCCATGCCCGGCCCCTTTTTGGCTGGAAGTGGATTCTTTGAGGCTGTAATAAGTGGAAAAGGGGGTCATGCTGTCATTCCTCAGTACACAATTGACCCAGTCTTAGCTGCTTGTAATGTGATTGTTAGTTTACAGCATCTAGTTTCACGTAAAGCCAATCCCTTGGATTTACAGGTATGTATCAGTGTCTTTGTCATTTGATTTATTTAACAGAACCACAGAGAGTTTTTAGCCTTAGCATCAAGTCTTTGGACCTTGATCCTCACATTCTATGATTTGGCATTCTGCATCTGTGTAGTACAAAATAAAGTTGTGCTCCCTCAGCTTTGTTTGTTCATGATTATGTTAGCATTAGAAAACTGATCATTTTCAGTTACATTGGTGTATTTATGTTAACCACAATGCACTTAAGTTTCGGATGCCATTTAGAAGTTATTCACTTACATTGCACCATCTTCAAAATAAATCATATTCTTGGAATTTATATTAGTATTTTTGAAAATTTTGAAGTGTGTAGTGTCTGTTTCTCTTGGCAGTGATTCTCATTTGGTATTGCATAACACTAACTTCTTCATCTCTCAGTTTTTTTTTTTTTTGGTATAGTTTTCTAATAGAATGACTGTTGCTTCTATTGTAGAATAAAGAAAACATAATTTCCTCTATGCTGTCCAATGATTTATTGAATGAAAATTGAATAATGTCTTTTGAAATATTCTGCATGTAACTGTGCACTTCCAATTAGCATTTTGAATGTAAAAGCATAATCTTTCAGGTGGTGACAGTTGCCAAATTCCAAGGTGGTGGTGCCTTCAATGTTATTCCAGATTCTGTTAGAATTGGTGGCACATTCAGGGCATTTTCAAGCTAGAGCTTGGTTCTACTTAAACACAGAATCAAAGAGGTATGCTGTTTTGACTCATACATACATGACATCTTTTATTCTTGGCCGTTAAAGTATGTGAAATTTGTAAAGCTAAAATTATTGTTCTCTCTTTTTCTTCCTCTAAAATGCCCGTCGGATAGGAGAACAAAATTACTGAGCTCTTCAAATTATTGTTGCATAGTAACCTGTCATAGATGTTAACTCTCTGTCAATGCAACTGATAGGTTATCACAAGACAGACTAGTGTGCAGAGGTGCAATGCAACAGTGATCTTCGATGACAGCGTGAAACCATTTTATCCGGTCACTGTAAATAACAAGGAGTTACATGAACACTTTTGAAAGGTTGCAGGAGACATGCTGGGCTTGCAGAACCTCAAGGAAATGCAACCGATAATGGCTTCAGAAGACTTCTCTTGCTTTGCAGAGGCAATTCCGGGATACTTCTTTTCTGTTGGTATGAATGACAAGTCAAAAGGGAAGTTTGAACCAGGGCATTCACCGCACTACAGAGTCAATGAAGATGCCCTCCCTTATGGTGCTGCACTACATGCATCGCTGGCCACAAGGTACCTTCTTGAAAATCAACCCAAATCTACTACAACTAAGGGAAACTTTCATGATGAATTGTAAATCAATATTGAGTTGAGGCTTCTCTTTTAATGCAATGACTCACTATTGAACTGTACGTATATTGATAAAGAAAAGTACAATCTTTTAGAATTTCTTAGGAGGAAGAAGAAGAAACTTGAAGATGAGGCCGACAATTAGAAGAATCTTGATGAAGAGGAAAAGAGAAAACTTGGGTTTGTGTATTTGACATGGGATGAGAGGCTGGACCAGTTTCCTGAGGAAGAGTTGATGGCTTTGTAAGATCGCGTGGACACAAGTTACAGATTTTGAAAGAAAGAATCAAGTTGTTGAAACAGGAGAAGAATGACAAAGCTGTTCAGATTCACTCTGAGGAGGATTTTTCTCCTAATAATAATAATCCGTCACCACTGCCTCCTTGGTTCAATGGCAATTTTTCCTATGATAATTTCGTGCGGCAAAATTGGCTCCTTCCCTTCTCTGTACCGGGACACCAAATACATTCAGGCACCGTTTGGGAAACACAGTTCCCGAAAAGGTAAGTTGCCAATCTAATGGGTTCTTGACGTGATTCTTTGGACTCTAAACTCTGACCCAAAAATTTGGTAATTGCAACCCGATCCTAGCCTGAAAATCGGCAATACTTGCAACATATAGCAAGCAACACTAATTAGAAAACCCGATCCTAGCCTGAAAATCGGCAATACTTGCAATATATAACAAGCAGCAGCACTAATTAAAAAACGTTGTATGGAGAAAACTTTCAGAATCAAAATGAAGCTTTCAAGTGATAAACGGGGTTTGTAATGCCGGATTGAATTCTACTCCAAGTCGCAGTCCAATGTCCATCCCCTAGTACTATCTATGTCATCATTGTCGATGACAAGAAGTACTTTTTCTTCATCCACGCCTCCAACTATTCTTGAGACAGCAAAATGTGATAAAAGAAGCGGTGGGGCAAGTTTTTGGATATCTTGTAGGCGATATTGGACGTGTTTTAGTCTAAGAAAATCAAAGCCTAAAATTGAAGAGAAATCAACAAGGGGTCATGGCAGTGAATCAAGTCATGATAGAAGTTACACTGCTATGAGCTCTGAAGAGCATGATGAGAATCTGAAGGCGGTCATTTCGCATTGCAAAAAGTCCTAGCTTCTCATGCTTGTCATCGGATTTTTTTTTTTTTTTTGTAATCTTTTATTTAAAATTATTGCTTTTTATTTTTTGGCTCTAGATGGATTCAGATAAGAATTTTTCGAGGATGTGAGTCTTTATTCCCAGATTTAGAGTGACTTAGAATAAGATTGATATAGAATCCGATTGTCTTGAAATTGAATTGATATATTAGAATCAAACTAAGTTGTTTACTTAAAATCGTAATTGAAATTGATAATATTCTTTTTGAGATGTTTATTTTAAATTAGAATCGAAATAAATTGTTTAAAAGTTACAAAAATGTTCTTAATTAAAAATATATATTCTTTTAGCATTTTAGAGAGAAAATTATGTTTTTAATTTTTTGTTATCAAGTAATATGTATTTTTATATAATAATATTATGTTTATAAACTATTTTTAATAATAATAATGGTTTTTTATTAATAAGTTAATGTTATCTACTATATACATTTATAAATATAAATCTCAATCTTTTTTTAATTTTTAATTTTGTCTTTTTTAAATAGGGGTATAAAAGACTTCTTAAAGAGAATAAAAATAAGAATCTTAAGTGGCATAGAGGAATGACAATCTCATTTCACGATTTCAAATTTATGTGAGATTTATATATTTTATTTTGAAAATTCAATCCTATCTTTATTTCAATTTAATTGTCATGGGAATGCCCATTCTCAAACTCCATAATGAGATTCAATGGTATGAGATTCAAGTTCATTAATTGTTGTGTGTATTTTTGAGCTACACCAAATGGGTTGATAAAAGCCCAAAAGTCCACTAAAACTGGCCCAACGAACAAGGACCAGCGTCAGTATCAGCTAACTGAAGCAACCTAGCAGACTGAACAAACAGCTCGTATCATCCTACTCGTAATAGCGAACTCGCATAGGACAAACAGTCCATTATTGCATGCTTCAGCTCACTAATGACCAACTTACTGATAAAAGTGATTTTAGCTCAGCTTGCTGATCAGGTAGCACTAGTGATCAGCAAAGAATTATCAAATCGCTAACTATTTAGCACCTAACAAGCTCCAGCTCGTTCAAAACAGAGTCAGCTCATGCAGTGGTGTAACGTGCACGACCAGCCTTCCTAATCTGTGGCAGCTTGACTTTATTAGCCACTAAGCAAGGGTCGGTGTCAGAAACTCATGCTTTTAGTATAAGACTTTGACAAATTGTAATTAGTATTAAATGTTTTCCTATTACTGTAGCACATCTCATTCTCTATATACAGAGGACCGTAACAATTGTAAGAAAAAAAAACATTTAAAATACCGTTACTTTACAAAAATAGTGAGAAAACAGTGGACATAAGCATAATTTGAGCAGAACCACTTAAAAACTCCTGGTGTTCATTGTTCTTCCTCTACTTTTTCTTCCATCTTTCGCCTGTTTTTTTTACATTATTTCGATCGTACATGTAGTTTGGGTCTAAAAAAAATCTAATCGACTAAATTCAGACGTCGACATTAATTGTTTCACTTTTTTCCTATTAATTGTATTACACATTTCTTTGTCTTTCTTCCATCAATCCCATTATTTTTCATCCGTTTCTTCTACCAACCCCATTAATTTTGAAATTAATTTAAATATATGATAAAGTATTTAAATTAAGAGTAACGATAAACTGCTCAAATATTTTGTTCAAATTCATATTTAAATTATGTAACATGTGAATTGTTAAGATTCTATTAACTATCACATTATCTTATAACTTACAAAATTTTAACAATTCATATAGTATATCATTTGGGTAAATATTTTGAAAGTCTAATATTTTTCTTAAATTAATTTTATTTAATCCATTCTCAACCTATACTAAATATAATATAAGATATTTTTAATTTAATCCTAAGGTCTATTGAATATAAGACAATAATTTTTTATTTAAATTTAATTTAATTTATTTTATTCTAATCCGATCCATATAATTTAATTTTAATCTTATGTATCAAAATAGATCTTGGGGTTTAATTTAAAGCAAATAAATATCAACGATAATATTTATTCGTTGTTCTCGTTCCTGATCCATTAAGTGGCGGCTATAGGAATAATGTCAACATAAATTACGTCTGTGATGGCAGTTTTGTCGCATTGATGTTATCTTGCCAGCATTGTCCCACTATTGGATTTTCTGTTCCCACACGTGCTGCTGGTCTAACCTGTCTTTAATTTTGTCCATTACGACTCTTGGATTCTTCGCACCAAAGCCATCTTCCTCCTCTCACAAACTCTAGCAAGTAATCACCTTCAGGGCCACACTTTATGGCTTTATCCAAATGGTTTTCTCTGTTTTTAACTATCCACCTATTCATGCCAGCACCCATTTCCTCTAACTTTTCTCTGAGTCTTGAAGAGCTCGGTAAAATCCCAGTCAAGTTCTTGGACTTTGCCAAGAAACCAGAGGTTTTTGATTGGATGGTGGGTATCAGAAGGAAATTACATGAGAACCCCGAACTTGGTTTTGAGGAATTTGAGACAAGTAAATTTATCAGGGCTGAGCTTGATCAGATGGGTATCCCTTATACATACCCTATAGCTGTCACTGGTATTGTTGCTTATATTGGGACTGGTGGGCCTCCTTTTGTTGCACTAAGAGCAGATATGGATGCTCTAGCTATGGAGGTCTGTTTCGATTATATTTATTCCCTGAGGGATTTATCATTTATATGATCACTGAAATAAAACATGTACTGTGTGCTCTGTGTTATTGTTTAATTTTTCTGTGAGACAAGTTGTTGAAAATACTCTAAAATTTTTATTGTCACAGGAACTAGTAGAGTGGGAGCACAAGAGTAAGGTTCCTGGTAAGATGCATGCTTGTGGACACGATGCTCATGTTGCTATGCTTCTTGGTGCTGCTAAGATGCTTCAAGAGCTTCGCCACCAACTACAGGTTTTTCTTTTCTGAATGGATAATTTTTATGTTGCTATTGTATATCTTAATCCATTTTTGTATACCTATGTAGAACAAGGGTAAAAACATTAATTGATTTTCACATTATTCATTCCATCCCTAACCTCTCTTTGGTCTAATTATTAGAATGACTGACAAAAGCGGTCTGGTTTGGTAAATCCTTTCCCTATCGTTATATCTTGGTAACTAGGCAGGTGAGATTATTTTTCCTCAGCTGGCTTTCATTCTACCTTTTTACCGGCTCTCCTATTTCCCTCAGTTGGTACAAGACTTCATATCACTATAGGTATAGCAAATTGCTGACAAATACAGCCATTACACTATATGTCAGTCATAAAATTGTTTTGATGTATGGTGCTTAGGGGGGTTACAAATGAAGAGTTACTAACTGGATGGATGCTAAATGGTCATACCTGTGTGCTAGTTCAAATCATAAGTCGACTTGGGCAAATTCTGTTGGAACTAATTAAGTGTTGGAGAGATTGAAGATAATGAACTAGGGAAATTCTGTGGGTTATAAGGGGACACAGTAGAGTCATGCTGCAATCAGAATAATACGAAGGGCATAGATAAGATGGCTAATATCTGTCCATCACTAGAGGAAGGAAAAAAAATCTATTGTTAAGTCGTGAGTGCCACTAGAATGCATTGTCTTAATTATGTTTATGCTTTTCTGAGATATATTAATCAGCAAAATCTAATCTTTGAGAAGAAGACGTGGAACTAAATTCAGTGTCCATCTGTTGCTTAAATCTCATATGGTAAAAGATGTGGTGCTGGTGCATAAATGTTATAGAATTGGTACTATTAAGATATTGTCTAAAATGTATCTTTTTGTTTTATACATGTTGGATATTACGTCTAGTGCGTCGTGCTATAAAACTTATTAATATTTCTTATTTGTCCTTGATCTGTATAAACATTAATAGGAACTATCCTGTTTGTCAAAACAAGAATGACATTAATCTGTCATATAGTGTTGTTAACATCATTTTCTCTTTTATCTGATTACTAATAACACAAAGCAATCACTTCCCTTCTAAGAAAAAATCCCTGTTAACTAATTTTGTGGTTTTGATAGGGAACGGTTGTGCTTCTATTCCAACCAGCAGAGGAAGGAGGTGGAGGAGCAAAGAAAATGTTAGAAGCTGGAGTTTTGAAGGACGTTGATGCAATCTTTGGGTTACATGTCTCATCATCTTACCAGATTGGTATAGTGGCCTCCAGGGCTGGCCCTGTTTTGGCTGGAAGTGGATTCTTTGAGGCAGTAATACGTGGAAAAGGGGGTCATGCTGCAATCCCTCAGCACACAATAGACCCAATCTTAGCAGCTTCCAATGTGATTGTTAGTTTACAGCATTTAGTTTCACGTGAAGCTGATCCCTTGGATTCACAGGTACTTTTTAGTCTCTCTTTCATCAATATATATGACAAACAAATTTGTCTTATACTTAGCCTTTGCATTGATCCCCACATTCTGTGATTTGACATCTTGATCTCTCTTGTATCAGCTGCTCTTCTTCATGATTATATTTAGAGTTAGAGGAGCTAACCTTAGTTCTATTTGCCACATGCTTCTATGAAGCTTTAAAATCCCATTCAAAAGTTAAATTATTCACAAGTTTTTTCCAACTAATTTGAAATAGCAATTTCATGGGATTTATATCAGTATTTTGAAAATTTGGATGCTTGTCATGTATGTATGTTTCTCTCGGCAATGATTTCATAATTAGTATCATATAATCATCCCCTTCTGCTTTCTTTATCTCAGTTTCTACTTTTTCCAGGTTAAGATTTCTGCATAGCTTGGCAAATTGCTTCTGTTGGAGAATAAATTAAAAATATTCTTGTCTATGCTGTCCCATCATTTGTTGATGAAAGTTGAATTAAATCTTATGAAATATCTTTGGCATAATGATGCCTTTCCAACTAGCATTTCAAATATAAAAGCATGATCTTGCAGGTAGTGACAATTACAAAATTCCAAGGAGGTGGTGCCTTCAATGTTATTCCAGATTCTGTTAGAATTGGTGGCACATTCAGGGCATTTTCAAAAGAAAGCTTTGCTCTACTTAAGCAAAGAATTGTAGAGGTATACATGTTAATTGCTTATTATAATATTGAACGTCCTGTATTCTTGATTGTATGGATTCCTGAATATTGAAAACCTGAAATTATGCTGTCCTCTTCTTCTTTATTCCTTTTTCCTCTTGTCGGTCGGGAGGATGAAATTACTGACCTTTTCAAATTATCATGGAACAGTGTTCTACCATAGGTGTTAATTCTTTTCAATGCAAGTGACAGGTTATCACAAGACAGGCCAGTGTGCAGAGGTGCAATGCCACAGTCTTCTTCAACGAAAATGAATATCCATTTTACCCTGTCACTGTCAATAACAAAGACTTGCATGAGCACTTCCAAAAGGTTGCTGGAGACATGCTGGGGGTCCAAAATCTCAAGGAAATGCTACCGGTGATGGGTGCTGAAGATTTCTCATTCTTCGCAGAGGCCATTCCAGGATACTTCTTCAACCTAGGTATGGATGACAAGACTAAAGGACGGTTTGAGCGGGGGCATTCACCCCACTACATAGTCAATGAAGACACACTTCCTTACGGTGCTGCACTAGAGGCAGCGTTGGCCACAAGGTACCTTCTGGAAAATCAACCCAAATCTACGGCACATGAGGTAAGCTCTCATGATGAATTGTGAGGCATTGTTACTGCATCGTTAAGGGTTCTACTTTCGTGCATCGAGACGGACTTTTTTTTATTTCTTGAATTATGACACGGACTTGTGCTGTATGTAAATTGATAATTAATGGAAACAACTTCCTCTATGAGTAGCACTTGTTATCTGTAATTTCAATTTTCAACGAACCCAGCTTCTGTTTTGCTCTAAATACATTTTGTGTCCTACATAGAAGGAGTTGCAAGAGAAGGGATACAAGCCACCAAAATTTACTGGCTAGTTTTTCAGAGAATGGCCCCTCGAACAATAATTTCGTGCAGCAAAATCGGGCTCTTTCCTTTTTCTGGGCTGGCACATCAAATGTACTGATGCGCCATTTGGAAAGCACAAATGCAAGAGTGGCGATATTTCCACCCATCTAAAATCGTATGTATGCCCCTTAATTTATATCTTTTTAATATTTCAATATTATTTTTAAATTAAATTATAAAATTTTAATTAAAGATGATATTGTTATCATTATAATTAAATTTGAATACTCTAATTAGAAAGTTGATTTATCTTGATAAAGGGTAGTCAAATGGTGAAAATGAAGGTCTAGATTTGAATTTTTTTATTTCTTATTATCATTATTTTTTTTAGATTGGTTAAAGCTTTGCTTGAGTGAAAATAGAGCTTTTGAGTTTTGTTTGATAGTTTTACATATAAGGTTTTGGTGAAATACAAGAATTTTGAGTGACAATAAAAGAGAACATAAGGTAGATAAAATATGAACATGAAACATTAAAAAAGAAAGTTTGACTTTTTTTAATGTTTTAATTTAATTAATTTAATGCTTGAATTTTAATTTAACATAGGATAGTGAAGTCATGAATATGAAATAAAGCATCAAAACGAGTTTAAAATAGAAAGTTTGACTTTTTATAATGTTTTAATTTAATTATCTTTATAATTATTTATCTATAATATTTATATGGTAAATAAATGAATGGACATAAGTGGTAGTACATAGGGTGTACTTATATAATATGAATTTTTAAAAATCTTAATAGGATGTAAATACAAAAAAGGGTGTATATACCTGTTTTTAAGGGGTGGAAATATGGCCACTCCAGATGCAGTTACCAAATATACAAAGGTAATTGCAACCCAAAACAGCATATAAAAGCTTATTTTGGTCATTGCAACCCAATGCTAACTCAAAAATCTGTAATACTTGCAATATATAACACACAGCACTAATTTATAAATCCAATTTATCTCTTGATTTGTTTGGAATAACCCCCAGAATCAACATGGAGCCTTCAAGTAATAAAGGGGTTTGCAATCCCGGATTGAATTCTACCCCCAGTCGCAGTCCATCCCCTATTACTATGTCTATGTCATCAGTGTCGTCAAAAAGAAGTGCTTTTTCTTCATCAACGCCTCCAACCATTCTTGAGACGACAAAATGTGATAAAAGAAGCGGTCCTGCCAGTTTTTGGAAGTCTTGTAGGCGATATTGGATATGGACGTGTTTTAATCTAAGAAAATCAAAGCCACAAATTGAAGAGAAATCAACAAGGGGTCAGCGCACTAAATTGGGTCATGATAGCTGTTACACTTCTATGAGCTCTGTAGAGCTTGATGAGAATCTGAAGGCACTCGTTGCGTATTGCAAAAGGTCCTACGATTTGGTAGTTCTCTTACTTTTCATGCTTGTCATTGGATATATATATATATATATTTAATTTCTTATTTAAATTTATTGATTTTTTTTCCTTTTTTGCGGGCTCTAGAGGGATTCGGATGAAAATTTTTTGAGGAGGTGAGTCAGTCTCAGATTTAGAAGCAGCAAAGCCCGACCTCTTGGATTATATCGGATTACTTTTACAATTAATTATATTCTGATTATGATTCAAGAGGGTGTCAAAAACAATTAATTTTATCTTGCACATTAATCAGCTTTGTAACATGAATTTTTCCTTCAATGTTCATTGGATTTTGCGATTGTTGTTTACTTCATAACTTCTCTATTGGAGCAACTCCAATGTAGCACTATTTGAAGAGAAAACACCAATTTGGTGTGCAAAGACACTCTGACGCAGCGCCATTTTGTGAATTTTTAGACCAAATTTGGTCATTAGCTACAGTATCACACCAAATTTGGTGTAACTGTAGCTAACATCAAATAGGTTATTTGTGCTCTTCTTTTTCTTTTTCTTTTTCAAAATTTCAATAATGCCCCTCTTATAATAATAACAACATATGTTTCATTTGTACCCTTTGTCATATTTCTTATATTTTTATAATTTTATTAATAATTAAAAATAGAAATTAAATTATTATAAAAAATATATACTATTGAAAATATTTTATTGAAATCTTTAAAATAAGTATAATATTGAATATGTTTTAATATAATTTTAAGTTTTTAATATATGTTATAAATAATATATTAATATAAAATGAATTAAATTGTTTAATGTATATAAAAATTTATTATTTCAATATTTATTTGATAGAAAGGGTAATATTTATAATGCAAAAATTTAATGACGTAATAAAAAACAATAACATTAACATTACCATTACCTTAAATTAAAAATACATGATATTAAAAACAAAAAAGGAAAAAAAAAAAAAACAACAACAACAACAACATAACTTAATGGGGTGGATCATAAATTAGTTGGACAAAAATTTGGTTAGAAAAATGGGATAGATACAAAATTAGATGGATAAACAATTAATTGGATAAAAATTAGTTGAAAAAATGAATTGACTTAAAAATTAGTTGGAAATATAATTAGAATAATATTTTATAAAATATTAAAAAAAATGTGAGTAATTATTTGAAAATAAGATTTTATATCAAATAAATTAATTAATATTGATTAAAAAATCATATATAAAATATTCTTTAAAAGTACTCTTTATACCAAAATGATGTAAAATGCATTGGAATGCAAAAAAATTTGATGTTAACACCAAAATGGTGTAAAATTTGATGCCATATATTGGAAATAGTTTATAATGTATACATTTTGTCCTATTGAATAAGAGTAATAATAGATTTTTTAAATTTTTTATCTAAATCTGTACTCAAATGATATAACATGTGAGTTATCAAATCATGAGATGATGTAACGATTAATATAAATTATGAGATGTCGACGTTGGGAATTAGCCGACAAGATTCGTTTCGGTCTAAACTGCAGTTTATGTTAAAAATGATTTAATAAATATGAGAAAAGTAAAGGAGAGAGTTAAGGAAGAACATAAGACAAAAGATTTTTAGAGTGGCTCAACCCGATTTTTGCCTACGTCCACTTGTGTTTTTACTATTTTTTGCAGAGTAATGGTACTCTTAGAAGTTATTATCATGTTTGTATAATGAAAATCTTCTCCTATTTATAGGGTGGAGAGGTGCTACAGTAATGTGTAATTATTCAAAGTATAATGATGAATAACATTTAATGTATGCAATTAATACGACTGACATGTGTCAGGTCAATTGGTTCAAAGTATGCATTAGGCAGTTAATCAATGCGGATTAGGTAAAACTACCGTAATTCATGCTGTAATTGTTGACAGGATCGGCATGAGTGGCACGCCTTGATGACTTTTGTTCTGATAATGCCTGATCTATTTCAGGCAGCTGGATTAGTTGAGAACTCTTCTGAACGAACTGGAATGTCTGAAGTTTGACCGAATTTTGTCTCTGTAAACTGGGCATGTATTTTGATTCTACGATCCGGCGATCTGTATGTCTAATGATCAGCGTGATAGTTGAGCAGAACAGTAGGTCTGTTGTATCGTGGATGAGCTGGATAGAGGATGAGCTAAATCCGACTGTATTTAGATAAACAGTATAGCTAATGAATTGTGTTTTTGGACGGTCTGTGTATATGATAAACTGACTTCTTCAGCGAGCTATACATCTGACTCCTGAGTGAGCTTCATAGACGATGAGCCTGAATTTGTTTGATTAGCTATCTTTTTGATATACTGTTTGATGGACTGAATATCTCAGTGAATTGGATGTTGGATAAGCCAAATACTGTATTCCTGATGAGATGGATAGCTGATATGATGATTTCTCAGGTGGGCTATGCCTTAGTCAAAATAAGTGGTCATTTCTTCTTGGAGAGTCTTGGGCTTTGAACTGTTTTGGGCCTTCAACGATAGTTTTGGGCTTTTACCAGCCATCAGAAGTGGCTTAAAAATGCCCAAAACATGAGATGATGTGATAATTAATATAATATTAACATCTTATAAATCATAAGATGATGTGATAATTAATATAATGTTAACAATTCACATACTACATTATTTGAGTAAAAATTTTGAGAAGCCTAATATTTCTCATTGATAGTAATGCTGGACTTTTCAATTTTTTTTGTCCAAATTCAAATAATATAACATGTGAGTTGTTAACATCTTATAAATAATGAGATGATGTGATAATCAATATAATATTGACAACTCACACAACATATCATTTAAGCAAAAATTTTTAAAAGTTTAACATTACTCCATTTTAAAAGTTTAATTGTATTTATTGTTAAAATTCAGTAATCTACTTCGAAAGAAAGTTAAATCTCAAATAACGCATCAGATAATAGATGTGATCTCATCTATATAAACGAATAAAATTCATAATCCCATCTTTAATAAAAAATTAAATATATTATCTATAATTTACCAATCAAAGATTTAATTTAAATTATAATGACCTCTTCTAAGTTCTAACCATGGATCCCCATCGTTGATGTGATCTTCTAAGTAACCGTCAATGTGCACTCCTTAGGTTTCATTCACCTTCTTAGTGTCACCTTCTTAGAGCATATCACGTGACACTCATTTAGTCACATCTCAACTTCTTGAAGCATACTATCCAAGTATGAGGTTAAAATGTAACTCCGTAGGTGAAATCTTACATTTTTTAAAATTTACGATCTAATGTGGCTAGATAGGTCACATATTATGATGCCTCGAGTCATACCACACTTAGTATTTTGTAGTACAGAGAATTTTCCCTCTCATTCACAAGGCATTTAAAACATGTGTAATGGTGTATCATGACACACAACTTGAATAATCAAATTAGTCACCAACAAAATATATATATGTATACGTACATACATATATACATATATATATATAGCATTTCAAAGACACCTCCGATTATTTCACAAAAATAAAAGCCAGCTACTGAAATTTTGGTGGTGTCTTGTCAAAAGTTTCCCTATTAATTAGATGTCGTAGAAGCTATGGAGCAGCGTGAAGGGAAAATGGCTTAAGAATAATCGAAGCTTTTCACCCAATTTACATTGCCAAAGATCTTTGTAATAAAAAGATCAGTCGCTTAAACAAGCAAGAAATGCCAGGACACTCGAGTATCTATACTTCCTAAACGAAATAGTTCCGTATCAAACACATCAGTCTCTGTTACTCAAGAAGCGAGTACCAGGCAAATCCATTTCTTGTGCTCACGGGTACAAAATCAATGGCAAAGCTCCCACTCTTCCTCGCGGAGTGTTACCTTTGTCACTATTGGGCTCTGGTTTCGACTTTGAGAGAGTTCAATATGCGAGTCATATCATTTACATCCAAATCGAAAGTAAAAAAGTAACATCTTTCTGTCATTTTTTTTTTCAAATGACCATCTTTTTATCATTATCTTAAGAATAGTTTTTCCTTTCTCCCTCACAATCATAGACACACAGACTTTGCATCTAACATGAAAAAATTTGTATAAAAACAAGGATTTAGCTACTTTACTCGTTGAATAATATGTTTTTCAATAACCAATCCAAGGGTTGCTATAGATAGGTAATCGTATCCAATCAATTAAATAACCAAGCTCTTAAAACAATCCATAGATCTGCCTAAACAATTTATGACATTGCGCAGGAATGCTAAGATGAGATTTTTCAGACTCCTAATCAGTGCAATCATATCATGTTGCAAGAAAAGACGTGATTGATCATATACACATGCATCACAGTGTAACCATAACATTGTTAGATCAGTTATTATACATATGCTGTGTGGCATAACATTATCTGATCAGGCATATTGAAAGTTTCCAACAAAGAGATACACAGCATTAAACCTGTTGCCAATGTTTAACAAAAAGATCAATCATCAGATTTCAACATTAAACTCTTGACCAAATTCTTTTGATTGATGGATCATTGGCTCAGGTAAATGCATTAAATGATGGTCATGTTTACGAGGACTGGTGTGAGAAGGAAATATAGTTCCAAGTAAAAACATTTGTTTGATTGATCTAGCCTGATTTATGAATAAGCTAGTAGCTGTTATTTAAACAAGAGATATATTATAGACAAAGACTAAGGACTCGAGCTATATGCATTGATTTAAAAGGCGAGGCGAGATGCCGTCTCGCCGCCTTGGGGTTCTAGGTGTCTCAAGGTGATCACTTTAGGTGATAAAAGTGCAAAATCCCGCCTTAAAAGCCTGAGACAGTCGCCTCAGGGCTGCCTTGAGACGAGACAGGCTAAAGCGACATTGAGACGATTGAGAGAGAGAGACGAGAGGGGGGAGTCAGTTTTCAAGGAGCTCCTATAGAGAAAACACGTTGCTAACGATCTTTGAAACCAAATTAGAGGTCAATTCGATGACATTACCTCGATTTGAAGGTTTTTGATGAGTTTTGATGGAGAAAACATGTCACCGACAAGAGAAAATGCCTTCTAGTTGGTCATCAGCACAAGAAGATACTTTCATACGAGTCGTTGGCTTGAAAAGTTGTTTTTCAATGGATCGCTGACGAACGCATGCTTTCTAGTGGTTAGACGCAGCTGAAAAGAGAAGAGTGAGAGAGGGGAGATTGGTGGCGACTGGGATTACATTTTCCAAAGCAAGTTTCATATATATACGTATGTATGGATGGATATATATATAAATACAAATGTATATTAATAAAAATTATGAATAAATCCCCAATTTTTTATAAAATTCTCAATAAAAACATTTACTTTGAAAAATAT
Source organism: Dimocarpus longan (assembly GCA_022984855.1). Classification (NCBI taxonomy): domain Eukaryota; kingdom Viridiplantae; phylum Streptophyta; class Magnoliopsida; order Sapindales; family Sapindaceae; genus Dimocarpus; species Dimocarpus longan. The sequence continues at coordinate 45,276,608 of CM041012.1, read as the reverse complement.
GTAAAAAAAAAAATCCTATAATTTTAAAAAATTATAAAAATCCTCAACTTTATGATTTTATAATATTTTAAAATTGTTTTACAAAAAGATGCACCTCACATCAAAAAGATGCGTCTTACCCCTTGCGATCCAAGGCCTTATATGATTTCATGATATTTCGAGATTTTTTTCAATGTTATAGATGATTTTATAAGTTAATACATATTTTTTTTAATAAATTTTTTGATTTTTTATCTAATTTTGAGTAGAGGCGGTCGCCTCAATCACCTTAGGACAACAGTCTCGCCTCACCTCGCCTTTCACATTTAAATATTGGCTATATGCATTGTTGTGAATACCAATGAATACCAATTAACTTTGTCGATAAGAACAGTGCAAAAAAAAAAAAGAATTGACAACAGTAATCATATGGTACTTCCATGTGACGGTTGGGAATTACTTTTTAACGCAGTGTGACAAGCAAGCATCTCATATGTAACAGGCATCAAACCTACGTTTATCACTTCGCATAATGTTTAACAGACAACAAATCAATATTTAAACCAAGTAAACTCTTTCTGGAGTTTGGTGTATAGTAATAAAAATGACAGCAATGTTCAATAAAAAGTTTCTATGAGAAAATGACCTATGGTGTATGTCTTGGTGACAGATGATAACCCTACACATATTTTCTGTCAGTTAAGATCTATACAGCTAATATCATAAAATCACAAAGGAAACCTCAAAATATCTCATTTAAATATAAAAATGGCTCAATTTCTAGCTAACAAGATAAACACGAGTTCAATAACCTTCAACACATAACATCAGTAAAACAAGTCTTAAAACAACATGAAAATTCATCCCAAAAAAATAAAAACCAAACCCATCTATTACTTCATGCTTTCAAGCTTTACTTTTCAGATGAGTTGGGTCCCCTCTTCTTGCCAAAACCAACGACTGCAAATCAAAGAAGCAATCATCATCACAACCAGATCACTATACATCCACAATGATCAACTAAATAAATTCAACTTCACATTTTTCTCCACTAGACAACGTAATTCCTTTTGGTCGAAAACCACTTAATCAACAAGAAAAATGGCATAAAATTTATTAAATGAATGGTCTAAGCTTTCAAACAATCATTATTATATTAATTCAGATCTACAGAAGTAACTAATAAACCAATACTTTGCTTGAGTTCATAGAAATCACTATAAAAATAGACAGTAAGAGGAAGGAGACAATCACCTGCGGTGACGAATCGGCGGTTGTATTGCATGCGCTTGTAGGCGCGGCCACGTGGCTTCTTCTTCTTATCTTGCTTTGCTACCTTGGGAGTTTGACCCCTAACCTTACCGGCACGAGCCAGAGATCCGTGAACCTTACCTGAAATATTTAGGAGTTTAAAATGATAAAACCATCAAACAAACACGTTGATGACTGAAACAATAAGTAAACAGACGCAACGGCGTTTTCGAACTGAGGGCTTACCCATTCTGACTGCTGCTGCTGCTCTCTTCTCTCGCTCTTAGCGGTGGCCTAGTCGACGCAGGGAATGAGATGTTTAGAATTAGGGTTTTGGCAGATTATATATCGTCAAATTAGTATAAATGGGCTGGGTTAAAAGCCCAAGCTTAGGCCCAAGCAAATTATGACTGGACAGCAAAGTACTCGACCTATCGGTGCTTACACACGGTTAATTTTTTTAACTTACTGATGCTATATCAAATTACTACCAGAATCATTAAAGATAAGACTTTGAAGTAGAGGTCTAGTAAGAATAAGACTTTGAAGTACGGTTCAAACCTTTACTTCAGAAGGCTCGAGATAGCTGTCTACACAAAAATAAGAAAATTATTTATATATTATGGGACTTTAGTAAGTTGAAATGTGAACTCATCATTTGAAAGTAAGTGGTAAGTGAGCTTGATTTTATCGTTCAACCAAATCATTTTCCTTTCTAACTAGCCACTGACTTCTGATAAAAAGTGTGGGAATCTAATTGGATTGAATTGATATATTATCCTATTAACAAGTTTTGTAATGCTAAAACGGTTTGTCCATATTAAATGCCTCGTTTTAATTTTTCTTTTCTTTTATAGTTTGTTGTACATGATGAATGCAATAATATCCTATTGATTAATGTTAAATACAATCTCCCAACACTCTTTCTTAATCCACTTTCCATTCAATATATCACACATGTACAAATGTGTTATTATTATTTTTTTTTAACAAATAAAAATTTGTACTTTTATGATGTAAGTTTTATACCCAAAATGTATTTGTAAGAAGTTTAACATCGTAAAAAAATTTACACGTGTGGCATGCATTAAGTGAAGAGTGTATTAAGCATTCTTTATATCCTTAATCAATTCAAAAATTACATGAAGAATATATATAAAATTTGAGACTAAAATGATGCATATTTGAAACATAGGAGATCATCGAAAACATAAATGTATTCACATTTACAAAGAAAAAAAAGTTCTGAAAAATATAAGGACCGGGATTAAATTTACCCAAAGTAAAATGAAAAGGATTAAAACCATCTTTTTAATGGTTGAATTAGGTGTGTTTTAAAATTTAATAGGTAATTTACCAACTTAACTCGGAAGCTCTTTGGAATTTGTTATGCATTAGAGTGGAATTTTTGTCCCTACACGTATTTTAAAATTACTTAAAAATATTGAATAAGCAAGCAATCACAAAGGTTAAATCTGTCATTGAAGTGAAAAATCACCCATATCTTCATTTTCTTTCTATTCTTTAAAGTTTCCAAGTTCTACAAAAAAGCAAATAAAATGTAAATCCATTCAAACAAATAAACACCATTAGATTATTTTAAATTCAATGCTATAATAAAACAATTAATAAACAAATAGATCAATGATATTTGTTATCCTAATTATTAAAATAAAAATAAGTATGAGTTGAGAGGGAATACAACTCTGCCTTTCTTATTGATTCACAATTATAAATATGAGTCGAATCTTATTTATTTCCTTGAATCAGTTGGTGTTTTCTTATTATAATTATTAATATCATTTGGAGCAGTTTATATATCATAAATATATGATTTAAAATGGATATTATTGATTTGGTCATTCTTTTTTTTTTTCTAAAAAAAATGTAGTCTAAAAGATATTTTACCTTCCAATATTAAATTAGTCAATGATGATTGTAATTTTAATTTGATCACATGTTCTTGGTTTTTTGAAAAAAAAACACTATGATGATTATGTATCTTTTCCCATCAGAGCACTAAATTACCAAATTGACGGGATCCTTCCTGAATCCCCCTTCTGGATCTGAGAAAGACTCCGTAGTACCCCGAAAGAATTTCCACGAACTCTAGACTTAGTCCGGAAGAACCCCGTCAGGGCACCAAAAAATCTTTCTGCTAGATCTTTTAACTTCTTTTATAAGGTGACAGTGATAAAAAATTTTCGTTTTTTTAATAAAAATTTCAGCAGCATACCGTTTGTTTTCTAAACTATATCACCCTGTAAGTTTCAAATACCGTTTATAAAAACACTTCTATGAAATTCATTTCTCAACTTCCAGAGCCTCCGACTCTTTTCTCACAACTCAACCACAAACAGGTAAATAAAATCTGAAAACCGAATTTCATAAAAGTTTAATCAAACATTTTTAACTAATGTATCAACTATTTCTTCAAAATATTTACAACTATGTACATTAACATATACATTATCAAAATAACAAAATATATACATATAGTAGGTGTCGTCCTATATGTTCGCCTACATGTCTGACTGAACCTCGTCGACTGGACGACCAACTCCTGCATCTGAGGGAAAATTTTTAAGAAAAACATTTAAAGAAAAATGTGAGTATAACTCAGTGAGTGATATAATCTTTTAAAATAAAACTCATTTTTACACTTAAACTTCTCCCAAAAATAGTTTAATAAAACTAAAGTATTTTTCTAAAATATTTTCTAAAACTCATTTAAAACTGTTTTTGAATCTCGTTTTAAATTTCTTTCTCAAACTTTATGAAATATTTTCTTAAACTCTTTTCTTAAAATCTTTTCTAGTGTTTGCCTGAATGGTAATCCAGAGAATATCTACTCCTGATGTGGTAGCATATAAAATCTAGCTAACCACTATGACCGGGAATCTACCATGTGTAGTCGCCGAAAGCGGACCCACGTTGCGGACTGACTACACTACCCTATACGTGCATACGGATCACTTATGCCTCGCTCACACAAGAGTCGACTAGACTCAAATCTCACTGACTGACTTCCTCTCATCTACCGTATCACGCATAGGGCATTCGACCGGGTACTAAACTGGGGCTAGGGTAAATCATAGGCTATTAAATTTTTTTTTTCTTAATACACTAAAATATTCTAAATCTCAAGGCAATAAACCTAAAATATTTAATTCTAACACATTCTCATGTACATAAATAATCCGGAAGGAGGATGCTACCTTCCTGACCTAAAATTCATTTAAAACGTTAAAATGTTTCGTTATTACAAATTTTGTTAAAACGTTTATTTCAATTTTAAAAAAAAAAAAAATTGGCAGAGTTTCATCTGTTTTACTGAAAATTCAAAATTTACAAAACCTGTAAGGAAAACCAAAACAATTCAAAAATTTTCTTTCACTTTCTCAACTACTATTTCGGACATCCCGTCCAATTTTAAACTCATTTTACCATACAAACATTTCTCAAAATAATATTATCACTGAACTTTATCAATAAATCAAAGCAGCGCACTAGAATTGCTTAAAAACATTTCAGGCCACAAAAAAAAAAAAAAAATGTAAAATGCAGAAATTCATCACGTGCATCGTAGTGGGCCTTATGGATTACAATTTCTTTATATTCAAAGTATATAAAAATAATACATGAACCCATAAATATACAAAAATTAAAGCTACCAACTACGGAAAGGTTGTGACTCATAGGCGGTGTGGTCGCTATCTTCTCGATTGACCTTATCTACATTGCCCAAATTTTAGACCTGTGCGCGAAAAATCCAACACGTTAAGTATTTCTACTTAATTGGATGTACACTTAATTTTAAACTCGTCATTTATTTAAGGTACTGTATTATAAAACAAAATGTTCAAAATCCTCAAATTTTACTAAAATGCACAATTAAATCCATTTACTAATAAATACACATATGAAATACATGCACTTTATTATTAATTCAAATCAATTCAATTTGTAAAACTTTTATTCTAAATCTCGATGAAAACACTTTACTAATAATTACCCATATAATATAATAATCATTTTTATATATTTATATATTTTATTAAACATAATAACACATTTTCATTTAATAATTTTCAATTCACCCATTGAGTGCATAAAGGTCGTTCTTCAAGTCTGATTTTATAAAATCAAATTTCATTACGTTCAAGCATTTATAATAAAACATAATAAGACTTATTAATTGAAAAACGCATAATAGCATAAAAATCATTATTTTTAACGGTCGTTCTTATATTTTATATCAAAATTCATTGATTACTCAATTTATTAACAACTGTACATACAAAATACTTAATATCATTTCTTCTCATTTGTAACCACACGATTTTCACCATATTTTGAAATTCAAGTCGTAAATTAAAATCTCATAAATTTTCAAACTTTTACAAAATAATTCAAGAATTCATTTTACAATTCGATGCACATATAAAACATAACAATTTTAGTTTTCAATCTTATTAACACTGTTTTCGTTTATCTTTTTCTCAATGTTTTTCGTAAACTCTGACACGATACCATAGATCGAAATTTGGATCTCTTAGCATTGACCACTCAGTGGCTACCCACCAAAATCAAAGGTATCTCCGGCATCGACCACTCGGTGGCTACTCGTCGGGTCGGATATCACAATCACATATTATAATTGGGTTCAACTTCAGGACTGGATACTCGATGTCTCTTATAATTCATCCATCGAATACTGTGTATCTTTATGACGATATAATATTACTAATATCACCCTATTGGCTAACCAACTATTAGTCTCTACTTACCAATACTCTGGTTTACTCGGATTTTTTTTAAATTTCATTATTTACTAAAGGCTTCATATTTTTAACAACTTGTAAATTTTAAATAATAATTTCATACGGAAAACAATAAACACGATTTCTGTCACACTTTTTCTCATATATTCAAATTATCAATAGAAACTTAAAAAAAAAAAAAAAAAAACTCTGTTTCACATCCAATTAACCATCAAATCTTTCCAAAACGTTTGAGTCTTTCTTTCGATATATGCTCGGTCAAGGCATTGAACTTGTTCAATTCTTTTCCCTTTTTTTTTTTTTTTGGTTTTTGTTCGAAATTCATAAAATCATACTTAAACAATCTTTCATTACCATTTATCAAAAAATTTCACGGATATTAAAATCAAACAAAAATCTTAATTTGCGTAAACATTTAATCACACATTTTTATCAATTTTTCAAAATATTTCTGATCAAAATTTTGATCATTTCAAATGACTATTTTATTCCTAGTTTTGACATCAATAGTTAACAAAATCTATTCTTTTATTCTCATACACCTATTTGGTCATACACTCATTTTTCTTTTAAAACTTAGAGGTCATTTATTTTCTCCACTTAACACCTAATAATGCTGAATTGCACCTATTAATATGTTTTCGTTTATTTTTTTTAAGTGGTCAAACCACTTAAAACTGCAAAAAAACAATTGAAAAAATTAAGTAAGAATTTTTAACTTTTCACTTAATTGTAAATCACTTAATGATATTTAAAAGCTTTTATTCCAAATCTATCATTCCCAAAATAATATAATTTCAAATTTATCCTAACTTTATATTACTCAAATTTTCATTTTTTTTTACCTTGATACTTATAAAAAATATATTTGACAAATAAAATCTAAATACATCTCATTCCCAAATTATTTTAGAATTGAACTAATATATTTTAATTTACAATTTAAACATTTATTTATTTAGTTGTTTTCTTAAATATATTGATATATTTAAATATAAATATGACTAATACTACTATTTTTTTAATCATATTTTAATTATTAATAAAACATTATTAATATGCACATAAAAAATATTTTAAAATTTATTAAATTATTTATTTTTAAATGTTTGCATTGAATTAATTAAAATTACATAACAATAAATAATTAAAAGGGTATAAATATCAACTTACTAATTTTTAGACAATTTTAAATTTAAAAAACAAACAAGTTTACAATATATTCAAATATAAGGGAAAGAAAAACAAATATGTTATTCAGATTTCAGATTTCAGTCTTTAGTATTCAACAGCACTATTCAGTCTTCAGACAAAAAAACAAACGACCCCTTAGTTTTCAACTTAAATCTTATATTCCAATATTATTTAAAATATTTTCGATCAATTTTCAAACATTATTACTATATCCATTTTGTCAAATTCCTATTATTTTAAAAAACTCATGAATACTTGACTTTATTAATAAAATTTAAAATCATTCAAATATATCCAAATAATACAACATCAAATTTTCAATTATAATTACTATATCATTTTAATCAAATTTATAATATTTCAAAAACTTATAATTACTAAATCTTACTAATAAAATTGAAGTTTCGAAAGAAGTGTACATCAACATTTTTGGACAATAATTCTAACTCTCGGAACTCTCCTGATTTCCTATGTCGTGAAAATTTTACCAGTTCGAATTCCTTCGCCTTCTCGATACTTGATTAGCTTGCCCGTAATCTTCAAGTTACAATTTAATTTAATTCGTCACGCACTAATTTCCTTTGAAGCAAAAATCAATTTACTTCAATTTAATTAATCCTACTTGTACTAGTTTAATAATGATACTTTCTGGAATTTATCCAATTTTCATCCAAATAAATTCTAACTTTATTTTTCTTCCATAAACTCAATCCTAAACAATTCGAAATCATATAAAACATCACCAAAACAAATCTAAATCTTTTAAACTCAATTCAATACAGAAAATTTTTTATACTAACCAAATTCATCAATAAACTTTCCAACAATTTATTTTTCGATTTCTTCACTCATATTAACTCAAATTCACTTAAATTTGCACATAAAATCATCAAATATAAAAAAACTATAAAATCACCACCACCAAAACGCCTTGGTCGAACCTAATACACATACCCGCATCCATCATTTTTCATTTCCTATAACACCAATCACACTCAAAATATTCCAAAACTCATCCAACACCCAAAAATCAATTCAAAAACTAAAAATAATCTAAATACACAAAATTTTCTAAATTATACATATACTAATAATGACTAAATAAATTCATTCTCCTCAATTCCAACTCAAAATCATATCTAAATGCATCCATTAATTATCCAAATATCAAATAAAATATTAAACTCAAAATCCATTAAATTTTCATTAAATCCATAACACAAACCTAACATTACCTTACTATATTTTTGACCCAAAGAGTTTTTAATACTTTCCTTCATCTCCAACTTCAATTTAATGATGATAAATCTATAATCAACCCATAAAAATTTATCAAAACTCATTAGATCAATTAAAACAAAAATATCTATCAAACTAACATAAAACTTGTTCTACTCACCTTCAATTGTCTTCACCCTTTCTTGGAGACCTTTTGATGGGTTTGAGAGCTGCTTCCTCTTCTTCTTCCTCCTCCCCCTCACATCTATCTCTTTTTTTTTTTTTTTTTCTCGATTTCTTTTCTTTTTTTCTTTCTTCTCACATTTTTGCTACTTCATTTATGGCTTATGGCCTAATCTTTGCTCTCTCCACTGACTCTCACTCTCCTTCTAATCTCATTTAACACATATATATATAAATCTCCAATTTACAATTTTACCCTTAAAACTTTATCAAAATTTCAAAAATACCATCCATAACATTATGCTATATCTCCTCCCCTTTGTTTTCAACGCCATGTGTCACATTTTCATTGATTACTTTTTCAATGTTTATCTCTTACTTTATCTTTTTGATTTTTAGGTTTTTCAGAATGCCTAGATTCCGACTTTTCTGAGACTTTTTCGGAATTCTTTCAAAATTTACCGGACCTATATTCGGACTACCTATATACTCATGGTAATTTTTGTGTCTCTTAAAAGTCATTTTATGCCCCTTTTCGTCTCCCAGTTTTTTACTAAATTGCCTTAGGTAATTTCTGGATTACTTCTGTTTTAATTCGAATCTCTTCCGGAAGTGCCGATCGAGTTTCTAAAATACTCCTCAAGCATTTTAATACTCATTTGACACTTTTTGATGCTTTTAAATTTTTTTGAAAATCCATACTAATTGTCAATCGAATCCGAAAACTGCTTTGTTTCACCTTAAACTGGTTTTTTTTTTATCCGTTTCAGTTTCCGCTATCTCCAATATGATTTTTAGAGTTTTTAATCTACTAGACCCATTTTTCGAAAATCACTATTTATATGGACGATTTTTTGTCCGAAAATACTATTCACTTGAAATCACTATTCATCAAGAATTTAACTTTTATTGATTTTCGGGATCTGATTCTCAAAAATTATTATTCATCCATCACTATTCATTCGAAAGTCACTATTCCGTCCGAAATACTATTCATCCAAAAATTCGATGCGTTACAATCACGATTGGAAATTATAGTTATCAAAAACATAAAATATGAATACAAGTCAAACACATGAATTGCAGTGCATAAAACCTAGTTATTAATAATATGATGATTAGGAAGACATATGACTTATAAAATAATTATGTTTATATTCAATTTTTCTTTTAACGTGATGTATAGGAAAAAAGATAAGACTTGTAATACAATATTGTTAATACAAGTATTAGGGACAATCAATGAGTAAACATCATATAATTATATTTGATTAACTTTCTTTTAAAAAAGTTGATATCGAATCAATTATAACTCATTTGAGATTAATTAAAATCAATTACTAATATGATTTGTATATCCATATTGGATTTTATAAATAAAAGGGTGTTTTCATTTTTTTACTCTATTTTATCATTTTTCAGTTATATACTTATATTAAACGGTCAACGTGGTCAGTGAAATTATTGTTATAAAAGGTAAAAATGATTTTCGATTATAATAAAATATATGTTCACGTACGAGTAATTCTCTTTTTTTTTTTTTTTAAGATTCGACGGGAAGGAAAGAACGCTACCGTGGTATCGCTAATAGAATAGAATCCATCAATAACGAATTTCCATTTATGTCCCTTCCCATAAAAAACATTTCTTTGAAATTGATTTTTGATGCAAATCTCGTGCTTGCGGCCCACGGCAGTCCACCAGTTATATTTTGGACCAACTACTTCCATTCCTTTCAGCGCATTCGCATGCCGAAAGCACTCGCTATTTTTACAAACAAGCGCGTTTAGGGTTTATCAGAAAAGCCGCCAAAGAGCAGGGTACAAGTGAAACGCAGCCAGTAACACATCCCACGGAGAGTGTGTTTCGACAATCACAAGGACTCTCCCTCCATCACATGGCAGACCATACCACGCCGCCCTCCGACCAGCTCGCCGCCGCGACTCTCAACGACGATGCATCTGCCTCCTCGGTTAAAAAACACCGATTCTCGGCCCGAGTATTGATCCGCTCCATCGTATCCCGGCCGGACGGCGGCGCTGGCCTTGCGGGACAGCGTATCTCTGTCGGAGGATGGGTGAAAACTGGCCGTGAACAAGGCAAGGGCTCCTTCGCTTTTTTGGAGGTCAATGACGGGTCGTGCCCGGCGAATTTACAAGTTATCGTGGACGCTGCTGTAGCAGATCTGGGCCAGCTGGTTCCAACCGGTACCAGTGTGCTTGTTGAGGGCTTGCTTAAAAACCCGCCTGAAGGGACCAAGCAGAAGATCGAGCTCCGGGTCGAGAAGGTCATCGAAGTGGGTCCAGTTGACCCGGCTAAGTACCCGATCCCCAAAACCAAGCTCACTCTTGAGTTCTTGAGGGATCGTATTCATTTTCGACCCCGAACAAACACGGTATTGTTTTTATCCTTTTGTGTAGCTAATTGGTTCTTGTACATGGTAAATTATTTACTCTTTTTTTTTTTTTAATAGAAATGCTTATTTTAATTGATCAATGTTAAAATGATACTTGGAGTAATTTTTATCTTTTTAAGTAGTACATTGTAATTTTTATTGATTTATCAACGTTAAAATGATACTTGGTGAAATAGAAGGGTGGTTTAGAGATTTATCTTATTACAAATGATGAACTGAAGAAATTATGAAGCACATTCTCATTGCTTGATTGTTGACGTTATAGCAGTAATGTATATATGGAGAAGAGTCTAACAAATTCTCTAACCAACTCTCTCTAGAATATGCCATAGCTGGCCTCAATATAGCTGGCAAAAACAGAATCAATATAGCTGGCAAAAACAGAAATAACTGACTAATAATAAACTGATAACCAACTAGAACAATTAGGAAATACTTAATATGTTAAGATATCTAATTATTTGTTTTTGTTGTTGTTGTGTGTGTTTTAAGATTTCTGCAGTGGCTCGAATTCGAAATGCGCTTGCCTATGCCACCCATACATTCTTTCAAGAGTATGGGTTTCTATACGTACATACTCCGATTATCACCGCCAGTGATTGTGAGGGTGCTGGTGAAATGTTTCAAGTTACGACCTTAATTAACGAGGCTGAGAAGTTGGAGAAGGAGCTGATCAAGAATCCTCCTCCATCGGAAGCTGATGTAGAAGCTGCCAAGCTTGTTGTTAAGGAGAAGGGGGAAGCTGTTGCCAAACTAAAATCTGGTAAAGCTGGCAAGGAGGAAATATCTGCTGCTGTTGCTGAACTCACGAAAGCAAAGGAGAATTTTGCCAAAGTCGAGGAGAGATCAAAGCTGAAACCGGGAATTCCAGAGAAAGATGGAAAGATTGATTATGGGCAAGATTTCTTTGCCCGTCAAGCATTTTTGACTGTTTCTGGCCAACTCCAAGTTGAAACTTATGCATGTGCTGTTAGTAATGTCTACACATTTGGGCCAACTTTCCGTGCTGAACACTCCCATACTTCCAGGCATTTGGCCGAATTCTGGATGGTGGAACCTGAAATTGCTTTTGCAGATCTTCAGGTATGTTTGAGGCTTATGGATGGTTAATGCAAGGTGTTTCGTGTTTGAGAAGTTTTGAAATTTGATAGATATTTGTAAATGGTATGAGGTTATGAACCTATAGGTGTTGTCTCTCAGTATGATCCCATCTGGATTATGTAGGTAGTAGTGCTATCTCGTAACCTATAGTTTTTGTTTGTAGCTGCAATACCGAATTGGATCTGCTTACCATAAACTTCCTGGTAGTCCCAACTCCCATAAACATGTCTGTTTGTTTGGGGTGAATTCTATTTTGGGAGGACCAAATTTTGTGAGTTCTTAATGTCATTTGGAGAGACCAGCTAGTTAGTTTGGATATGTTGATGTGTTGAGGATGCTTAAAAATGGGACAATGTAGCAAATGCTGATGGACACTTTCTGTGCTGCTACATTAGATGTAGGAAGACCTATTAGTATTTAAATTGAATATCTTATTTCCTGGAATCAGAGCATTTAAGTGTAAGGTAATAACCTTGTTTCTATTTTAAGATGTTGACAGTGGTGATCTCATAGTGTCAATTTTTCTTGAATTGGAAAATTTCAAAGCTATAGGCACATGGCTCCATTATGTATATTATAAGTAAATCTCTCTTTTTTTTTTTTTTTGAAAAATATTGAAATTAAATCTTACCATCTATTGCTTTTAAAAGTTTTCCTCTGTTTGTAGGACGATATGAACTGTGCCGAGGCATATGTGAAGTTTATGTGTCATTGGTTACTCGACAAATGCCTTGATGATATGGAATTTATGGCTAAAAATTATGATAAAACCTGCATTGATCGTTTAAGAATGGTCGCTTCAACTCCCTTTCAACGCATATCATACACAGAAGCAGTGGAACTACTAAAGGAAGCTGTGAAAGAAGGGAAAAAATTTGAAAATGCTGTGGAGTGGGGCATTGATTTAGCATCTGAGCATGAAAGGTATGCAAATCTTTGTAATTTACATGCTATGTTGGCTGAAGGGTGGTTATTGATGTCTTAGTTTGCTTGCCATTGCAGATATTTGACAGAGGTTAAATTTCAGAAGCCTGTTATTGTATACAACTACCCGAAAGCAATCAAAGCATTTTACATGAGGGTCAATGATGACTTAAAGACTGTAGCTGCTATGGATGTCCTTGTACCTAAGGTCTGTTTTTTCTTCTAAATTTTTAAGCATTCTGTACCTTGTGCTTCATTATGTTAATTATCTAGATTTTTTGCCTAAATATTCTATTGTTGACACACATTAAATATATATATATATTTTTTAACATTATAGGTGGGAGAGTTAATTGGGGGAAGCCAAAGGGAGGAACGCATTGAGATTATTAAGGAGAGGTATGTAAAATGATGTGCATGGTTGGTTCATGTTATAGTACATAAGAATACATGTGCAATATGCTTTTATTATTTTGTTTTTGCTCTTTAGTTATTATCATGCCATACTAGTTTCAGTATGTAATATGTATGTCTATTCAATCTAAATGACCTTTATTTAAGTTCCTTAATTATATATAAAGCTGTATTACAACCATGGTTCTAAAAAGCAGTATGCGCTAGTCGGGCAATGGCCTGGCACCTAAGATATTCCTTGGCAGTCACGCAAGGAAGGAATCTGCCGGAGGTGGGAGTTCAAAAGGTGGTTCAAGCTTAGGGTTTCGTTTGGAGGTGCGGGGGGATGAAACAGAGCACCCTCTGTTTTGGGTGTTTTTAAGGAGAAAATTTCGAACTCCCCAAAATGGTATAACACACAAAACAGCGCTGTTTTGGATGTTTAAAAAAATAAAATACCCAGAACGGCACCATTTTGGGTCTTGAAAATCTATAAAAGGTTTACATCATGCCACATAGAACTGATTAGTCGGTGGGGCACCTAATGATGGAGCCTAGAAGCTTTTGCCCGCGGCTGACAGCCATTTAACCTCTGGCCATGCCTAAGGCGATTTTTGGACCAATTACAATTTTTGACTGACGAAATATTTTTGGGATGTTATACAGAATAATAGAGATGGGGCTGCCTCTTGAGCCATATGAGTGGTACCTCGACCTGCGGCGCTTTGGGACAGTGAAGCACTGTGGATTTGGTTTAGGCTTTGAAAGAATGATGCTCTTTGCTACAGGCATTGACAACATCAGAGATGTAATCCCATTCCCCAGATATCCAGGGAGGGCAGACCTCTGATCTTTATTTAATAAACACACAAGGGTATTAGTAATTTTCCTTTTAGAATTCAAAGCTTAGTTGTTATTATTAATTATTCAAGACAGTATTAAACAAAGAAATCACAGCAGTGAAATGTTGTTTGCTGTGGGGAGAGTCCTATACTTTGTGATTATACTACTTGCGATATTGCAGTTTTCAGTTTCAGATATTTGCCCCGTGATATTAATGAATGTATTTGCTATATTTGTCTTTCCATGCAATTGATCACTAATGCAACATCATTGCTATAGCCTACTTGTTTGTTGAAGATGCTTTTCTGATCTGTTGACGTCCCTGTGCTAGCTTTATAAGGGTGTCTGTAATGCTGTCATGACTTGTCTTTCATCCTCTCTAACAGGCAGAACAATTAGCTAATAAGGCTATTATATTTAGTGCAGTATAAGAAACTTGTTGGAACGTGATGAAAAGTCTAAATTCGCAGCGGTATTCTTATATGCTTTGAAGTGTCAACCAAGAAATTCGTTTTCGAACTATTGAAATATCTCCAAATCTGCTTAATTTTTTTTGGGGTAACTTTGTCTTGCTGTTTTTATTGAATATTCTCGGACAGCGCCAAAGTTCTGATTCGTAGATCATGAATTTACTCGTATAGTAGTTTTTATTATTAGGATTAGTTATCCAAAGCCAGCACACCCAGGATTTCATGTACAATCTGCGTTCATTTCATTCTGTCAATAAATTTATGATAATATTTAATAGGTTTTGCTGACTTATTAGTTTGGTGAAGTTATTTATCAATAATAACTTTTGATTATTTTTCAATAACTATTTTTATAATCAATCTAATGATTGTTATTGATGTATAATTTTATCCATTCAGTAAGATACCGAAATCTATATTTAATAGGACGTCTTCCTATAATTTAAGAAATTTAGGTCACGTTTGTAACCGTTTTTAAACTGATGTTATTGAAAATTATTTTTAAAAAATGGAGAATATGTTCTTAAAATGATGTTTTAAAAGTACAATGTGTTTGATAAAATTTCTCAAAACTAATTTTCTAAACTAGAAAATGATATAAATATGTGTAGTATTATTTTTGAAAATGAGAAAAAGAGTTGTTTGGAGGAAAAGGTAATAATTTGTTTTAAAAATGATGGAAAACATAAAAAATTTGTTTTTCACCTTTTTAGTTATCTTTTTTAAAAATGTGTTTTCTATTTTCAAAAATACAGTTTACAAAATAGCTAACCAAATATTTTTAACTCATTTTTTGTTTTTAAAAATAAAAAACTATTTCCAAATGAATCCAAACAGAGCATTTTTTTAAAATAAATCTCAAAATTCAGTGTAGAAGTAATGAAAATGTTATTGAGTGAAACTATCTGTCTCAAAATGTGATATTTAAATTGTGAATTTTTTGTATGATGATTTGAAGCTACCGTAATGTTATTAAATTGAGTTATGATAAGGGTCAAAATGTGATTTTCAACATGATTGGAAGTTAGTACTTAGTACACAGATAATATAATTTTAAAATTTTTGAAATCACGTGATAATTAATATAATTTTAAAATTATATTTTAATCAATATAATTTTAGAGAAAAATCAGAAGAAAACAAAATAAAAAAAAAATATATGTATATAATGAAGATACTGAGGTTTAGACTTAGACGTCGTCGTTCTGGGCTTTCGGCGGTCCGCACAAAAGCAGCAGATTTTCGCGTTTGACGCGAAACGGCCTGCGTTGTCGTCATCGTGTGCGAGAACGGTCGTTTGTCTACCCTACAGAAAATTTAAAATCAAGTTGCGGTACAAAATTTACGAGGATCTAAATCGAGTTGCGGGAACACAAAACAGAGGACAAGTGCAGAGCAGACAAGGAAACACAAGGGTTTCTGCTTTGTAAACAACCAAATGAGGGCGGTGACGAAGCTGACGAGAAAATGGCGAAAATATCGTGAAGACGACGACTTCTCCCTTCCAACTCTCGACGACGGTCGTCCCATTGACTCCCGAGGTCTGTCTTCTCTCTCACTACACACCTTTCAAGGTTTCATCCTCTGTGCGGTTACAATCAAAATATTCAACTGTTTTGAAATTTTGATTTATTGTTAACTAACAACAAACATTTCCGATATCAATTTATCGCTATGGATTTAAGTATTCAATTCTTAGTGCGTGATGTGTTGGTCACTTGGTCTTTTACTTTTTAAACTAACAGAGCAAGAGGAGATGGTTCGGTCGCTTGAAAGGAGTTATACTCAGCAGAGTCTTGTTTGGAGGGTATTATAAAAATAAAAATCAATTAATCATTTCTCCAATAAGTTAATTTGATTGATTGATTGATTGATTTTGTTTTTGACAGAGTGTGTTTGCAGCATTCATGTTCTGTTTCGCTGCATTTCTTCTTTATTCTATCTTTCAGCAGGCTTTGGCTCCATGGGAACTGGTATGGATCAATCTATAGTGCTTATTGAACAAGTTGATGTGTTTGCCTTCTTAATAATCTACTATGTACCGGCTTTGTAGCTGTGGATATATCTAGGGTTTAATTGAAATTCCTGATTATTTTGCTTTAGTGAATATATTCTGACATTTGTGAGGAAATGCAATTTATTCACCTTTGTGCAGCGCTATCATGCTTACTTCATGTATGAGATTGACTTGTGGATGATAATATTTGCAGGTTCAATTCTTTACTTGTTCTTGTTTATTTTCATTTTTTATAGCCAATTGCACATTTAACTTCATGCATAATGCTTTTTATTTAAGGAAAAAAAAAATGAAAAAGAAAAAGAACTTTGTGCATATGAGATTGTTGTGGTGATGTGCAGCTAAAAAGCTATCATATCCTTACTGTCATGAGAATTGAGATATATCTGTTTGGATTATTTTCCTGTAGGGATGGATGAATATCATGTTTGATGTTAGTTAATAAATCCACTAGCAGTTTTATCAAATTGATATAATAATAAATACTATCCAAAAAAGATGGCCTTTTTGCATCTTTTGTCTCCTCTGTTTTGACTTTCTAGCTGACTAGGACTTAAATCATATAAAAACACCTTCTGTTATGAAAATATCAATATATTAGTTTGACTTCCACATATTCAATCTCAGTTGCCATTTGGAAAACATGTGTGCTCAATTTGACAGTCTCAGAAATCATCATATTTCTCTTATTATTGAAGCTTAGAGCCAGCTTTTGCTTATTTCATCCTTTCAATTGACTATTCCTGTAATTAATGGTAGAAATGTATGATAAGTTTACTCATGAAAGGGGCAAAAGGAAGTATAAGAATGATTCAGATTTCTTTTCGTTGTGTAGCTTGATCAGTACTGAAATAAGTTGTAATTAATTGACTGATTTAATCTTTCTGATTTATGTTATAATTCCCATACTATGGTTCAACTGTAATGCTTGGGCCATTATGTTTTTCATGTCCGTGCTATGTGATTTGTTGCTATTGTCTCTATCATGTCCATCTATTCTCACATATTTAGATATGGTATACTGATTTAAGTGTTTAACAGATTGGATAGCTGTTTTATCATGCTCCCTGGCTATCGTAGGACTTCTTCATAATTCAAAGTATCACAGGCGATGGATTTGGTACTCATGCTTTACAGGCATTATACTAGCAGTTTTCTGGTTATATTACATGCTGAGGTACATTAAACTTTTGGATTTATCTTTTTTTATTCCTCGGGCTCTTTATAATCGATGTTGTATATTTGTGCACTGTCATAGAACTTTCAAATTCATCAACAAAGTTTGTGGTTCAAGTGTTACCTTGTATGAAACAACGTGCTGGGTGCTGTTGCTGGAAATGAAAATTGTAGTCTATTAGTGGCAAATTCTTTCAAGTCTGTTTTACCTAATTAGCTTTCTTTTTATTATTACTTTCGTTTTAAATATAATTGATTCATCTATTTCTTGGATGGTCTTGAGTTACCAAACTCAAAATTTAAAACTGAGATATAACTTGCAACTCAGATTGGCCCCTCATTATGTAAGAGATGCATGCCTTTTCAGTTTGAGTATATGTATTAATTTCGTTTGTTGCTTGTCTTGGGATAATATCTAAGAGCAATGAACAGTTGGCAGTTTAATATGCCAGATGATCTATAATGTTAGATCCCAGTTATCGCTGACATGTGTAATGCTAATTTATGTGCTAGATTGCCAAAATTTCGGTGGGATGTTATCTGGCTTCCATTTGGCCCTGTCTGGTATGTTTTAGATTTTAGTTGAATCAGTCTTAGCTTTTTCTTTTTTTTATTGTTATTAATAAGTTGACAATAAAGCATATGCATCTTGCTGAAATTGCAGTGGAGCTGGAATCTGTCTCTATGTGGACCATTTACTCGATGAATCATCAGAGGAAGTAAGAAAACTTCGAAGCTATATGTATGCTTATAAAGCTAGGTAAAGCTTTTCTTCCACCTTGACTGGAGATAAAAGAGGACATACGGGGTAGGATTTCTACTTTGATTGAAGGAAAACAACTGAGATAAGACAAACGCCGAATGGAGAAATATGTGCTGATGGCAATATGCTATTATAACTTAATACCTACATCTTCAACATATATAGAAGAAAGTTTGATGAGATACCCCTAGAAGTATTTTCTTCTTCTTATGTCTACTTTTAACTACTTGGGACGTCTTTATAGAATACACGTAGCGGGGTGTCACTCACCAAGCCTCAATTTTTTTTCTCTTCATTTTGGTAAATTCAGTTGAGTCAATAGCTTCTTTACTGTGCTCATGCTTGGTTCTGTAATTTCGTAAAAGTAACTGCTGGCGGGAATCGAAACTGTTTTGGCCGTTCAAAGTAATTAAACTGATCACTTCACAGGCAATACTCTGCTACATGCAAAACAAAGCAATGAAAACATAGGCAATATTCTGCTACCTGCAAACAAACAAAGCAATGAAAACATAGGAAATTGCTTACCTAACGTAAGCAGGGGCCTCACGCTGAGATCCACTGAGCATACAGATCTTTTTATTTCATGTTAAGATAAAATTTGAACTAGGTTTATAATTTTATTAATATAAGTGTAAAACACTTATCAAGCATGTCCAGAAAGGACGTGACTAGCATTCGAAACCAAATATCCGCTGATAAGAGCATGTTCGCCAAGTAAGGCCACAGTAGATAGCCCATCTTGTGCTGTTTTCCAGGGCCTACACACAGATCATACTGGTAGCTTAATCATTTAACTCCTTTCGTAAACCGCAAAAATAAAAGGCAACAATAACTGTTATCGAATGCAAAACAAGGCAATGTAGAAACTCTCAAATAATTGTTTACTGAATCCAAAATGAAAATACTGATGTTCATGATCTAAAATACAATAGACCAAGCAATGGAAAAACAGTAGTCTTCTCCAAACACTTAAAAACACTCCCAAAAATCTCAAGTCTATCCTCGCCGCCAAGGGGTTTTCATTCACAAAGATTGACGAATCAATCCTCGTCTTCAATGACTCTGGTGCCAAGTCCACTAAGTCCTTCTGGTGGGATTTCTGCAACAGTCACAAGAGAGTATAGCTCCTCTTTAGCATCTTCGTCATCATTCCTCTTGCGAGCAATGCGAACCCTAATCCTCCTAGGAACGCTTCTGATACCCCTGCTCCAGATCTGCTTGTTGAGCTTGACATCTACTCTCACATCATTTGTACCCATGGCTTTCTGGGCAAACTTCCTTATCTCCTTTATGGCCTTTGGAGCTTTCTTTTTGAAAGTACTGTTTCCAGAATGACAGTATGCCAAAAATTAGTCAAATTTTTTATATTGATGCTATACATAAACAAAAAAATGACATGGCACATATGTAGTAAAAAACTTATATCACTACCGTGACAGGATTTCCATTAAAATCACACCACACCACCACCTGAAACAGACACATCGCACGGTATACTAGCAAAGGGAACACCTTCATTCATCAGCAATGAAAACGGGCTTAGTTCTTTTCTATTTGATAGAAGCAAGTACGCTATTAAATCAGCAAAACTAATAATTCAATCAAACATTGCTAGTGAACTTGTGCAGTTCCACCAATCTATTCCTTCTATATTGCAATTGCAACTGAACCAAAAATAAGATATAAATTACCAAATTCTCCCACACTTAAAACAAGCCCTTATTGCTCCGCTCACACCTATGAATAGCCCATTCTTATATCCCTAATCGTCCAACCAACTTACTCATATAAATTCATACATTATGATTGAAAGTGCACGGCACACCCAATTCAGCAAGTCTACACCTCTGCCATACCCCTCTCAGTCTGTTACCCACTCAATCTGTACCACATACACCTCTGATGAGACCTCCCTCTATGACCAACCAGCAGATGTATATCATTCATAATCAATGGCCAAATTCACCATTATAACCACCAAAACTACCCCTCATATCTCAAGTACTAAAAAATCTTACAACCATCACCTTGCCATCGGCTAACTTCTCTACTCTATGGCCTATCTACCAAAGTTACAGCTCTCCACTAATACACTAAGGTCTATTCATCGCCACTGTAACTGCAGCAAACACACAAACATGAAGCCAATAAAAAAGGAAACAAAAAAAAGGCAAGCACCGCTAAATGCAATAGATAGAATAAATAAATTTATCTAAGCTAAAAATCCCAACACAATGATACCAGGCTGCAAAAGAAAGTGAATGCAAAAGGTCACTGACCATCCATGGAGGCGCTTGTGAAGATTAATGGTGTACTCTCTGGTAACAACCTCCTCCTTTCTTCCCTTAGTCTTCTCCACCATTTTCGCTCTCTTTCTCTTTAATCAACTAACCTGCCAGCATTCAATCACCCACTTTGTCACTTCAAAATCAAAACAAACTTCATTTAAGAATCGACTACAAGACCAAAACTCAACAGCAATTCCAATCAAGTTATCAGGAGACTAAAAACGTTAAAAGTAACAAAACTAACGACATAAAAAACCAGATTTCATGACAAAAAGTTGTGCAATCCGTCGGGGTCAAAAGGCAAAGAGCAGAGAGAAACCTTTGGGCTTGGAGAGTTGCCGAACTGAAGAGAGAGGCAAAAGCGAAAGGAGACGAGACTTGTACTAAAAAATGAAGCATAAAACCCTAGTTTGCATATCATAATAAAGCTCTATAAAAATATTCCATATTGGGCTGGGCTTTGTTTGGGCCTTTCACTTCATTTTCATTTTTTGTCACATGAGACAATTACAAGGAGTTTTGTTATAAAAACAAGCGCGTGGGCATACTCGACTGTTTAAATTCTGATTCTTGTGTATTTTTTTCAGTAATCGATGACGTCACGCTATCTGACAATGGAGGAGCATTTACCACAATCTCTGATTGTCGAGGTCCTGAGTCGACTCAGCGATTCCGCAGATCTTGCTCGGTGCCGAGTAGCCTCCAAGACGTTAAACTCGCTATGTCAAGAGGTCCGATCCATCAACCTCGTATGCACCTTGTCCCGCTACCTCAAATCCCGCTCTCCAGAAACCCAACGCCTGGTCACGCCATTCAAGACAATCTTCGACAACCTCGTCCGAAATTCGCGCAATGTCGAGTCTGTCTCGATCGGCGTCGACAAGTCCCTGGGAGGAGTCTCGTACGATGACGTTGAGGGCGAGTCGGATGATCTGTACTTGACTGACGTCGGGTTTTTAAAGGATTGGCTGCCCTGGGTCTGTGGAGACTTGAAGTTGCTGTCCATTTCAGACTTTTGGCTTCAGTCTTGTTGGAGAAAGTCTACCGCTCTCGCTCTGATTTCTTCCTGTTGTGAGTTTTCAATTTCTCTTTCATTTTCTGGTACAATGAAATTTAATATAGATGAAACTGCTTGGTGGAAACTTAAAATTGTGAAATTCAAGAAAATGTTTCGTGTCCTGTCGATACTTGAAACTAAGCAAGGTTCAAGGGAATGCTTGTCTTTAATTATAGGGGTAATTGTTTATTCTTTCTTCTTCTGTGGTATATAGTTAAACGTGCTCGATCCTGTTCCTGATTATATATTGCTTTGCCTATCTCAATACATATATGCAGGTCATAAGCTTCTTGAACTAGAGGTGAGGAATGCTTGGCTGTCGGTGGATGGCCTGAAACCAATGCTGACACTCACCCATTTGACATTGGAATGTATAAGACTGGAAGATGAGGACCTGGTGAAAATTAATGACTGTTTCCCATCCCTTAAAGTTTTGAATTTAGTAGGAGTGGGAGGACTTAAAGATCCAAAGATTAATCTCCTCCACCTCAAAACCTGTCTGTGGACAGTGTCGAATGCCCCCCTCTCTCTCGCTATTTTTGCACCCCAATTAGTGAAGCTCGAACTGAAATGTGTCAGACCGAAATCCCTTATCCTTGAAACTCCTCTATTGTCTGATTTCCATCTTTCACTCGAGAAAGCCAGTGAGGTTAGACTAAAAGAATTTCAACATTTGAACAGCCTTCAACTTGAATCTTTGAGTCTTTGCAGCCTCATTCTCAAATTTCGTTCTGGAAATGCAATCAAGAAGCTGAAGGTGGATTCATTGAAGTCGGCTGAGCCTATTGAAAAAAGGAAATTTTGCTTGGGGACATTGTTTGATGTATTCCCAAATGTGGACTCTCTTACTTTGGGCCCTACATCTTGGTCAGAAGCTGAGACTTGCTTTCGTGAAGGAAGTTTAGAAAATTGGAGTGGAATGAAGGAGCTTAAAGAAATTATAGCACATTTGGTGGTAGATGATATTGATTCTACGCTGTCGTTCATATTCTGTATCTTGAATAAATGCACTAACTTGTCGGACGTGGCTTTGCTAATCCACTGCGAAGTAAATTCCAGCATTGGTAGCAACCTCATCTCTAGGTGTACAGTCGAACGTCCAAGAATTAGATGGAGGTGGGGAATGTGGAAGGAAGGATCCGAAGACACTTGGGTCTCTGATGGCATATAATTAGGCAAATATATGAGATGAAATATATAGATAAAGCATTTTGTGTTGGAGGTCTTTTAGTGTATATGTCCTTGAGGATCTCCAGTTAAGGAGTTTCCGTATAATTGGATTTAAGTTCTTGCAGCCACCACAAACGTTTATACCATGATATGCTGTTTCAAATTTGGCCGACTCAATCCTGGCTTGGAGAGACGATTGAATGTATGTTCACTGAACATACATCGAATGCTTGGGGAAGGAAAGAACATTGGATGTGCATTCTGCGTGCAACAGAGGTGTATCAACGGGCATGGTAGGCTAGTGTATTTGTGTATGGTTACATACGGTATGTAGTTGTGTGATGAGCAAAATGTACATGTCCATATTACCTTGTTTATGGCAATAATGCAGCTGTTTACTGCAACAGCTATTCTTTTTCCTTCTGTTTTGGTAGAAGAATGAAGATGCTGCATATTATATGATGACATATAGGCAAATGCATGGAAATCAAACGATTTTACATTGTTTCTTCTCACTCACTCGTGGATATGCATATTAATTTTGTCCCCATTTTTTGGTCAGAAGCAAAAACTTAAGATGCAGTAAAGGCATTTGTAATAAGTAATATATAAATCCTCTAGGAAAAAATATATATCAATTTCAGATCAAATTTGATTTCATGTTAAATAATTATATTTTTTTTACTTGGATAATTCGAGTACTTATTGAGAGTAATACTACATTATTCAAAATTTTATCTAAATTCATTGTATAAATTATATGACACAATGATTTGTAAAATTAGTTCATTGAAATACCAATTCTAGTTAAATTTTTTCGGAATTTACACTAATATTATGTGGATGATACGGATGTAAAATCATATAATTCATCTATTTTTTATATAGGTAGTTTATTCCCGTTGAGAGTATATATTACTAGAATTTTGATCCTGTTATAAAAATGAGAAGTGATATTTCTAACCTTATTTTTTTTACAAGGAGATGCTCAGTTATAAATCCTTTTGAGTCTAACTATCGTACAAAATCAGTGACTGAAAAAAAAAAAAAAATGCACGGTACAAAAGGTAAGTACGGAAATTTGTGGTTCGATGGGCCAGATCCGTTGTAGAAAGATTAAAACAGAAAGGGGATTTGGGCGTCTCTCACTGACTGAGCTGGGCCATTGGGTCCAAATGCCCAGTTGAAAAATGAAAACAGTATTTTTGGGGCGTTCCGAGAATCGAACTCGGGACCTCTCGCACCCAAAGCGAGAATCATACCACTAGACCAAACGCCCGTGTTGGCAAAGGCTTCCTTTTAATTATAGTTAACAAATAAAATAGTGAGTCTTTGAATTGCTGCGCGGAGTATGATTAGGGTTTCGGAGAGTATATAAATTACAGCTTGAGCTTATTCACCGATCCTGGCAGCCCTAAACCCTCCCTGTGTCTCTGTACTCATCCCCTAGCAGCTGTGAGTTACGATCTCTTTTAGTTACACGATCTAGGGTTTGCTTTTAAGTGTCTTGTTGCTTACGTACGACAAGTCTTGACTGTAAATTGATTTGTTTTGATAGTGTAACAGAGGCAAGAAGAGTTATGACGACGGTTCCAGGTCAGTTGATTTGGGAGATAGTGAAGAAGAACAACTGTTTCTTGGTGAAACAGTTTGGGAGAGGCAACGCCAAGGTCCAGTTCAGCAAGGAGAGCAACAACCTCTACAACCTTAACTCCTTCAAACACTCCGGCCTGGCCAATCGCAAGACCGTCTCTATACAGCCTGGAGGCAAGGATCAGTCCGTTGTCCTTGCTACCACCAAGACCAAGAAGCAAAACAAGCCCTCTTCTTTGCTTCACAAGTCCTCCATGAGGAAGGAGTTCCCCAGAATGGCCAAGGCTGTTGTCAATCAGGTTCTTTTCTTTTGTTAATCTTGTAATCGTTGCTGGTTTATGTATAAACTGTTTTTATTTTGCTGATCTTGATTTATTTTTAAAGAAATACGTGTACTATGTTGTTGGATCAATAATGTAGTTAAAAACTGACCAAGTTTTGGTGATTTGTGAGAGAATTGAAATGATGTTTCAAGCTGTGATGAGAAGCTAACATGTAAGAAGGCCTCTCTTGAAGTGGATCTTCTATGAAATTTTCTTGTTACGCTTGGCTTCTGAGCTATCATTCTCGACTAGGGAGCTTTTTATTATTATTATTATTTTATTCTTGCTATTGTTGCTTGAAATAGTTTTTTATTGTTTGATTGATTTGAGTGTTGTTGGAAATGATTCTTTAAGCTGTGATGCAAAGCTAACATGTAAGAAGACCCCCGCTTGGAGTGGCTCTTCAGTGAAATGTACTTGTTACGCTTGGCTACTGAGCTATCATTTCTCAACTAGGGATTTTTCTTTTTATTCTTATTAAAACTTTGATATGATATGGCTATGTGAAATAATTGTTATTGTTTGATTGATCCAGTTAGTGTTCTTATTCACACAGATGACATACATTGTTACATATGTATTGTAATTAACAAGTTAAGTATTCATATTTGAACTGCTATCTTCTTGATGGATTTTCTTGACTCAACTGTTGGTTACTATTTTTATACCTGCTATCATCATTTTTTGCAACTTTGAATAGGACAATATACTAGAGATTGGACTTTATGTTTTCTACCATTTGGACAACTAATGCTATTATACTTTGTCGCATGATAAACACAAAGAAAAAAAATTATTTTTTTTGTGGTTTGTGCAATTCTGTTGCCTTGCATCCTCAATCTAAATTCATATGTTATTAGGATGTTGGCCTTTGTTAATCTCTTGTTTGCCAATGTTGCAGGTTGCTGATAATTACTATAGGCCAGATTTGAAGAAGGCAGCCCTTTCTAGACTTAGTGCAGTTCACAGGAGCCTCAAGGTTTCCAAATCCGGTGTCAAGAAGAGGAACAGGCAGTCTGTGAGGATCCCTGGTAGGAAGTGAATGTAGAAGGAAAGATGTCATGTTTGGGTTTTGAAACAGTTGTGGTTTTGGTTTAGTTCTAAAGAGTCAAGTAGACAGTTTTTCATCTGTGTTTTGTTTTCTTAATGTATTGGAAAGATTATCCAGTTATGGTACTTGGTGAGGGTAAAAGCTAGATTTTGACTTACATTTGTTTTAAGTTTAATTTGCACTTCATTTGGTTAAGATATAATGTGTGTGCTGTTTCGTTGAAACCCAGATGGTATTTGGTGTTCCAAAAATGGTTATGCACAGAAGCATTACTGCTTGATTGTTGATAGGCTCCGGGTATGAGCCGTGATATGTAGCAAGTCTATAGTACTTCTAATACGTTTACTAAACCCGCAGGTTGCTCCTCTCTCCGCCTTGAATGTATGGCACAATCATGTTAACAATTCAATTATGGAATGTTTCACTAAATTACACATAGAGAGGTTATGACGTCAAAATCCTACACAGAAAGTTTTCATGTCCAATATTTGGAACTATTTGACGTCAAAATTGAAGAATTTATTGGTGTATTTATTGTCTGACCCTTTCGCGTAATGGTCATGGTACTTGATGTGCTCTATTTTGTTTTTCCTTTAACAGTGAGTGATCCTTGATGCACTCAGAGTTACTTGTTTTTGTTCTTATTTTACTTTGATCTTTTAGGTGGTAAGGTAACTCTACTAACTCTTAAAACTACCATCTTTTATAAGGAAAGGAGTGGTAGACTATTTGTCTTCATCTTAAGGTCTTGTTTGACATACGAGATTAAGATTGAGATTTGATGTGATTAGTTTGAATTAAAAAATTATTGTCTTGGTAGGATTTATGATCGGATTAAAATTGTTTGATGTAATAGACTAATATTAGATTAAAATAAAATTAATTTAAATATTTTAGTATATAACCTCACTAAAAATTAATTTTTTAAAAAAGTCTTTAAAAATCTGAGGGAAAAAATGGCAATTCATCGTCGATTTAGAAGGTAGATATTCAATATGGGTTGGATTTTCACCCAATTCATCTTCCACCCACATCCAATTCAACGTCAATCATCATCTTTATCAAATTAACATCAACCACAAATTACAAATCAATGGAACCTCAAACTTAGTCGAACTACAAACATAAACCTACAAATCTAGTCAAGCCACGAACCAAAGACTCAGTTGAACCACAAATCGACCTAGATGATATTCATCTAGGTTTGAAACCCAAATGATATTGGGTTCATCTAAATGGACATTATTTGGAAATCAACCGTTATTAAAAAAAAAAAAAATTTGAAAAACATAGAGAGAGAGAGAGATCGAAGATGACAGTGGGAGAAAGAGAGATGGAGAGAGGGTTGAAGGCGAAAGAAGGTAGAGAGAGAGAGATGGTGACTGGTGGGAGAAAGAGAGAGAGAGAGAGAGAGATTGGTGGGATTTCTGTGAAGGTAGGATTTGGAAATTCATCATCTTTGGTGGGTTTCCATTCAAGAATGGTAGGAAATGAAGGTTGACTCGATAAGGGAAATATCCTTTCTTTTTCCAGGCCCACAGGCCCAAACGCTGGATATGCTGGGATGAGAAAATATTTTGGGTTTTGTTGAAAAATAACTCACTTTCAGTAATCTATTTAAATATCAACTTAAAAGTAGAGAATCATAACTTTCAGATCGTGAATTCTAATATAAATTCAAATCATCTCAACTTTAGAGTTGAGATGATTTGAATATAAATGTTATTTTTGAGGTGGGTCATGCAAAAATGGATCATTTTTGCAATTATTTCAAATATTTTTCCCAATCCCCTCCTATTTCCCGGCGGCCTAACGCGCCCTTGGTGTCAATTGCCCATGTGGCCCATCTTCGTGTCCAGTATGACTCTCGTGCTCTGCACGTGAGGACCTCACTTGTAACGTCTACAACTTTTACCGCTGCACAACATATATACACACACAAGCATAAACGCCTAAGTTATCACTGTTTGTACACTGCAATTTCCCGCCTCAATTTTTCTCATTTCCCGCTCTGCAAAACCCTAACTCACCCAAAAATGGGCCAAAAGCAACAACCTACCGCCGATCCGGTCACCGAACCCAAGAAACGCCGGCGGGTCGGCTTTTCTGCAATCGGTGAGCCTCCTTTCTTCCAATTTCACCTCTGATTTTCAATTTTTCCCTTCTTTTGTTATTGCTTCTAGAAATAACTTCTTGGGTTTCTAGCTATGTTACACTAGTTTTGTGGTGCAGATACTGGAGTTGAAGCTAATGACTGCATTAAAATCTATCTGGGTATGATTTTAATTTTATAAAAATCTGTTTCGGTTTTTGTTATGTTAACTGATTCTTTTGGTTTTCTTTTTACCCTCATTTGATATGAAATCTGCCATCTTTTTTGTTGCTCAATAATTAGTTTTATTTAGATATGTTTTACATACATATTTAGATCGGTCAATTTAGACTTTTTAAAATTGATTATTATTATTATTTTTATTGTTAATTTTTTCCATATATTGTTTATAGCAATTTAATGGTCGAGTTTTATTTATTATTATTTTTTTTTTCAGTTTTGCAAAATTTGTAAAAATTAGTATAAGCCTAGAAGAGGCGGTAGGCATATTTCTTGGATTCTTGAAATTTAGCGTTAACGAGAAATGAATTATAAGAAGTAAAAGAACAATATTGCTGCTCAAAAAAAAAAAAAAAACAATATTTGCCGCCAGTTAAATCTGTGGGTATTTGTTATACATATACAGTGAATAAACTTGCTAAGTGTTAAAAATTTGGGAATTGCTACAGAGCTGAACTGGACATGGTCACTTTAGAGTTGATTCTGTGCTGCTACGATTTGAATGAGCAAATTAGGATGAAAGTTTCTGCTTTTATTTATTTATTTTATTTTTTTTACATGTTCTGATTGTTTTTACTGATTTTTGTTTTGACAAGTATTGATTTTTTGTGAACTTTTACTTGATTCCTGGTACTGTAGTGTCCAGCAAAGAGGAAGTGGGTGCTCCAGACTGTTTCAGCCTTGTTCCAGTGGACTTGAATAGCTTTTTTGGAGAAGATGGGAAAATATATGGTTACCAAGGGTTGAAGGTATTAGCATTCTTATTAAATTGAAATGTATTTTATATACTGCATTTGGTTATCACTTATTAAACTATTTGATCTTTTATTTGTACGCTTTATTTTCTTCATAATGATTTTAATGTAGTAATTTAACCGCAGAATGGACTTTTTCTAACTTTTATATGTTTCGTACAGATAACAATCTGGGTTAGTATTGTGTCATTTAATGCATATGCTGATATTACGTTTCAAAGCACATCCGATGTAAGTTTCAGAATCAAAGTCTAGATTTAAGATTGGTGTCTTTTCTCATCTGTTAATTTCCAGTCAGATCCGTGTGGGTTTGCTTCTTATGTTGTCTTTTGATAGTGTTTTAATGATTGCTTTTGTTGATTATTGTAGGGAGGCAAAGGGATTACCAATCTGAAATCTTCACTCCAGGTATGCCTTGTCTTTCATGTTAATTTTTATTTTGTTGATGTTGATATCCTTTGGTTTTTTAATTATGGTCGTTTTCTGTAGAGCATTTTTGCTGAGACGCTTGTTGAGAATAAAGATGATTTCCTTCAAACATTTTCAACAGAGAATGATTTTATCAGGTACCCTGTCTTGGAGATATTTGCTCTTCTATGTGCTATATAGATTGGTCTCTATGTTTATCTGATGTTGTTTACCTGGTTTTTAATATGTAAATTTGTAATTTTCTTGTTATGACTGTTTTCAGATCCGCTGTCTCAAGTGGGGAGGTATTACAACACAAGGTTCCCAACGGACACATCAGTCATTGTAATAGTCATCTAGAAGCAGCTGGTTCTGATTTGGAGGTGATTTTATACTATAGCAGTTCAGCTTTTGCTTATCATGAAAATGGTAGCTGGTATCATAAATTTTTCTTAGACTGCCAAAATTTGTACTTTGTCCATTCTTCTGGTCTTTCTAAAAATTAGTGGTTCTTAGAAGCAGCTGCTTCTGATTTGGGGTGGGTTAGCAGTATGGTGACTTTTGCTTGTATTGTTTTGGATCCTATGCCTTGTATAGGGTATAGGTATATTTGTTTTAGATAATTATTATCATTCATGAAATGAATAGCTTTTAATTTTTGTTTCATCCGTATATTTATGTATACGGATTATGAATTTGCAAATGAGGCTCATCATTTTAAGTGCTCTCTGTCTGGGTCAGGTTGTTCGCATGGTGGTGGACAATATCGCAACTGGACACCTTTACAGCCGCTTAATACCTATTGTTCTTCTTCTTGTTGATGGTGAATGTCTCTGTTAAGGCTTATAAAAGCAATATTTATATCATTTTCTTGTTGCAGTGTTGTATTCAACTTCCACTTTTAACAAGCGTTATTATTTTTGTTAGGAAGCAATCCCATTGATGTTACTGATCCAAGATGGGAGTTATATCTCCTGATTCAGAAGAAAAAAGATCAGCAAGGGGACATTCAACAGAGACTGCTTGGTTTTACAGCTGTCTATCGCTTTTTTCATTACCCTGACAGTACACGGATGCGACTCAGTCAGGTTCGGTTTTGCTTATATTTATGAATTCAATTATTGGGTAAAGAGAAGAAATGTATCCCAATTGGGTTCTTTAATTAGAGCACTCAAGTGGCTTTGCATGCTAATAATGGTACTGATTTAGTCTTAGTAATATTGTGATATGTGTCTTTGATGGCAGATTTTGATATTGCCTCCTTACCAGCGGAAGGGTTATGGCAGTTACCTTGTAGAGGTGCTCAGTAATGTTGCTATAGCTGAAAATGTTCATGACTTCACTGTTGAAGAGCCGTTAGATTCTTTCCAACATGTACGCACTTGTATTGACATAAAACACCTGCTTGCTTTTGGGCCGATCCAGGATGCAGTTAAGTCAGCTGTTTTGCAACTGAGGCAAGGTAAACTATCAAAAAAAATTCATGCCCCTCGATTTGTTCCTCCTGCTGATGCAGTAGAGGATGCCAGGAAAACTTTGAAAATCAACAAGAAACAGTTTCTCCAATGTTGGGAGATTTTGATATATCTTGGCCTTGATTCTGTTGACAAGTACATGGAGGATTATGTTGCGATTGTTTCAAATCGTGTGAGGGCAGATATCTTAGGGAAAGATTCAGGAACTGCTGGGAAGCGAGTGATTGATGTTCCTAGCACTTATGATCCTGAGACATCATTTGTCATGTTCAAGTCACAGGATGGTGAACCTAGTAGTGTCCAGATGGATGGAAATCAAACGAATCAAGAAGAGCAGCTGCAGCAGTTGGTTGATGAAAGGATCAAAGAGATCAAGTTAATTGCTCAGAAGGTGTCTCCGCATCATGCCTGAAGTGTCATCATTCTTGCATCCAGATGTATTTTTGTGAGACCCTGGTCTACATTGATATGAACCATGACTTGTCTGTAAATCACTAAGCTGCACTTGCACCTCTAGCGTGTGTTTAGGAAAGTTAGAGACTTTTGCTTAAGGTGACAAGCTTATACTAGGCAATGATTTTATCCCCTATTTTCTTCTTGCAAGTTTATTTCTGTTTCTGGAGGCGATTAGCTAATTACTATTCTTGTTATTTACAAAAAGTGTACTATTGATTCAAAGCGTTCTAACTTGAGAGTTATGTAATTTTCTAGACATAGGAAGCATATTGCCTGTTCTTCAAAGGTTGAGTATGTCCGTATGTGCCATTTCTGCATGGGTCACCTTCTCTATCAGGCACCAAATTTGGAAAATTCTTGCTTCTAGGTTTCATTCGTGGAATGAATATGCCAATGCTGGCATAAAATAATGACAGTATGGGTGCTGTGATAAAATGAAAGGGCGTGGTTCTCGTTGAACAGGACGATTGTACATTTTCACAATCTTTTGACAAATCACTTCAGTCTAGGGGAAGGTGGTATGCTGTGTGGCACAGATGTTCCAGTTGAACTCTTCTGGAGACACCGATCTTGATGTATCATCTTTAACAGCCATATGATAACTTAGCTCTGCCACTTGAAATATTTGATGTTTGCTCAAAAGCCACCTTGTTGAGATATTAGAAGAAGGAAAAGTATAAAACTTCATCAGTAACGTTTCATGACCGTGCTTATGTCTTCAAAATCCAAAAATGGTCCATAAAATGCATTCATTAGGTAACAACGTTAAAAATTCCATTGAAACTATATAATACAACTCTCGCTTCTCTAATGCCAAGGCTAAAAAGCACCCCTATTAGACACTTGTTGTCTGAGAGAAACAATCAAAATCATTCTCCAACGGTGGTTCTTTGACTGTTTCTGGAGTTTGATAACAAAAAAATAAAAAAGCTGGGGTAAAAATATTACTGCCTCAAATAGTCATTTCAATTAAAAATTTGATAAATAGAAAAAGATTTCACAAAAACGTTACAAAAATTAAAACGATACCATTACTAGATGTATCGGCAAAATTAAGTATGCTATCTAAAAGTCCTGTCTGGATTGTTGGAACACACATCCTCACACAATCACACTCATTTATAACAGTAATCGTCCTAACATCACCAAACAGCAATTTCAACATATGCACAGAATTCTTTCAGTCTCAGTGTTTGGTTCTACAGTCTCATTGTATACATATAAATCGGCGAAGACAGTAAAAGAATGCACTGTTGGATACTCCTGAATGACATGTTGGATGGCTAAATTTTGTGGACACCGTAACCAGTATCCTCTGATGTCAAGTTCTCCTTCCAATTCTCAAATTCTGAGCCACCAAACACCAACTGCTTTATTCCTACAAAGCTGTTAAACGAAAAATTAAATGCACAAGAATCAGCAGACTTCTTAATAATAGAACCTAAAATAGAAGACAATAAGAAAACATAGAGCATTAAAAAGGCAATACCAAGATCAGGCAAGGAGCTAAAAGCACATGAGATGAAGAATGCAAATCTCATTTATGAGTGTTGTATTCACATAATTATCCCACTAGAATGCCCATTGCTTAGGCTTCTAAGTTTCGCACACAAATTCTTTTATAAAACAATTGGACTAACTATGGATTTGCAGAGATTAACATATAATCCAGAGAAAATGACATGTGGAACTTACTCAGAGCTTATCTGTGTCAATGCATTAATCAAAACATCCAGTAGCAATGGTTCAGTAGTTCCAATATCAACCCTGTTTAAAGTTGCAGATACATTAGCAAGAACCTTCATACATTCCAAATCCTAATCACGTAAAACTATAAAAGCATAACTGCATCACACGGAAACAAGGGGAGAAATGGACATTAATATGCATTTCCTACAGTTCAAAACCAAGAGCCATACCATATACGCGCTAAGTTGTCTTGAACCTCAAGATCGCCGATGTTGTAAAATGTGGTTGGTTCCACATTTGCTCCACTAATTGCATCATAATTCGGTCGTTTATCTATGAGAGATTGTGACAACTGCAAGAAATAAATAAAGCATGAGGCAACTAATATTTAAATGAAAAAGATGGCAAATCTGATTTACATCAACAATGAGAAAAATTCATTTACACACTTCAAAATTTCAAGAAAACTAAACCACTTATATAGCTAAAACTTTCATTCCAATTTCAAGTGATAAAACCAACCATTACTTAAGAGCTTTACAAAAGAAACATGACATGAACAATTCCTGCAAGGCTGTCAAAATGACTACAGGAACGCTTACTTGCATATTCATGGAATTGCATCCTCCAAGACGCCCTATGATGTGCCATGCTCGAATTGCCTGCAAACATATAAAAAGAAGCCATATCATCCAATTGTTAATATTTATTCATACTAAGTTGTTGATATTCAATTGTAAACATCATATTGTTGAGTTGAAAAGAAGTTACTTACATCACAAATTAAGGAAACATCTTTCTCTAATGGAGCCTTGTGGAATTCAAACCATATGTATGAGTTTGAGAAATCAAATCTGGCAATGCAGGTCAACAAGTCAACATAAGCACAAGAATGTCACTAACCAATTTCTTTCATAAGGAAAAAGTTCAAATGATAGAAACTAAACATATAGAAAAAGAGGAAATCACAGAGATATTAAATCGTATTCATGCTAGTAAAAGGGAAAATGATCCTAGGCGCCTACACATAACTTAGTTACAAGAAGTTAGAGAAACTGATTTAGAATCAGCCAGCTAATAATTGGATTCAGTCAGACATAGATACAACATGCAACAGGCAACAATGTTCACCAAGTGGTAAATTAATCAGCCGACTGTAGCAAGTGATGTTCTACTAATTGCCTCTGCATTATAGATCAACAATATTGAGTAGTATACACTCATAAACGAGCACATTCAACTCCATAAAAATTAGATCCACGTATTATTTTAAGATTGTCCGGATGGTCCTTGCATTTCTACACTTTCCTCTTAGTCACAGAGACATTGCGCTTAGAAATGACACAATCTAAAAACTTTCATCTGTGCCTTCTTCCAATGCTTCTGCGAATTCCTAGATAGATATCACCAAATATAAACTTTGCAAACACAAACGTTCGTAAAAAGTCCAAGGCATTCAAAGACACAAAATAAACTGAGGTATTTGAACACACAACTTTTAGATATTTTACACTTCTAAATATGTAGATGTGGTAACAAGTTCAAATGCCTTTATTTGTTGACAATTAACAAATGCTGAAACCAATGAGCTTTTGGAGTCTGAGCTCTCCAAGCTTTGTTTTCGTACTCGTTAGGTTACCCATTAGACACGGTATTTCTTCACACTCACTAAATCACCATAATTAATCAAAAGACAAGATACATAAAATCGACTCTCTGTTATATTATAAACCTCCATTGCATAAATTAGATGAATAGACAATTTAAACAAGAGACGGGAATACTTAACCTGAATTCCAATGTATATGCACACACTATAGCAAAAGAAAAAACAAAACACACAGACATAATTTTCAGGTAAGAAAATGCATCTATATATGCATATGCATTGTATCATTGCGACTGTACTCAACTAAAAGGCATATAAAAATATTTAGATTTTTATATAAGTAACAATAAAAGAACCAGAGAAATCCACGAAAAACTTACTTGTTAAAAGTCACTTTCACAGGTGCCCCTGAACCGGTCTTTGTTTGTAATATTTTGTTTCTTTTCTTCTTCAATCTCTCCTTCATCTGAAAAAAAATAAAAAAAAAATTATCTCCATCAAACTACCTAACAAATTATTTATTTATTTTTTTATAAAAAAATTATAATAAACTAAATTGAGTGACCTTGGACTGGGCTTTTTGCGGGTCGTCAAGACAACTCCCCAAAATCTCAGCAAATTCAGGGTCTTTGTCGTAATCTTTCTCTTCTTCTCTTCCTCCAACTTTTCTACGTGACCGGGACCCAGTTTCTTCTTCTTCTTCATCGTCATCTATGTCTACCTCCTCCTCCAATTTCTTGGCTTTAGAAACAAAAAGTGAAGTCCTGCTGAGTCGAGCTTGCTTTTGTACAGACATTTTAACGGTCGAAAATGGCGCCAAGCGGTTAGTTTTGAGGCTGGAAACGTGCGGGAAATATAGAGTGGGGGAGCTGCAGTTGTGTAGGATAAGCATTTTTTGGTGTCTTATTGCGGGTTTCGTGAAGGACCGGCGTGCTTTAGCAAGAAGAAGTCGATTATGCTTTGCTTTCAACTGTCGCTAGCTAGCCACTGAGTTTGTTGATTCTTCTCCCTAACGCGCGCCTCCGTAAAAAGAGGGACCGAGAGAGGGTTTTAGAGAGGCTTCGCGTGAATGATATTGATGACCGGTTCCGGTTCCACTTACCGGTGGCACACCGTTGCTTGCTGTGGACTCGACGGATATAACATTTTCGTTTTCGTTTTTTCTTTTTCTTTTGGGAAATCGTGAAACAAAGTTTTAATAATCTACACTTTTTTTTTTTTTGAAAGAAATTAATAATCTACATTGCTAGGGCTCATTAATAACTCTATGTAATAGCATATACTATCTCAAACGTATAAAAATATTTGTCGTCATACATAATGTTATTTATTTTTTTCAAACTTTTAATATTCAGAAGTCTAATAAAAGAGTTACTTTTGGTATCGAATAAAAGAAAAAAAAGGTTTGACTTAAAAAAAAAAAAAAAGAAAAAGAAAAATGTATGAACTTTCGGCTCAAAAGAAAATTCTTACGAAAATTTAAGTTAAAGTAAAATATATCTTGAGTTTTATGAAAATGTATTGTATGTTGTTATCGGTATTTTTGGATTCCCCAAATGGGCCGGCGAGGGCCCATCAAAATGGTGGCCCAAGTTACCAAGACCAAGTGTAAAGCACTATTCCTCAGCCCGCTAGATCGCTCCATAAGGTTGACGAGACCGAGTACTGGCGAAGACAATGTCAGATCGTCCTCATAGCGATGTTGAGGTCGCATACCGGTCATTGCGGCGTCAAGATCGCCAGATCGGCTCGAAGTCAAGATCGTCACGGCGCTAAGCAGATTCAGTTCGTTTTCTACCCAGTTCACCCAGCTTCAGTGCAAGACAGTAAATTGGCGTGTCTTACACGATAAATAAGGGTTTCTCACCTAATGACCGCTTAATTTCGGGAAATCTCACCAAACCAGCATGGGTTAGCAATTGGCCCACGTAAAGTCAGAGTTGACCTGACACAAGTCAGAAGCATTAAATGCATTTCAGCAGCATTAATTACGACAAGATCAGTCCTCTTTGTCTGTTAGTTCCATCTGTAGCCTCATATTCTCTATAAATAGAGGGAGACATTTATTGTATCCAGATCCAAAAAAATTGAGAGTTGAGAGGGCTGTTACTCTGTCGAAATACAGAGAGAGTGAGCAAATACCTGGAGAGAAACTGCCATTTATACTAGATAAAGTGGACGTAGGCCATTCTTAAAAAGGCTGAACCACTTCAAACATTGTATGTTCTTCTTTCTTTCTTTCTTCTCTTCTTTGCCATTATCTGGTCTGTTTGTTGCAGGTCTCCTCATCTGTGCGGCATTGGGCTCAAGAATCTGGTTGGCTGGTTTACCACGTCAACATATGTAAACTAGAATTTTTTTCCAGAAAAATTCACATAAGTTTGTTTCATAATAAGCCACCAAATGGTATATATATACATATATATTGTTAGCGTCTTTTAATTTTAAAAAATTATGACGAATCAATCAAATTATTTTATAATAAACCACCAAATGGTATATACATATGTATATTATCAGTGACTCTTAATTTTAAAAAGTTAGGACGAATCAATTAAATTTATTCGTTGTATTATTTATTCTAAAACAAATTCATTTTTATATTTAATTTAAATACAATTGATAAATTTGGATTAGTTCGTCTTAACTTTTTAAAATTAGAAGATGTTGATGATAAAATTACTATATATGTAATGTGATTATTGATTAGGTTATATTTTGGATCAAGATATTAAATTTATTAGTGATTTTTTTTATAATAATATGATATTAAATTAAAAGATACAATTATTATTATTATTTCTATATTGGAAAGTGGATTAAAATTTGAGAACTCAATGTTGGTTGCAAGATATACAACGAATTATGCATGTGGGAAAATAAAAATATTTGTTGTCTATGTTTATTTGTTTTAGAGAGATTTAATGAGACTCATTGATAGATTAGCTCATCGCTCATCGCTATTTAAGTGATGTAAATAATTATTTTAGTAAATACTTGTTGACGTATGAAATTGGTCAACTAAGTTCTTCCAGACTCAACACTGCATGAACGATAGGTGCAACATATAGTAAATAATAATAGGAGTAAAGGTGACAAAGATAGAATACAAGACAGGGAGGTGGTTAAGTGGTTCGACTAATTTTACCTACGTCCACTGTTTGTTCTCTCAATATCTGAATAGAGTAACAGCCAGTTTTTCACTAAATATTTTGCTCATTTCTTCATAGAAAAAGACTTCTCCTATTTATAGAAGGAGAAGAGCTACAACGATGTACAATGCGTTAAACTATAATGATTATAGTAGTTAATGAACCTGACCTCCATTTAATGCAGCCGGATTATATTAAATGCAAGGGACAGGTGGAAGATATGCATGATTAATCCACGCGGATTAGGTATGGTGATCTGTGATTTAAACAGTAATCTCTGACAAGTTTGATGTGGAAGATAAGTTAAGTGATGATCTGGTATGGCCTGACATAGTAGTAAGCGAAGTGAAGGCTTCAGACAGACTAGAGTGTCGAGAGGTGGGGAGAGCTGATCGGCGATCTCAGCTTCTCATAGACAAGTCTGGCTTGATATGGAGCGAACTCAGCCTCGCGAGGTGGGCAGTGTGGACTTCGTACTACGTTTAGTGGAACACATTGCATGCTCGTGCCTCACTTTGCTGGGGTTTCACTTTGCTGGGGTTTCACTTCGCTGGGGTTTCACTTTGCTGTAGATGCCAGGTATACTGCATGCCGCAGGCCTTATGCAGAGTTTGAAGGTTCTCCCTAATGAGCAAGTTGAAATTGGGCCTGGCTCAGATGGACCAAGTAATTGGGCTTTTATCAGGCCACGTAGGCATTGCAGAAAATACCCACAACAATACTATTGCTATACT
Source organism: Dimocarpus longan (assembly GCA_022984855.1). Taxonomy (NCBI): domain Eukaryota; kingdom Viridiplantae; phylum Streptophyta; class Magnoliopsida; order Sapindales; family Sapindaceae; genus Dimocarpus; species Dimocarpus longan. The sequence goes on along the minus strand of CM041012.1, from coordinate 45,237,801 downwards.
CTCACAAGCAAGGGACCACGATAAATAAGTCTATCAATTTATCAAAATCAATTATTAATGCTATCAAAATATCTATCATCATAGCCAAATTAATTAAATTTTAATAATTTTTTCAATCAGAGTACGATCAATAATGTAATCTTATATGAAAATGAAATCCCCAAATTTAAACCCTTTTATTCCATTGTAACCACCTCAGTACATAAATATCTTCAACGAGCCACTTTATGACATTATATTTTTTACTTTTATTTATTATTACATGACGTACTTTCATTTTGTCCGTCAAAACAAAACGAACAAAGCCATCTGATCTCGTGATTCGATTGGTAGGATATATATATATAGTCACTCCAATTCGAAATTAACATAATATCGAGAGAAAGAGACGATCAAATGGAGTTACTACCGGCAGAGGCATCTCAGTCGCAGATCGCCAAAAAACACGGGTTCAGGTCACTGAAAGTGGTGAACGTGGACATGGAGCAGGTGCTCGGTGAACAACCCTTCGGTGTTGACTACGGACGCCTCGACAATGGCCTCTTTTACTACGTTCGCTGCAACTCTAAGCCCAGAATGAGAGCTGCTCTCGCTCTCGCTGTCAAGGCCGGGTATGCGCCTTCTTTTAACTGCTTTACTCTTTCTTTTTGTTCGCTTTCGAGGCTATTGATGTCAGAGTTTGATAGGAATTTAGCTTATAATATGAAATTACTGCAACTTAGGTTGATGTGCAAGTTATATGAGATACATATATGGAAAAATTTAATTCAATGATGTGATTTTGAAAGCCATTAGCGTGATACCACTTATTTTGATATGAGGACCACTAACATCTAATTTGTTAAGTAATGAATGGAGTTATATAGGGGTGATAGTTATAACTTGCTTTCCTATACGACATGTTGATGGCTGAAACTTGTTATGGACATATATAAATAGACATTTCTTTTGTAGAAGGTACTACTAGTCGAAAATTTGGAGTGGCCGATGAAAAATTATTATGTTTAGATGATTGTAATTAATTCAATTAGGCTAAGTAGTGGAGTGACCGAGTTCCTTTTCTCTGTGAAAGCCTGCGATTATCTCCTCTTGTTGCTGTATTTGGTTGTATGAAGTTAATAGATTGAACAAGACTAGCAAGATGATAGATTTATATTGGAATGAAGCTAAACTTATCTGGTTCATGGCAGCTCAGTTTTAGAAGAGGAGGATGAGCGAGGAGTTGCTCACATAGTTGAGCATCTTGCTTTTAGTGCTACTACAAATTACACAAATCATGACATTGTCAAGTTTTTAGAAAGTATTGGAGCAGAATTTGGTGCTTGTCAGAATGCAGTAACGTCTGCTGATGAGACTGTATATGAGTTATTTGTTCCTATTGACAGGCCTGAACTATTATCTCAGGCCATTGCTGTCTTGGCAGAATTCAGTACAGAGGTATGAACTAAATCCTGGCCGTGTTATCTTTATGTTGTCCAATTCTTTACTATTAGAGTATTATCTGTGCAATGTAGGTACGAGTCTCGAAAGATGATTTGAAAAAAGAAAGAGGAGCTGTAATGGAAGAGTTCCGAGGTAACAGAAATGCTACTGGAAGAATGCAGGATGCCCATTGGATCTTGATGATGGAGGGTTCAAAGGTTCTGCTCTTGATTCAGTTCTCTCTCTTTTTTTTTTTTTGGCTTGTTTCAGGATTCAAACTTTTTAGATTCTCATTGTATGTTCAGTTATTAGTTATCATATTGATAGATTACTGAGGCTCTTCTTTGAGATATTATTCTTACAGCAAATTCAACTTTCTTATCTTCACAGCCTTAAGTGATGAGGTATTTTTAATTTGTGGCCAGTCATTTTTTCTATAGGATTTTTAAGTGGTTTTGTCTTTTGACTAATACGAATAATAAAAGATTGTAGTAATATTTGTATATTGTTTGTGATGACATGGTGCACTGCTATAAACGGAGGACATCAGATGTGTAGACTAGGAAAGAAAGGAGTGGGATACTGGAGGATTCTCATTTTGTTATTTGACATCAGAGTTTTATTTTGAATGTAAATGGCAGGGATTAAGGATCTTACACTGGCTATAAATGAAAGCAAAATTGTCTAATCTGGTTCTTTAAGCAGAGGCTTATCAAATAATGCTATGAATGTGTTGTTTTGGTTTATGGCACCAATTTTAATTTCAGGCTTTTTTATTATTTTGATCTCATTTTCAGTATGCTGAGCGCTTACCCATTGGATTAGAGAAGGTAATTAAGACGGTTTCTTCTGAGACTGTGAAACAATTTTATCAAAAGTGGTACCATTTACATTACATGGCAGTGATAGCAGTTGGAGATTTTCCTGATACAAAGGTTTGTGATTTTTGCCTGAAAATATCCTTTCTTATTTAAAAATATGATCTAGTTGTCATGATTTGTAATCTCTCTCTCTTGCTTCTCGCCACAGAGTGTAGTCGAGCTGATAAAGATTCACTTCGGGCAGAAAAATTCAGTGACTGATCAGCCAGTTATACCCATATTTCGAGTTCCTTCTCATGAGGAGCCACGATTTTCTTGTTTTACTGAATCTGAGGCTGCTGGGGTTAGTATGATGTTGATTATGCATATTATTTTATACCTTAAACAACATATGAAAGTGTGTGAACTCACACAAAAATTGCCTATTCTAACATTATCATTTTTCAATTACACTTGTACCAGTCGGCAGTAATGATTAGCTATAAGATGCCAGTGAACGAGCTGAAGACTGTGAAGGATTATAAGGAAATGCTCACAGAGTCTATGTTCTTTCATGCTCTAAATCAGAGGCTTTTCAAGTTATCTCGCAGAAAGGATCCCCCCTTTTTTTCATGCTCAACCACTGCAGATGATCTAGTTCGCCCATTAAAAGCTTATATTATGTCTGCATCCTGCAAAGAAAGAGGGACTTTGGAGGCCCTAGAATCAATGCTCATTGAGGTGTGTTATTCACTTTGCTTGCCTCTCCTTCTCTTTCTCTCTCATATTAGTTGCTAACAATTTTGTATCAGGTTGCAAGAGTGCGACTACATGGGTTTTCTGAACGTGAAGTGTCTGTAGTGCGAGCTTTATTGATGTCCGAAATTGAATCTGCCTACCTAGAACGTGATCAAATGCAATCAACAAGCTTGCGAGATGAATGTTTACAAGTATATTTGTTGATTTCCTTAATTGACCAACTATTTGATACATAAATTTCATTGAATCTGCCATTAAATTGCATTCCATTTTGCAGCATTTTCTCTGCAATGAACCCATTATTGGGATTGAGTATGAGGCTCAACTCCAGAAAACCATTCTACCTCGTGAGAACATATTATTACCTTTTTAAACATACTATTTTCAGGTATAATGTGATGAACCAAGTATGATGACGTGTAATTGCCTTTATGTGTATAGATATATTGGCCTTAGAAGTGTCCAAATATTCGGAGAAGTTGCGAACATCATGCAGTTGCGTCATAAAGACAATTGAACCTCGAACTTTTGCAACAATTGATGATCTGAAAAATGTTGTATTGAATATCAATGCTATTGAGGAGGAAAAGAGAATTTCTCCTTGGGATGATGAAAACATACCAGAAGAAATTGTTAGTGCAAAGCCAAATCCTGGGTAAAGTTGGGTTCTGTTCTGCATTTATTATTTGTTTTATATTCTGCAACATACTTACCCTATGTTGGTTTCTCTTCCTGGCCTTTTACAAGTGAAAATAAGGTTGCGTGTCCAGAATAAAAAGTTCTAGGCAGTATAGATTGTGATTTGTGAAATCTATTGGATTGTTTGTTTCTAACCTGATGTGAGATTCTTCTTCCTCTTAGTCTGGGTAGGTTCAAGTGTGACTCTAAAGAAATAAACTTTGGGTATCTGACCTTTTACAGAAATCTCTTAGCCTATAGTAGTCTAACTTATTGCCTAAAACTTTTTGCAATTTGTATTTTTGTACTAGTACGCTCTGTTTTTTTATAACAAAATGTTCAGTTCCTTGGTTGACTTGGTACATAGTCCAACTTAGTTGTATAATTTGTTTTTGTTGGATAAGGATAATCAATTGTTTCTTCCTCAGGAATTGCTTTTGTATAGTTATGTGGGTTCTTTTCCAACCAGTTCTCTTGTTTACTTGTTGTTTAGAAACCAACGGTTGTCCTGTTCCTGTTTGATTCTTATCTCATGTTTCCATGCTCCTAATGTAAGACTCTTATTATTATCTTTATTTCTTTTGATACTTGTACCTTTTACCATACTCTATCGGGTAAGCCTGCCCCTCCAGTTAACTTCACTGTTGTAAATCCAGGATCATCTCTTTCTATGAGGTGAGAGAGATGCTACTTGTTTGATTATGCTCAGAATAGATAAATAAATAAAAAAAGGAGAAAAAATGCCACTTGGCTATGTGTTTTACCTTATAATGGTGAAAAGTTATCCTGTTAATTATCGATATGATATTTATAATCATGTTAAACTGGAGTTAAATAGTGTCAGTGATAAGGCCTAGCACGTGTCTTGCCAAATTCTCTCTTAATATCGTAATAATCCCATTTTAGGTTATGGATGATAGTCTCAGCTAACGCATGTGCATGAACTTATCTTTCCCCTTTGGTTCAACTAACTTTCTTTTGTTTTTAATTGAATTCAATTAGTTTAAATAGTTCTTTCTGCATTTATTTATTGCTCAGATAATTCTTGTTTGCTAGAACTCTGTCTGCATGATTTAATTAATTGTGTTATTTGTTTACATAACTAAGCTTGGTCAAATAATTTTCTTCAGGAATATTGTGCAGCAGTTTGAATATCAGAGTATTGGAGCTACTGAGTTGATTTTATCAAATGGGATGAGAGTTTGCTACAAATGCACCGACTTCCTTGATGACCAGGTCCGATGCCATGCAATTTTGCAATAATAGTCAGTTCATGACATTTTGTGAAACACATAGCTCTAATCAATCTGACTATTCAGCAGGTTCTTTTTACGGGTTTTTCATATGGGGCTTTATCTGAACTCCCAGAAAGTGAGTATTTTTCATGCTCAATGGCTGCAACCATTGCTGTAGAAATTGGTGTGTTTGGTTACAAACCATCAGTGCTAATGGATATGCTTGCGGGAAAGAGAGTTGAAGTTGGTACAAAGCTTGGAGCATACATGAGAACCTTTTCTGGTGATTGTTCACCCTCAGACCTGGAAACTGCCTTGCAGGTCTGATAGACTAATATAAAATATAGTTGCATATATTAATTTAGTATGAGGTTTTTACATGCTAATATAAAAACTAGTCACATGTATAAATTTAGTATTTTGTTTATCTAAATATTTACGAATTGCAAAATGCTTTGGAATCTTTTATTGGAAATGTTTGTGTTTTATCTGTCCTTTTTATTTTCGGTGTGAGTGGAGGGCCCTATGCCCGGAAGTGAGGTGGGTAGGGGCAAATAATTTACCCAACAACATTTATTTCTTTCTTTCTTCTTCCTTCCCCCACCCCCCTCCCCCCCCTTTTTTTTTAATTACAAATTTTAAATGTGAAATATGTATTCAATATATAACATGATGGCCGAAAATAAACTTGCTCATGCTTCACATACACGAGTATTTATTGTTCACTTAATTTCCTTTAATTTTTTGTGTGAGCCTTTCTCAACCGAGTCCACTTGATAATTACCATTTAACCTTTTCTAACTTTACAGGGCTGCTGTCTTATTTAGTTTTTGACTTATTTTTTGATGTGGCTAATTTCACATCTCATCTAATATCCTTGAATCATAACTCCTCAGTGGTGACAGGTGGCATCATGATTAATTAGGAGGAACCAATTTTTTTTTCAATTTTTCCTATTGCTGCTGGATTTTCTTTCAAGGGTGCATGCGTTTTTACTCTGTTTATCTTTCCCAGTCCTATGGTCCTTATACCTATGCATTGCTTGATGCTTGTTCTATGTACATGTGGTTTCTTGACTGCATTCCAATGAAGTGTATTTAGTTGACAAATACTCAACTGAGCTCAGGACACATTATCTTAAATGTAGCAAAATCTTTGCTGTACTAATTTTTTGTGCCATGCTGGTTTACTTTGGTAATGGACTTACAAATGTGTTACATTTGCATAAAACTGTAGAAGCCACCTCCACTTTATTCATGTTTTCACGCTTAATTGAAAATGATGAGATGCCCTTGAGGAAAGCAGTTCATTCATGATTAAGATTCCCCAAGGCCAAGGTTATTACATCTGTTGCCATAATCAATCCCAGAGTCTGGGTTTTGATTCTCCACCTTGCCCTTGCAAGCTTATTTTATCTGACTGTCAACATCCTATTTGGATCACCCAAATTGACTTTGTTTTAAATTTGTATTATACTTTGCAGTGTTTTATTCCATTTTTTTTAAAGATCTTCTTATCGTGCTGCGACTGTGAGGGTGTCTTCACCTATTTTAATCCTTATTCTTCTGGCAGCTTGTGTATCAACTATTCACAACTAATGTAACACCAGGAGAAGAAGAAGTTAAAATAGTGATGCAAATGGCAGAAGAAGCAGTTCATGCTCAAGAAAGGGATCCATACACTGCATTTGCAAACCGGGTGAAGGAACTCAACTATGGGAATTCCTACTTTTTTAAGGTATATCTCATTTCTGGTTTAAAGCTCATTGATATTTTTATGATGGGTTTTTGCTTCTAACTTGGGCCTAATTTCTGAGTATGCAGCCTATTCGAATAAGTGATCTTCAAAAAGTTGATCCAATTAAAGCTTGTGAATATTTCAACAACTGTTTCAAGGATCCATCAACTTTTACTGTTGTGATTGTTGGCAACATTGATCCTACAATTGCACTTCCTTTGGTACTGCAGTATTTGGTAAGTTGAAATTCCTGCTATAGCATCAATACTCAGAGGTTATAAAGATTATGTCAACTGGAGTTCTGATTTTCCTTGCAGGGTGGTATACCAAAGCCTCCTGAGCCTATTCTTCATTTTGATCGTGATAAACTTAAAGGCTTACCGTTTAAATTTCCCACGACTGTGATTAGGTTTGTAATACTTATCTTTGATGGTTGGACATTATTTCATCATCATGCAGGAGTTTTCAAATATGGTTAGTTATGCAACTTTGATTAAACCTGCTGCTCGATTAATTATTCTTGATTTAAAAAAGCCTCATTTTAAGCACGCAACTGTTCATTCCCTTTCTCTTTTTCACTATCTCCATCTTTCTTGTGCATACATGTGTGCTCAACTGATTGCCAACTTCTCTTTTGTTATCCTTCTCCCTAATGGCAGCTCGAGAGTACTCCCCACTTTTTGGCCCTTGAGATGTTGGAATTTTTTTCGTCTACTATCTGACAGTTTTATTTGTGGTTAGCTGAATGTTGAAATCTATATGCCTCTAATGCATTGAATATACTTGCAGAGAAGTGGTTCGGAGCCCCATGGTTGAAGCACAATGTTCGGTCCAGATATGCTTTCCTGTTGAGCTGAAGAATGGAACAATGGTTTGTGGCTCTCTTTGATGTATCTATTAAATCATGTAATTTAACATCCCGATACCTCCCTAGATTCCATTTACTGATGATTAATGATGAGTATTTCCATTGGAAAAATTGCAGGTAGAAGAGATTCATTATGTTGGCTTCCTGAGCAAATTTCTTGAAACAAAGATGATGCAGGTTCTCCGTTTCAAGCTTGGGCAGGTGTGCACATGTCCCATTTATATTATTCCCATTATTGTGATTTCTTTGGCCTAAATTTTATTTAATCTCCTCCTTTTGTCAGATTTATTCTGCTGGTGTTTCAGTATTACTTGGTGGTAATAAGCATTCAAGATCTGGTGATATCCGTGGTGATATCAGCATATATTTTTCTTGTGATCCAGAAATCTCGTCAAAGCTGGTACGTCTTGTATGCATTTTCATTTGTAAGTTTATGCAAGGGTGTTGATTGGCCTATCAGCTCTCATGATCAACTATATAATATTTTTTGACAGGTTGATCTTGCCTTGGATGAGATATTGCATCTTCAAGAGGAAGGGCCATCAGATCAGGATGTTTCAACTATACTTGAACTTGAGCAAAGAGCCCATGAAAATGGATTGCAGGTTAATTTTCCTTTTATTATGTATCTACTGGTGGCCCTTTTGGTTGCCTAGTGATGAAGGAGAAACACATAAAAAATCTTACACCCTGCATCTGAACTTCGTGTAGTAGTTGAATATACGTCACTGTTAGTTTGACTGATACTTCTGTTCTATTAATTTCTGTTGCTGACTGCTGGTGCTCTTTCAGGAGAACTACCATTGGCTGGATAGAATTTTATGCAGCTACCAATCAAGAATATACTCTGGAAATGTTGGTGCTACATTTGAGGTGAGTAGTTATTACTTAATTTTTCTAGCATGTGTAGACTGTTGTTTGTTTTCATTTCGTCTTTGCATGTTTGTCGCCCGTTGTAAATGTTGTGTCTAACCTGGAGGATAATTCCTTTTAGCGAGGTCTGAAACTGCAAAATTATGCACATGGCTCATCATAAATCTTTGAAGAGAAGGCTTGCATTTATTATTTTCTGTTAATACCCAGAATTGTGACCTTTATTTTGGTTCATTGGATTTGAGATTGGAGAGTATTGTTGAACTCCATGATCTATATTGTTTGGAAGCTAGGAGGATATAAATTAATATCCCAGATAGGTGCTTTTAAAGGAGTTCAAACCTTGTCTCTTGCTGGAGTGTATGGTCTTGCCAACTCTACCCATCTGTTAGGGGTGCCTAAACACTATTGTGGAGCTCTTTCCTAATATTTAAACTTTTGAGTTTAATGATTACTAACTTGGTATCAAAGCCTTGTTTTATCAAGAATGTCTACTTTGGTCGCCCCAGCCCTGTGAGATTGTAATAGAATGTGTTTTGCATAATTTGGTGTTCATATTTGGGCTAGAGCTACGTGGCAAGCTTGTTGATCTTGCATGTGGGGTTGTGTTTAAAGTGTTTAAACATGTTAGGTACTTTCACAACAGGTGAAGCGTTTGGGTCTAACGGTTACTAACATGTTAAGCGTTTATTGTTTCAAATGAGAACTTAATGCTTTTGCCCCCTGAAATACAACATAGAATTGAGGTCGAGTCTTGAAGTTTGATATTAGTACATATTTGATATTTCAACATAATGTCTTTTGTCTTCTTTTACCTAATATCGTAATAACATTCTTATCTGTGTTTTACATGGCTTAAGAGTTAATCTTACTCTATTCTTTAACATAAGCTAGTGTTTTTTATAGATATTTCTGTAATATGAAGATAGTTCCATATGAGATTTGTAGTGGCAGTAAACATTGTAGTTATACAATTGCTATTGCAAATTAACCTTACTGTCTTGAGAATTTTCTTATTTTAAATTTTTGTAAGAAACGGAAGGTTTAATAAAAGTAAAGTAGTGACGAATTCAAAAGCAGAAATCTCTCTCTCTCTCTCTCTCTCTCTGTCTATATATATATATATATGTATGCAACAGTAGTACTAGTGTCAGACTATACCACTCCTAAAAGTATAAACAGCCCCAAATAATAAATATCTTATACCCCAAAATGTTCCAAAAATACTATCACACAAAACCAAGGCCATAGGCCCTTCCCAGTTAAGATGGATCTGAAGAAAAGGAAGTATCCTTAAACTCTTTGGTCACTGATGTCACAGAAGCCAAAAATGAAGTCCTTCTCACCTGATTGCAGTATGTACTCTCTCTTTATCTTGATAAATGCGACTGTCTATTTCTGGGAGATTTGCAAACCCCCTCTAAGTTTTGACCTCTTTTCAGGAACAAGAGGGCTGTTTTGATTTTAGGTAAAAACCCCCACAAGAGCTAAAATAGCACACCTCCACGAAAGTTTAATTTTTTTTTTTCCTCCCCTAACAGTCTAACACGATATTTGCCAAGACAAGGGCACTACATGATTTCGGGATTGTCGAAATAATTCCACCACATTTGCACATCACACATCAATAATGCAAATGAGCCATTGAAGGAACGTTGAGGTATGAGATCTCTGGTATTGATATTGCCTTGTATCATGGCCCGTGCCAAAAATTAAATGTTAGGAGAGACTTTGGCCTTCCAAATTGATTTTTGAGTGTGGAAGGAAGTATTTGACGGATCGTCGTCTACAATATCCTAATGACAGGATTTGCAAATGGCAGTTGTCTTCATTTAACATTAATGATAGAAAGAAGAAAAAGCAGAGACAGCTTGAGCATTGCAACTACATATAATCGGGTTTTATTTTTTCAAAACTTTGGCATAGGCAACATCACTCACATGTCCCACCAAAAGCAACCGTCTTATTGATTTTCTGTTTTTGGTTTACACCATCTGATTGATTTAAGTAGCTATAAAAATATTTACCTTTTCTTCTTTAATTCAGTAATTAGCAGACTTTGATTTTTTCCTGATGCAGATTCAAGATGAAGCGAGAACCAGAGTTAGAAAATTACTGACACCATCAACTTTACAGTCAGCATTACAAAGGATATTGCCTTATCCTTGCAAAAAACAGTACACAGTAGTGATTCTCATGCCCCAGACACCTCGATTTAAGTTGCTGAGAGCCTGGTTTCAATCTACTCAGATCAGATATCACAGAGATTCAAAGGTTTGTGTCTGTTTTGTAATTATCCTTTATCTAGCACTTGTTTGACCGACACACTTTAACATTCCAGTAATAATTCTCCAACTTTGTTGTACAACCTCAACAAATTTTGTGCAACTGCAATCTTCATTCAATTTTCTTGTTATTAAGTTTTGAATATTCTTTATTATTATTTTCTTTATGAATGTATATGATGCAGTAATTTTGTTTGTTGTGACAGATTTTGGCAGGCATCGCTGGCTTGACTGTTGTTGCTATTAGTTTGTGGAGATATTCAAGGAGACAAGTGAAATCGTAGGAGGCTTATATACAACAGGTCTTACTATACTTCTGACTTCCAACAGAAGGGAGAATGGATTGCTACTTATTTTCTTGACAGATAGAAGACATATTAGCTCCCAAGCGAATTCAATTTTAGACGCCAACAACTATTTCAAACAAGGGTTTCGCACATTGTTATACACTAATTCTTCAGTATTTGTGTATTCTTTTGAAAGAAGAAAAACAGTGTATCGTTTGTGTTGAAACGTATATGAATTACTTCACCGTGGATATTATAGTTGTAATGAAGGAACTATTTCAATAAAAAGCACGTAACGAAGGCACTATTTCAAAAAACAAAAGCTAACGAAGGCGCAAAAAAAAAGACTTCAAACTGGAAACACAAGTGGAATTGTCGTATTCACTTGCCTTAAAGTAATCAACATGTCGAAAATACCAATTACAATAGTGGTTGTCAAACTACATTGCAAACGATTGTATCGGTTTCTGTATCACTGCAAGCATTTAGCATGTACTATTCGACCTTCTAGTGACCTATGTAGATTCCCTTTTGATTCCCTGGCCACTTTAAAGTAGACAGTTCCTCTATACATCCAATCGTTTGTCTCACTACTGAAATACTCGTCAAAGGGCTCCATACACAGTGGACAGGCTTTCTGATCCTCATCCGCAATAACTGCTTCCTCAGGTTTCTTCTCTTTAACAAAATTAGTTGTGAAGAACACAGGAGCTTTATCCAGTCCTACAGCCTCAGCAGCAGTGAGCCACAAATCTGACGTCAGAAAGAATTTCCGAGATTTCATTTTCTTAGGCTTGTGCTTATTACGCATAGCGTCGAGGTTCTTCTTTATGTGGCGATCCATATGCAGGCGGTACTGCTCTTCTTGACTCTTAAACCTCATCCCGCATCTAGTGCATTGTTTCGGAAGATCAGCATACAATGCCCTTATCGCAGACTCATGACGAATTTTAAGCTTCGCTTGATCGAACTCTAGTCCGATAGAATCCTGAGCAGATGTTTGTTCTTTTGCCGGCGAGATCAAGCTGTTGAGAAGAGAGCTGACTGCTTCGGATTGCGAAATACTCGACTGTGATGGCGGTTGGTTAGGCAATGAGCTGAGTCCATTCGAGAGAAGGGAGCTAATCAAATCAGAATGTGAAGTACCCACAAGTTGTTGATTAGATGTTGCATGTGATGATGAAGGAGGATGGAAAACTGGAGCTTGAAGAGGCAAGGCAGCATTAGGGTTATGACTTGGCATGCAAGGTACCGGAATGGCTCCATTGGGGTTATGAGCTAGCATGCAAGATACCGGCAAGGCTCCATTAGGGTTACGAGTTGGCATGCAAGGGAACGGATATGACCTAACCGGAAGCATGGAAGGGGCTTGGTATTGCTGAACAGGTACTGAATAAGGCTTGTAACAATTGTTACTAGTGAAAGACATTGAAGCTTGATTAATGGGTGTTATGGCTAAGTTAACCGGTTCGAATTGAGTGGGTCTCGTTCGTTTCTGTGGCGGTAAATCATCAATGAAGCACCTTCTTCTCTTGGCGACGTTAAAGTTGTGAGAAGACTGATGATGGTGGTTGAGGTATTCCATTGCAGAGATTATGTAAACAAATTTCTTGAATTAGAGAGCTCTACTTACTTGAATTTGACAGCAACTTTCTTGAATTCAACCAGAGTGATGATGCTTTGTCAGAACACTCGCTCTTTGTATATACATAGACAGCTGGATAGAACGGTAAAATAAACGCGAAGTTTCGCGTTTCCTTTTCCGAATGGTAGTATCGTAGTAGGATTATATTTAACAAATTACAAATCCTGGTCTTGTAAGGTTTTTGACTTGGAAAGGGTAAATTTGGAAACCTGAGCTTGATTGACCCCAAAACCCGAACTGACCCAATTTGCTCTAAATGATAAGATAAAATCGGGTTATATGAACCAGATCAAATTAGACCCGACCCGACCCGACATGCGTAACAAAACCCTGTCTTTTCCACTCCCTCGCCTAGTCACCTGACTCACTGGCCTGCCTCTAATTCTACTTTCCGATTCCATCGTCACTATCGTCTTTCTTGCGTTCTCTTGTTGCCGCTCCTCATTAAACCTAAAAAAACGCGGGTACTATTTGATTATGAAAGCCAATGCTATATCTCAAGTTAGTTCTGTGATTGTGTAATAAATTATTTGATTGTCTTCTTTCTTAATCGTGTATTAAAAAAATTATTTTTGAAGATCATTTTTATATATTTTTCTCAAACTATATTGTTAACTCTAGTAATGTATTTTTATCTGTCAATGTTGTTGTTGATTGAGGTGTTGAATATCCCAAAATGATTGGAGTGTCGGTTAGTAAATAGACTAGCCGTTTATGCATTTTGAGAGTGAACGATTGGTTTGAAGGATACCTTGTATTTGTGCTTTGATAGGCATGATTTAACACAGATTGTATATTCATACTCTAGGCATGTGGTTTCTTTTATTTCTGGTTCATCTAGTGGTAGCAGACATGGTAGATTCTTTTGCGCTTTATGAAATTTTGATACAATTCTTCTGCAGGCATTTGCTATATAGGCTATTCAGTGTATACAATACTCTGCATTCAGATCCAAACATCAGGGTTAGTACTTATGGAAATGCAAAACTGAATTACCGTTAACTTTAACTTTCATTTTTCCACTGGCTTATTGTCATGCTAAATTTATGTTTTTAAATTGCTTTTGGCCTATCCAACAAGTTTGGTCTAGAATTAGGGATTCAGATATCAGAAATAGATAGAATTTTTTGAAGTAATAACATCTTAAAAATGAGAATAGTAAGAGTCATCTGTACTGGTATAGGATGGGTTGTACTTAGATGTTCAGTGATGCAATTAGGTTTGGGCAATTAGTCACGATTCTGTTTGTTACATCAAAATGCAATAGGTTCAACCAAATGAGCGCTGTGTTTACTGTACGCTTTAGTTGAGATTTAAAAAAAGGAAAAAAAAAAAAAAAGATAAAGATAAAGATTGTCCTCATTTTGTTGCGATTGTTCTGTTGTTCATTGTTGTCATAATAATTCATTTTGTAGAACCCAAAAAAATGGAGCTTATATCTTTTGCTTGCATTTCTTGGCATGTTTTGTTAGTCAACTTTTCACTTTCTTATGTATTAGCACTATTACATGACAATACATTTCATTGTCTTATGAACCGTTGGAGCGAACTTAAACAAACCGGTCTAATTTGGTTAAATATATTAGATCAGTTCACATTTACTAGAACTGGTCCAATTTGAACTTGGATCAATTCAATCCAAATGTAAATTAATTTAATAAATACCTACCCCCAGAACAAAATGTTCCTACTGGTTGCTTAAAATATCGAAAGTGCCACTAATATGACAAAACCATTTTACCCCAGCGTGTGAGCCTTGTCAGTTTTGCACATTAGAGAGAAAGAGAGATGGGAAGGAGAATACTAAATGAAGCATTGAGAAAAATAGTGAATGCAGAGAGGAGGAACAAAGCAACAGTTGAACTGCAACCAATCTCAACTGTCATGTCTTCTTTTCTCAATATCATGAAATATCGAGGTAACCCTAATTTTTTATATATAATTTTAAACACCTATATATATGTGTGTGTGTTTAAGTACCAGATTTCAGTCTATATTCATCACTTTAAAATTAATAAATTTGGACTTATATATGGTGTCAATGAGAGTAGTCATCGTAGTATTGTGGTAATTATAATTTCTTGCATTTTTCAATGAATTATGCGTACCGGTTTGTAGTGCAAGTATCATTTCCATTCTAAATTAGTGTTGTGTTTTGTGACCCACGATTGTCTCTCATTTTTCTGATATGGGAATTGTGTCAAGATTGGATTGGGACGCACACATTTCTTGTTTGGGAATTCAGTGAGGTAGCTAATGAGAAGGGAGAGATGTAAAAGTAGGTTCAGGTTGTGATAGAGCTATAGTTAATGTTCACCCTATCCCATGATTTGCTCTTTTATTTTGGCAATATTCTTCTTCTTGTATTGTTGATCAAGGGGTGTATATAAATTTTGAACTCAATTTTTATCTATACACATATATAAGCTGTCATGGAGTCTCTTTGCAGCAAAATGGAAATTATATGAAATTTATAGGATAACTGATACAAATCTGCACATTTAGTATAGTTTTACACTTTTATGCTTGTTGGTCAGTCTTTAATTGTGTCCATGCAACAAATAGGTGTAGCATTTTGTCACATATGTGTTATATTTATCTATGAATAACTTTTTCAAACATCTCTGTGTGATGTCACACTGTTTTTGAATAGCTTCTATGAACGTACTTGATTAATGTCTCAACTGAAAGCTGAATTGCTACAGAATATTTTTAAAAACTCTATGTGAACCCCCATCAATTTAAGTTGTTTAAGGTAAGGATGCAGCTTGATTTTGTAAGGAGGATTATTACTTTCAACTGAAATTGGATTTTGGACAAAATAAGCTGCTTAATCCCTTGTTTTATGGAAGGGGTATAGTGTGCACATTCTTGAAATTTTTATATCGTTCAATAAAGCAGTGGTGATTTCTTACCGCATCTGGTTCTTCTTCAAATCACCTGAGATTACAGAAATTTATTGGGTTTCTTTCATCTTCTAAATTTTCTGTTTAAAACAAATTTATATGTTTCAGAGTCATTTGCAGTTCTTTCAATAAAAAATTATCGTATTTTGTGTTTCTGCTTGTTGGAAGTTCTAATAATAAATGCTTGAGCAGTTGTTTTGAAAATAAGGTGGCTAGGTCTTATGATTCCTTTGAATTTGTATATTATCTTTGCCAAGCAGGCGTGCTTTTAGTCAACATTCCAAAGTGCATACCGTTAGTGATGTTTAAGATGCTTGGGATTTCGTTGTTCTATTGGTGCTCGATTACAAGAAGTATGGAGAAAAAAAAAAAGAAGAAGAAATGTTTGTGACGAACATGGATCATCTTGAATGCCATGAACTGCATAATCAAAACAATGGATAAATTAATACTCCATGGATTCTCTCATTTGAAGCCTTTCACAGATGGTGGTCTGAAACAGTGTCAGCGGCACAGAGAGGAGACAATTCTTATCTTGGGAATCTTTGAACTTTTTTGTAATAACTTGATTCTTGAAATAATTGCAACCTACTTAACAATAAATTTCATTAATCTAGAGTTATATAGCAGATTTGAATTGTCTGGTTGGACTAATGTGTTGTAAGCAGTTAATTAGTACCTTTGTGTTTTGGTGATTGAATTAAGATTCTGGGTGTATTATTTATTACATACTCAAATCCTTTTACAAATGTCTGATGGGTTGCAATTTTATTGGTTATAGGAGTCAGTCACAAATATTTCCTCTCATCTGTCTGCGTCCCTGTGTCTATTCAGTATGCATGTCCATCAAGTTCTTTAGTGGAATTTTAGCATCATATTAGGAAATTACTTTGACCATCTATTCTTGACAAATAAAGTTTTAAGCATATATATACATGTAGCAGTGTGAAGTTCTTGCATGTTTTGTTTGTAAATCATTCTATTTGTTCTTCTAGCTGGTGCTGTAAAATCATATCTTTGAAGTTTCAGACTATTGTCAAATCTGTTGTAACTTGTAGTTTTATGAAGTTTACCCTCTCATTATTGATTATATGTTTGTTCTTCGTTGAAATATTAAAGGCTATATCAAGAATTTTCAAGTTTATGATCCACATAGGGTGGGAAGGATAACAGTTGAACTACAAGGCAGAGTCAATGATTGCCGCGCTCTTACTTACAGGCAGGATATTAAAGCAAGGGATATTGATGGATATGTAACACGTACTCTACCAACCAGGCAGGTTTGTTCCAATTCCTCTTGAATTTCTTATTACTTCTTTGCCCTTATGGTTGGGAGGCTTCACTGGGAAGAAGGCCTGTGTGCCAGGTGCTATGCGGTAGTAATGTGACATTGTAATATTCTGGAACTTATTTTGTTCTCTTCCTCCAATTTATATGAATGCAGTGGGGTTATGTTGTGATAACAACTCCGGATGGTGTTTTGGATCATGAAGAAGCCCTCAGACGAAATGTGGGTGGTCAGGTTCTGGGTTATTTTCATTAAATATCCTTGTCTGTCTTAACAGTTTCAGATAGGAAGAAGGGAATTGCTCTTTTACATGGTTGTGGCCTGCCTTCATTATCAAGAATATGTTAGAATTTCAATTTCTATCCGGATCTTGTATCAAGTTTTTTCTTTTATAGTAAGGTTTTGTATCAATTATGGAACAAGTCAAATGGTAACATGACATTGATTTACCTTGTCTTAATAATTTTTGCTGGATTACATGAGAAATGTAGGAAACCGTTTTGAGCATGTTTCATTTTAAAGTTGTCTATTATAAAATTAGAGCCTTTGCAGTACATACTTTTATATTGGCTTCTCTTGGTTTTTTTATTTTATTTTTATTTTTTTATTAATAAATCTCAGTTATTTTGGAAAGAAAAGACTGATAACTTGCTTGAGCGTCAAGCTTAAAATGATATTATTAAATTCATTTCATAAGAGAGGGAGACAGTAACCGGTTGTCAATATACATTTATATAATCTTTACATGCAGTAGTGGATGATCGTGAGCTGGTAGAGCCTCAGACTCTTCTGATGAACTCCAGCTCTTTTGATGATTGGCAATCCTATCTCAAAGGACTCACGATTCAAATCAATGCCTTCAAATTCATTGCTTTGGTTATAAGAAAACCTGCTTTGTTTATACATTCAAATTATCTACTGCATTAGAAACCATTTCTTAAAAGCCACCAAATGGAAGAAATATATTCTATTTCACTTATATGGAATTTCAGCATTTGTCAATAAATTTTAATCATAATTAAAAAAAAAAAACTCCAATTATTAATTTCTAAATGGTTTTCCAGGAATTATACTCTGCTGAAAAAGTAAATGTAAGTTAAGTAGAAACAGGGCCTTGGATGGCCAGCAGCAACATCCCTTAGCTCCTTGAGAGGCTCTGGTTCTCGTGGATACACACTTGTTTCCTGGATATACTGCCATGCACACATTATTAGATCATCACATTAATAATTCAAGCCCCCCAAAATGAGCAAAAGATCAAAACACAGAAATTAACATAGAGGGTTGGCGGATGGTACCCTGTATAACTCTTCGCTTTTCAATAATCCCTTTGAAACGCTTCCTGCATCTTTTGTGTTGTTTTCCATTGCTTCACACAACGCACGTTGGTCGACGCTCTCCAAAGACTTGACAATTTTCTTTTTCTTCTTGTTATTGTATGGGAATTTTCTTCTAGATTTAGTGAGATATAGGTACGCATTTTCTTTTAATTAATACGTGCATTTAAATTTGAAATACCAACCTTCTTATCATTATTCAATTCAGTTATGTACAAAATCTCCATAGTTATTAAATAGTTAAGCTTTTTTTTTTAATTTTTATCCATAATAGCATTACAATTCAATGACCATCAATGCACTTTATATTCATACTGATTCAATATAATAATATAACCATTATCAATTCATTGGCCTTGAGATCACAATTTCCGCAAAATATGGAAATTAGACTGTTTTGTGATCTGTAGCGATTGTGTGATATGTAACCGTCAATAGATGACAATTTGAGACAAGATTGCACTTATCTATTTACATTGCATATAACAAGTAATCGCACAACACCTCCTTAAGAGCATCTCCTATACTCTTATGGATTGTATTTTTAAAAACATGTCGTGTCATCAATGTTAAGATATTTTCTTCCTAGTATAAATATCATTTAATGAATAAATAAATTGAAAAATGTTTCCATATAATGCCTCAATGTATTTTCATTTAATGTTTTTATATTTTTCATTTAATGCTTCATTTTTTTTTTTACTTTTATTAGTTTTGAAAATTAGAATTAAATAATGATTGATTTGCTGACATTGCTATGTAACATATTCTTTGAAAATAAATAGTTATGTTAACAATGTCTTTTTTTTTTTTTTTATGTTCACCTCAGCTTGACATTAATGAATAATAATTATATTGGAGAAATTTATTTTAACTCAATATTTATTTATCATATGTGATATGTAATTTTTTTTTCATAATCCATGAGAGTATTAGAAATACTCTAAGCATGCTTGTATTCACGTAGAAACAAGATTCCCTTTTCATTACAAGTTGTTAGTCAAATTCTGTTAAATGTAACAATTGACTATAATGTTTTATTGAATGACAATAACACCTTTAATGCCTAAAAAAGAAGATGAATCTCCGTCATTCATCTATGGATGGTGAGATCAAATTAATAAAAAAAAACGAATTTTTTTAAAAAAAAATTAATGATAAAATATATTAATAATTTGTTTTAAAAAACATTATGAGATTTTCACTATTCATTATATTGCTGGATAATGGAGATCATTTTAAGAAAAACCAAAAGAAATGAAAAAGAAATATATATATATATAGATATAGATATAGATATAGATATATATATATATACATTTTCTTTTAAGGTGACTATCCAGTTAATTAATGGACAGTGGAGATTGGATCTCAACCTCTAATTGAACCACCCAAAATCATCATCCAAACATATGACTATCTTCATCCCACCATCATCAACATTAACCATCATCACAATCTTCAACCTTCTATATCAACCCATCATTATCAACATCCACATCAACCCACCATCATTGCTTCCAACCTCCAGTTGCATAAGGTTTTCATCACCAACTTCTGTTCTCGAAGATGAAAACCCGATTTGGGTTGAGTTTTCAGTGATAAAAACCTAGAGATTCCGAGTTTCCATTGTTAGAGACCTAGAGATTGAAAGTTTTGTGTGTTTGTGCTGACCCAAAGATTGGATCCTCCATCATTATGTGTTAGTGTTGACCCAATCATCCATGATGTTTTGATGATTTATTAATTACAAATGAGCTTGTTACATTATTTAAACAATATAGTTTGGGTGAATTTTTTGGTAGCATATATAATAATTCTAAAAATCATAAGATATTGTAATAATTAATATAATATGAACAATTTCTATACTATATCATTTGGGTAACATTTTTTGGTAACCTAATAATATTAGTATGTAAAAGATTTTATTCACTTACATTTTATAATAGTTTGATTTAACTAAGTTAATCCTGCCATGTCCATCACAGGTTTCTCGTTCTCATTGATTTATAATGCCAGTAAAACAGAAATAAGTAATAACAAAATTTATTAATAGTTTTACCATATCAATTCAATATTTCAATTGAAAATTTAAGAAAATACTGGATAAACAGGCTGCATGTTAGGGTAGAAAAGTCCAAAATTTTGCTCCACACCAGCAGGTTTCTGGTTCTCATTGAACAAGGCGAAAATAAACCCTTCTATGTAAGCACCGGGTCTTTTCGGGGTTCCCTTATTACCGGAGACGTGTTTGATGAAATTCTTGTTGTAAGTGGCTGCCAGCTCCGGAGTTGTAAATTGGCCATTGCCAGCAGAAGGCCAACCACTCTCCGAGACAACGACACCCACATTGGTTGCACCCTCTTTTTCCATTGCCCAGAAGAAAGCATCCACAATGGCATCAAACAAGTTGTCATAACTCAAGCTACCATCACTAACAATAGGTCCAGTTGCAGTGAATTGTGCATAATCCAAGCGCACGTTAACGGAATCACCCGCGTAGGCAAAATAAGGATAAACATTGATCAAAAGGGGTGATCCTTGTTGTGACAAAAATGTTAGAACACCTCTCAGAGTACTGCTGGCCTCTGGTGTGAATGCACCGCTTGAAGGCGGGTAAGAGGTTCCTAAAGTGGCCGAAGACACCACTGTTGAAACTTTTATACCAGCCTGACCCTTTGTTTCGAGGATGTTTTGCAGAGATTGCATCACTGGCAATATGTTCTGGGCATAGACTCCGGGGATGATTTCGTTACCTACAGCGATAACTGAGAATTCAACGTCGCTGAGGTAGGGCTCAATATATGTTGAAAACCATTGCGTGACTGCCACTGGGCTAGCTGCTAAGTTAGGCAAATCTTCATTTTTTATACCCACGATAACCTTGATACCACTTCCTCTTAGAGCATTGAGTGCATTCTGGTTGGGATCGAAAAGCCTTAGTTTCTCAATGCCATACTTTTTGTATAGGTTTATAACATCTGTTGAAGCTGGAAGATTGTCCCCTAGCATTCCATAGCAAACGCCAATGTTAATGGCTTCTGCAATCTGGATTTGGTTGTGAATAGCTGCTGCTATGGTCGCTACAAGAATGACTACTTGCCTGAACAAGCTCATCTTTTTTCCTGTCACTGCTCATATGTTATCATCACATGACATAATTATTTATAATTAACTAACTAGAAAATAATCTTCACATTTCAAAATTTATTTTAAATAGATTTAAAAAATATATAATCACAACAAAGTAGGGTACTCTAATTTCCATGTAACCTCTTATAACATTTATGTAATCTAATAACATATTGAGATATGAGAATTCAATCCTAGGTTATCCAAGCGCTACTGTAGAATTTTGTTTCATAGAGTTGTAAAATACTCATAACCAATATCAAAATAAAATAAATGTTTGCCCGTTGAACAAATGCTTTCTGTAACTTGAAATTTCAAGATTCGAAATGCTAAATTATATCATTTGACCTGAGAATCATTAGTATCATCATATAACACATTTATCTGAATTACTGTAGTTCAATATAACCAAAAAAAATGCTGTACGCAATAGCATTGCCATCACCCCATAACATAAGTTGACATAATGTGATATAGGTAGGATCTCTATAAAAAAAACTTTGATCTCCTCATGGGTATATAATAGCAGTATAACTTGAAAGTAAATAAATAAAAGAATCAAAGCCATAGATCTAGAAAATGTGGTCTTACTAGCACAATGCGCCAAGCTTTGATATGGTGAAATAGAAGAACTCTGTTTCATACTTATAGAGGCCGATATCAAGCAAATTTAGTCATAACTAAGCCTGGATTGGAACAATATAATATATGCCAATCCTGGGGCGATGACCTCTCTAATTTAAATATTATATTTCTTGTCATTACCATTTGAGTAATGATATATTATCCAAAATTTTGTTTAAATTTATTATCCAAATAATGTGACAAGCGTATGTGTAGTTGTTAGATGATAAATATATCATTTTAAAATTAATGTGATAGCCACAAATTAGCTTGCCACATCATTTGAGTAAAGTTTTTGGACAAATTTTTAGGAAGTATAACATTATTCTTATATATTTGTACCATTTTTGTATGAGTATTATATGGATGCTTGGTTATGATAGCTAAAATATATATAATAGTTGCCCCAAAGTGTATGACATTCCTTAACTAGATTTATTCCATAAATGAATGCAAATTAATTAAGTGAATCCTAACATATGGTCATATTTACAAAAGCATCATTTGGGTGACGATGAATGCAAATTAATTACTCGTAAGCTTACCATATCATTTGGGTAATGATAAATTTGGACAAATTTTCGAGTAATGTGGCATTGCTCAATTTACCCAAATTTATTACACAAATAATGTGACAAACTTATGTGTAATTGTTACATCATTGATATATCATCTAAAAATTAATATGGTAGTTACAAATCAACTTACCATATTATTTGAATAAATTTTTTGGAAGTATGATATTATTCTTATATATATATATATATATATATATACCATTTTTGTATGAGTATTATATGGATGCTTGGTTATGACAGCTAAAATATATATCAGAGCATCTCCAATGCTGGTGTGGATTGTAGAAAAATAAGATGTCACATAGGATTGTATAAAAAATGATGTCTCCAATGCAAATGTCAATCTACACTATCAAGCTGAGTTGGCAAAAAAAAAAAAATGGACATTGTGAAGGTGACTCTCTATTGATAGAGAGTCTGTTAGATAGTCATCTACTAGTTGACTCAGCAAATCATTAAATACAATTTCTTTTTTCTCTCTCTCAACTTACCTTTTCTTTTCTCCACCTCTAAATCTATCTCTCATCTTAAATGGAAGCATTGGAGAACATTTTATAATTTCAATGTCTATTAATTACTATTCAATGTCACCTAGAAAATAATTTCTTAAACATTGATGACATGACAATGGATTGTGAAAAATAATTCACATTTGCATTGAAGATGCTCTTATAGTTGCTCGAACGTGTATAACATTCATTTATGCCGCAAATGAATGCAAATTAATTAATTGAATCTAACATATGGTCATATTT
Organism: Dimocarpus longan; assembly: GCA_022984855.1. Lineage (NCBI taxonomy): Eukaryota > Viridiplantae > Streptophyta > Magnoliopsida > Sapindales > Sapindaceae > Dimocarpus > Dimocarpus longan. The sequence goes on along the minus strand of CM041012.1, from coordinate 45,214,589 downwards.
ATAAAAGCATTGATATCGTAAGCTGTACAATAAGTATTTCATGAGTACGTTAAGTGAAGGTTTGAGAGGGTGAAAGGGAGAGTAGGAGTTGAAGGTAGAGGGTGCGACAGCGTTGGGAATGAGCTGGGGTAGCACAATTGAGGTGGCGCATTGGTTGCGAGATTTCCTTTTAGAATTTGACATTATTTACTTTACTGCTTGATATTATTTTCTTTAATTGTTTGATAACATTATACAATATAATATAAAAGAACAAACACGTTCTAAAATAACTTGTCGAGTCAAGATATTTTAAAAATTAATCAACATTGTAAAAATCAAACAGAATTGAAAAAGGTTAAAAAGCTTCTTCCAACATATCTTGTAGAAGTGTATGCTACTCTCTTAGGCTACATTTGACATGCAGGGTTGAAATGAAATTAAATAGATTGGATTAAATTAAATTAAAAAATTATTATCTCATATTTGATAGAACTTGAGATTGAATTAAAATTATATCGTATTATGTTTGATATAAGTCGAGATTGGATTGGTATAAAATTAATTTATATATTTTATAACATACCTAAAATTAATTTTAACAAAACTCTTTAATTTTTTTTTTTTAAAAAAAAAGTGAAATCCACCAGATTGGATCTTCACTATCTTCAACATGATCAACCACTCATTTCATCAACATCATCAATTATCCAGTTTATCAACATCATCATCTCCTCTAACAACATCATCAACCACAACAACATCTATCAATAACATCAAAACATAAACTGCAAAAAAGATAAAAAAAAAAAAAAAAGTGGAGATGGTAGAGAGTGATGGCGAGGAAGATGATGACTATAGTGGCAAGAGAGGAAGACAATGAGAGTATGAGGCTTGAAGTTAGAGAGAGAGAGATGAGATGCTTATTCTCAAACCTACCAAATCCCATAATTTTGAGGGAATTAGCATTCCTATGAGAAGAGGATTTTAGGGAGTTTATAATTAGATTTAGAATATCACTCATTACTTTTCAAACGCAGTAATTGAGAGTTTGAGATATTTTAAATCTTATCTCAAATTCAGTGTTCCAAACATAACCTTACTTAAATCATTGGGAGGAGATGTAGCTTCCTCTCTCAAATGCATGTGGAGACTGTTGTTTCCACAACGGAGAAGGCAACAATTCCTTAAAATTTTGATTTGTTGTTTTAAATTTTCTTTAATTTTTGACTTTTTATATATTTTTTAAATATTTTGAATTTTAATTATATTAATTTTTAAATGTGGTTTTAGGGTTTTTTTTAAGGAAAAACAATATTAATTTACAATATTTTATAAAAAAGAAAAACTAGTTTATGTAACATATACCAAGTTCTAATTGGATTATATGAATCAAGTAAAATTGTGAATTTATAAGAAATTAGGGATTAGATCTCATTCTCACATAATAAATTAATGTACAGGACAAATTTATTTATATTTTATGTCACGCTTAACTGTTAAAACTTGGGGTTAGAGTGCTAAAATTGGTATATTTTTAACAAAATTTAGGGTCCAGACAAACTAAATATATATACATATATATATATATATATAAAAACCATCCAAAATTGATAAAGTGAAATCATCTGGGAACAAAAATGAAATTCCCCTTTGATATGATCATGTGAATATATAGACATTGAAAATAACGCCAAATGATCAATGTGGAACCACAATAGAATAGGATAAGGATGTTGTTCATGCATCATTGTAAAATAGCTACATCAAATTGTTCTCAACTATAATTTGACAAGGATGAACAAAATAGTGGTAAACACAATAGGAACGAATAAGATAAGGATGTTATCCTAAGTTTGAGTCTACACCATCTATAATATTTTGAAAAAATAATTATTTCAAGGTATTATTAAGGATTCAAGGTCGAACAAAATTTTTTTATCATTAAGTCATATTGACGATAAATCATTCAGTAATGTTGGTGATAAATTAGTCTTATAAAAGTGACAAAATAATTCCATTCAATAAATTCCTTTAGGTGTCTTGTACTCTTAAAAGAAAAGTGGCAAAATGATTGAAATTAACTCTTAAAATAACTGATATTTAATGAGTTAATGATGCTTAGCTTCGTGGCCACTTGCACGCGTTGAACACTGTTCTTGTTCATAGTTGGGATGTTTGTGCTCCAGCCCCTACTCTGTTTGTCAGTGCATTCACTGATTAAAATTAAGGAAAATTTTCAATTTCATTTCTATGTTTTGAAAAATCTTTATTGCTTTTAAAAGTGAATTGGTTTACGGACTTATCGCCTTTAAAATTTTAGAAAATTCATCAATTTTATTTTTTTAACCAAATTTTAAATGATCAAACTTAACCGAAATAATAGATTGATAATTTCACCCTTAAATATTTATACTATGCATTAAAGACAATTATATTCACAAAGAAAAATTAAAATTACAATGATATCTAGAATGAGTTTATTTAAATGTCCATGATAATGTTATTTAATTTTTTTCAAACTTGAAGATCTGAGTTTCAATTTTTTTTTTTAGTTTGTGTATTTTTTCCTTTTTAAAGATACGAGTTTTAACCCATATTTTTAACTAATTTTTCACTTTTTTTATTTTTATTTCTTTAACAATTATATTTTTTAGAGTTTGTAATATCCAAAATACCCCTATCACCGTTATGTTTTGACCAGATGTTTACTGACATTAGGGACAAAATTGATGAATTTTTTTCAACTTTAGGGATGATGGGTATATAAACTAATTCATATTTAAAAAATGAAGATTTTTCAAGACATAGGGACGAAATAAAAATTTTCCCTAAAATTAAAAAAGGAGTGGACAATAAATTTTAGGCAATGCGTGACAGCTTTGTTTTGTCAGAGTCCTTTTTCAAAAGCCGAAAAAGGAGACGCATGCAAGTTAATGACTGAAGACTTTGGCAGCCAGTCAGTGAGAATTTCTCCTTTTTTTTTTTTTTTTTTTCGAAATAGAGAATTTCTCCACGTTGGTTTTGGAAAAATACATGCAGATTTGACGTGAGGAATTTCTCTCCATGTGAGAATTTCCGTTCTTTGCTTTTGATATTTACAAATTTTTTTGAGTTCATTTTTTTCTTAAAGTTGTTATCCAACCGACAAAAATTCGTCGGACTAAACTGAAATCAATTATTAGTATACATAATTACATATGTGTCACTTGAAGGAAATGTAATGCAAAACTTTTTGACTTTTAAGTTTATGCATAGTTGTTTATTAAAATCATTACATTTATATATATATCTTCTCATTTGAAAGCACTGATATTAAAAATCATTAATTATATATTATTAATCTATAGAAGTTTTGAAGGAAATCACAAGCTATGATGGACTAGTCTTGTATGAGATATGTTAATTTGGTAGAAGTTAGAAAAATTAAATAGATAGATGAAGTGCAGTTGATTTGTATAAAACTATGTTATAAAAATTTCAAACAATACATGTATGTCTGGTTCCAAGAATTTGCACTTTACAATTCCTATGAATCTCTAAAAATAAAATGAAATAGAATCACACTTCCAATAATATAGAAATTAGTTTTCAAAAAAGAAAAGAAAAGAAAACAGAAATTAGTCACAGCTGCTCTACTCTAATAGAAATCAAAAACCGTTTTGCTTTAAATACATATATAAATTGGAATACAACATAGAAAATATTTATAATTCAATTTATTAATAAAAAAGTAATTAAATTTACTTGAATATAACTATAAAAAAAAAAAAAAAAAAAACAGTGATATTTGAAAATGGTGAGGTTAGGAGTGAACTGCACGGGTCCGGAAAAAGAAGTTGAAGGGTCCAAATCCTATGAAGAGAGTAATAATCATGTTTGGTAATCGCAATTTGAAAAATTAAAAGAAGAAAGGATAATTTGAAAATTAAGAGGGGTGGTTGGATGCTTGGATTTTCAGTTATAAATAATTTGATAACATGGCCAAATTAAGATAGCTCCAAAACTCATGATGTCCAATTATTTTGCCTTATCGTAGACGAAGGTCAAAAGATTGAACCGTGGAATTTTCTTGTAAGTACCCAAGTCACATTCTTTGAACACGTCATGCTTATAATAAGAATGAATTTGAATTATTGTTGGCTCTAGACAATTACTTATCATGAATTAAGTATTTGGGTCATTGTGCTCATAATGTAGTCTTATCAAAATTGAAATTTCTGTTTGTTGAAGGCTATGTTTTAAATATTATTCAAAAACACCACCAGCTAATATGTTTTGTGAATTGTGATAAAACGCGTTCACTTAATTAATAATATTTCATATTGAAATTATTGCAATGTATATGACATTAAAAAAAACAAAATATAATACGTGAAAATAGGATATGATGAAATTCATAATTATTAAGACAATGGAAAAATACAACAATGAGAGCCAAGCCGCCTTATTTATGCCCCCTCCAACAGTTACGTGCCGTCTCTTCTATCTTACAAACCTCGAGACTTAGACAACTTTCATGCAAATAAAGCTATATTAAAAAGGTTAGGTATATTAACTTAAAATTTTAATTTAGAAAAATATAGGTGTTATTTTTCAATTCAAAATTTTAAATTAATATATCCTAACCATAATAAAAACTCAAAATGTTGGACGCACAGTACTGTAAACATAAGAGACCAGCAACATGAAGGGAAAATTTTTAAGCTCAGTAAAGACGCCTGCACATGGTGATCCCATCGCCTAACGGGATTTGAGAGACTTGGACACGGGGATCGGCTGCAAGTTTTTTGTTGAAGTCTAAAATTGGCTGTCTGTTTGACTTATAAATCATTGGAATCTTCTGTTCAGGCATTGCAACTGTTCCTCCCCAGAGAGTGTTGTCATAGATCACTACTCCACCTACTTTCAGCAATTTCATCAACCTCTCATGGTAGTTCCAATAATTGCCCTTGTCAGCATCCACAAATGCAAAGTCAAAACTACCCTCTTTTTCTTTCTGCGACAGAATCCACAAAAGTCTTTTTATTAGAATGAAAAGTCTCAGTTTGTTAAGAATATTTGTATTGAGACAGACATGAAAAAAAAAGATAAGAATTATGAGATATTATTCAATCTTTACATCATTTAGTAGCTGATCAAGAGCTGGTAGAGCCTTGGACTCTATGAAGTCTATCTTGTGATCAACTTTAGCTTTTTTAATGACTGGAAGTCCTACATCATAATACTCACGATTCAAATCAATAGCTGTAATCTGCAAAAATGAGTTTCCATTCATAATTAGTTTACTAGGTAAAACAAATGTAAGTGTAATAAAAGTGACTATGAAAAACAGATAATTATTTCAAAAAACAGATAAAATAAGATCACTTACCTTACCATCCTCAGGTATGGAAAGAGCAGTGAGGAGAAGAGAATAACCAGTAAAAACTCCAACTTCAATTGTTTTCTTGGCGTCTAATAGCTTCAACAGCATGGTTACAAACTGCCCGGCATCTGGTGCTGTTCCCATCCAGGCCCTGTAAATTGACATTCTAATAAGCAACTTTCCAGAGGCATACAGTTAAAAACATTTCAAGTGATAATTCAAATGATAAATTTAAATGTAGAGAATATATACTCAGGATGATCAGCAGTGATATCTCTTAGCTCCTTCAGAAGCGCGGGTTCTCGTGGGTACACACTTGTCTCCAAGACATACTGCAACGTCATTAGAACATTACATTAAGAATCTCAACTTCAAAACCAGCTGAGAAAAGGAAAAAAAATAAATAAAATACATTAAAACGGAGAGAGTGGATGATATACATCGTATAGCTTCTCACTTTGCAGTAATCCCCTTATTTCTTTTTCTTCAGGTAGAGTGTTGCTTCCCATTGCTCTCAATTTGCTTCACGAGACACACACACTCCAGAGAGAAAGTTAATTAGCTTGTCTCTGCACAATTGTGCAAGATACCGTGATGTGTAGGTATATATAGAGAAAGTAGCCAACTAACAAACGTGGAACAGCTTCACAGCAACAGTTTCCTTTTCCATTAAAACCCAGTTTTGTCCGACACTCACGCAGTCTTATTTGACTGACAATATAGATGGAATATTCAAATGACAAAGTTTAAGATCATTTAATCATCCAATAATTATTCGATTGCCTGTTTAGTTATATACTTACTGGAAAAACAGGAGGTCGTTACCTTCCCCCAAATGTCCCCACACTCTTGAAAAAACTGGAGGTCATCTTCTTGTTTTTAATTAGTCTCTAACCACTCGAACAAAGTGGACGTTGTTTTCTTCCTGAAAAGTCTAAACACTCAACTGGAAATTATTCACAAATTGTCACCTACTGCTTTGTCGAAGTCATTAGCAATTAAGTTGGCACCTACTACATAATTTGGGGTCATTAGGAGGAGTATTTTTTACCTTTGTTGGAGTTGTAGTCTGTCATCTTTAATCTTCTGTGATTCAATGATGTCAAAGAACAGTGTCTTATAAATATATGGTAAAAAGGAAATTTTAAGGAACCAACAAATTGCTTTTCATAATTGCCATTTGGCATGCACTTCTTTGCCTTTACCAAATTCCAAATAGGTGAGGTTTCAACATTATTATTCAAATGTACAAAAATTGAATGCTAGTTTTAATTTGAGTGAAAGTTTTTGCATTGTTATTTTATGGTTTAAAACCATTACTTTAGGGATCTTAGTTCAACATTATTATTATTATTATTATCATTGAAAGATTAGTTCAATATTAATTTGTACTAGAGAAAAGACAAAACTTTATTACGTTAGGTGGGAAAAGAAAAAGTACTTCAAACATCTTTATAACTTGGTGTTCTACAGTTTCTTTATAAAATAAAAGGAAAATTTTATTTTAGTTCTTGAGATTTTAAAAACTATTAATTTTTAAAAGAACTTTTAAAAACAATTATTTTTATCCCTAATTTTTTTAAAATTATTTAAAATAGTCCGAACCATCAGTCAATTAACGGCTAATAGTGACAAATTGTTTAGGCAAAAAGGGTAAGATGATATTTTCATATGAGAGGCTACAATCGTGATACCTGGATGGCTAGGATTTTAAATATCAAAAAAATTAATTTAAATAATTTATTAGATATTTAAAATCAATTTTATAAAAAAATTGAAAAAAAGAAAAAAAAAACGGAGATATTGGATTTCTACCATCTTCAATGCAGCAAGCCAGTTCCAACCTAATTCATCAACATCTCCCATAGTTTTTAACATCATCTACAATGTCATAACATCATCAACATCATTAACAATACCACAACATCATCATTTCCCCCAACAAAAACATCATCAACAACATTAAGAACCAACAGTTTATCCAAAAAAAAATCAAAACTATTTAAATATATATAATAGGGGAGCTACTAGGTTCGATGAACCCAAAGATTTCATCTGAGTTTGACGAACCTAGATGAAGAGTGGGTTCGATCGAATCCAGACCTGGAACCTAAAACCAGAGAGAGATGGAGGTTTTAGGTTCGATGGAGCTCAGAACCTCAGGTTCTAGGTTTGATGGAGTCCAAAACCTTAGGTTCTAGGTTCCATCGAACCCAGAACCTAAGGTTCTTAAACCCAAAACTTCTTTAGTCTTAGGTTCGATCGAATCCAAAACTTGAGGTTCAGGGTTCGATCAAACCTAGACCACAACATCAATAAAAAAAAAAAAATTGAAAGGGATAAGAGAGAAAGAGATAGATAGAGATTGTTACTATTGATGGGTTCTCGACGATGGTTGTTGGATTTGTCAACGACGATGGAGGTGGCACCGAAAGGAGACAATACGAGAAAAAGAGATGAAGGAGTAAGAGAGAGAATATGTGAAAGTCGAGTTTTTTTTTTTTTTTTTTTTTAGGTTTTTTTGTTTAAATTAGTGTTTAATTTAAAAGAAAAAAAATATTTATTTTAAAAAATAATCATATTTTGAATATGTTTCAACTTTTTATTGATCAAAATGATATGTAATATTTTGATTTTATTAGAGGTAAAATGGTCATTTTGGGTAATGGGGGTAATTGATTTTTTTATTTATTTATTTGATTTAACTATCAATTGACTGATAGTTTGGATTATTTTGAAGAGTTTTGAAAAAGTTAAGAATAAAAAGAACTATTTCCTAATGTGATTCAAAAAATTGATATTTTTCAAAATTTTAAGGACTAAACAAACTTTCCTCTAAAATAAAGAATAATTTCAATTCTCTCCTATAGTTTAACGTAATTACTAATTACCTCTCTATAGTTTATAAAAATCTCATTTTACTGTTTCACATTTAAAATGATGAAAAAGACTAAAGGTTTTCTAGATATTTTCTTAAACTATAAGTGTTGTTTTATCTATTTAATCAAATAATAGGGGCTTCTTTGTGATTTTTTCAATTAGTGGATTTTGGTTATTATGCTAAATTACAGGGGAAATAGGTTATCCCTAAAAATAAAATTTAAAAACGAGGTGATGCCAAACGACAGCTCGACAACTGTAAGGATGCAGTTTGATTTTGTTGGGAGGATTCTTGTTCCTGATCGCAGACCTGTTTTGGACAAAAATGGTTGCCTGCTTTCATGTTGTCTTCCCGCGGGGGGCGGGGGGGTGGGTGGGGGGCGGCGCTGCGGGGCGGCGTATTAATATGCACGTTCTTGAAATATAAAATCATTCCATTAATAAAAGCAATAGACGGTATGCTATTTTTAATTAATAGATAATTTTTGAAATAACGGCAATACACTTAATATGAAATCATTTAATCCAAAGTTTATAGCAGAGTAGAACTTAATTAATTGTATACTTAGACTAATGTATAAATGATTCAACATAACTGGACTGCCTTTAAGTGGCTGACATGTAAGCTTGTCTTATGGGGACAGATGAATGATTCCATTGCATAATGTCATTCACGTATGCAAATTTATGTAACAGTCAGATATACTCTTTGTAGTCAAATATATTATTATTTAGTGTTCTGGTATATAATATCAAGATTTCTTTGAAGTTTGGTATATTGTTAAATCTGTTGCAAATTGTTTGTTAACTTGGTATTTTCAATCATGATTTAAAATTATATTCGCTTAAGAAAATTCATATGATATTTAGGTGTGTATCTTTGAAGGTTGATACTATCATGATGATTTGAATATGTCGTAAATTGTTGTTTATTTGTCCTTTCATTCATTATTCAAATATGCATTTGTTTAATACTTATGCAAATTCATGTAATATCTAGATACCTTTAAAATATGATACTATTGTTAATTATATTTGTTGTGCAAAATCGCAAGTGAACGAGCCGAACAAATAATAAAGTGATGAGAGAAGTATCGTCCCACGAAGATTGTTGTTAATTAATACCCAAAATTAAAATAACTCAACTTTTATTTGGTAGATGAAATTGGAGGTGAAAACTAAAACTAAATTTAAATGCAATTGTAAATAAATAAAAATTAATTCAATGAATGAAAATTCTAAAGTTTTGATTTCACCATAACTAATCTGTTTCTCACCTTTATTCTTTTTTAACCAGAATTAATTATCCAGTTGCTAGTCGAGATTTCCTAAATTATTCACATAGCCACTCCCGAGGTCTAAGAAAAATACCCTATAAAGCTTAACTGCTATGTTCCCATGCGAGTTAAAACATTAATGGATTCATTAAGATTTATGGATCTCTTTTATAGACTACACAAATCATGCCGGTATATTCCTATCTTATATGTAATTTATGACATTCAATACAATGAACTAGACACATAAATCAGCTTCCGCTATCATTATGATTAACAATTCAATTAAATAGTGATAAGTTATTTAGAAGCATTAAACACAGTATTAAATGCATCAACCAAGATAAAAAATCATTAATTAAATTGAACAAATGATTGGAACATCAAAGTTAGGCTATATCATGACCTTAGAAAAGTAAATCTACTCCATATTAGAATTTACAAAGACTAGAAAATTAAATATAATAAAATATAAGAAAACTTAGTGGATTGAAGTTTCGTCGTAGAATTTCTTCCTCTGCTTTGCTCCTCCTCTCCAAGCTCTCTCTCTTTCTTTCTCTAAACTACTTGTTGTTTTTGGTTTTTTGATGGAATGCTTGGAATAATGATTCTAAGATCTATTTATATGCAAAGTTCAACTTCATTTACATCATCGCATGCATCATCTTTTCTTAATTTTTCACCATTCTACATCATCGCTTACATTATGGTTCACCTACCTCATTCAAGTCAACTTTCATATTACATCATTGCTTACATCATGGTTCACCTACTCCATACAAGTCAACTTTCATATTATATTATTGTTTACATCATAATTTTCATTACATCATTTCTTACATCAACATGACATAATATTTATTTTTAGAATACTCGATCTTTAAACTGCGATAACTTCTTTATGCGATCTCTGATTCGAGTAATTTTTAAGACGATGAACTGTTTCGAATGACATTCATTTTGTAACGATGATCTTGTCTCGAACAATAGCACTTGGTGGGATACACATGCGCTTTTTTATCAATTTTATTCTGAAAATAAAAATATAAAAAATATGAAATAATTTACTTAATAATAATAAAAATATCAAGAATTAAGCAAGAATTCAAGTTTAAAAGATAAAATAACTGTATAAAAATAAAGTTATCAATATTGTAAATTGTTGTTTTATTAACTAGAACCTTTTATTAATTCATGGTTTAATTTGGATATATATTTGTTCATTACATACATATGCAAATATATATATGTATATATATAAATATATATGACATTTAGATATCTTTTTAAAGTTTTGTACAACATCTTATCAACTGTTGTTTTTTTAATTTGGCCTTTTCATTGATGATGTAAGTATATATTTGTGTATCCCACATGCAAATTCATTTTATATCTAGACATATTTGAAATTTAGTACTATTGTCAACTATGTTGCAATTTTTTTTTTTTCTTGAAAAGAAATATGTTGCACTTTTATTCATGATTTAGATTTATATTTGTTTAGTGCATACGTAAATTCATATAATATTTAGATTTTTCGTTTTAATTTTAGTATTTTTCTCAAACATGTCTCAAATTGTTGTTTCATTTTGTTATATATAAACAATCAAAACAAGACCCATAAATGTATCCAAATAATAATAATAAACCCATTAGGGATCTTATTTATAGTAGAAATTAAAGACTGAAAAATAAATCTATTTCAAACATTGTTATATATATATATATATATATATATATATTATCTTTCAAAGTAAAAAGAAAAAGAAAATCTTTGTGATATAATATTTTTTCATAACTTCATGGTTCGAAAATTGGGTGAAGACACCATACTTCGTCATATTTAAGGAGCAGCCTGCCGCCTGGTTTTGTTGGAGTAATGTTGCTCCTGATCACAGACGGGCTGCCAGTTAATATTAATAGATGAGTCTTGATGTAACTACAATTCACATTACAATAATTAAATTAGAGTTTATAGCAGATCAATAAGAATCCAATTGGCTATTTACACTGATGTGTATGTTTTTAAATTAAACAAAATTGACTGCTTGCTACTTTGTAAGCAATTGGTTGATGTTTTATGCTTGTTTTAAATAATATCTAAATATCTTCAAAGTTAGGTATTATTGTCAAATCTGTTGTGAACTTTTGTGTAGTTAATTTGGCCCTTTCATTCATGATTTAAATATATATATATATGAAAATTGGTATAATATTTTGTCTAAAAGTAATTTATATAATATTTAAATATCTTCGAAATCGTTACTATTGTCAAATCTTTGAAGTTACGTCTGTCAAATTAATCTTTGTAAATTACTTCTTGTTTTCTTTGTTGCGAAGGACTTTTATTTGAAATTACTATTGTGAATTGTTGTTCAATTGAAACGGGAGATAATCTTATTTTCCTTTTTGTAGTTTGATATAATATTAAAATCCCTAAATATTATTAAAAATAATTAATATCCTTATTTTTTATTTATGAAACAGATTAAATACCCCCTTATAGTTGATGAAAATATCTAAAAAAAAACCCCTTACTATTAAAATTGACTTTAAAAATCAAATTTTAATCATTAATATGAGAGGGTAAAACTATATAGGTACTTTGGTAATTTCGGTCATTTTACCAATGATAGGAGGTTAAATAAGATTATCCACAACTACTAGGCGTAATTAGATATTATGTCAAACTATAAGGAAAATATGAAATTTTTCCATTTTTTAGGATAATCCCGTTGTCTTCTTTATAGTTTGACATAATCGCTCGTTATCTCATAGTTTCGAAGAATCTTATTTTATCCTTGTTATTACTATCGTTACTAAAATAAGTGAAATGACCAAAGTATCCATGTAATTTTACCCTTCCACGTTAATAATCAAGTTTTGATTTTCGAAATCAACTTTGACGTTAAGGAGTTTTTTTGATATTTTTATAAACTACAAGGGATATTTAATTTATTTCATAAATTATAAGGGGGATATTAATGATTTTTAAAAATACTGGGAGATTTTGATATTATGTCACACTACAAGAGAAAAATAGGATTATCCCTAAAAAAAAAAAGGAAAGAAGAAAAAAACTATGATTGTAAAACTACATTTTTAAACTGTGTTTGGAAAGTCAATTATAATATTAGATTGGCTTCAAAGATAGGATATAATTGTCAAACACAGTTTTTGGACTCTACAATGGATTGATTATGACATGTACAAATAATGTATTTGTATTCCATCATCACTAGACAAAAGTATAACCCATTTTTGGCATGAGTTTTGTTGTATTGGAAAAGGAGAAAATTTTAGGGAAAATAGCAAAAATACCCTAACACGCATTCAGAATTACATAAATGCCATTAACAGAAATAATATTACAAAATTGCCCCAAAAGGACAAAAATACCCTTGAGAAACTTACCCCTCCCCATTAATTCTGCCACCAGCCCGATTCCACACTCCATCAGCCCAATCCTACTCACCACCAGCCCGAACGTCGACGTCAGATCAATGTCGACAGGGCTACGACGGTATAAGCCCCTCCATCAGCGACGGCAAGGCCAGCCTGAAATAATCTGAACCAGAAATCGAGAGATTCGAGAAATTACTTCTTCGGGCTAGGGGTGACCCGATATCGGGTTGACCCGAAATCGGGTCAACCTCTGACCCGAAGAGGAAAAATTTGCTCTTCGAGTCAGAGGGTGACCCGATGAACAAATTTTTCCTCTTCGGGTCAAAGGCTGACCCGATTTCGGGTCAACCCGAAGAGGTATTTACTCTTCGGGTCACCCTTTGACCCGAAGCACTATAACCTTGTGCTTGCCCTACCGGCACAACATAAACAGGATAGGACTGATTAGATAAATATTGGATAGGCTGGTGAGGCGACATTGTACCGTAACTAGGATAGTAAGATGTAACCGGCAACACACTCGTGGGATTACCCATCTGAATGAACTGCAGTTGTTATTGCTGAAGCTGATCCAGCTGTGTAGATAATGGATACCCAGCAACCTGAACTGTTTTATGCACCGGCAGCAACCCTGGCACAAGATCAGGAACCTTACCATCTAACAAATCTACAGCATTCAAAGAAACCTTATTTTCCTCAGTAGGAATAACAGGGTGGTCTTGGTAAGTAACGGGCTGCGCGTAAGAAACTGCACCCATCACGCTGCCAATATCACTGTCAAAAAGAAATTAATACAATTACATGATCAATTCTACTACAAGTACAACTTCAATTGAACTGAAAACAACACTGAGATTCTAAATCTAACAAAATTACACGGATGGGTTGACCTTGGATGGGTGGTTGCGGTTGTGCTTGGCCGGTGATTGAGCTTCGGCTTCGGTTCACGTTCAGGTCTGCCGTGAGATGTCGTTCGAGTCTGCTATGACTTCGGTGTAGTTCGATTCACATTCGGGTCTGCCGTGACTTCGGTGTAGTTCGGTTCACGTTCGGGTCTGCCGTGAGCTTCGGTGTAGTTCAGGTCTGCCGTGAGCTTCGGGTCTGCCTTGAGATGCAAGGGGAGTTTGCTGCCGTGAAGGGGAGGTGGTTTCGGGTCTGGTCTGCCTTGAGGAGCTGAAGGGGAGTTTGCTGCCGTGAAGGGGAGGTGTTTCGGGTCTGCCGTGAGAAGATGAAGGGGAGTTTGCTGCCGTGAAGGGGAGGTCGTTTCGGGTCTGCTCTGCCGTGAGAAGATGAAGATGAGAAGATGAAGGGGAGTTTGCTGCCGTGAGGAGGATTTCGGGTCTGCTCTGCCATGACAAGATGAAGGGCACTTTGCTGCCTGATGCACAATTTTAAAAGGTAATTTTAGTCTTTTTAGGGCATATTTGCAATTGATTTACATCCAATGACATTTTTGTCATTTCAGTTTGTATCTAGGGTAATTTTGCTAAATTCCCAAAATTTTAAGGGTTTGGTATTGTTTTTACAATGGTATTTTTGAAAATTATTTTTAAAAATGAAGTTTTTAAAAATACAATATATTTGGTTAAATTTCTTAAAAACTAAAAATAATGTAAAAGTGTTTTGTATTATTTTTGAAAATTGGTAAAATAGTTGTTTGGGGGGGGAAATACTGGTTTGTCTTAAAAATTTATTTTGGAAATGATGAAAAACATTAAAAAAAAAAATGTTTTTCACTTTTAAATTATAATTGAAAAAAAAAGTTGTTTTCATTTTCAAAAGCATATTTTACACAACATACATCCAAACAAATTTCAATTTGGTCTCTATGTTTTAAAGAAATATTACTAGTTTACTAGCGAATGTATTTTTAGTCTCTATCATCCTTAAAATATGAAAAATTCACAAACTTTTTTTTTTTAATCAAAAAATTCATTAAATCGGTCCCTCTAACCACAAAACTAACAGTCAACTATCATAGAATACGGACAAAGACCAAAATACCTTTAATAATTCTATTTTTACTTTAATTAAATGAAAGCAAAATAAATTGATAAAAAAATAAAAAAGAAATAATTTTAAAATTTAAAAAAAATTCGGCACTTGATGGATCTCTATCAATGGTGCAAATCTTACATTTTTTTTTTTAACAAAATTTATTTTTGAAAAAAAAAAATTGATCTTCATGGTTGACAATCAGTGCCGACCATGGAGATTGAACCACGATCTGGTGGTTTGACTTTTGAGATACCCATATCATTGCTGAGTTGAACCTAGGTTGTCTTGATCTAGGTTCAAACCTAGGTTCAACCAAGGTTATTAACAACATGAGTTTGAACCCATATCAAGATGATAAAGGTTTTATGAACCCCAAGTCGTCACTATCCAGGTTCAAACGACGACCTGAATTTGAACTCAAATCGTGACTCCGATCGCCATGACCAACTCCGATCGCCAATCATGAAGATTCTTTTTTTGTATATATATATTCACTTTAATTTTCTTTTTGATTTGTTTAGCAATTATTATCTGAAATAGACAGTAGAGATCAAAATTTTATTTAATTTATTTAATTTAATTTCTAATTTTGTTTTTATTTCTATCTTCCGTCTTTAAAATTGATAGTAAAGACCCATTGTCCTTTTATTTTTTATTTTTTATTTTAAGTGTTCTTTTTTTTTTTAATTTAATTTTTTCTCTTCAAATCTCTACTATACATCACGGCTTTGATAGATAATAGAGATCTAAAGGGTTTTTTTTTTTAATTAATTTTAAATAGTTGGTGGAACAAAAAGATAACAATAGTCTTAAGTTTGACTGAGGATTAACTAATGAAAAGGCCAATTTCATAAATTTCTAAAAGAGCAAATTCACTTGACCTTGCCCTCGAGTAAGACTTTAATTAGGCAGAAACAAAATTTCATTTTAGTAATAAAAAACCCCCAACCCCACCCTTCCCCCCACCCACGCCTTCAATATCGTTAGTCACCTTTAGCAGGTAAGGATATTTTCATCAATTTGTTAGGATCATTTGATGTGTCAAAGATCTAGATTTAAAAATTAATTTGATATAAAGATAAATTAAAAAATTAAAATACCCAGTTCGTCCTTTCTTCAACATCACCACCATCTTCAAAAAACCCAGTTCATCCTGTTCATCTTAAAAAAAAACCCAATCATATCCTTCAACATTCATCCTTGAACCCAATCATCTTCTTCTTCAACATTCATCCTTCAACCCCAACTTATTTCATCTCTTGTTTATCTTCCAAAAACCCAATGTAGAACCATTAAATCAACAAACACCATTTGACAGAGACCAAAATTTAGAGAGCCATTGCATTGCATCTGATAGGGACGAAAATCTGGAGACCAAAAACTGGAGAAACACTGCATGGAAACCAAAACTGGTCTCCATCTCATAGAGATCAGTTCTGATCTCCATCGCCAAGGAGACCAATATTTGGTCTCCTTGGCGATGGAGACTAGGTCTCCATTCCTACTTCGGCGATGGAGGTCTCCATGCAATGTCTTTATCTACCGATTGTCACAACAAAAAGTCATGACTAATGCAATGTCTTTATCTACCGACCATGGAGCATACGTCTTTACAGGTAAGGAGTGATGCTCCTCGTTGGAGATCGAGGAGAAGAGAAGGAGAAGAAGAAGAAGAAGAAGAGAGATGTCGGATGGAGATTGGAGAAGTTCATCAGAGAAAGACACCGAACGAAGAAGAGATGACTTCTGACGATGAAAGAACTTAGTGAAGATGAAGTTAAATTTTTTCTAATTGCAATTTTGTCAAAAATACCCATCCAATGTTAAAAACCCTAATTTTTTATGAGATTTAAATGTTAACACCCTAATTTTTTATGTTATTTTTGTCCTTCAGCCAATAAAATATGTTGCGTGGCCCTTTTGCTCATGATTTAAATATATATATATATATATATATGTCTATCACATATGCAGATTCATGTGTAATATCCAAATATTTTTATTAACTTGCTCAATCCTTCATGATTTAAATATATATTTTGTTAAACACATATGCAAATTCATGTAATATTTAGATAACTTTGAATTTTAGCCTTGTAGTCAAATATGTTGCAAATTTTGCTTTGATAACTTGGTCCTTTCATTCATAATTTAAATATATATTTCATATATATAATATCTAGATATCTTTGAAATTTGGCACAGTGGTCAAATCTGTTGCAAATTGTTGTTTGTTAATTTGACCCTTTCATTCAGAATTTAAATATGTATTTGTTTACCGCATATGCAAATTCATATAATACCAAGATATCGTTAAAGTTTGGCACTGTTGTCAAAAATGTTGTAAATTGATGTTTTGTCAATTTGACCGCTTTTTCATTCCTAAGATTTAAGTATCTATTTGTTTATCTCATAAAAAAATCGATATCTTTGAAGTTTCGTTATCAAATTCGAGAGATCTTTCAGTGAGGATCTTGGTTAAATTTTATTCGAATTCATTGAAATTTGCACTACAAGAAAACACGGTATTAACGCCGGACTATCCATACCGGGCACTAAAGGCCCGGTATGGATAATCAATATAAAAAAGAAAAAAAATTTATTGGCAATTAAGCATACCGGGCGATTAGGGCCCGGTATGCTTAATCGATTATCCATACCGGGTGTCATTCCGCCCGGTATAGATATTCTATTTTTATAATAAAAAATCCGAAAAATTTATCCACGCCGGTCGGATCCGGGGCCCGGTGTGGATATTCGGATTATCTACACCGGGCGGGTCGCTGCCCGGATTGAAAAATATTTATAAAAAAAATATAAACTATCCTTACCGGGCGCCCGACCCGCCCGGGAAGGATAATCAAATTATCCACGCCGGTTGGGTCGGTCACCCGGTATGAATAAAAATATTTTTAATTTTTTATATAAAAATTAATTATCCATACCGGGCGGTACACGAGCCCGGTATGGATAATCTGGGCCCTTTTTAGCCCACTGTGACCCATTTTCCGCCTTCCACTTTCTCTTTCTATCTCTTTCTCACATCTTCTCTCTCTAGAAACCCTAGCCGCCGCTGCCGACCCTGCTGCCTCCTCGCCGCCGCTCCACCGGTCGTCCGACTTCTTCGCCGTGCTCCTCCGTCGCCGTCCTGCCGGTAAGTTGCCTTTTCTTCTTCTTCTCCTTCTTTGCTCGATCTTCTTCTCCTTCTTTGTTCGATCTTCTTCTTGCCCGTTTCTTCTTCTTCCGTCTCGGTGATCACATCTTCTTCTTGTTCTTCTTCGTGTTCATCTTCAGATGCTCATGAAGTGGTGGCCGAACTTTCTCGGCAACCTCTCTTTTGGTGGGTCCAAAAGACCCACCTCCTGTAACAACCCCAAAACGGTGTTTTTTGGGCGGAGACTCACTCAAAACCCCAACTTTGGACTACCCACTTCGGCTTTCTTGAGGCTGAGTAGAGATAGAAATGGTAGAAGACGATGTGGGGTCGGGCCTGTAAGGGTGGCGGCAGAGAAGGTGGTGGGGATTGACCTGGGAACGACCAACTCGGCGGTGGCGGCCATGGAGGGTGGGAAGCCGACGATTGTGACGAATGCGGAGGGGCAGCGGACGACGTCGTCGGTGGTGGCGTATACGAAGGCGGGGGACAGGCTTGTGGGGCAGATTGCGAAGAGGCAGGTGGTGGCTTTCGGCTCAGGTATATCAGTTTACAGTTTTGGATTTTTTTGATTGTTTGATGTTTTTATGTGGTGGCTTTGTCTGAGTTTTGAGTTTTGTGTTTACAGTTTTGATTTTTTCAATTGGTTGATGTTGTTGTGTGGTGGGTTTGTTCAAGTTTTGAGCGGTGGGTTTGTTTAAAGTTTGGATTTTTTTGATTGTTTGGTGTTTTTATGCGGTGGGTTTGTTTCAGTTTTGAGTCTTGTGTGGTGGGTTTGTTTAAAGTTTGGATATTTTTTTGATTGTTTGGTTTGTGAAGTTTGATGTTTTTATGAGTTTTTGACCTTTAAGGTGGTCTGGTTTGTGGTGGAATTGTGAAGTTTGATGTTTTTGTTTGGGGAGTTTGTTTGCATTTTGGGTTTATGTCGTGGGTTTGTTTAAATTTTGGATATTTGGGATTGTTTGGTGTATGGTAGAATGTGAAGTTTGATGTTTTATGTTGGTAGGAATGTTTGTTTCCTATCAAAAAAAAAAATGGTTGTAGGTTTGTTAGATTGTGGATTTTTTATTGTTTGGTTGCTGTTAAAATTGTGGAGTTTTATATTTTATGCCGTGAGTTTTATATTTATGTACGGATTTAGTGTTTGTGTGTAATATAAATATTATGTGTTTAATTTAATTTTATCATTTTGAAAATAATTAAAATATATTTTTTTTTTGGTTAATAATTTCCATACCGGGCTTATGCCCGGTATGGATAATATGGGTAATTATTATCCATACCGGGCGGCCCGGTATGGATAATGTCGGGTCGACCCGACTCACGTCGCCCCAATTTCAGTTATCCATACCGGGTCGTGCCCGGTATGGATATTAATTATCCATACCGGTTACCCGACCGGTATGGATATTCAATTATCCATACCGGGGGCAAGCACGCCGGGTGCCTGCCCGGTATGGATACTCATCCATACCGGGCATTGCCCGGTTTGGTTGGGCTGTTTTCTTGTAGTGTTGAGGTTTTTTTTTTATGTTTTTTTTTTATGGACATTAATTAAGAATAATGAAACATGCTTGTGAAAAAAAAATAGAATTACTCAGCACTAGAACTTTTTCTTTTTTTTTTTTTGGGAATATGAAGCATTAAAAATGGGGTGAAGCAAAACAAAATGAAAAAAATTTGTTCTAATGCTTAGAAATTTTTCGAACCTTTTCATAAATAGATTCAATTGTTCTTCTAATTAAAAAAAAAAAAAAACAAATCGAAATTCATTAAAATTGAATGAATTTAATTACAGAGCTTCAAATTAATGAATTCCTCAATAAATAAATAAATAAATATATAAATAGGGGTGGATTTAAAGCATCAAATTAAGGGATCGAAGTACAGTTACTACATTTTTTCTATATTACGAATCGATAAATTGATGAATTAGGAGATGAATTTACATTTAAAAATTATAAAAGATGTTTACATTTTTAATTAATTATTTATACACATAAATAAACTTTTTTTCCAAAAAGTCCAGGGAGCCACAAGGCTGTGCGTGTGTGGGGGGTAATTTTGTTCTCTTTTTTGTGTAATTAACTTTGTCGCTTTTTTGAGAAAATGAAATATAATTAAATTGAAGGAAAATCTAATACTTGCATGGTACTTTGACTTGGCTTAATGTAATTGGCTGGAACTATAGCTAATGTGACATTAATCTGAGCTGTCAATAACAAACTCAACTGATTGTAACCAATTTTCCCGCCTTTGCATGGATCACCCTTGATTTTGATTAGCCGCTGATGGTAACTGTGAGTCCTATTACTTGCGTGCTGATTGAGCTGCTTCTTTGTTTGACTCAGGGTGTTCCTGTATGTGAATACTGCATGCTTACATTCTGATTTCTTTGTTTGCAGAGGAATTAAAGATTTTGTTGTGATACGACTCTGGATGGTGTTCAGCAGTTTAGGATCAAGAAGAAGCCATCAGGGAATATGTAAATGGCTCTCGTTGATTCATTAGATATTTTAGTAGTTTTAAATAAGAGTAACAGATTATGTTAACACATTCATTATCTATTTGGACTTGGCATCCATCATGAACGAATGAGACGAAAGTAAGAACATTATATTAGATACTGTATCACGCATTAATTATGGTATCCATCATGGAATCAAACATAGTTTTTCTATATTTTCGAGAAACTATGAGTATGAATTTATTCTATTCAAGGTCAATAAATGATTCTGATTTTATTGGTTATCTTTGGATCCTTATAAATCACATCACATATTTGATATGATTTCACATATAATAACAATTTCATGGTGTTGTACTAAGTAAACTCTTGTTGTTATATCATCCAATCATTATAGGATCTTTGCACTTCATAAAGCAAGTAGAGAGTTTGTATGATTGAGATCTATCATTTATCATTTTCAGAGTACTAAGATGCTTCTAGTTATAAATTCACCAATAGTAATATATGAAAACAATGTTGCTTGCATTATATAACTTAAAAGAGGATACACTAATAAAGACAGAACCAAACATATATCACTGAACTTCTTTTACACTTGAAATCCAAAAAAGTTAATAAATTGACGTTAAGTAGTTCTTTTATACAAATAATCTTACAGATTTATTCACTAAGAATTTGCCAATATCAACCTTTGAGAAATTGGTGTATGACATAAGTATACATCGACTTCACAAATTACAAGATTGACAGTTGTGCATTTTATATTTTTTTTTGTCTTTGGACATATGTGCATTGCATTTTTTTCCCTTGACTAGATTTTGTCTTATTGAATTTTAATGACAAGATTTTTAACGAGATAATATTCAGATACATCCAAGTATCTTGAAAGGTATCATCAAGTGGTA
The DNA here is from genome assembly GCA_022984855.1 of Dimocarpus longan. Classification (NCBI taxonomy): domain Eukaryota; kingdom Viridiplantae; phylum Streptophyta; class Magnoliopsida; order Sapindales; family Sapindaceae; genus Dimocarpus; species Dimocarpus longan. The sequence continues at coordinate 45,193,153 of CM041012.1, read as the reverse complement.
TACATATAAGGGAAAGTGTTATGAATATATTAACTTATCAATGCTTCTATTAATATTATTTACCTTGTTATTATATATTTTATTATTATTTCATCATGTAAATAACTTATTCGGTTGTCATTTTATTATGAAAATATTTCTCCTAATTTGCAATACATATATCTATTTTGTAATAATTCAAAGTACCTCATGAATTGAATTACATGTTCTATTTTCTTTTATTTTGATTAGTATTTTATATTAATTGCTTTTAGTTTTTTTTTCTTAATAATAATAATAATAATAACAACAACAACAGACTGCTGAATTTTATTCCATAATCATGCTCAAATATTTTTTTAAAAGTTCAATTAAATTACAAATTTGTCTGTAAAGTCCATCATATTATTTGGAGGGAAAATAAATAGTTTAGTATTACTCCAAATAATAATAATAATATATAATAAATAATAATTTTGTTTCGAAAAAATAATCTGATCTTACTAGTAATATTAAACATTTTTGTGTGGATTCTACGTCTCATGACAATATTTCCACAATTTTGTGTGGGTAATCTCTTCACTTAAATATGAGTTTCTCTCTTACCTTCATGTGAGTGGATCTTTTTTATATAGGAGCAATTCTTCGAATTATGTTATTAGTGTTCTATTTCAGTTAATCTCTATAGATTTATAGGCTAATCTTAAAAAAATAAAAAAATAAAAAAGGGGGTTGAAATGGAAAGGCTCGTCTAACCCTCAACCGCGTCCGGCAGACATAAAGCCCAAATTTATGTATACAAATTATGAAGACGCGTAAACTCCTGCTTGTTTTTGAGGCTACTCTTCTTTTTCTTATTATTTAACTTCTCCTATTGCTTCACTAAATAAAATTTTGCTTGTAAATTGTAATTGATCAGTTAAGAAATTGATGGATGACAATCTCATAGCTTCAGTCCACTCCACGGTCTTCAAAGAGTCTGAATCCTTGCAAGGAAAATGTATTAAAATAGAGGGCTATGATTTCAATGAAGGAGTCAATTACTCTCAGCTTTTCAAGTCCATGCTTTCCACTGGCTTTCAAGCTTCCAATCTTGGTGAAGCCATCCAAGTCGTTAATCAGATGGTTTGTTTCACCTCCAACTCTCCATTCACTGTGTGTTTCCAATTGTCAGCGTTAACAAATCGTGTTTTTTGTTTGTATTGAAGCTAGACTGGAGGCTTGCTGACGAGACTGTGGCAGAGGATTGTGATGAGGTGGAAAGAGACCCCGCCTACAGGGAGTCCGTTAGATGCAAAGTGTTTCTGGGTTTCACTTCCAATTTAATTTCTTCAGGTGTTAGAGATACCGTTCGCTATCTTGTTGAGCATCATATGGTGAGTGAGTATTCACGCATACATATTACTTTTGAAGGAATTAGATAAACCAATTTTTGTAATGTATTCATGAATCAATTGTGAATTTTTTGTATGATAGGGTACACTAGTAAAGATTCTATTTTGATTGGCTTCTATGGTTCATTTTATTTATGAATGTTTCACCTAATAGTTGCATATTGCTAGCCTTTTGCTTGGAATGGAGATTGGGAATCTTTTTGTCGCTCGATTATATGTGTTATTTCGGCTGTTAGGGTTTCTATGATCATTATGACTTTATTTTGTTTGATTATTGGTGTTTGTAAATCCACATTTTGCATCAGTTTTATTTTTGAATTCTAATTAATCAAAGAAATTTACTGTTGTAATACATTTTTTTTTTCTTTTTTTGTTTCACATTCTTAGAAATGTTTGAACATGACTGTAGGTAGATGTAGTGGTCACAACAGCTGGTGGAATCGAGGAAGACCTCATAAAATGCCTTGCACCCACATTTAAAGGTGATTTTTCTCTGCCTGGAGCTCAGTTGAGGTCAAAAGGATTGAATCGCATTGGTAATCTGTTGGTTCCTAATGACAACTACTGCAAATTTGAGGATTGGATCATTCCGATTTTTGACCAGATGTTGAAAGAACAAATTGAAGAGGTACTTACTCCTCTCTTATTTTTCTGCCGTAGTCATGCTCTTTTTTGTTCACGTGATTTTACGTTGTGTGAGTGTGAATTTGTGCATATATTTCTCCAAGGTAGCTTGTTAGTTGCTTAATATTAGCATTTCACTTCTTAAACCTGTCCTCAAATCCACATGTTTGGATTTTGATCCTCGAGTTTGTTCCTTGTCATTTTGCTATAGGATAAGAAAGAAGTTTCCCCTGATCTAGTGGAGTCTTAATTTTTCTAGCTATTAAACTTAATTAATAAATTCAAGAGGTATTAGTGATTGTTGCTACATGAGTAGAAAGCATGTTGTGATGCATGATTCCTTCCATAAATGTGCTCAAATTGTAATGTTTATTAATTACACTCTTGATCAATGGTATTATATTTACAATAAAATGCTGCACTCATGGACCATGAAATTAATATATCAGTTTTCTTCAGATCATTCTACTTGTCTTTCTTCGTTCACATTATTTCTTCTTACAGCCACCCTTTTAATGCTATCTCTATTAATCATACATGAGAGCTGTAGAATATTACACCCATATCGCTTAATCTTTTTGTCTTTTTCACAGAAAGTATCATGGACACCATCTAAGGTCATTGCTCGGCTGGGAAAAGAAATAAATGATAAGAGTTCATATCTTTACTGGGCATACAAGGCAAGTATTCAACCAAGTTTAGTTTGATATTTTTAGTCTGTCTTTTATTTGCATCACAGCCTACTGATTGGCATCCTTAATCTCCTACATCAATATTAACCACCTAATCTTTTGATTTGTATTTTTTGAACAACTAAAGCGATTTGCATCTGTTCTGCTTGCTACATCAATATCAAATGTGAGGTTGTTTAATTTACTGCCAAAATATGTTCAATATGTGTTGAATTCATTTAATATTCTTTTGGATATCTCCAGAACAACATTCCGGTCTTTTGTCCAGGCCTAACAGATGGTTCACTGGGGGATATGTTGTACTTCCATTCCTTCCGAAGCCCAGGCTTGATCGTTGACATTGTGCAAGGTTGGTGTTTCCTGCTTCAGTATCATCCGTGTTGATGGTTAATGTTTTGAGATTTCAATCTAAAACAGCTACTACCTGTTTGAACAGATATTAGGGCCATGAATGGTGAAGCTGTCCATGCAAGTCCTAGGAAAACAGGAATGATAATTTTAGGAGGGGGACTACCTAAGCATCATATTTGCAATGCCAACATGATGCGTAATGGTGCAGATTATGCTGTCTTCATCAATACGGCCCAAGAATTTGATGGGAGTGATTCTGGAGCCCGTCCTGATGAGGCTGTGTCATGGGGGAAAATTCGTGGTTCTGCTAAAATGGTGAAGGTACAGCTTCATTACCTGATCATTTGGATGGCTTGATTGCCTTCCCCTTCTTGTATGTGTAACAATTGATTAACAGTAGATAATCTTCAGAATTTTCACATTCCTTTTTTCTTGTGAATGCTGGTTTTATCACTTACTTTTTCATGGGAAGTGCTGTTAACACTGTTATTCTATTTGTACTCTCCTCTCTTATTGTATTTAATCAGGTTCATTGTGATGCAACTATTGCTTTTCCTCTGCTGGTTGCTGAAACATTTGCCTCGAGAAGATGTGTGCAGAACAAGAATTAATTTGAATTTTTGGCCGAGTGAAATTCAAATTGATCCCGCATAATTACCAATCCTGGTGAAGCTGTTGGTTAATTATGTTTGGTGAACCTGGTAAATGCCTTAAATATTGCAAGGGTACTGCTTAATACAGGAAGGATGCAGCATTCATAATCCTGCAGAGTTGCTACCGCAAGAAAACAATTAATTTATTGTCCCCGTTATCTATATTGCGTGTACAAACCCAATTCATTGAAGTATTACTGGCGCATCATATGATGCTCATAATTTTTTTTTTCTTATTTTCTTTCTTTCTTTTTTTTTCAAAACAACTATTGATGCTGCCTAGCTTCTATGACGCTCGCTCCCCCTGGCTACTGATCTGATATCGTCAATCATCATCTCAAAATATGTACTGAATGCATCAATTTCATAAATAAAAAACTCCAATGGCCTGAAGGGTCTAGAAGGCAAGCAACCTTGTCATAAAGTTTCGATTTACTTAGCAACACCCAATTTTCAATACTCAGAAAATAAAATCTAAAGATGTAGTGGGATGTTGAATCAGAAATTTAGTAAATACGCCTGCAGACAGTGATCCCATCGCCTAAGGGGACATGAGAAAGTTGGATCCGAGGGTCAGCTGCAAGTAGTTTGTTAAACTCCACAATTGCCTTCCTGGAAGGTTTCATATTCTCTGGTGTCTGCTCTTCGGGCAGTGCAACTGATCCTCCCCAGAGAGTGTTGTCGTAGATCACGACTCCGCCAACCTTCAGCAATTTCATCAATCTCTCGTGGTAGTTCCGATAATTAACCTTGTCAGCATCCACATATGCATACTCAAAACTGCCCTCATTTTCTTTCTGCAATAATTCCAAAAACATTTCTTTCAGAATTATAAAGTTTGAATAGAAAACAGAGGATGTAAGTTTGTATTGCGACAAACATGTAAATGTAAGGTAGAAATCGTGGGATATTCAATCTTTACATTTTCTAGTAGCTGATCGAGGATTGGTAGAGCCTCAGACTCAATGAAATCTATCTTATGATCAACTCCTGCTCTTTTAATGATTGGTAATCCTATCTCGTATGATTCACGGTTCAAATCAATCGCTATAATCTGCAGTTACAAGTTTTCAGGCATAAATAAGTTGAAATGAAAAAAAAAAAAAAAAAAAGACACAAAACAAAACAATGAAGGTGCTTTTTTACTACAATGGCATATCGATTGTAATTTTGTTTCAGAACAGGCAAAATATCTCCTTGTCAGTTTATATATATATACATACCAATTGTTGCAACAAAAGTAAGAAATATAAATTAAAACAAAGACACATGAAACAATCATGACAGCTCGATTATAAAACTATTTCTAGAATCAAAGGTTCATTCTCTTTTAAGATCGAGTTTCACTCTTTTATAAAATAAATTCTAAGAATTCATCCTTTTTTAAAACTAAGTACGAGGCTTCAACCTCTCTTAAAATCGAGATTGAGGCCTCATCTCTTAGTAAAATAAGGAACGAGGCCTCATTTATTTTTAAAATAGAGTTTGAGGACTCATCCTCCTTTAAAATATAGTTGAAGGCCTCATCCTTTATTGGAGTCAAACTTGAGGTCTCATTGTCTAGTAAATTAGGTACGTGGCCTCATCTTTTCATAATATAAGTTTGAGGACTCATCCCCCCTCTAAAATCTAGCAGGAGGCTCATCCTCCCTTCAAATTAAGATTGAGGCCTCATCCTTCATTTAAATCAAAATTGAGGCCTTATTTCCTAGTAAAAGCAAGTTCGAGGCCTCGTCTTTTTATAAAATAGAAAATCATGACTCATCATTCTTTAAAAAAATCTAGTCCTAGGCCTCATTCTCTCCTCAAATCGAGATTAATGCCTCATCCACTAGTACAATTTGGTGCAAGGCTTCAACCATTCTTTCTTAAAATTAGGCGCGAAGCCTCATCCTCTCTAAAATTGAGATCAAGATCGAGGCATCATCCATTAGTATAATCTCACTCGAGGCTTCATCCTTTCTTAAACTCAGGCTCGAGGTCTCATCCTCTCCTAAAATCAAGATCAAGGCCTCATCCTCTCTTGAAATCAAGATTGAGGCTTCATCCACTAGTATAATCAAGTGCAAGACCTCATCTTTTCTTAAAATTTGGCTGGAGGCTACGTCCTCTCCTAAAATCAAAGTCAAGGCCTGTCATCTTTGCCTAAGGTAAGAATCCTCTATTTGTGAGGATGTGTAGAGACGTGATTTTGTTGTCGGGCTGTCAGAGACAATTCAGCATGTCAGAAGCGTATCAAGCCAAACTAGTCCTAATTGACAATTCGGCATGTCAGAAGCCCATAAAGCCAAATTAGTCCTCGAAGACACTCGGCGTGCCGAAAGCGCATCAAGCCAATCAAGTCCTTGGAGACACTCAACAAGTTAGAAGGTCCTCTGGGACAAATCAGTGCCTCAGAGGAGAATCAGACCAGCTTAGACAACAAATTAGAGCCATGTGACGGTAAAACATAAGTTTAAATGGCGACATAGTTGACACATGTTCAAGGCGGTCCAGCCACCTCGAGGCCTATATGAAGGGACCTCCCACTAGGTAGGAGGGATTTGGAAATTTGGAGACTCCTTCTCTAAAACTTTAAAGACTTGATGTATTCTCTTCACAACAAAAAACTAGGATTAACTTGGGTCTTGGGGATTGGAGAGTTATCGGTGCCTCTATCCTCTTTTTTCTTTTGCAAATACTCCGCGACTTAGACACTCAAGAAGATAGGTCTTGATTCGTTGGTCTATTTTTTGGTATCTACACCAGCGGTGATAAAATTACTTACTTTACCATCACCAGGAATTGTAAGAGCAGTAAGGAGAAGAGAATATCCAGTGAAGACTCCAATTTCAATTGTTTTCTTGGCATCTACGACGTTCAATAGCATGGCTATAAACTGCCCTGCATCTGGTGCGGTAGCCATGGAGGCCCTGCAAATTTACAATTATTAGCAACTTTCTGGGGCCATACAATTATATATTACATAAAAATATTTAAAAGCCTTTAAAGATTCTTCAATCTCCAGCCACTCATTTGATGACGTGATTTAATTACCATTCATGATCTCAAAAGCCTATCTGAACACCAAAATGGGAAAAATTCCATTCTACATACGTATTTATAAATGGACCTGCATCTGGTGCAGCACCCATCATGCCCCTGCAAAATCTACAATCAACAATTTTGATGCACAATTACCTTAATATGTTTGAAACTCTTCACTGCTAGTTTTCAATGCATTTTGAGTGAATTTTGTTAGCTTATTCAAACACTAGGTCTACTAAAGACCTTCACAAAAACAAAAAGGGAAACATCGATTCTACTTTGTTTTCGATAATTTTGAAAAGAAGCTATAAGAATATGTAAAGAAGAACGAACAAATACTTTGGATGGCCAGCAGTAACATCCCGTATCTCCTTCAGATGATATGGTTCTCGTGGATACACACTAGTCTCCAGGACATACTGCCACATTTTATTACAACATCTGTTAATAATTAAAAAAGAACGAATATGAGAAAAGAGAGAGAGTTGAGATGATGATACCCGGTATAACTCTGCAGTTTGCAATAAACCCTTTGAAATAATTGCTGCATGTTTCGTGTTGTTTTCCATTGCTCTCAATCTGCTTCAAGTAACAAGTTCTATGGCACAATCTAAGGAGAAAGGAGCTTCACTGCTCAGTTATACAATCTTTAAATGAAGAATACTTTGCTTCTATTTTGTAGACAACTTGTAATTGAGATGAAGAATAAAAGATAAACGAATATTAGTTCTTGACGATTTTAAATGCTTATGATCAAGACAACCTAGCTTGATTAATAATCAAAGATTTCAGTAGAAATAGACGACAAATGGCCTGATAATGCTTCACCAATTGAATTAATATTACACGTCAGATTTGCAATAAGAAAAAGAAAACTCATCAATAATATTCTTCTACTCGGATTGGCCTAGGCTTGAGGGCCGATGTGACGCCTCTACTTTCTATCCTTGATTTGCTTTTGTTAATGGAAAATGAATTTTTATCAACTTCTACAAATTTTTTTGGATCATTTTGCCATTGGAGACTTTTTTTCTTATGGAAATTAAATGATTTGCAAAGCCCAATGTTTTTTATGAAAACAATAATTTTTTTTAGCGTAGATTAATATCTTAAAAACCTTTTGTAGGCTAAAATTATAATAAGTGGTATGTCGAAATTTTTTTTTTTTAATTGTTATAAACCTTAATGGCAAAAAATATTTTTAAAGAAGTTTTTATGAAAACAAGATATTCAAAGTACAAGCTTTTTTTTTTATGAAAAATTGGTGTAGACTATATTTTAGTGAAATTTTATATTATATATATATAGGTTAAAATTATTACCGTGTTGCACTCAAATAATATTTTTTTAATTTTTATAAACATCCAATGGAATCCAAAACAATTTATGAAAAGTAATTACAACTCTTTTTAAGAAAAAATAAATAAATCAAAACAAATCAATGGTAGAATAGATATTCATTATTTTTAATTTAACATCTTAAAGAACAAGATGATGGCATTAATACAAAAAGTGGATTCTTTTTGTATATTATTATAAATATTAGGGAAGTTTTTGTATGTTTAAAAAAATGTTGAGATTCTTGCTGATCGACGGCGTGGCTGGTTGAAGCACCTCAGCCCCATCTTTTGTGGACCTGGTTCTACACCCACCAATAACACTATCCCCTCTTCTCTCCCCAACCAATTTGTGTTGACAAAACCCTCACTTTCGTGTAAGCAGCTTTATCACCTCTACGTAGATCAATCCCTCTCACATAGAGTAGTACTTTGGACTGCACCATTAATGTTCATCTCAATTAATTCCAATAGTCTTCTAAATCAATCTCAATCATCAATAGGTATGTATGTATGTATGTGTGTGCATATATATATATATATATATACATAGACTAATTTGGCCTGAGCCATACTTTAAAAGATGTCATTTGGACTATTATAATTAAAATGAATAAATTTTATTTTTGAGTCAAAAACAGATTTTTCTTTTTATTTGGATTAGAATCGAATTTATCCCTTATTGTTTTTCGATTTACATTGAACTTGACAGAGCTAAAATGTTAAGCAGCGTCATCATAAATTTATAGTTCATTTAGTGGCAAAGATTTAATAAAGGGCACAATAATGTGCTTTGTGAACAATAAAAACAGAGATATTGGACTGTGATCTAGTAGTAAACATCACTCAACCACCCTCTGCCTCTCATCGGTGATAAGTTCTACACCCAAATTCCATTAAAATTGTGGGTTTTTTCTCACTTTATGTGGGTTGCCACTCACGTTTTTGAGAGTTGATCCCCATATCACATCGCAGTTGATTCAGTTGCACTCTGAGTTAGTCCAAGTCATAAAAAAAAAATTAAATTAAATTAAAAAAAAACAAAACAAAACAACAAGATAATAACTAATAAGAGCCATGTGACTTTATTTTTGTCCTTTCAATAGTTGTGCTCTCCTTCACTCTTACAGAAAAAGTTTCAATGAAAATGGAACTATGTTAAAAAAGTTCAACAGACTCGCAATTAAACTCTGTATATATATATATATGATAGAGCAAGTAACATGTTTGAAGCAGATGTTCAGTAAATACGCCTGCAGATTGTGATCCCATCACCTAATGGGACATGAGAAAGTTGGACACGAGGGTCGGATGCAAGTAGTTTGTTGAACTCCAAAGTCGCCTGCCTGCCTGGTTTAAAAATGTCCGAAGCCTGCTCCTCAAGCATTGCAACCGATCCTCCCCAGAGCGTGTTGTCATAGACGACTAATCCACCCACCTTCAACAATTTCATTAACCTCTCATGGTAGTTCCAAAAATTAACCTTGTCAGCGTCGACAAAAGCATAATCAAAACTACCCTCATTTTCTTTCTGCAGAAGAGTCAGAATGGTTTTTTTAGATAATAGGCTTTGATCTTGTTGGAGAAGTCAATTCCCCAAGAAACAAAGGAAAAGTACAATAAAAGGAAATATAGAAGTTAAGATTTAAGATTGTATTGAGACGACAAACATTGAAAAAGAAAATAGAAATTATGAGATATGCTATCTTTACATCTTTTAGTAGCTGATCAAGAACTGGTAGAGCCTCAGATTCTCTGAAGTCTATCTTGTGATCAACTCCGGCTCTTTTAATGACCGGTAATCCTATCTCATATGATTCGCGACATAAATCAATTGCTATAATCTGCAGTCATGAGTTTCCAGGCATAAATGGTTTAGTAGGTAAGTATACCAAAAAAAAAAAATGAATCATTCAGACTAAAGGTGCTTTTGAACTTAATGGCATATAGATTGTAATTTCGTTTTAACTTGGACGAAGGAAAAATCACCATGTTAATTTATACAGGATGATAAGATTACTTACCTTACCATCCTCAGGAATTGTCAGGGCAGTGAGAAGAAGAGAATACCCAGTGAAGACTCCAATTTCAATTGTTTTCTTGGCATCTACTAGTTTCAATAGCATGGCCATCAACTGACCTGCATCTGGTGCAGTACCCATCACAGCCCTGCAAATTTACAACCTAAGCAACCTACTAAATGCACAACCACATGATAATATCTGGAAGTATTCATTGTTCAGTTCCAATGCAGTTTTGAGTGAATTTTCATTAACAGGATTTAAAGATTATTTAAACACTAGCTAATAATTTGATAACCTGATTTAGTTGTACATTGATTGTCTATTCCATTTTGTTTCAATATGATCGTTTATTGATATAATTCCGAAAAGAGGCCATAACGAATATGTAAAGAAGAACCAGTACTTGGGATGGCCAGCAGTAACATCCCTTAGTTCCTTCACAGGCTCTGGTTCTCTTGGGTACACACTAGTCTCCAGGACATACTGCCACATTATTACAACATGTATTAAGAAATTAAATCACAAGATTATGAGAAAACAAATTAATAAGAACATGGAGAGAGAGAGAGAGAGATGTTACACGGTACAGTTCTTCACATTGCAATAAACCCTTGGAAACGCTTGCAGCATGTTTGGTGTTGTCTTCCATTGCTTTCAATCTGCTTCAAGCAACAAGTTCTTTAACAGACGCCAAGGAGAAGGCTGGTGCTTCACTGCACAATTGTACAATCCTGAAATGAAGAACTATTTGCCTTCAATTTTGTAGACAACTCTTATATAATAATACTCAGGCAATCCAAAGTTGGTAACTGAAGTTCACACTTAAACAGCGTTTTAATTGGATATTAAGATTGTAAAGCAAACCTTCACTTTTAGCCAGTCAAACTAACAAATTCATGGCATCAAAGTCACTTAAAGACTGTTCAGTTTTTTATTAGAAGAATCATAAAATAAAACTGATCAACAAGTATTTACATTCCAATTAATATGCACATAATAGAAAAACTACACAATAAAACTGACTTAGTAATTTGCAATTATCTATAGATAAAATTAAATGACTAAATTATTGACCAATAAGATAATCAAAGTCTGGGATCAAAATTGAAAAGACATAGAAAAAAGAAAGTTATTGTAAATGCTTATGTCGCTTACCGGAATTGATTAAGTTGTCAGAAAGGCAAATACTCACAACTGGCAGCGGAAGAGGGAGTAGGACCGAAATATTGCGATGTGAAGAGAGAAAAGGTTGGCAACTCAACCTGGAGCAGCAAATGTTGTTGTTTTGTCTTTTTGTTTTTTTAAAGGTATGAGGTTACGGTCTCAAATCTGAAAAACCAGCCCTTTCCTTGTACTTCGGTATATGTCTGGTAACGAAAAAGGACAAAGGCAGATCTGAGCAATTCCACGTCAATTGTCACTTTCCGATGGGTAACCTCATCGGAGTGTCGAGATTTTTGTTTTTTTTTGGGGGGGTTAATTATTAATATTATCTTCAGAAGGGCTATTTCTGTAAAAAAAAACATCTCCAATGTTTGCCACAAATTAATGTGAAAACCTGCCACTTGTGTACTGTCTAGTTTCGTGATTGAACATTTTACACCCTAGTGTTACTGTCTCCATTAACAAAGTGGTCTCCGGCATGACTTAGGCATGAAAAGACATATGTACCCCTAATATATAAATCTCTTTCTTTATTAAATGATAATTTAAATTAATAGAAGGAAAATGAAAAAGTTAATGAAAAATAAGCAAAGAAAAAGAAAAACACTGAAAAAAAAAAATCTTGATTATAAGAAAAAAGGAGACCACGTATAGCCTGTCAGCGGTTGTCTCCTTTATCAATGATGAAAAAGCTTCATCGTTGATGAAGAATAGAAAGGCCACCTGGGTGGCTTCTTTTTCTTACCAAAACACCTCAAAAACCCCTTCATCACCACCAAAAGTTCATCCCAAATACCCAATCATCACCCACCCTTAAACAATAACACCAAATCCCAAACAACACCCCAATCAACCACCAATTTAATAACTCACTAATCAACCTCATACCTCCCACAAATTTGTCAAACCCTAATTAACCATCAATTTAATTAATCCTAATTAAACCACAATCAACACTAGATCTATGAGAGAAAGAAAAAGAGAAGAAACAACGGTCAAACAGGCGATGAAAGCACTGTCGAGCAAGAGTGAGTAAGAGAATGAGAGATAAAAGGAAGAATGAGAGAAAAAGCAAGAGGGGGAAGAGAGCGATAGAGACCTTAGGTCTCTTTCATTGGAGGCCTTGGTCTAGTCTCCGGCAAAGGAGAACGAAAGGTCTCTACCATGTGGTTACAAAGGACGAAGCAAGCAGTCGAAGTTCCAGAAGACAACGGTGATGGATGACGGGACCCTTCTCGAATCCCTTCTCTGGACCTAAAAAAGATCTCGTAACACCTCAATAGAACTCCAACGAACTCTAACTTTAGTCCGAAGAAATCTTGTCGGAGCACCGAAACTTATTTTAAACTCCTTATTAAGCTTACTTATTAAGTGGCAGAGGTAAATTTTTTTTTGTTTTTCTAATGAAAATACAACAGCATACCGGCTGTTTATTGAACTATATCACCTTACAAATTCAAAGATAATTAAAAACACTTCTAATAGTAATCAATCTTAACTACTAGGGGCCTCCGGCCCACATCTCAAACTAGTTTCATTATAAAAACCACAATTATGAAAATTTATTTAAAAACTAAAACTTTCTCATTTCATAAAACACTGTATAAAAACATGCATCCAAAAACTTGTATTGACATTTACAATTTGTACCATGATTTAATTCAAAATATGCACATGACATAAACAAGAAATATACAAGGTAGTAGAGGCCGTCCCTCAATTGATCTGTGTGTCAGTCTGAGCCTCGTCTGCTGAACGACTTACTCCTGCATCTGAGGGAGAATTTTTAAAAAAACACATTGAAAAACAAACTGTGAGTAAAACTCAGTGAGAATTACAATTTAATACAACTAAACAAAAATAATTTTATTTTTTTCTAAAATACTTTATCGAGACTCGCTCGAAAACTGTTTTTCAAGTTCGTTTTAAATCTTTTTCATAAATTTTCTCATTTTCTCGTCTTAATAGTAATCTAGAGAAACTACTTTTGTTGTGGTAGCATAAAATCTCTCGCTAACCACTATAAATTTGGGAATCTGCCATGTGTAGTCGCTGATGCGTAAACTCTGAGCACGCGTTACCCTCTCGCTATTGGTCTGAATTACACTACCCTTGTACGTGCAAAAAGTGACTCAACTGACTCTCTCTCTCAGGAGTCATCCGGACTCTACTCTCAGTTAGTGACTCTCTCACATCTACCGTATACGTATAGAGTACTCGACCTGATATTCAACTGGGGTTAGGATAAATCATCGGTGTAATAAAATACTTTTTCTCGGTATTCTCAAATAAGCTCATTTTTAAGACAAAAAAAAACTTAAATCTTTACTTCTAGCATGTTCTCAGTATAAATACATATACTCAATTGAAAACTCACATATTAGAATCTTTGTATAATTTCAATAAATAACTAAATTACATAATGAATAAATTCATATGAACATAAAATAAAATACATTCATTCATACATAACAAGAAATAAAATTAAAATAAAATAACACTTGAATAACTAGTTTTTTACTCACGAAACGCCCTCCGACAATTGACGATCCTCCGATGATACTTTCCACTTTTACCCTAAAACATCAAATACTCATTTAGGGTCACTAAAATCATTGATACAAAGTTATAAATCACTTAAATCTTAACTAACTCTATTAATTTCACTTTACATTTAAACCTTCATACATAAATTTTTACTTAACCGATGCTTTCGAATTTTTTTGCTATGAATTTTATTTATTTTCGCTTAAGAACACCCCAGTATGCTCAAAATAATTTTCTGAAATTCGAAACGAAAAAAATGAAAAATAAGGGGTGTCAAACCCGAATGCTACATAGAGGCTGTTAACGTCGGAAAATGGTTTTCCTTAGCCAACGAGGTTGTTTTCGGGCCCAAGCTACAGTTTCGAACGGACGACAGAATGCATGCAAAGCGATAAGAATCAGGGAAAAAGGTTAGAGGCGAGGGGGAGAAGACACAGAAGATTTTTAGAGTGGTTCAGTCCAAAAAGATGCCTACGTCCACTATTCACTCTCTCACTATTTTGACAGAGTAACGACATTCAGAGATTGCATCCCCTTTACAGTAAAAATTGCCCCTTATTTATAGAGGAAGGGGACATGCTACAGTAAAACATAATAAGACAAGAATAAACAGTTAACTACAGCTACACTGACAAACAGCATTTAATGCGCCGAAATCTCAATTAATGCGACTGTCAGTGTATTAAATGCGGCCGAAAACTCATTAAATGCAGTCGAATCCGTCGCATCCGAGGTCTGTCCAAGGGAGATTTCTGCTGACTAGGTCGGATCTGCAATGATGGGTTATCGATATTGAGATCATAGCTTCTGGCGGATGTAGCGTGCATGGCAAGCCTCGAAACTGTACTCTGTATGGCGCTGTTGACTTCTGCTGATTCGAGACTTCTAGAAGCGTGGCGGAGACGGATCTTCCAGCAGGCTAAGAATCGAGTCGGTTGGGAGAACAAGAGAATCTCCGATAAGTCTGGCTACCTAGAAAGTTGATGAGGCGAATGGTGAGTCGGCGTGTCCGCAGCTGGTCATGGCGATGAGGTGGACAATATCATGAGTGAAGGAGTCGGTAAACGGCCATGCTCAGAGGTTAACGGTCAGCTCAGTCACGTTATCTTGGACGAGAAGGATTTGTTGGACACCTCTGATGGGTGGTCCCTTTTGACGGATATCCCAATCGGACAGGAATGACGGACAGGCAGGCGGTCAATCATGACGGATAATCTTGCGAGCAGAGTTAGCTGTCACGTATGGTGGCCAGCGGCAAGTCTGAGGGATGAGAGCCAACCGCCAACGACAAGGACCAACGGTCAAACTCAGTAAATAAAGCTGACGGAGAACATGGCGATTTGAATGGCGGAGAATATAGCGGTCACAACAAGCTTTCAGAACAAGCGGTCTGTGGTCAGAATGAGAGGTCAAGTTGAGCGATAGCGATCAGCGTTCATGATAAGTGTCCACTAATGGGCCCCTTCTCCAGGAGAATGGACTGGGTGGATGGCGGATAATTGGGCTTCTGGGCCACTGGGCCTACACTGTAGATCTGTCTGGGCTCAATTATTCTGATCGCTAATTTATCCATAACAGAGGCCAATCCAAAACCTTTCTTCATTACGTTTTCACTCCAATCATTTTCCTAACTCGCATTTAAGTCGGTTATGAAGCGAATTCGAAAAAAAAACGTTTATCGGGTGGGTGTTTTTAGCTAAAAACTATGTTTTTTCAACACTTTTTAAGGTCATTTTCTATCACATTCATCCAACAAGCTCAATTATCTATCCTCTAATGTTCTTGCACTCAAATATGATCAAACATATTCATTTAATGCATCACAAGGTTGATTTTCTATGATATTTCTTAATGCCCTTCAACTAGACAATTATAACTAAACTTGTCTCTAAATTTTTGGTTTTTGAATTCTATCACTCCTAAATGATTTTTTAGTCTCTAAGATGCATGAATCAAATCTCAAATGGATGACATCAAATTGGGTTACACAAACCCTATCATGGTCGTGAGAAACATCAACAAAGAACCATCATTTTTCTTTCAATTTCTAACATAAAACTCATCACCAACCATCCTAGTTTCAATCCCTAACATCCAAATAAACTTTAGAGCAAACTTGGAAATGGGTCTCATCAACCATCAACTAGAATCAAGAGCAAGAAACTTACTTATTTTTGCTTCAATCTCACTTGATTTTTGCTCTAATGACTTTGGTTGATGATAAGCTTAAATTTTGGTGTGAAATCACTTGAAGAAATGACTTGAAACTCACTTGATTCTTCTTCCTTCCATGGCCGTTGTTCTCACCCCCTCTCTCAGTTTGCTTCACGTCTCAAATGTGAAGGCAAATGACAAATTGACTTCTATTTATAGTGAACAAATTTTTCTAAAAAAATACTTTCTTTTAATTATAACTTAACCTTCTGAATTTTGCTTAATTCTATTTTGGTCCATAAATAGATTAGTTTAATGTTAATTGGCCAATTTGTCACCACTTAAAACCACTAATTCTTTCACCAATAAAATGGCTCCAAGTGGCTCTCTAATATCCATAAACTAAATTACACTAGGTTACTATCTATTGGTGGAACTTTTATATCTTTTTTGACTTTACTCGTGGGCTTATCTCACCCTATACTCTCTCGTATCACTTCCCAATACTTTGAGGTCCTTTAATCGACATCTTACTTATGATACAAAAATAAATTCAACTTTAAATAATACTACTGGAGTGATACTAGTAAACCGTAATAATAAAGGGTTTACAATGGACCTTCCCCCCCTCTTTCTCCATCGACTCAAATGATATTTCTAGGTTTTCAGATGGTTGGAAACCTAGATTTGGGTATGGAACCACCATCTAGGCTTTCAGTACCCAAAAATTTTGATAAAAAAAAAGAAGAAGATAGGTTTCCAAAGGTCTCCAGATATTTTTAAAATATATATATATGTTGTTGATTGGATATTGATTTTGTTGATATTGCATCTTAATTGGCAAATGGTGTTAATGATTTTATGAGTGTTCATGGTGTTCATGGTTAAAGAAGTTGATGATGTTCATTGTTAAAGTTTATGAACAATTGAATATGATTCTAAGGATTGACGTTGAAGATGAACTATTGAATTATCTTAATTTTTAATTTTATTTTATTTTATATTTTAAATATATATAAGATGTAGGATTCATGATCTTTCTACCCTTCTACCATTAATGACAATCTCATTCATCTAACAAACTTGCTAATGATGGGGTGTTGTTTGATGATTTAATTATAGTGTGGGGTAAAATAAATAATTACGAAATTGCGGAGAGTATTTTTTTATGAATAGCAAAAGTTGGAGAGTTTTTTAAGAAATAGGGTTTATTTATAATTTTCCCTCCAACTCAATAAGGGTTGGTTCATTTATTAATTTTGTCAGTAACCATCCATCTTACAAATTTAAAAGAAAATTTCGAAATAATTTTTTAAAAAATTAAAGAAAATTTTAATTATTTTCGGGAACATGCATTCCAAATGCACTATACTGAAACTTTTCGAATAAAGTTGAATAAATTAGTAAGAGTAGCATAACCCTTCTGTAATTTCTTTACATCACACCAATAGAGATGACTTCATCGAAAACAATGGGGAGATGATGATGGAATTTAAAAAATATATGACGACAATAGTTGAGATGATAGACTTAGGCTTGACACACTACTTTCTTGGTATTGAAATAAACCAAGAAAAATCTTGGATCTTCATATTACATAATAAATACACTGATAATCATATAAAGAAATTCAATATGAGTGGATGCAAGCGTGTAGCAACTTCTCTTATTACTAATGAAAAATTTAGTAATGAAGATGGGTCAAATAAGGTAAATGCTTCACTTTATAGTAGTCTTATTGGAAGCCCACTATATTTTATTGCCACAAAACCAGATATTATGTACGTTACAAGTTTTACTTTCAATGTTCATACAGGATCTGACTTAAGTCCACTATGGAGTAACAAAGTGGATTCTCAGATACTTGCAAGGAACGAAAGACTATAGGATTTGATATAGACATTTAGAAAATTCCACTTTAATTGGGTATATAAATAGTGATTGGGTTGGATCCGATGACATGAAGAGTACATCTGGATATACATAGACATCCAAGAAACAAAACAGTGTACACAGTCATCTATGCAGGTAGAATATGTTGTTGCAACTACTACAGCTAGTCAAGCTATATGGTTACAAAGGATACTTGAAGATATGGGAGACAAATGTGATCAAGCACGAAGATCTATTGCAACAACAAGTTTTGTAATGGCAAAAAAATCTAGTCTTTCATAGTAGAAGAAAACATATCAAAATCAAGTACAATTTCTTGAGGGAAGCTTAAGGGAACAAAGAAATAAATATCAAGTTTTGCAAGACTGAAGAACAACGAGCAGACATATTCACAAAAGCACTACCAATAGGCAAGTTTGAGCAATTGTGACATGATCGAAGTCACCCAAATATCGATCAAGGAGGAGTGTTAAAGGCGGTGATAGAAATTTTGGATTGATCCAAATATTGAAATTTCTAGGCAGAGCAATACTTATTCTTCAAGTAAATCTAGAATCTTCAATCATTTAAAAAATATATTTTTGTAACCGGCATTAGAATTGCCGACTTTGAATCACCTACTTTCACAGCTTATTTATTGGCTTAATGCTTTGTGTTGTGGATATTTTCAAGGCTATGTAAATGGGCTGGTAAAAGCTCAAAGTTGATCCAATGAATTGACCTACAAAAGCCCAGCGCGCCAATCTTCTAGCCCATCAAACGCGTAGTTCGCAAATACGAGCTCCTAGTCCAATGACCTCTAGCCATCCAATTATAGTAACGAGCTCCCTGCTTGATGATATAGTTTTCAAATCGCTGGTCAACCACAGTCAGAGATGTTCAATACTAACTCCCGGTCAGATTTAGCTCATAACTTGCCATGCACGATAAACAAATTTTTCCAGATAGGTAGTAACCCAAATTAAGAAAAAACTCAACTGCCCAATATAAAGATAAAATCCTACTTTTACGGGATTTGACCTTATACTGATAAATGTCAGTCTTAGAATGTGTAATTAGTGTAGACTTCTTATTTTAATTGTAATAATATTTTTTAATTGTAATAATACTGTAACCTCTCTCTCTATAAATAGAGGCTAAAACTCATTGAAAACAAATGAAAAAAACTAATAACATACTATCTCTTTGTCAAAATAATCAGAGAACAGTCATGGACGTAGGTATCTTTTTTGGACATAACCATGTAAAAACCACTTTGCAAACAGCGTTCTCTCTCTTTCAGCTCCTTTCTTTTCCTTTGTTGTGACTCATTTGTAAGTACTGGGTGAAGAATCTTGGATCGACATATTTTCAATGTAGACACTTTGTAATTTATAATTAGTAAAGAAGACACTTAAATTCTCTTAAAAATAAAAAAACTCAAATGTTATAATACTCAAAGTAGATCCTCGACTTTGTAAACACTAGATCATTTATATTGGTGTTTTCAAATACCAACAGAAACATCCACAATCACAGGTCTACGAGGTCATCCTCCATGGAAACAAGGCAGTTGACTTGAACATTTTCAATAGCAATACCACGTTGAGAGCTGCAAATGAAGTGATTCAGCATACAAATTGGACTACAAACAGAGGACAAGAGGATTCATGGTAACTTATTTTTCATCATCATTTATTTTTTTTTTTGGCTCTTCTGAGGTTTGACCTGAAACCTTGTTAACATAAATTTTTCTGTTATCGTACTTCTTCAAACAGCACCAAAGAGTAGCAGAGAGAAAATTGATATGGAATCTAGCCGGAAATCTTTCTTTAGACAGCCTAATCGTAGCAGTACCACCGGTATAGGTAGTATGTTTACCAATCGTTACTTCTTTTTTGACTATCATTTCAGGATTCTTTGAACTTTATCAGTTTTTCGCATTTGTGATAACTATTTAGGCACATCAAAAAATTGTGGTAAGAGCCTGGAAATTCAAGCCAGTTTCAGCAATGCTGGCAAAAGTCAATGTTCAGATGTTGTTAGTGAAGTTGTTGAGGGGCAAAATCTCATGGCACAGCTGTGGAGAACACCAAGTCTGAAAGAGTTCAGTTTTAAATATTTGAAGATTGCAACTAACAACTTCAGTCATGACAGGTTGTTAGGTAAGGGACATGTTGGGAAACTCTACAAGGGTTGGGTTGAACAGGAAACACTAGCTCCTTTCGAGAGGGGAACTGGAATGGCAGTTACTATCAAGATATTCAACCCTAGTACAGAAATGCAAGGTTTTGATGAATGGCAGGTATTCTTTTTCCACTCTATTATCAATACAAAGTAAGAATTTCGTAACATTTGAAAAGAAGTGTAAAAGAACAAAATTTGAAGGAAAGAAAACCAACAGTATTAGCATTATTTGCCATGAGAATTGTTTTAATAATGAGTTTGAGAATGTTTTTTCCTAAAGAAAAATGTTCTATGATTAAGGCTGGAGTGATTTGATTCTTTGTTGAGCAGTCAGAAGTTAACCTTTTGGGAAGACATTATCATCCCAACATTATTAGTCTATTGGGATATCATTGGGAGAATGAAAAGGTGGCCCTTGTATATGAATTCATGCATAGGGGAAGTTTGGGAAATCATCTTTTTAGAAGTAAGAAATACAAAATGCAAACATTCAAGGAAATATTTATGGATATTTTGTATTGATTATTTAACTGATTTGGTTATTCAGGAAATGTCAAAACATTATCTTGAAATATACGACTTAAAATTGCAACTAGAGCAGCTCGAGGATTGGCTTTTCTACATACTTTAGAGAAGGAAATTAATTATAGAGATTTAAATGCCTCCGATATATTGCTTGACAAGGTTGGTTATTCTCTGTTCAATCCTTGCACTTCTATCTAACAACAGGTTTTTGTTACAATGAAACTTAGAAATGCATCCCATTTTTCATTTTCAATTGTGCTGGTATTTTGTCTTTTCATTATTATGTGGAATTTATTTTATGTTCAAGTTCATATACATTGCTTGTCTTCTTTTCCAGGGTCCTCTTATATTTGTTTTTACTACTACTATTTATTTTAATGATTTTTTTTAGATGCACAATTTTTTCTATCCATTAACATTTGTCTACTTCCTCTTTGTAAACGAAGTTCTTTGTTTATTATTAAAAATGGAAAAATAAGACAAGTGAAAACCTCTTTAGGATTTCTCATTATAGTTATGTTAAAATCAGTACATTATTGTTCCTTCTTTTATTTTTTATTACAGAACTACAATGCAAAATTATCAAATTTTGACTTAGCGATGTTGGGACCTTGTAGTGAAGAATCATTCATCACAACCATTGTTGCAGGCACATGTGGTTATGCTGCCCCAGAATACGTTGCAACAGGTAGTTATTTTATCTGATTTAGCAAACATAGTTGTTGGTTTATTGAGGGGAAGTTATAATGTGTATAACAATGGGCAATTGCATTATTTGGGTTACATTAATAATATGTAGTTTTTTTCCTTTTTCTGGAATCAATAATATGTAGTTTGTTGAGTGAAAAAAGGAAATTGGAAACTGCTTAGGATTTAAATTTTTAGTTCAAAATGTAGGGATAACTTTATTTTTTTCATTTACTTAATAAAATTAGCTTAGTTGTCATTTGGTTATTATATATCAGAAAATACATATTTGAAAAGTGATGTGTATAATTATACTATTGTACTACTTGAATTAT
Organism: Dimocarpus longan; assembly: GCA_022984855.1. NCBI lineage: Eukaryota > Viridiplantae > Streptophyta > Magnoliopsida > Sapindales > Sapindaceae > Dimocarpus > Dimocarpus longan. The sequence continues at coordinate 45,171,601 of CM041012.1, read as the reverse complement.
TAACGAGCTTAAGGGCATTGGATGGTGGCCGCCCTAATAAACAACACGGCTTGGTTGAATGGTAGACACCAATGCTCTCTCAAAGAAGGAAGCTGAAAACCATTATGGATGGAGGGTCAGTATTCGTTTGAAGCGGCAGTTCAAGCTGCACAACTCAGTCTAAAATGCCTAGAGGCAGACCCTCGAAGCCGCCCATCCAAGGATTAATGCAAAGGAGCCTCAAATTAAATCAACATTCTACAACTGATCGTCATGGCCAACCAATACATGTGAAGGTGAAGTAATTACTAATTAAATAGGACTCAAAATTATGACCATCAGTCTTTATTTCAGTAATTTGTGCTGCAATTCAGGCTCAAAACATAGTTTTCAATTGTCTCTAAATGTACAACATACTATGACATTGGAAGTGTGAAAGGTGTTCGTGCAATAATAATAGTTCGTTTGTTGTGCAATCATATTACGTCCATTGTTGGATACAGATCACTACAGAACAGAAAAAAGAGATAATTGAAGCTTGAAAATGATACAGGTAGAAAATCATGTAAAGTGCGTTGTAGAAATCTGTTGAAAGTTTAAAAGCATAGCTTAAAATATAAGCTAGTCTCAAACAATTGGATTGTCTAATGGCAAGTATAGTTGAATTTAAGTTTTGAGAAATTGAAAATCTTTTTTGGCTTTTCAATCCTATGGCAGGCACTATCCTTGTCAAATGCAAGCCGCAAGTGGTAACAAAACAAGAATTTGGCCTCAAAGCAGCTCCCCAGTATCCATCCAAACTATCTTTTTTTATTTCATTAGACAAAATGTTGTAATAAATTGACCTTGATTTAAGTAGCCGAACAGAAAAAATAAGGCTGTCTTGACTCTTGACTAAATGAATACACAACCCAATCAAAATTATAATCACCCAACAAGGAACGTAGAAAATAAGGAGAAATCGACCATATAATCTTTGTTAAACTGACTATATTAACATGAGATGAGAACTATATTTACTGGCGATTTTGTCGGATAGCCTGTAACCGGGCAGCAAACGTGTCATAATCAGGAAGCTTTGGATGAACATGAGCAGCTCTCTCTTTAGATGGACTCTCCACGCCTGAGGTCTTCAAACTTTGGGTGCTATCTGGTTTTTCTATTTTTCCAAGAGAGTTGGATGGTTCTTCTTTTGCAGAAGACTTCAAACTTTCCTCAAAAGAGGATCTCTTGGCTGGTGAATTGGGTTTATAACCTGTTTGTTTTGCCAATCTAGACTCGTCAGAACTTCCTAAAGCACCTGAGCTCTTGCTCTGAGACTGAGGCTCTCGTCTTATTTCAGTATTATACAATGAACTAGAAGAGGAAATCCTTTCTTTGCCATAGCCTGGAGTTCCTGAGGACTCTGACAGACCTGTGGTCTTCGGAAAATAACTTTTCCCAGAGTTTGGAGGAGGGGCCCTTGTCCTTCGAGAAAACGAATTATTCAGAGGAGCTTTTCTCATCAGAACCTGTTTGGGAGAATCATCCTCAGAATCACTATCGTCTGAATCAAAATCTTTAACCTGGGGCCTACCCCTGAATTTCTTATCTTCTTCAATTTCAGTTTTCTTAAAGAATGGCGATTGACTGCTCTTAGAAATATGCTGTGTAAGTTCTTCACCAAAATAACCATCACGAGAATCAAAGTATGATCTGCTGCTTGGTTTTTTCTCTGCTTCTGCACTTACTTTTCTATTGTAAGACTCTCGATCCGTAGCTCCAGGACTGATCGAGGCATTGACAGATGCAGAAGGAGATTTCTCAACCTTGGTGAACGTATCCTCAGCTGTCATTTTAGAGGATGAAGCATTGGCTGTTGGGCTCGGTTTATATGGCAGATGCCTATTACCCTTATTCCGAAGCCCGCCCGTCAAAAGTCCAAAATTCAACTCTGTACCACTATCCAGAGTGGACTCTTTAAAAGGTTCAGCATCTTCCTTGGCCTCAGGTAGACGTGGAGGGGCATCCTCAGTCATCTCAGAAGCTCTGGAGTAAACATTATGTTTATTTGTATCTGTACTCCTACCAAGCCCAGACTTTTCCAAACCACCAGTCGAATATCCAAAATTCAATTCTGTACCTCTATCCATACTAGACTGTTTTAAAATTTCAGTGTCTTCCTTGGCTTCAGCTAGTCGTGGAGAGACATACTGAGTCATCTCAAAAGTTTTGGAGTAACTATTATATTTACTTGTATCTGTACTCCTACCAAGCTTAGTATTGTCCAGCTCCTCTTCACTTTCCAAACTCAGATCATCTGAATCATCAAAAGTTGCTTGGAACATGTCTTCTGATTGTGAAGGAGCTTTAGAACTTGTTACACTTTCAGAAAAAATAGGATCAGAGTGATACTCAGTATACAAGTGAGATTGTGAAACAGATTTTCCTCGTGAGGCATTGGCATCTTGCACATCACTCCAAGCGTTTGCATTTGCAACCACGTGAGCAGGTGATTTTATAGTTGGCGAGGAAAACTCTAAATTATAATCATGTTCCTTGTGCACGCTTTTTGTGTCAATGTTAAATACATCATCATCTGAACCAGAATCATCAAAGACAGCAGCAGCAGCATTTTCGTGAAGATTCATTTCAGTAGTGTTTCCTTGAGCAAATCCATCATCATTAGTGGCAAAAGGATTATCATTGGCATCATCCCCTAAACTCTGGCTGTTAATATTCGATACAACATCATGATCATCAGTAAACATACTTGATTGAGAATGAGATGAGGCATGGCTAGATTGCTTTGCGAACCTTACTCCATAAGCATCAACACTCTTAGTATCCCCACCACCTTGCAATTTATTCACTAAATCTATCTCAGATTCGTTAGGCTGTTTCTTGAAACTCACTTGACCTAAAAGGTCAGTATGCTCTAATTCAGACGAGTTCTTTCGAGAATATTCATCAGCCATTTGACGATTATTTGCCAATGGGTTACCATCAACAGAAGTTGCATTGGATTTCAATAAAGCAGACCGGCTAGATTTGTTGGAGCTCTTGAGATTTTCTCTGTGAAAATTTTCATTATTTCCTGCTCCATCATGTTGCTGATCACTATCAATTTGTGCAAAATTCATCCTGGAATTTCCTTCATGAAAGGCACTGTTTACTGGACCTTTAGCATGGTGTTCATTTCGCAATGTTGAGTCAGCATATCTTTGAGACTCTTCATCTCTTTGTGATTGTGCTGAGCATTGCTGGGTGCTATTTGCACGGCTTGAAAGTTCTGCAGCTGCTCTAGCAGCCATACTTGCTCTTTCTGCAGATTCGGCAGCTGCCTGTGCAGCAGCAGTAGCATCTTTGAATTCCATGTTCCAACTTTGACTACCTGGTGAAAATTGTTGCTCTTGCCCTGAATATGGATGCCTAAATTCCGTCCTTGCAGCACTAGATCCTGTAGGATAAAGCCAAACATTGATAATTATTAAAAAAAAATGATAAGGGAACATTTAAAGATGAATTAGAGCAGTAATCAATCACCATGTTCACATGCATAACTTATATACATACCTGTAGGCCTTAATTCTGGTTGAAAAACACCAGATTGTTCTGTTTTAGAGGTACCAACATCTGTCTGTGAACGAGGTGATGATCGTGCATTCTGCTCATGAAAGTTTACGGGTAAATCATGCCTTTCATTGCTCTTAGGTGAAACTTGGACATTATTGGATCTTTTGTCACTATGATTTGGTGGAGCTGAGGGAACACTAGGAAGATCCCCAAGCGTTTCACTGGCCTTGCCAAAAGTATTTGGTCCATTCTGCATAAAAAAATATGTTTGACAAGGATTCAAGTTGACGGCCAAATCATTTAGCAATAAAATACATACACAAACAATACGCCCCTTGCAATTTGACAATGGATAGACTCTAGTCTTATAGGTCTATGAAATCAATAAATGAACCACTTTGAACTGAATTAATCTTACCAACAAGTCCTCAGTATGCCTTGAATCTCCCTCCGAAAATTTGTTAGGATCCCAGGTGACGTTATGTTCCTCAGCAATTGCACACAAAATTTTAAGCTTGGTTGGACCATCAGGTGCCGTTGCAGATAATTTCTCAACCAACTATAACATTTTAAAGATAAAACTAATCAAGACTTCTGTGAATGGCCCAAAATTTTATTTTATTCTTCAACTGTCGATGAGCTACAAACGCTGTACAAACTTACCTGTCGACCCACACCACAATTTGGACGTAACTCCACGGCAGCAGAGGCAAACTCTTTTCCATATTTTGCCGTCAAATGCTTGCGTACATCCTTGAGTTCAGGTATGTCATCACATCTTGGAGACGCAAATATTACACTTGCAATTGCTTCCTTCAAATCAATGGGGCAGTTTCTAAAATAACAAAAGACAGATCAATACAGTGTGAGTACCCTCTTACAAAATAAAATTTGATTGTACACTAGCGTAATCTGTCTGCAGTGACATAAATTTAGAAAATGCAAGCAAGAGAAACAGCTCTAGAAACAAATCCCAGGCATACGCCACAAATAAGGTATATAGTGCTTCATCAACTACAGGCTGAATATGACTCCAAATTTAGAGGCTGTATATCATTTCTCAAACAGCAAACATGAAGCGGTATAATAACATTGAGCAGGGGTTTTTCATTAGTGAACCACAAATTTCCAACACCGAATGTCTAACCAACTCTATTACTTCAAAATGTGCAATTCCAATCAAACATTCAGTTATTAGACAAATTTACTTACTTCTGAGACTCAATCATGGGTAAACGTGCAGCAATAAGCTCACAGTAGATCTCGAGGAGATCATACGCTGCGATTGTCTTCTCTTCTCTCACCACATGCTCCACCTGGTATACAGAATTCGAAACAGTAAAAATAAGAAAACAACCATAGTGCACGTGTCATAACCTAGACAATTCTCAACAAAGAGAATCACAACCAAAAAACCACCAAAAAAAAAAAAAAAATCTAATTTTACTAGGCAAAGAACACACATGTGAATTGTGATGCACCAAAAAAGTTCATCTGAATGGATATACATATACTTACCCGAATTCTGGCAGTCTGGACTTGCCCAGACTCCAGCAATTGAGCCAATTCCCTCCTCAGTTGCTTCACTTGTACAGCTCTTTTATTCTTCATTAACTTTATACGTGAAGCCGCAAGCTTTAAAGCTGTTTTGCTGCATCGCAAAACATAAAAATAAATAAATCATCCGATTTTCAGCCAAGTTTCATTAATACAACAGTAATTAATTAGCAATATCATCCTAATTAAACAAACAAAAACAGAAGAAAACATTACTACATGTTTTGTTGCTAGGGCATAAAACCGTTTACCAGCAACTGAAAACCAACAATTCATTGTTTTCCCCGCAGTTTCTCAGCAACCAAACAGACAATAAATTAAATTAAGGTTCTAAACTTTATACAAAAAGAAAAAATAACAATAATTACCATTTTGCAGGCTTGAAGCTCCGGTGAAGCATTGCGGTTGAATTTTAACGCCCGGAAATCTTTATCAGTTTTCAATGATATAATCCCAATTTCAGGAAATTAAAAAAACAATAATAATTGATTTATTTTTCTTAATTTTGGTTCATAAGAGTTTCAGTTGTGAGAAGGAAGATATAAGATTGGATTTGTCTGATTGACAAAAAAGGTTAGAGATCTTAGAGGTGAAGAAAAGTCATGCCCTTCGCGGAAGCCGAAACGAATTCGAATATAGGAAATTGATTAGGACGACCTTAACGAATGCGGTCAAAATTTGATGCGGGAAGGTCCAGGGATGCAATCATGGGACTGACTTTTCGTTATGATGATCTACTTTGCCCCTTCTCTTTTGTGTGTCTATGTAAATTCTCACGAGCGTCAGCCACGTGTGTCTCGTAAAAGTCAAATTCTATGTCCTTTTTTGTGATGACGTTGAATTGCGAATTTATTGTTGTGAAATTATAATAATTTTAGGAGACCAATTTACTATCAATTTTGTATGGATGAACAACATGAAAAATTTTTATTGACTTATGTAAGAATAATTTAATATAATATAAACTCCGCTTGTAAAATTTTTTTAGATCTGAAAAAATATGAATTTGAAAAAAAAAAAAAATCTATCAAACATTTTTATAAATACTTAGTTAACGTAGTGAAAGTTAATATGAATAGAAACTATTATTGAGAAATATTTGTGTGCATACAATAAACCCTAAACTTTTAAATTTTAGTTGAGTTTACATTTAAAAAAAATTAATTATGAATTTACTTATTAATTAAGTGTACAAATCATTATTTCGGATGGTAATATACACACCCTATATCTTAAATAGCTACAATCGAGTAGGGCTTTTCGTGATATAAATGGAGAGTGGATCTGAAGCGGACAAGTGGTCCATCCAAGAAAGTGACCAAAATGGAGATCTTGACATCTTGTTACTTAAATGTAAAGATACATCACTTTTAAAGTATTTTCCTACAGTTTACATCTAATTTCACATAACAAGTTTGTGATATAATATTGTGAGTTTAGGCTTGAGCTTGACTCTTAAATGTCAACCACAACATGAATTAAAATAGCACAAGATTTTACTTAAAAAAAACACACAAATTCAAGTAATCTTTTTGTACAAGCAGACGCGTATATCGGAGATTTGCGCGCCTCTTGCACGTTAGCAGGCTGACCCAGTTTGCACGCTAACCCTGCACCGTCTATAAGAGTGTAAATTTCCATATCAATACCAGTTTTCTGTGGAAAATTTCTTAATAATTGTAGTTTAACGCAAAATTTCTTAATAATTGTGGCTTAACGATGGGTTTCCACGTGTTAATTGTATCATTTATATATTGTAATTCATTATTCGAGAAAAAAAATAAACAAAAGCCCGTTGTAATCATACAAAGACAAATCATGTCATGGCCTTCGGGTTTTTATGCACCCATGCCTGTCAAAGTTTCATCAGCATAGTAGAACCATGACTTTTAAAAGGAATTGCTTGGTTGTAGGACCTTGGAAACCCTTTTCGTGTCAACTCCGCCGATAAGTCAGGTTTACCAAACTTCAAAGGATCATGATAGTCTACTTAATAACACAATCTAATGAAGTCAAACTTTAGGTTTCCAGTCATTAACAAATGGTGCACTGGTCTGTTTGGGGTAAGCCTATATTTCTGAATTTTAAGGTGTTTTGCCAAAGGTTTTAAATTTTGAGTTCTATTCTAAACAAGTGACAGGATGATAGGATGAAATTGAGAGGAGACCAACCGATGTAGAGCTGCCCCCACATTCTAAACCAACAGTTGAGAAAAGTCCTCTCTCTCTTTAATTTACTATACGAGATGACAATTTCCCAAAAAAATGTTTCTACCGATCATCACAAAAAGTATTCTGTTTGTTTTTGTTTCCTGCGACAACATTCTAATGAAATCACAATTCACCAGCTAGATAGCCTTTCTATGCTCTCATTGACTAACCTTCTTCAATGATCTTTAGAGTACAACTTTAATGGAGTAAATGCAAAGAAAAAACTGAAAATGTGACAACAGACAAGCATCCATGATCCAGAAGAATACAACTATCTGATTTTTAGCAAAAAATTCATTGCAAAAAAAGCAACGAATACTATTCTTCAAAAAATCTGCTTTCATAGAATGAATGTCTGATTACAGTGATAAGTAGTTTCTTGTCCTGCTAAACAATATTCCTTCCAAAATTCGCCAGTCAGAGTTCGAACTTTGAGTTACCAAATTGGCTCAGTAAGATAGCCATATCCATACCCTGTACCATGGTGGGCACAGCTGTTTCATACGGACAATCCCGAGAAAAACCAACATTTCCAGATTTTTGCACTTTCTTTATGCAGGTCTTAAACTTCTCATGACATCTGACATTAGTCAAACCTGACCAAACCAAAATTACGAGTCAATCAACATGCAAAAGAATCTAAAATGGGAGTTGGGTATGAGAATCTAAATACAATTCCCTGCAAAAACAGCATAACAAATACACACACACACACAAAGATATATATATATATTATGCATTCTTGCTGTTACAGTTGTTCATATATAACTAGGCAATGCACTCATATGGCCAAATTTCTAAGTTTATGTCACCAGCAACAAACAACCTTCAACAAACTGCTACGATCTACAGAAGAATGCTTAAGCAAAAGTAATTCACTTTTATGTCTCCCAAGTGCTTTTCCTTGTATCCTCTATTGGCTAAATAATTACCAAGAATCAAACAACCCAAACAAATTCAAAAATGAATGTCCAATTTTGTTCTTTTTCTTTCCCACAGAAATAATTTCAACATGTTAGAATCACAAAACCAAATGCTTTATTTACATTAGAAACCCATCACCTCATTCCACATCCACTTTCATTTGATTTACCAGACCCATCATAACACCAAATAAGTAATTTTTCGCTTCGGATACATATAGGGAAAGTTGTTTCAATTGCTTTTACTGAAAAAACGGCTTTATAAATTGAGACAAAAGTTAACTACTTTTAATTCAAACAACTTTTAACGTACCTTTTTTCTCGACGCACTCATCGTGGATCTTGCAACAAGCATCCAGATCGTCACACGGTTTCTCTCCTGGACATCCAGTCCACCCTACCCCACAATATTTCCCATACCGAATCCCAACCGCTGATATTTATTTTTGAAACAATAGAAATATAATTATTAATAATTACAAAAACACGAGGATTTTTCAGAAAGGAATTTGAATACTAAAATCGTAATAAATAGGGGCTTACAGTTGCAATTCTGAGCAACGCAAGTTCTGCTGCATTTGACCTGTTTAAATTATGATTTTAGATCTAACAAATGCGAATTTTGAGCTTGTTATCATTTTCGTGCATTTTCTTGGCAACCAAAAGAAGAGACGGGGATTTTTGAGTTACCTGGGAATCGTTGTTGGCGCACTCGCTGGAGACAATAAGGCAGGTGAAGATAAAAGCGAATGCTGCGATGACACTTGTCCGAAAGGGAACGACTGCACCAAGCAGCATTCTGTTGTACCTCGATTTTCACTTCCCACACACGTCTCTGCCGATACAGGCCTCGTTCCCTGTCGTCGTAATGGAAGGTTTAATTGGCTTAGGAATGTTCTGGAATTACTAAAACACCCTTCCATCGTATAAGCAATTTATATTTGACAATCCGGATACTTTTTATTCGTTTTTTTCTTAATATCTTAAGTTTTATAGAATAACTTCTATTTAATCCTCTTCCAAAAAAAAAAAAAAAACCTTCCATTTAATCAAATTAATTTTCTTTAAGAATAATCAATTCAAACTATTGATTACTAAAAATAATAATAATTTAATATAATATGTGCCTCCATTCCAAGAGGGGCCCACCTCTGCCACCAATGGCTTTCCCGTTCAAAAAGGAAAGTATCAGTTATATTGTTAAATTTACATTTTTATCAGAAAACAAAGCATAAAAAACAGTTTTAGCAGGTAATATTACCAGTTTACATCAGAACAAAATTACAGCAACATAAAGCATGTTCAGGAAATGCATCTTACTTGGGACTTGGAAAAGCGTTTTTGCCAAGCTAGCTATAAAAATTGGAAGATTCCAAGTAAGTTTGTTCGGGAAATGCACCTTTTTTATTAACTCACTTGGAAAAGCGTTTTCAACAAGCAAAAGCTATGAAAATTGGAGGATTCCAAATCAGATGCATTGGATTTCAACTTTTTTATTTCAACAAAGAACGCCAATAAAACATGTCTGTAGGCCTGAGCTTAGCTACAACATCAGAAGTATTTCTCACAAACTCACAAAGTATGCAAATTACCACAAAGGCCTGTATTCTATGAAGGGAAATTGAAATTTCCACTTCCAAGGCCAGCCCAAACGTGGAACCCAAAACAGCATAAACAGACCGGCCTCTCATGATGCCATCGGGCCTCAGAATCTAGGTTCAACTGCAAACCCAGTGCACAACCGAATATTCTCTCTAAGATCACACGATTCCCTACAGAAAATTTTCTCCAGTCTGACGTGACATATATATAAGCTGTTTGCGTTGATGTTAAACAACATGACAAAGATTATTTGGACGTGAAATTTAATTAAATAAGCATATATTTAGATGAAGTCACATTGACATAATTGGCCCATAAAAACCAAGTAATAAACTGCATTCAAGAGATGGACTATTATTCCCCCCACTGGTGAACTAGATTAGCCATGCAAAATGCAATGAATAAGTAAATCCATAAAATTTGCACCCTTTATCATCAATCATGGGTAACAGTTGCAGTAGCAGTAATCTCTGATGTAGACAATAAACAACTTCAAAGTTGGTCAATCTAAGTTGCTTCAGATACAATAATTATTCAGGCTACCGAAGTTACCCACTGATTTCTCAGTTTCAAAAATTTGCAGAAATAACAAAAAATTTGCATGTAAATTGGCCGTGATTCAATCACAAATGACCAAGAAGCTTACATGTTCATTACCCTGAAACACATTTTACCAAGAAATGATCCTCAGACATAGTAACCAGTGAAAGTGAATCCCCTTCCCACAATCTCACCAGCACAAAACCATGCAAAGCATTCCAGCCCAAACAAAGCAGCAATTCCCGCATCCTCAACCTTCAACTCTTGCCTGTTCCTCCATAAATTCTTGACATAATCAAGTTCCTTCCAGAATGCTTCACGACGTACAGGAATACTGTAGAGTACAATAAGTTAAATAGCAGACGCATGCATAATCAAAAGGCAGAATTATAAGCATAATTACAATTTCATATTAACAGGCATTATCACAAACCTCTCATCAACTGGGTCTCTTAAAATACAAACATGAGGCATGTTTGTAGTTTCAACATGTCCAACCTGAAGTATATGATCAACATGTTTTATTTTGTTTTCCTTTGCCCTATCTAATTAGCTAAGATGTTTCTCTTCATGAAAATGAAACAACCTAGACTAGACAATTAGTTTGCACAGACCATTAAACATTACTGGAAGTCTGCAACTTAAATGAACGAGAATTCAAAAGCGTAGATACTAACTTAAATCCTAACATGTACAGCATATAATGATTTCAGCCATATTGGAACAATTCATCAACCAAACTTAGGCCCCGAACGTTGAAACTTCGTGTAGCTGTTTTCTTTTGTTATCAATAAATTAAGCATTATGAGGAAAAACAAAAGCAATGTGAATGACAAGTAACAACATCCAAACGCTGATTAGACAAGCACTGAAAACATTTTTAAAGAAAACTTCAATGACTTTGTAAATAATTACATTATGTTATCATATCTTCGTACACGTGTACTGACTTTCTTAAGACATAATGCAATACAAACGTAGACACCATGTATATCTGGTGATCGGTCTGATATTGACTATTACAAAGTCTCTTCGAGTAGCTACTATAATAATAGGTTTGCTGTCAGTTCATTCATACATGAAATGTCAAGCACAAAAAGTTCATTAAGATCCAACATCTAGTTAATCAGATAATTGAATTTTGTTTTTCAATTTAACAATTTTCGGTCTTTAAAATTTTAAATTGACTACATTTACTTATTAATAAGTTGATTTCTCTTTGACAAATAAGATTGATAGAACTAAATCTACAACCTAACGCGACAGGAACATAAGAAAAGCAGGAGACCCCGAACAATGAAGGCTCCGGAGACATGATACTGCTACGCTCACTAGAAAGATGAAAACATCAGCAGCTTTATGTCAAGTTTTTAAGTCAAACAATTTCCCACCAACATGGAATGACAGAGAAAAACTGAACCAAATACAACCACAAACAACAACAAAGCCAAACTAGTTTATAAAGCATACCCTTGATAATAATTTTATCAACCAGCTTTAAACAATACTTCATTTCTTACTATGCTTAGAGAAATATAGGCAGGAGTTTGATATGATGACAAACCATATAAAGAGAACTGACCATCCATCGGTAAAAAAACAGATTTAATATGCACATGCATAAGTTTGCACAGCAAAACCAAGCTATAAGCAACAGAATGAACCTAAACGGTTAATCATGCAAATTTAAGCACAAAAAAAAGGGCACACATTAATGAGCAAGTAGATAAAATTTCGATTGGCAAAATAAAGGTTTTACAGCACACACAATAAGCATGAATTAAGAGAAAATTTACAGGCTTATAGCTTTCACACATTACTAATACACCCAGTGATTTAAAATTGACCAAAAATCACAGGCTCCGCAATAAATACTAAGGAAAAACCGTTCAGATAAAATCGTAAATTAGAATAATGTATCTAAGAGGTATGCTGCCTTTGCAAATGAAACCAATCCAACATCGTCAGAACTCCTGCCAGAACCCAAAACAATACAACACAAATCACAAAAGGTAACAAAGGTATGAAGAGAATAACCTAGCAAGACGAGTGTAAAACAATTGTTTAGCCAACAAGTTACATTTCTCCACAGTAGGAGGCTCTTGAATGTACTGCTTATTCTCTTCCAACAACTGCCTGTAAAAGGCATTTCCATGCTGTGCCACAAACTTTGACGCCTGGCATGCCTTGGATTGCAACTGTTGCAACTTCGACGCCATCAATTCACCTAATAAACCCTAAAAAAAACGAAGCACACAACAAAACCCAATCAGTCCCCAACTGCTTTTTCACCACAAATTAAGTCAAACCAACCCAATCAGCACAAATTCAATCAAACAGATTTATCAGCCAACAGAAAACCATTCCATTACAACAGATCAAGTAAATTAATTCACATCTAATATTTTTAGTCACAAAAAAACCCCAATAACAGTACTGAATTAAACTGAAACGCTAAAATCTACAATCTTGACTAACAACTCAAAGACCAGTTGATGAAGTACAGTAACAAATCAATAAAGCAAAATAAACACTAAATCAAACCAATTAACAAGTACAGAGAATAATCAACCCTAAATTTCAATAGATCTGAGGAATCAAAGGAAGACGAAAGTCATATGAGCCAGAAATGGTTTTAATATGGACAATCAAGCAATCGTGAATCAGAGCAGAGAAAGTGGAATCACCTTGGTTGATTGCGGCAGACAAAATGCGGATGGTGCGGAGTTTTCGCTTCTCTCGCCGCAGAGAGCTTTTGAGGAGCGATAGGGATAGAGTACCAGCTTAATTGGGTTCGGTGGCTTTGGGTTTGGTTTGGGGTTTTATCTATTTATCTGGTGTCCCTCTCATTTTACAACTGGGGAAACTTTACACATTTTGAAAAACAAGAGGCCGTATTGGAATTTCTGTTTTTTACTACAGCAGCGAAATATTAATTTTTCACATTTGTATTTATCTCCTCAATTATACCTTAATTACAAAATGAATCATTTAGTTCTAAAATTTTCAAACTTTTAAAGAATATGTGTACATATATGCATACGTACGTACGTACATACATAAATATATATTTTTTTCAAATATTCTCGGTTTTGTGTATTTAAAACAAAAAAAAAAAAAAAAAAATCTTCATGGATTTGTCTAAGAAGAGTAAATATAATTTAAAAGAAATCTTCTTTTATTAACCATTTGTCAATTTTGGGTCTATGTAATCTTAAAATTATAAAAAGTACATCAAGTTAGTAACTCCATTAATCAACCATTAAGCAAACTTAATCGATTTTGGATATATTGCTTCTAAAATATAATATTTTAAAATATATATATCACGTGTCCACGCAATAAAAGATTAATAATAAAATGATAAAACTAAATGAAAATACTAAAATATTTAAAAAAAAAAAAAAAGGAGTTAGTAAAGCCTTCATCATGAATAAGGAATAATTTTATTATTTATGCAAATTTTTAATAATTTTTTTATAGCCCAAAATTGTTAACATCTTACATATTTTTGTTAATTTTAAGGATGCTATTCAATTTCCCAATATTTTATATTATCTAACAAGTTTTATTTTTAATTGATTGTATTTTAATATATATTTTAATGTGTGATATTTTGATGTTCATCTGAGTTTAATTCAAATCCAAATTGCATCTGAATTTGATGAACCCATATGAAATATGGATCTATCGAACCCATATGTTCATGACGATGATAGGGTTGAAAAGAAGAAGAAGAAACTCAGTTTGGGGCTGAGAGAAGAAAGAGAAGAAAGAGAAGAAGCTCGATCTGGGGTTGAGAGAGAACAAAAAAAGTTGGATTTAGGGTTTAAGAATAATTCTGGATTTTGTTTATGTTCAAAGTTGTTTATGTTTGGGGATAGAGATCCAATCTCCAAATTGGATCTCCACTATTCGTTAATCTGAATATTAGATCTCCATATTTTTTCTTTCAAATTTTTTTAAAAGATTATGTTTTTTTTTTAATTTTTATTCATTTGTTATTATTATTATTATTGCATTGATCTTACCATCCATCAATGATGGTAGGTAAAATCTTACTAAAAGTAATAATTTTTTAAGACTATTTTTTATATTATATATTTATTTTTTATTTAAAAGAAAAATAAAAAATAGAGCTAAAAGATAAAAATACCCTTATATTTATTAAAGTCGATTGACCATCAACTAACGTATACTAACGGCAGGTAGCTAAAATGTAATAAATACATAAACTTTATTTAATTTGAAATTAGGTTCAAACTGAATAACTAATTTGTAATTTGTTCATTCCACAAACATCACTGCCCTTCCTTCATCTAACTCTGAAACCGCAAAAGCTTGTTATTAGAAACTAACACCAAATTGTTGGCATGGATAACATGTACCTTTTTCGTAATTTGAGAATCAGTTAATTTGAGAGTGAAAACATGTTCATGGTTTTTATTTTTTAATTTTTTTTTTTTGAAAAAACATGTTCTTTCTTTTCCAAGAATTACTTACTTGTTATTTTATGTACAGTTTAAATTGGGGAATATGGCTCTGGTTTTGTAAAGTTTTTAATAAATAGTTTTTAAAAATCTAAACTTTAAGAGTTGGTATAACCTTTTTAAGTAATTCTATTTGAGGGGGATAATATTGAAATTAATACAACACATAAATTTGGATGCATGTACAGAATTTGGGCGCAGCAAACAAGGCCAGTCCAACCAAAATGTAAAAGAGTACAAGCCCACAAAATTGACAAAACAAAGGCCCAACCTTATCACCTAAACAAGTAAGGCCGATGAAGTATTCGAGGTGCGATCCAATGGCCAGGCCCCAACTGCCCGGTCCACGTATCGTGCTATTTTTTTTTAATCGTTTTAGTTTTTGTTTTTGAATTTATAAGGGATCAAAACATCATTCATATTATTTTTTTGAAATTCTATTGTGAGAGGTTTTTAACTTTGTATTTGAATTAGATTTTTTTATTTTATGTATAATCTTTTAGAGTAATGTTAGAATATTGTATAAATCATTTATCAAAATTCATATTCAAATTATATTATATATGAGTTTTAACTAATATATTATTCACTACATCATTTCAGAACTTATATTAGAGTTACAATCACTTGATCATATGGTATTTTAAAATAAATTTACACAAATAATTTACACCATTTAGCATTAATTAGTATTTCTTTCACTTGTGAATTACGTTAACCTTAACTTCATGTGTCAATTTTGCAGACCCAACACCAGTACACCGCCCATGTTAGTCTTATCAATGGCCCTCTACATATTTAATTAGACTTTATAAAGTAATTTTAGTCATAAGTTGAGTTACTTGCATGCAATCAAATGCAGTACATGTGTTGATTTGAGCCAACCGAACTCAGACCTGTTGATGTGTCGTCTATGTATGAAATAATGCTAGAACGTTTATATTTTGTTAATTTGTTGCTTTTTTTTCTTTTACATTTTTGACTTGGTTCACCTTCAGTATGAAAAATCATGTCCATGCTGACCCTCAGATCTCTAGAGACCTCATAACATTGAATTAACGGGGGACAACTGACAAACGAGTCGTAGCTAACATGAGGTATCGGGTGTGAACCGTATGACTGTTGTCTTTAAGCTGAGACTCAAAAACCTATGTTTCAACATTCAACTTCACGTGCCATCTGCTTATACTATCTCACGATTTCTACATCTACTTCTGCCACGCCGTACGATGTTTTCAATGAACATAATTATTATACACCATCTACCTCCACTGGCCATTTTCGTTGCAGCTTGTGCAACCAATCAAACATCCATGAAAAATCAGATTGTGATCAAAGGTGGACCAAGCTCCGTTAATACTTCATCATTAATCACCTACAATTAAAAAACTATTTTGGATCTAAACACACTTAATCATTCACCATCTACACGTGGACTGCCGTTTACATACAGCTTGTTGTGTGTACATATGATTTATAAACAAACACGATGCGATCAAGATTGCGATCAAATGTGGACCAGTTTTACTCTATTGTTGCCCTTATTATTTCCCTTCAAACACTTATTTTTCTATGATCATAACAATCATACAACACATCGAGCCGCGAGCAACTGCCATTTTTATATATACACAAACTCGTGAAAAATTAACAATCAAGAGAAGCGTGATGAGAGATTTGATATTATGTGGACCAATTGGTTGATGGCTGCGAAGATCACGCAACCAAAAACTTCACTTTATAGACTTTTTTAATAAATGGGTTGGCTGCCTGCAGGATGTAATAGAAGTATGATCATATGCTTATGTGGCTGATCATTGCTGTTATCGTGAGCCACATGGGGTGCTTGGACGGTCCAGATTGCACAATCTTTTTGTTGACCTTTGACTATAAAGAAACGATGGAAGTTGGTATAGAGATGTTAAGAATTTGTCAATGAGAAGCTCTTATACGGAGAGTTTGTACAATCCTGGCAACCACGTTCACATATTAATTGGTGTTCTTTTGCTCTCAATTCTATTCCTAAGAAAAGTGTTTGAAGCACTTTCCATTTAAGGATTTGCTAAATCTCCCATGTGTGTATGATTTTTGTTTTTGTCCTTTTTAATGGATTTGATTAGTCTGCCTCGCGTGTATGATTTTTGTTTCGCATGCAATAATTTTATGGTCATTATAAAAAAGATAGATTCCAGCTGGGTGTCACTACGACAGACAAGCTAATTGTATATGATCTTCGTACTTCAAACACAAATTAAGTCTTTTGGTTCAAGTTTGCTTAAAACAAGTTTTAGGCTTTTAGCATTATTGACCACAAAAAGAATAATTACGCATATTACAATAGTTTTTCAAACCCAAATCGTGTTGATCGATAAGGAATTTTGATATTTATGTATAATTAATTTAGTTGCGAAAATGAACTTTCTTAGGTGACCACTGCCAAAAGCTGCCGAATCATTGGCTAATATAACCTTCAATAAAAAAATTTCTTATTTTCAATTAAATTAGATGGAAGATATAAACTCAAAGTCAAATATTGTATTGCATCTCAAAAGTAAATGATAAAATATTCAGTAGTAAGTGAAACTTAGTTTAATTAAATATAAAATCGTATGTTTCTTTCTTCTCGAAGTAGCTAGCCAGTAATGATATAGACATTTATAGTTAATACATTTCAAGAATAGGGCCAAAACTTGGTGACTTAGTTTAATATCCCATTTGATGGATGATAATGCTAGCTTGTCAAGCTAGTTTATACAATTAACATATGATTTGATATATATACATACATATATTTTACGATCAGTGTATTTTAATTTTTAAGTTGTTAGAACCAACAATCATAATTATTCATTACATTAATTTACATGGACGAGAGAAATAATTTTTTTTCTAAGGAAGAATATAATGAATGACAGAAATGGTTGGTTTTAACAATTTAAAAATTAGAATCCACCTTTATATATATATAATAGCCTAAAACCACTTTGTAGCACATTATTGCTAGTTGTCAGGCTGCTAGCGATATTGTTGATTACAACAATATTATATATTAATGATCAAAGCTAGGTGTAGTCAGTCAGTTTAATGGTTGTTGTACTGATTAAGACGGAATGGTGTCTTGCAGTGGACCATTGATTTGGTACTAAGCCAAGATTATACGCAAAAGTTTCTTATCTAAAAATAATCATATCTAAAAATAATCACTTGATCTTAATTAATCAATCTGCCATGCATATGTTTATTATCAAATTATTTCACATCTTAATCAATCCATGACCATGACAGCATCGACTCAATGCTTTTTTAGGCCCTGAAGTCATTTTTTATTTTCATTTTTATTTTTAAAATGAATGGAGATCAACCTCAAAAATGTCAATGTTCGAAGTCCGACTTTCCAACCTAGCCATGAGGATGAGGCTTCTGGCCCCAGCTAGCTGCCGCTTTCATGCTTTCATGCTTTTGTGATTGTAATCTTTCAATCCATATTATTTAATGTATTAATGCTATTACAAATTCTGTGTCAATAGAATGTTTATATATCAAACTCCACCTAATGCTTTTTTAATATATACTTAACGTCAATAAATGCTGCTTAAACATAATATATATATGTACTTTAGTACTCAGTAAACGACCCATTTATATCAGCAACTATAGTGCTACATTGAGTAATTAATTAGATTATGTTTCATCTGCTTATATAGTTGGTGTTTGCATTTCTACTTTCTCATGTAATCATATCGGCGTCCTTTTATAAGAATCTTCGACCTTTGATTGATCCGGTATTAATCCTTCCTTGTTTGACACAACAACATTTTTTTTTTTTTTGTTTTGGTCTAATCATATATCTGTTTGTGTGTGTGTGTGTGTGTGTGTGTGTGTGTTGTATGTGGTTGTTTGCTGATTTCTTCCACTTGGTTTGCCATGTAATTTATTGTAGAAGTCTTTGAATCAGTTGCTAATTAACCTTCCAGGTCCCATCACTTGTAGATAAATGTTTAATTGACTGTGGCTGATATAGGGCTAACTGCAAGTCTGCAACCAACCAAAGAACATGGATTTTTTGGTTATTGGAGACCTTAACGTTTAAAAATAATTAATTAAATAAAAATAAATAAATAAACCTAACCGCCACAAGAACGTAATGAGTTTTATCCCTAAAAAGAATGTCTAATACAAAATTAGAACTTAGATTAAACATGGTGCAAGGATGAGGAGTGCAAGCAATGCAAATAATACAAAGAAACTAAACAATTGATCTCACAAAATAGATGTCAATATGAAATTAGGTACTGAACTTGACGAATAAGCAGTTGAGCGATATTGCATTGAAAGGGAATTGAATCTAACCATTCATATTTCTTGGAGAAATATTAAAGTTTGTCAGGGTTTTTCACACAGATTGTGACACATTTTGCAACTACTATATTTAGATAATTATACTATATATATATACATATATATTAAACTACTCATATCTTGTGTTGTAGAAAAAAATGGGGACTTGAACTCAATCTCCTATGATAAGAATAAGATTTAAATCTTTAATCTTTTAGAACAAAAATAAGTATGTAAATGATATAGATAATCAAAAAGAATATATTAGATTGACAGAATTTCAACCTACTAAATTCTAATATGATAATCCATAACTTGTGTCACAAATTGGAGTTAACCAAAAATTAAATACGAAGTTTTTGGTGGTTAAATTGGTAAAATTACTTGCCCAAGTGTCTCTAATATTGAAAATTTGAAATACAGAACGGAAACCGAGTGTCTGAGACAGCAGTAATTACAGTCCATGAAGACATTGCAAATCTATTGATTCACAAAGATGAAGAAACGGTAGAAAATCTAATTAAATCTGGAGGAAATATATATATATAATACGGACTGATCAGTTTTGATTTTCAACTAGATATCTTGGAAGTTGTTTAACTTCATTAAGATAAACGGTGGTCTGACTGGGTGAGAGTTACAGACCGGTTCAAACGTCTTGTGAATTGACGACAACTTGTTTCTAAAATCTGTAACATTTTTTATTCACATATTTTAATTAGTTGATGACTCAAAAGCAAACATATATATATATATATTTCAGGCTTGAATATTTAAAAGTGACCAAGTCAAAGACATAATAAAATACTTTAGGTGACGAAAACTACAAGCACTTATACTCCACTTTTACAAATGGATGAAAATTTTAGGGAACTTGCTTCACCAGAAACAAGCAAACAATAATATTTTCCAAAAATTCCAATCTAGTTTACAGTACTATAGTAAGACAAACCCTAGTTTCGAGATGGTAACATATATTTTACCATCCAAAGAATCAAAATGGGTACCCCCAAAAAAAATAATTATATGGTGCGGACACCGAGAAAGATATCAGATATTTCTCTTTCTCTCTCCTTGCTGCATGAAAGGATGAAATCATGTATTCTTTTCAATGCTACTTCAAGTGTCTGCCCGCTCATGTTAGCAAAACACACCCTGAACCAACCAGGCTCAGAGCAATGACAAGAGGAGCCTGGTGAGATATTGAGCTTCACTTCATGCAAAATAGACTCCCAGAGAGCCAATTCACCTTCTCTTGTTGGTTTTTCCAACAGAGGGCTTAGATTCATCCAGCAAAATAACCCTGCATTTCCTCTCAAACACTCGATCCCTGCGCTCTTCAACCCTTCAATGATCATCTCATATCTCTTCCTCAGCCTATCTCTGTTTGTCTTGATGTAATTCTCTGTGAATTTTTTGTTGGACAACATGGAAGCCAAGAGATGCTGTGTTTGAGAGGAAATCAAGGTGAAGCTAGACATTCTTCTAGCCGTGGTGACAACCTTGTCGTTGTACGAGTATATCGTGCCAACTCTAAAACCTGGGAGACCAAGATCCTTTGAAAGACTGTAAACAATGTGAACTCTCTCTGAATTTCTGTAGTGACGAGCTTCTAGGATTTCTGCAATGCTCACGAATTCGGACGAGGAGAAAACCGATCCGGAGTAGATTTCATCAGACACTAGATGGATGTTTTTGCGGGTTGCAAAGTCAAGAATCTCTTCCAGAACCTTGCGTTGGATTGTTGCACCTAATGGGTTTGATGGGTTGGTAATCAGAACTCCTCTAACTTTCATTTTCTTGGCTTCTGCTTCTTTGTAAGCAGCTTCCATTGCTTGACGAGTGATTTGGAAATTGTTTGAGCTGTCACAGTGAATTGGGACAATTTTCACACCAGTTCTCCACCTTAAATCTCTGTCGAATCTGGAGAAGAAAAACAAAGATCATTATTTAGATGATTGTGCAAGCATATGTAAATATCTATATAACAAATTTATTACACAAAAGGAGTTACTTGTTTATAGCTAGCTAGGGACTTTGTTCTTACCCTGGATAGTATGGAGTTGGAACCAGCAAAGCATCACCAGGATCTGCTAAAATGAAGGTCAAGAGCTCATTAGCTGCAGTGGCACCTGCGGTTAGGACCACTCTATCAGGATCAAATTTGGCTCTCCCTCCTCTAATTTGTTCCATGAAACTTGCCATTGCTTGTCTGAAAGATTTAAGTCCATGGTAGTCTTGAAACAAAGCATTCTCTTTAAAGCCAGGTGCTCCTTTGCCCCAGCTAGATGCTTCTGAATGTTGTTCCAGGTACTCTTCAAGCAAATCAAAGGAAACCTGTCGAAGAAAAAAGTGTATTGTTATTACATGTAAATAAATTTTTTTTACAGTTGCTCTCTTTTTGGTGGGTTGACAGAGTGAGTGAAACATGTTTTTGAAGACTTACTTGATTCTCTGCCAATCCCATCTGTATAACTCCTGAGGGGTTGCTCGACTCCTCATAAGGGTCTTCATCGTATGCTTTCCAGCCAGCAAAATATGGAGAGTCTTCTCCATGAGTATCAGAAGTTGCAACCTTTGATAGCCCGACAGATGGTTGCTCAATCTCAATAGCCATGACTAGTTAATAGCTAGTTAGCTTTCTTGGAAATAACGATGAAGGGACTTTCTCTGTAATAGAGAAAATGATTTGCAAAAGAGAGAGTTGAGAGAAGAGAGAGATGGAGAGATAGATGATAATAAAGTCGTTGAATGAAACCCTTGTCGTCAAAGACCCCTATTTATAGAAGAAGGCTTTGACACAAAATTGGTATAATACCCCTCAGACCTCAAAAAAACATAAAAATAAATGGAAAAAAAATATCAATGATTGATTCTGCAGTGCTAGCAGGATCAATCTCAACATTTACAGATATAGTTTTTATCTCTTGACAACTGTTGGCTTCTGTCATCTTGTCTAAAGCTTTCTTTATCTCAATCTCTTATAAGATCCAGACCGAATATATATGTGGTGGTTGAAAGGGAGTGGGTGTTTTTCTTTATAATTTTCCGATCTCGAATTTCTTTTAAAATAAACCGTATTAACTACAGGTTTTTTTTATTTAATTATTTCTTGATTTTTACATTATAACATAAACGTTTCTCAAATTTTAGTTTTCTTTAAATTCATATCCAAATCATGTGATATGAATTGTGATATGAATTGTCACCATTTTATAAATCATAAATGATGTGATAGTTATGATAATAATGGTGGTTGAGTTATGTATGCATGTATTCAAGTCTCCACTTCACAAATCTACGACTAATCAATTAAATCTTAGCTAAATAAACCCTTAAATTCCTTAATGAAACCCAAATCATGCATGAGATCTACATGTTGCATGCACAGATATTCGAAGAGATCTAAGAGTAGTTAAGTATTGATGACCTGACACAGATACGAATTTACACAAGATTAAGATTCTGATTTGCGAACAAAGCTCAGACAAAGTAGAAGCTCCGAGAAGATCTTAGGACCCCACACCAACCCTTTTTTCCTTCAAAACAAACAGAATTTATGTTTCTAATCGTAATGATTTTCATTTATAATCAAAATCTTTCAAGTTTTTCATGTGCCCAACAAGTCAAAATGGCATTTTAATTCGTTGCATACTTTTTGCGTATGTACAGTGTCGACCATGAACATGATCTTAGTTTTTTATATATAAAATACTTAGATACATGAATTGTGCACATTATATTGTAACAAATAATATTAAAAATCCTAATTGTCATCAAATGGTGTAAATCGTATGCTCCTCCTTCTTTTCCTCTTAAATCTTCTAAGGTTCTCATTAGGTTTTTATAAAATTAATTCAAAATTAATATTGAAACCCTTATTCATTAAGAACTAAACTATTGTCCTTTGTAACATAATTAATTCATATTGTATTTTGAAATCAAAATCGTGATCTATAATTAAATTAATCATAATTAATTTAAACAAGAGTTACTATTAAGAATAGAATTCAATACTTATTATAAAATTAATTAAATTTATTAATTTATAATCAATAATTAATTAATTAATTATTAAATAAATTAAATAATCAATATTATTCAAATACAGAGTGAACGCAAATTTTACTACCTACGTAACACATATAATTGGACGGTCCAATTACAATATTCTATATATACGTATCAAGAGGGTCCGTTGGGCCTACAGTTTTGAGTTCCAATAATATCATAATTATTAATTAAACTGTTTAACTAGATAATTTATTATTATTAATCTTAAAGTTACTTCATTGAAAATTTAATATTGACTATAAAAACTATCAATATTTTTATACAATTTGAAATTTTTAATATCCATTAATTTAATTACTATATATGATTTGATCATTCATAAGCAGTTCATAATTAAAACCACATTAAAACTTCTGTTTTACCTCTCTAATTATTTCTTGTTTCTTTATCTCTAATGAATAATATATTCATAACAATTTATAAATTTATCATTTCGTTTACATATAAATAGAAAGCTAAATGTTTTTATTGTTCAAAGTTTGAATTAATCCTAAAGCGAACTACTTCTCTACTTCTTGCAAAAAAGAATAGATTCCACTATTGTTCCCAACTACTAACTAAATCATATTCCTAAAATACGAAATTATTGATCGGACATCTATACTGATCTCATCCATGTAATGCTCTTATTGTTCAAAGTTTGAATCAACCTTAAAGTGAATTACTTCTCTACTTTTTGCAAAAAGAAATAGATTTTACTATTGTTCCCAACTACTAACTAAATCATATCTCTAAAATATGAAGTTATTGACCGGACATTTATACTGATCTCACCCATGTAAATAAATGGAAATAACTTAATTAGCAAAATTCAATAATACACTTAGGATTAAGATCAATTCATATATGATTATCTTGTCGATAAATATGAATCTTTAAGTTTTACACATATTAATTAGAAACTCATATTTATTATGATCCAGTCTTATATTATTATTATTAAATAAGATGTCTCCATTTTTATGTCGCCATATAAATAATCTCAATTAAGACTGTCCTATCAAATACATAATAGACCGCAACTATATATTTATCACAAATAAAGTATTCAACTTTATTTGTTTTCCACCAACTTTTTAGATTAATTATCTCAAACTAATCTGCTTGTATATCACACTTATATGTTTAATCTGAGATTAAATTAATAGTCAATAATGTTTCTCATAATATTCATAATTTTTGGAAAATATATAAATCGAATGAATTGATTACTACATTAATATTTATGAAACCGTTTACAAAATTACAAGCACTTAGGATACAAACATAGATGATTCTGATATGAATGTCCAAGTTTTAATGATATTTGTATCTAGATATTTAAAGGACTTTCCACGAGACCAATGTGTAGACAGCAAGACTAATTTTTTTGATCAAATCTCAAAACTAATTGTCCAAATTGTAAGAATGTAGTTCTTTAAGTGGTGTTCTCATACTATATAAATGATTATGATATAAGAATATGTATATGTATGTATCAAGGGAATTGTCCTCGAGACCAATTGTCTAGATATCAAGACTAGCTATTTTAACTCAAAATTCCAAACTAATTTTCCGGATTACAAGAATAAATATTTAGTTATTATGACCATACTATATATAATTTTGATATGAGAATATACATAGATTGAACAAAAAAATGAATATATGCATGTATATATGGAGCTATGGGCATCAATGTGATGTAAGAGTATTATATGTTTGGTGCAATTGCAGGCCTAGATGTAGGAGTTTAATATTTGTCAAGATTGTGTTGCTCGAATCGATTTCAACTAACCAACTTAGAGAATAAACAAAATATCCAAGATGGCTAAAAGAGAGGAATAAGAAAAACAAAATGATGATGAGGAGAATATGCCCTCTTCAATTAAATCTCGACGTGGGGCTCGAGATCCTGAAAATGCATGTGCAAGAACTCAACACCATGAGATTTGAAATTAATACATTTGCATATTGCAAAAAGAGAACGTAAAACCAGTGGTAGATGACCACTCTTTTGTGACTTGGACACAACCACTCAACAATAGAGAAAGACAAGTATCGGACATTAGTCTTCTCTCCAGATAAGGAAATTTTAGTTATATATACATACATGCATACATACATACATACATATATATATATATATTTCTATTTTGTATCTTGGCATGATATGTAGGGTTATTCTTATAGTTAGTTACAGTCTTATTTAATCATCTTTTTTACTGTAAAAGACTAAAAGTCACCTTTAACTTTCTATGTTTTAAGAATAGGAGCACCATATTATTGGTCTAAAAGCTTGAAGCTTGATCGTAAAATAAACTATAATTGAAGTAGGAGACATGATGATTGGAGTTGTGTTCCTTGATTATCAAGCAACATACAGAGCTAAGCAGTTCTTTGATTATAATTGTTCAGTAAATTAAACTTATGTCATTTACTATTGTATTTATATATGTTTGGGAATCACCAAATTAACCTACCCGTTAATAGATATATAATTAATATATTAATTTAAAAATATTAGTGTGTTAGTGTGTTAGGTGACCCAAGAAAGCAATATAATTTCATATAATCTAGTTGCTGATTGAAGCAGTGTTTCTATGCCTAGGTGGATTCCAACTGAGAAGCAGAAGCATCCCAGAAGTCAGGACTTCTCATATATATATCTCTATGTATATACTCTGAGACAAGGACGTGCCTTGGATATGTAATAAGCTTACAACTGGGCTGACTGAAGCAGCTTTTTTTTTTTTGTCCACATTCGACATGATTAATTTAATTATAAGACTGATTAAGTTCTCTAAGGATATACATAAGATGGGTTTTCTCTCTTAATAGTCAACAGCTCACTGTGTCAACATCTTCTATGTTTGTCACTTCATGTTGTGCATGTGGACTACAGGTTTCTGAAAAATAACTATTTCTACTATTTCCATGTCTCTCAATTTGATTAATTAATTTTAAAATGATAACTAGTATACCTTGTTTATATGTAATAGAATATTGTTACATATAGGTCTTCTTTAATGCGGACGATTGAAGTAAGAATTAAAGGTAAATCAAGTAGAATTGCTTTATGGTTTCAAAATTCAAAGTAAGTGATCATCGAGAGATGGGGTGGTGGTGGGAAGACTGAAAAACAAATCGCCTATGTATGATCCGATGAGAGAATTGAAGATCAATGGTGAGGCTGCCTAAGATTGGAGGAAAAATTAAAGGCATTAGTATGTTTTGTATCCCAATCATAACGCGTGAATCTTCTCGGAAGATATGTGACCAACAACGACACGCCACATTGGAATCTCTATTGCAATCATCCCAAGATTATGTCCAAGAGAGATAAATGTAGAATATTGGGTAGGTCAGATGATAATATTGACCGAGACTCTTATCACAATTCACAGCATATTTTGCGAAAACTGTAAGAAAATATAGCAATTAAAAATTATTTGATAAGTCCTTTTTAATAAAAATAATAATTTGATTACTCTTTCAAAAAAAAAAACAATTACTTGATTAGTGGTAGAGAAGGCATGTTTAATTTGGTAATGACCTAGATTCAAATTATTCTCACCATATTTGGTATTTTAAAAATAATTATTGGTATTTTAAGAAATTATTTACAGATGTTCTAGTATAAATTTATTAGATGATCATTTTTATTTATTTATTTTTTTTAAAAAAAAAAAACTATCCACACAATCTGTGATACATGAGAATTAAACTTTCAATCATTTAGAGAATGGAGATATGCATAATCACGTATACTAAGAGGTGATTTATTAAATAAAAAAGTTGTATAGTTTTAAAAATTTATTGCACTAGTATCGATATCAGTTTATTATTTGCACTTAATAATTTTTGTTTTAACGTTGACACTTTACGGGTTATAAAACTTCTTTTTTACTGAGATTGATCACTAATAATTCAGACTTACAACCTACATCTTGTGTTTTAGAATATAAAAATAAGATTTAAATCCTTAATCTCTTAGAGTAAGTAAGTACTCAATCACTATTATTAAGAAGTGGTGTGCTGCACTTAATAGTTTTGTATATATAGATATAAGGTTAAAATCGTGATTACAACAAATTTTTCCTCTAATTCTGGCTCTAGCTTTCCTTTAAATTCTTTTTATTTTCTTCTGCCATATGTAAATAATGAAAAAACCTTGAATTTATCTAAAACAGTTTGAGCAACCACGAGATTGTATCCAATCGAACATCATTCCTAAAAATATTTACCATTAAAAAATCTAAAAATATATTTTTCCTATTTTCGAAACTTTTTAATTGCACGATGTGGTTCGGTAATGGAGAGTTTAACAATAACATAAATTTGATTAACCACACTGCAGATGGTACCTAAAAAAGCATGCATATACTATGTATCTGTAAAATTATGGATTATTATTATTATTAAATAGGCCCATTAGAGTATGGCAGGGATACTAATCCTTCTCTTTTGTGACAGTTCCGAATAATTGTTCTTGAAAAGGGAAATTCCCTAGAGATTGGCCAAATCGTTTACATTTGCCCTTGCAGTACAGAAAACATTTTTTTATATATAAATATTTTTTGCCATGTACAATTGTAAATTATGAAGTCCACCAGTACTGCCGGCATATATAGCGCTTTTTTTTTTTTTTAATAATTGATATTAATTCATAGTATAATTAGGACTTATCAAAATAAGAATACCAGTAACGCGGTCTGAGAAGCTACTTTCAAATGGGAGGAATTCACCCATATGAAGATAGATAAGAGGTCCACATGAGGTTGGAAGGATAATCTACATAGAATATAGAAAATATTTATTATTTAGCTTCACGGATGTCGATCTATGCATTTGGAAGGACAGGGTAGCTTGCGCATTAACGAATACACCAGCTGCCATTCACGGCATATATAGCCCTTTGACTGTTGATAAATGATAATACATCTACTGCGTATTTAACAATTTGTGCTGTCTAACGTTATGCTCCGGAATTCTGTGCAATAAAATTTCCCCTACTTGCATTTGTTTCCATTATTTTTCCCTCTGCTTTGGTAAATGAACAATGACTAAAAAGTAATTGCAAGTGCTTTTCTACACAGAAGCCAAGAAAACCCTTTCCATCCCATTGAGAGCTCAACTATGTGCTGCCATACGTACATACATATAATTAAATTTTATTATCAGTAGAATGATTTCAATGTATCAATAATAACATCGTAATAATTGGTTCTATTCCTTAAATTGTGATCCAACAACATCCACAGAGGCTTGGAGATATGATTGGCATTAAAAAACGTTTCATGAATAATTTATTTTCTTGCTCTGAATTCTATGTTCCTTTCTTCGCTATTATTTAAAAGCACTAGAATTTTTATCTATTTTTTTTCTTTGGTCCAGGGTATTTTCTATTTGAGCAAATTACAATTTAGCTACCCGGTTTAAACGCTTTCGCAGGCGGAGCAAATGTTTCCATGTTATTACAATTTACCCCCCTACCGTTAGTAAGAATCGTTACATTTGACGGTAAACGATATTCAAACGGTGAAAAGACGAAATTACCCTTTGACTGGAGTTGACCAGTTGACCAAATATATAGTCCGGTCAACTCCTCACTCACCCATTCAGCCGTTCTCTCTCTTCCTCTCATTCTTCTTCTTCTTCTTCTGCCGCTTCTCCTCATCTTCTTCCGCTTCTCCTCTTCTTACGCTGCTTCTTCTTCTTTCCTTCTTCTTCTTCCTTTATTCTTCTTCCTCTGGGTTCGCTGACGAACTCTCCCTCTGGGTTCAGTGAACCCGATCTGGGTTCGCTGACGAACCCAGATCTGGGTTCGATCACGAACCCAGCTGGGTTCGTTGACGAACCCAGATGGGTTCGCTGACGAACCCATCAGGAACCCAAATCTGGGTTCCTGATGGGTTCGCATCAGGAACCCAGATCTGGGTTCACGAACGAACCCAGCTGGGTTCGTTCGTGAACCCAGGTTCTGGGTTCGCTGACGAACCCAGAATCTGGGTTCACTGATGAACCCAGATTCTGGGTTCGTCAGTGAACCCAGATTCTGGGTTCACTGGTGAACCCAGATTCTGGGTTCACTGGTGAACCCAGATTCTGGGTTCACTGGTGAACCCAGATTCTGGGTTCGTCAGTGAACCCATTCTGGGTTCGTCAGTGAACCCAGAATCTGGGTTCATTGATATATGTATTTTTTCCAGTTTCAGGGTTTTGATTTCAGATGATATTGGGTTTGATGCTTTTGAGATTGATAATGTTGGGTTTGGTGGATACGTTTGAGGTCATTTTTTGGATTTTCAGAAGTGGATTATAAGGATAGCTAGTTGATTGAAGATGTTTGGTTGCTGGTTGATGCTGGTTGAAGATCATGGTTGCTGGTTGAAGATCATGGTTGATGATGTTCGGATAAAATTTAAAATAAAAAAAAAAATTAATATGAAAAGACAATTTTACCCCTCGCTCAGTTAAGTGCATTAACGGTCGGAGGGTAAATTGTAATAACATGGAAACATTTGCTCCGCCTGCGAAAGCGTTTAAACCGGGTAGCTAAATTGTAATTTGCTCTTTCTATTTTGTTCCCTTTGAATTCGTGTAATAATAATAATCCAGCTCTGTGCCAACCAAGCAAACAGGCACGCAGGCGCATATAGCAGTGTTTCAACTTACAATCATCCAGTTCTGTATATATCATATATAGCTAGCCTTAATTGCATTGGAACTCTTGAATAGTTTATAAATTTTGTGTCCAGACTCCAGAGATCTGACGCAGGACCCTGTAAATTGATCGAACACATGCTTGCATGATATTTTTGTATAGTTGAAGTACATAATTGCATCGCTTTCTTAAATTTACTTTAAAAATTAATCTGCGGCCAAAAATGAAAGTTGACAACAGAGATATACTTGAAACATTATTTTTGTACACATGATTCGCAGCTTTCGGCTCTGAAAGTTGATATTTGCATGTTTTTGAACAAGTCTTTTTTTTTTTTTTTTTCTCTCTCCCATAGTGATCACGTCATTGGTAATTTAACTTCTTGACTCATTTCTTACATAACCTTTACCGATGGCAAAAGAAATAAGAGGCAAAACAATTCTTCAATTAGTACTTACACGATGTTAAATTTTTTTATTGTAATTGTTCGTGCTTATCCGAAATGGTTTGATTGCGTTATTCTCTTTAGCCGCACTATATTGTCATACATATGTTATCTTAGGATGTCCAATATGACTGAATGCTCATATAACATGACATGAGTGTATCAAACATGTAAGTCGGTGGCTCCAAAACTCCCGTACCTTTAAGCAAATATTCCAATAGGATTCACTTAGATAAGAAAGTCAGTGTACTATCTTGAAATTGAGGGCCAACACGGTGTAATCATTGCTTTTTCCTCCTAGTTTCATTTTCTTTCTTTTTTTTTTTTCAATTGCAATTATCTGTAGGCGCATGGTAGTATTGGTCACTTGCTCTATGGCTTCTAATTTCAGATCACAATGGTAGCATGGAGATACTGGAGAGATTTGTATGCGCACGCAGACAAATTGTACTTTGCTTGAGCTAGGTATAAGTCCACGGAAATATATTGATCGTGAAAATCAAAACTGTTACATATATATACGTACGTATGAATGTATATTAGCTAGTGGATTAAACAATATAAGCTAGTGGGTTAAACATCCTTTTCGACATTTCCATCTCATACTGTTTTGTGAAAGGCTTATTACTCTGTCTTCAACTGTCCTTTACCTCATGAATTTGTTTCGTGACGCAGATTTCATGTGAGTATTCTCTTCCTCATGAGCTACCCATCCGTGCCAAATTAATTAGGGTAATTCAAAATTTATAAACCCACTTATTATCTGTTAACTTTTGTAATTTGAACAATATAGTTTGGGGGTTTACAAAAATGGGCATAATTCGAGTACACAATTTTATTAATTATATAAATATAAAAGACTTATTACTAAATTATGCAAACCTCATCTTTGTAAAAACCCACTTGTTAGTTGTTAGTGATTAAAAATATTGACATGATTGTTTTTTTCTGCAGTTTCGGTGATGTTTTTCCCAAAAGGGGCAGTTAGCGCCAAGTATGTTAATGTATTGATATTCTTCCATATATGGTGTATGACATGCTACTATGAACAAAATTACAAATAAATTTACATCATATTCACAGTCACCATACACTAGACCATTTTATAATTGAAGTCACTAAACGTTGTTATTGGTCAAAGAAGTAACATGCTCCTACTTATAGCTACCTACAACCTATGATAATGCCACATATATATATTTATATATATGTGTGTGTGTGTGTGAACATTAATGTAAAATAGGTTGAAATGATAGACAATCACCAGAAATCCTGAAATAGTGCCTCAGAATCATCTTTGTCCCACCCACCAGATTACAACCTTGTGTCATTTTCTCTATTCATAACATCTTAATTGGCAAGGCCAGTACGTTTATACTTGTAGTCTATAGAGGACATGTCGGTGTGAGGAATTAAGAGAAAGTCAATGTGAAAGTCATTGATATTTTATTAAATTTTCTATTCCTTGCAAAGGTTGGGTACATTATGGCTAATCAAATCCAGCTGCCCGTAACCATAAATATATTATAACTGAACTGACAAAAAAAACAAGACACGTTGTTATGTAACAAGGAACAAATAAAAGTGAAAATTCTGTTTTCAGCTATACTTAAGACGATTGATTAAGTTGAGTTCTAATTATAGATTATTCCCAGGTAAATTTGTTTTTAAAAGTTGTCAGGATGAGTAATGGTGAAGACCGATGAACCAAGCATCGAGTGTAGGTACTTTGAAAGCCACACCTGACTCCCCACATTCTAATCTTACTAGATAGAGACCAGCATTCCCAATAACTCATATCTGAAAAGCCACGCCAACTACTAGTAGTCACATTGCATAGACCTTTGAAGTCCTTGACACTGACCGTGGCAGTGGTCCAAACTGTATCTAGAGGTATACTGGATCATCAATGGCTGTGGTTCAAACTATATCTAGAGGTATACTGTATCATCAAATATTCTTTGGTTAGTATTATCCTGATATAAACAATAATGATTATTATGATATAGATTGTGACTATGACAACATATAAAATGACATTTCATCACAATTTAGGAAATAATAGTCAATACAATTTTAAGATCTAACGTGATCGTGTATGACAATGATTATTATGATACAGATTATGATTGTAACAATATACAAAATGACATTTCGTGATAATATATGAATTGACATTCAATCCAGTTTTAAGATATAACCTGATCATGATAATCTCAAACATCACTTACGAACAATACAAACTAGATAACGTGGACGGTTTGGAAGAGATAAACATTTTTGTAGCATTTGAATTGTCTATCAACTTAATTAGATTTCTCTCTCAAGGGGTGAGAGTTCATTAACTATAAATTGACTTGATTAATTTGATTGTGGCTTGAAAACAATAAGTATCGACTTCAATTCAAGTTACATCAAAAGCCAATCATGGGCCAGGCCTTTAGTAGTCACATTGTCACAATTTGCATACCAACGACCAATGGTAAATATTTCTTATCTTTCTTGGAAGGAGTGCGCATTATTTTTCAACAATTGTCCTTCCAATCATTGAAAAAACCACAACTTTAAACTGGCTGTAAATAATCGCACTAGGCCGCTGAGCTAAATGACCAATTGATGGGAACTTCCCATCATGTCCGAGGATCGATTTTGCTGCCATGATAAAACACTTCAAGTTCAATTATTAAAAACTTGTTTGTTTTTTCTAAGTATAAAATTTTAAAGGTTTTGAAAACTACAATTAAGATTAAAAAATTAAGTGATTAAAAATTGAAAAACATATGCAAAAACATATAAAAAAAAGTTGAAAAACTTAATTTTTACATAAAATGAAAATAAATTGATGAAATTAAAAACTTTTCTTCCTCATATACACTTTCATAATTACAAAAATAATTTATAAGTGCCTAAAAGAGAAGGTTTTGTTTTCTTTTTACTGTTTTAATAAACATATGTATTAATTTAATGATGATATTTTAAAATGTTATTTGATCTAATTTTGATATACTTAAATATCATTTATGCTGTTTATATTAAAAAAAAAAATTTATGTTTTACTAAACTTTAATAATATTAATTGAAACTAAACAAATTATTATAAGTATTCATCTTTTAGTTTATATAGTGGTGCACATTTCTAATCCAACTAAGTGGATCGAGGTTCAAGTTTCATCGTATGCATTTTATAAACACGTGTGAGGAAACTTTTGTTAATGTAAAAGTAAATGTTTTCTGATTATATAAATAGATGTTCGAATTGTATAAATAGTAATTAACCTCGATAGATCCCAATAGCACTAAGCATCTTGATTGGCCATTTAGTATTAGCTTTCAAATATATATATAATGAACACTAATTTATAAAATAATTAATATTTACAGTGGTCAAATAGTCTTAATATATTCAGATCCTTATACTCAAACATTATAAACATAAATTAGATATGTTATTAAGTTATACCCATTCATATTAAATCGAACTTCAAACTTATTTAGATATTATTTTTGAAAAAATACACTGCCTGAGTCAATAAGATGTCTTTTTAGATTGATACAAAGCCGTATATGATCATAGAAATAAATATATTAAATGACGGTTTCGGGTTAATGGTGTCCCACAAATCTTCTATTTTTAGGATTATTATCGAATTGATCTTCTCCAAAAGAAAAACTAGTTACAGCATACAAAAAGTGTGACATGACATATCAACCATGATCTAGATCTTTGTATGATTACTTGATGATATGTCAAGTCTCATGTCTCATCGATCGATCATTTTAGATACCAATTATGAATTTATGAATCACCCACCGAGTTATCATTTCAAATCTTGAATAGAATTTATCCTCTCTCGTTTGTTTAAATTTCTTTGACAAAATAATAAAAGACAAATTTTACTTATATTGAAAGTGATAAAATATAAAGGAAAATTTTAAATATAATCGGGATTGAAAGATTTATTGATTATGCTTGTGACACGCAACACAGGTTTAACTTTTGTTTCTCTATTGTTCTTATACCTTGACCACAATTTTTCAATTTATTATAATAATGCCATCGTTTGAGACAGATGACAACGAACGATAAAGAGAGTGGCACCTTTGCTGAGCACTCACTCTTCAAATATAAAAGAAGCCTTTGCCAGGTAATCCATAATTAATTAATTATTCCCTTAGTTCCATTTTTTAAGACTTTTATACGAGCGACCAAAATGATCGCTAATATTTTAAAATTGCGTCAATTTTTTTTTATCAACTAGTTGTCAATTAGCCAGTCTTAAGAGTTAAAAGAATATCTTAGTCTTTAATCTCGTAAAAAAGTAAAATAAAAAAAAAATGAAAAAACTGAAAACAATTTATGTAACAAACAGTTACTATAAAAAATCTAATAACAATTAATTAAATATTATAAAATGAATGAGGGTGTCCACCTCTACTTATAAAGAAAGTAGATAGTTTTCTACCTACATTACAAAAATGATTGTCTCCCATTTAATATTCAAACTACGTAAGTAGTGTTTAATTTTGATGAGTCTCAACAAATCTTTGACTTGTTCAGTGTTAGTAATAGGTGGAGCTACATACATGACATATCAACCATCACCATCGCTTCCCAACCAAACGAAAACACCATTTCTTTTTTAATAGTACCCACCACCAAAAACACAAAAAATTCTCAACACATCAACAATTTCTTATCTATCCAAAGACCATCTTCTTAAAAACTGAAAATGAAATGGTCCGTCGGCAGTGGAGATGGAGACCAAATGCATTCAAAGTTTATAAATAAAAAAATACTAAATTTTCTCTCACTAAAAAAGGGGAGGTTGGCTGCATCCAATTGAGGGATGTTTTTGGTACTTTATAAAATTACAGGGAGATTTTCAGTGCATTTTGAAACACATGAGGAGGTTGTTGGAATTTAACCCCAAAAGGTGAATATTAGATAAATAGAAAAGCAAGTGGCCTTTTTAAATCCATGGGCCGCATAGTTGGGCGTAGCCCAAAGAAAAAACAGGTCAATACTCATGGGCCTTGCTTAGATGGATATTTGGGCTTGTACAAGCATGCACGTGAGTAGTACAACTCGGCCCATTCTTGACGATTATAATTCTCAAATCAAAACATTGGAGAGGAAGAAAAAGAAGAAGAGAGCCAATGCAATGGCTTCGTCACTCAAACCACCCGAAGTTCCGATGGAGCTTCACGCTATCAACCGAGAAAAGCTCCTGACATCCCTCCGCCAACGCTTCACCGAGGCGTCGCTTCCTTTGCATGGCTTTGTCTTTCTTCAGGCAATTTTTATTCATGTGCACTCAAAAATAGACGACGAACTAATGATAGTTAATCAGTTTCGATTGATGTTAATTGTATTTTTGATCAATCGGTTTTTACAGGGAGGTGAGGAGCAGAATCGCTATTGCACCGATCATACGGAACTCTTCAGGTACATGTACATCATCATCATCATCATGATTATTTTAAATGCGTGCTGGTGTAAAGTGTTTTTGTTTGGATTGGTGTGGAAGAATTGCGTAATGAAATGAAACATGTCGAGCTTTTGAAGTTTTATTTGTTGTAATGCTAAATTTTAGTGCTTGTAATTTGTGCTGATTAATGGTTGTTGATTGAATTAACAGACAGGAGAGTTATTTCGCTTATCTGTTTGGAGTCCGAGAACCTGGCTTTTACGGAGCTATAGTGAGTTTTGCTTCTTGTTCTGTGCTCATACCATATGCGTTGTTTTATTTAGCTTTTGTATTTAGTTGTTCAGTGAGGAGTGAAAAATCAAAGCACTAATATCTCTAAGGTGGATAGTGTCATTGTATTTGTGGTACTTGTTTATAGTTTTCATTTATGACTCCAAAACTTGTGAAATATATGTAAAAAGCATATAGTTTCGTACTGACGTGCGTGGATCATGTGATTATTGTGGCATTTAAGTGTGCAGAGTAATGATGTTGATTTGTTTTCCAAACATTGCAATGGTATTCAAGTATGAAATACAGAGGTGTGTTGGTATAATTGTAATCATATAAATTTTGTTTTTGAAATGCATTAACGGAAATGAATGAATATAACTTTGAATGATTTCTGTTTCAAATGAAGGATAGAGAGGAGACTGGCTTATGGTGCATTTGTGTTTTATTTATTTATATATTTTTGTTTTTGGTTTCGTGAACTTCTGTTGTCGTCAATAAAGTTTTGTCTAATTTTTATGCAGTCAAACTTGTGCTTTCTTTCATACGTGCATTTTCTTTGACAAGTGAATGTTCTTAATCAGTCTATGATAGAATGAGTCACCTAATAAACTTTGCCTATGGCCTACCTAAGAGTATTGTCCAATAAGGCATAGTATAGA
Source organism: Dimocarpus longan (assembly GCA_022984855.1). Taxonomy (NCBI): domain Eukaryota; kingdom Viridiplantae; phylum Streptophyta; class Magnoliopsida; order Sapindales; family Sapindaceae; genus Dimocarpus; species Dimocarpus longan. The sequence goes on along the minus strand of CM041012.1, from coordinate 45,134,881 downwards.
TATAAGAATAAGTGTCTACCAGTATATAATGATGATGAGTCATCTTAACTTGGTTCAGCTGGGCAGGTTTGTTGCGCTAGGACTCCCCCCTATCCAAGAAACAAAAAAGAAAAGTTGATTCTATCTCCTTTTGTTGTAGTTCATCTATTCTTGTATTTACGTCCTTCTGTATTGTGGTGATGCATTTCTCAGCTTTGAGGGTTAATGTAGAGCTTATGCATTCTCATAGAACATTCAAGTATCTTCTTTTTTATTCTTTCCTGAAGGATATTGCTACTGGGAAATCTTTTCTTTTCGCACCTAGATTACCTACTGAATATGCTGTTTGGTTGGGAGAAATAAAGCCATTATCCTATTTTCAGGTGACTATGCATTCAGTAAATGTTAAGTTTACTTTGTCAACTTTGGATGAATATTCTTTTGTTCATATTTACATCTCTTTCTTCTAGGAAACATACAAGGTTAGCATGGTCTACTACAATGATGAGATTGTAGAAGTTCTGCGTGATCAGTACAAGGGATCGGGAAAACCTTTACTATTTCTCTTGCACGGGCTCAACACTGATAGTAATAGATTTTCAAAACCAGCTGATTTTGAGGTTCTTAATCCAGTGCTTCTCTTTTCTTCCCTGTTATTTTTATGCATTCAAAGGAGTGATGGCTACTCGCTCAATTTCATTCTCATTTTGCTGTTTCTTCACATTGTATGCATGATGGTATAATATAATTTAGCCATAAGTTTTCCAAAAAGTCCGTTGCTTATTTTAACCCATCTGGTTATAATAAAATAAATGTTTCGAATTATCGTTATCTTTTAATTCCTTAAATTCTTTGCTCAGGGGATTGAAAAGTTCGAGACTGATTTGATAATGTTGCATCCTGTTTTGTCTGAGTGCCGAGTTTTGAAGTCAGACCATGAGCTTGCTCTTATCCAGTTTGCGAATGATATAAGCTCTGAAGCTCATGTCGAGGTAATAATTTTTTTAAATCTCTGTTTTTCATAAACAACAATGAGTGGTTTAGGTGGTTATTTACGTCATAGCCAACACAAATGGAAAACATTATTTTGTACATTAGAGGAGTAACTGAACGGCAACTTATTGAACAGTGCATTGGGCATGTCATGGAATAACATTTCCTGTGATTTTAAAGGAAAAGATTCACTTATTCCTTTCTGTTTTTTTTTTTTTTGTCTGACAGGCTGACACTGATTCAGCAAGTATTCTATTTTGTAAACATAGACCGGCAGATAGTTTCTGCATATAAATCTCATCATGTGTTTAATACTGCTCTATTGTTTCTAGCGGTAACTGGCTTAACTCACCCCTTCACAAGGAAATAAATAACCAAGAAGCTGAGAAAGAACTCCACACCCCTTTCAACTCTTTCAATGAATATTAAAGTTAAAATGGCTATGGACTTGTCTTGAATTTAAAATTTTGTCGGGAACATGATGTCTGTTGCTATTTTCCATTCCGACTAGGTGATGAGAAATATTAGAGTTGGCATGAAGGAGTATCAGTTGGAGAGCATGTTTCTTCACCACACTTACATGTATGGGGGGTGTAGGCATTGTTCATACACATGTATATGTGCCACTGGTGAAAATAGGTGAGAATTGCTTCTATTGTGACCTTTTCTCTTTCTAAGCAACTGCATAATTGCTGCATATTCATATGATTTTGATTTATATGTATTGAAGACACATACAATTCGAAGATGAAGATAGCTTCCAGTAGCAGAATTTAAATTCTTTGACTTTGAAATTGTAACAAGTATTGGTTCTTTTTGAAATATTTGTTATCTTATAATTTTCTATAGTAATTTGGTACTTGCTTCTATTAATTGTAGATTGAAGTAGACTATAGAAGTGTTACAACTTTGTTTGGATAGATGATTATAAAGAGTCTTATATAAGATAAATGCAAGGGCATAATTTTTTACACTGAACAATTTATGAACAAAACTAATGCAGTTACTTTTAATAGATTAACAAATGCTTCAGTCACACAACCAAAATAAAGGTGTCTTTATATCTTTTGGCCTTCTATTATGCTTAGTTTGTTTATATAGGTGTGGCTTTTATGTGTCTTTATGTTTCATGAGATAAAATCCTGAACTTTTCTTGAACCATATTATTCAATCTTGTAAGAAACATATATTTTTCTTGACAACTTTTAGGTGTGTTGTATATATTAAATTGAATTCTATGCCGACAAGTTCATAGTACTGGTTTGCAAGTTTCAGATAAAGATTGAGGTCTTTAATAAGCAAATGCATTTTTTCCTCCCTCGAAGAAGCATGTTATACGTTTTTGGTTCACTAATCAACTTGTAGTCATGTATTCTCTTTAGGGTTTTTTCACTCTTTATTTGTGTATAAAAATACAAATAGAATGTTTTGATTGATATTTGGGTATTTTTTCTGTTGAGATGAATGTTACTTCACAAATGCTGTAGCTAATAATTTTTATGTTTAATGGTTTAGTGCTGTTCTACATTATGGGCATGCAGCAGCTCCAAATGACAGGGTACAGTGGACTCCAAATCCTTGTGTCCTTATTAGCTACGCCTAAAGAAACCACTGTTATCATACTTCCAATCTTTTTGATTTCTTGTGGTGTATTTGATTACTGGGAAGCCTCTCTGTAACTTGAAGGAGGGCAAATTTGTGGTTTTTTTTTTTTTTTTTTTCTCTCTCACAATTTATAAAAAGCAACCTCAATCTGAATCTTTATCGAATCCTTAAACAGAACACATATTGTATTGTATTTTCTATTATTTGGATGAATATTTGAAAGATAATAGGGGAGGGGGGCTGTTGTTTACTTGTTTATGATTGACCTTGTCAAAATGTCTTTACTTCTTTTCGAGTCAAAATCAGAAGGCTCGTAAAGTGCATGACGATTGAAAATCTTTTTTTTTTTTTTTTTTTCTCGTGCAATTTATAAAAGGAAACTTTATATATTTATTGAATCTGAATCTTTATTGAAGCTTTAAGCAGAAGGCATGGTGTGTTGTTGGGTGAATATCTGAAAGATAGTAGGGGAGAGAGGCCATTGTTTATCATTGACCTTGACAAAATGTCTTTACTTCTCATTATGTCAAAATTAGAAGGCTTGTTTAAAGTGCATGACAATAGAAAACCTTGTTGCTATCTTAACATTTTCTACACTATTTAGAGGACCGAAAAAACATGTTGGTTTTGGGTGTATTATAGAAAACTAGTTCCAGTGTAACCTAGGGAATTACATATAGTTCAAGAAGAGGTCCCTTTAACATAGTGTAGCTGTTCATGAATTGGGTATTTTTTTTTTGCTTTGTATATATGTACCTGAATTCACTTGCTTATTAATTGTTTTCTTTTAATTTATTTATTTTTTAATTTTTTATTATTGGCTTAGTAAATGTCCATTGTTGTTTGTGTAAAGTTATCCGTGTAATGAGTATCTAATATCACTCTCTTAACATGAATAAAACGAAATCTATCAAAGCTTCTTTTGTTCGTTGAGTTATAGTCTCAGTGTGTTTGGCTATGATACTGATTTAGATCCATTGGTTCTGATTCCAATACACTAAAATTGAAAAGGTTTTATCTAAGGTTCAACTTATTGATTTATAAGATATTATTTTTGATGTTTACATACAAGCATTGACAGTGTAATTGTTGGATGATATTATTACTTCTTTCTAGGGATTTAGACTTAATTTAGGAGTTATTTTCTCTCCTATAGAAAGAAAGAAATTCCCTAAAAATCAGCAGAGATTCTGCTGTGTATTGTATATAATAGAGTATTCTTTGTACAATTTTAATTCAAGTAAATGAAATATAAAACTTTCATTTGGTATCAGAGCCTCAAAAACCCTAATCTCTTGCTGCGCTTTCCGGCAGCCATCTCTTCCCCTTGCTGCTCTTTCCGGCAGTCATCATTCGCTCTTGCTGCTCTTTTCGGCAGCCATCCTTATTGTCAAAAATGGAGAAACAAACCTCAACCACTATCACTGATGCAGTTTCAGATGCATCTTCTAGTTTTGAGACTGCCATTCTTGGCAATAACGAAGGAGAACCTCCAAATTTTCCTCATATGTTTATCACCTCATACAAACTTAACAGTCAAAATTATCACCGATGGTCCTAATCAGTTCTTCTCTATGTCTGCAGCAGAGAAAAAGAGGATTATCTCACTGGCAAGGTTACTAAACCAGAAGAGACAGACCCTAGGTATAGAACTTGGAAGAAGGAAAACAGCTAAGTAATGTCATGACTCACCAATTCCATGATGCCAAATATTGGGGAGAACTTTCTACTATATGACATAGCTACGAAGGCATGAGAAGCGATGAAAGAGACATACTTTCAGAAGGATAACACTCCTGAATTGGTGACAATCGAAGGAGCATTGCATGACCTACGGCAAGGTGATCTCTCGGTGGCTGATTATTATAACAAACTCCAAAAATATTGGCAGTAGCTTGATACATTTGAAAAATATAAATGGAGTTCTGTTGTTGATTCTGATCAATATAAGAAAATTGTTGAGACAAAGAGAGTATATAAATTCTGCCTTGGGTTAAACTCCAACCTTGATGCTGTACGCGGAAGGATATTTGGTACCAAGCCACTTCTAAATCTTCGGTAAGTCTTCTCGGAAGTCAGGCGTGAGGAGAGCTGTAGAACATTGATGCTGGGTATAGAAATAAAAGAACCAGGAAGTGAAGCATCAACCATAACTGCTCGAAACAATTAGGAGCCACAGAAGGGAGGCCGCCCTTGTTGTGATCACTGCCGAAAGCCTGGACACATGAAGGATAGATGCTGGCAGATCTATGGCAAACCAACAGACTGAAAACCCGCAAAAGAACGCCAAAGTAAGGCCAATATGTCCACCAATGCTGCAGCTGCACCATTCAACAAAGAACAATTGGATGCATTGCAGAAATTACTTAATCAAATGCAGAATTAGATGTCTACCAATCCATCTGTAATTGGTACAGGAAATGTGGCACAAAAAGGTACCTTTCTTAATGCCCTTGTTGCAAACTTAGATAGTTCTGAAGCTTGGATTGTTGATTCTGGAGCGTCAGATCATATGACTGGAAACTAAAGTCTTTTTTCTCAGTTTGCAGCATGTCATGACAGCCCTTTTGTACGGATTGTAGATAGTTCTCTTTCTAGGGTGATTGGAATTGGTTCTGTGATTGTTTCCAAAAACCTAACACCGTATTCAGTTTTATATGTGCCTAAATTGAATTGCAATCTATTATCAGTAAGTAAACTCATTAAGGATATGAATTGTGTTGTTGAGTTCCATCCGAATACTTGTGTTTTTCAGGGTTTACCTTCGAGGAAGATGATTGGCAGTGCTAGAAGCTGTGCAGGACTTTACTTCTTAGAAGTTCAACCTACTCCTATGATGCAAACATCAACAGTAAAGAGTTATAGGTCTTGTGTCCATAGTGTTAGTAATTATAATCTTGGTAGTGTGTCTAGTCAAAATAGGGATGTGATGTTATGACCTTATCCCCTCAACTTTATGTATCTTACTAAATTGTTTCCATCCATGTTTAATAATAAAGATCCTATGTCTTTCCAATATGAAATTTGTCAATTCTCTAAGCATTCTCGCACTAGCTTTCCAATTCAACCTTATAAATCCACCAAACCTTTTTCCATGATACGTAGTGATGTTTGAGGACCATCCCAAACTCCAAATATCATTGATGCTAGGTGATTTGTCTCATTCATAGATAATCACACTAGACTTACTTGGTTATTTCTCATGAAAAACAAATCTGAGGTCTCTCAAAATTTCACAACTTTTCATAAAATGGTTCAAAATCAATTCCATACAAAAATTCAGATTTTAAGGAGTGACAATGAAAAAGCATATTTCAATTCTATGCTCGGCAATTACCTTTTGAGTGAAGGTATCATTCACCAAAGTTCTTGTGTTGATACCCCACAACAAAATGACATTGCCGAAAGGAAGAATCGCTATATTCTTGAAGTTGCTAGATCCTTGTTGTTTTCTACAAATATGCCTAAAAGGTTTAAGGAGATGCTGTTTTTACAACAATTTATTTGATAAATAGATTGCCTTCTAAAGTTTTACAATTCTCTACTCCTAACTAGATACCTCTTCAATTTTATCCTCAATGTCGGCTTATTTTAAACTTACCACCAAAAATTTTTGGATGTACTGTGTTTATTCATCTTCACAAGCACACAAGAGGAAAATTGGATAAAAGATCTGTTAGAGTATTTCTTGGTTACTTGCCAAATCACAAAAGTTATAAATGTTTTTATCCTGAAACAAACAAATTTTATCATAGTATGGATGTCACATTTATTGAAACCAAATCATTTTTTCCCAAAATTGTTATTCAGGGGTAGAATCAAAGTGAATATCAGTTTGGAATTCCGAGACACCAAATTTGTTTTCACATCCTAAGATTCTAGATGGTTCTTGGATTCCTAATGATGTTGATTTGTCATCTGTAAGTTCTTCCTCTGAACCACATCCTAGTGAAACTAATACCGATCTGCATGATCACAATTCCAATCCCATTCAAACTCTTAATGTCGGTCAACCTTTAGCGGGTCAACATGTAGAACCAAACTTGTCCAATCTACACTCTAGTAGCCAACACAAGCAATCTATACCTGCTATTGATCAAAATATCATTACCTACCAAAGGAGGCGGGAAAAACAAAAAGAGGTAGTAGTCCAACAACAACCTTAGCTTGCCCAATCATCTGATTCGGAATCCAAAAACCTAGAGATTAATGCACAGGTTGAAGGTAGTGATTCTTCGATCAGTTCTAGTCTGGAGAGTGAACAAGTTGATATTGATATGCCAATTGCAATTCGCGAGGGAGTTAAAGAATGCAGAAGTCGGCCACTATATCCTATGGGTAACTATGTGAGCTATAAAGGCTTATCTCAGGGATACAAAATATTTATTACAAAACTTTCAGATATCCAAATTCCAAATAATGTGCAAGAAGCACTGTGTGTGGCAGAATAGAAGAATGCAGTTGAAGAAGAACTTAAAGCCCTAGAGAAGAACAAAACATGGGAAATTTGAAAGTTGCCTAGAGGGAAGAAACCAGTGGGTTGCAAATGGGTATTTATAGTGAAAACCAAAGCAGATGATAGTGTTGAAAGGTTTAAAGCAAGATTGGTAGCTAAAGGGTTCACCTAGTTATACGACATTGACTACCAAGAAACCTCTGTGCCTGTGGCAAGGTTAAACTCCATCCGGGTTCTATTATCTTAGGCTGCTAATCTTGATTGGCCCTTTTATCAATTAGATGTCAAGAATGCATTCTTGAACGGAGACTTAGAGGAGGAGGTTTACATGGAGATACCTCTTGGGACGAAGAATGCAGAAAATAGTAGCAAGGTGTGCAGGCTAAAGAAGTAATTAGACGGTCTAAAGCAATCTCCCAGAGCATGGTTTGACAGATTTTCTAAAGTCTAAAACAGTACGGGTTCATTCAAGGACAAGTTGATAACACAATGTTCATTAAGCACTCTCCAAATGGTAAAGTGGTAGTTTTGATAGTCTATGTGGATGATATTGTAATTACAGGGGATTATGAAGAAGAAATACCTAGAATCAAAGATATTCTTGCGAAGGAGTTTGAAATAAAAGATTTGGGGCAACTCAAATATTTCTTGGGAATGGAAGTAGTTAGGTCCAAAAAAGGCATTGTGGTATCACAGAGGAAGTACATATTAGACTTACTCAAAGAAACTGTCATGCTTGATTGCGAACTAGTAGACACTCCTATGGACTTTACTACCAAACTCAGGTCAATTTAGAACAGTGTGCCTATTGAAAAAGGAAGGTATCAAAGGCTTGTAGGGAAATTGATTTACCATACAACACCGAACATTGCCTTTCCTATGAGTATTGTGAGTCAGTACATGAACAATTCTACTGAAGAACACATGACAGCTGTTTAGAAGATTGTAAGATATCTAAAAATGACTCCTGATAAGGGCTTGTTTTTCAAGAAGAACTCAGCAAGAGGTATTGAGGTGTATTCAGATGCAGGTTGGACTGGGTCTATAATTGATAGAATATCTACTTTAGGGTTGTGCACTTATATTTGGGGGAATCTCACTACATGGAGGAGTAAGAAACAATCAGTTGTGGCTAGAAGCAGTGCTGAAGTCGAATTTAGAGCTATGGCTCAAGGAATTTGTGAAGGTATATGGTTGAACCGGTTGTTAACAGAATTGAAAGTTCCTATAGATGGATCAACCAAGTTGCTTAGTGACAGTCAAGCTGCAATAAGTATCGCTAAAAATCCTGTTCAGCATTACCGAACTAAGCATATTAAGATTGATAAGTATTTTATCAAGTAGAAACTAGAAGGGGAGATAATCGCACCTATCTACATTCCTTCATCATCACAGAATGCATACATTCTCACAAAACCACTTCCAAGAGCTATGTTTGAAGATCTAAGCATCAAGCTGGGTTTAATTAATATATACAACCCAGCTTGAGGGGGAGTGTTGGATGATATTGTTACTTCTTTATAGGGATTTGGACTTAATTTAGGAGTTATTTTCTTTCCTATAAAAGGAAAGAAATTCCCTAGAAATCAGTGTATTGTATATAATAGAGTATTCTTTGTACAGTTTTAATTCAAGTAAATAAAATTTAAAACTTTCAAAGTAATATTTTGATAAGTAAATCAGTAATATGAAACATTATGTAAAATTCAATTAAAACTTTAATCTCTAAAATTGTTCTTCAAACTCGGTTCACAATTCTGAAGCATAATCAAACTAACTTTTCCAGGAATTATCAGATATAGAATTGAAACCTGATAGTGACTTTATGTAATTGGAATTCTGATTCTATTTTTTTTTTTTTTTACTCTACATAACAATCTAAATCTAACTTGGATCTTTCTTTTTTCTTTATTTTGGCTAAAATCTTTGTTAGAAATCTATTATGAGACCTTAAGTTGCATACTGAATTTGTTTAAGGGTTTTGTCATTTATAAGACTGGCTCTTCTAAACTTGTATATTCTGCAGACCTTCAAAGATGGGGACATGACATTGCTTGATATGGGAGCTGAATACCACTTTTATGGGTCTGACATAACTTGTTCATTCCCTGTAAGTTCATATGCTACTACGGATTATGCTTGAGTTGCTTTTGGTTTTCCTCTGTAGCCCTTCTCAAATACGTCTAATTGTTTTTGCAGGTCAATGGGAAATTTACAAGTGATCAAAAATTAATATATAATGTAAGTGTTTCGCTTTTAGCGTAGTGCTTCTTATGATGTCAGTGCAGTGTCTCGTTTCTCTCTCTGTGCCAAGGGGGAGGGCTGGTTTCACATATGCATACTTGACATATTTGTTAATACTACTCATGAGAAGAAATATGCAATCAAACTTTCATAAAGGTTTTGCTGTTATATTAGTTAATGTTTTGTGCAGGCTGTCCTTGAAGCTCACAATGCTGTCATAAATGCAATGAAACCTGGAGTCAGCTGGGTAGATATGCACAAGTAAGCCTAGAAAGTGAAAATGTCAACTATTCGTTTTATAGTGCTTGTAAGTGGTTTATACATGATGATTGGTATAGTCTGTTCCTATATCGAAAAATGATATTGGTTGATGGCCATTTCTAGTGATGTTCCACAAGAAATGGCCTTTGATAGGGTAGATATATGAAGCTGCAAAGTCTGCATCTCTAGTTTTGACTCTAAAAACACATTGTATTCCTAGGCTGACTAAATCTGTTATCCTCAAAATCGTCAATGGTTATGAAGGATGAATAAAATAAAATTATATTATTGCTTGAAATCTCTATTCTGTACATAACACTCTTTATATATACAATACTGCTGATTACATTTTAGGACAGAAATCAGATATTACATCCATACTTTTTAGCTACCCATAATAATACATCTCTACTTTCTAACTATCACAATATTTACCAATAATAACGAAGTTGACTTCTAAGATTTCTCCTAAGAATCCTCTTAAAATTATACAAACAAATCTCCTAATTCCTGGAAACATTCCAACACTACCCCTCAAGTTGGCTTGAAGATATCTTCTAGTCCTAGCTTGCATATCAGCCTATCAAAATGATTCTTTGGTAATCCTTTTGTGAGGCAATCGGCTATTTGCTCACTGGTTGGTAGATAAGGCATGCAAATCAGTCATTCTTCCAACTTTTCCTTGATAAAATGCTTGTCTATTTCCACATGTTTTGTTCTATCGTATAGGACTGGATTGTGAGCGATAGCAATGGCTGATTTATTGTCACAATAAAGTTTCAATGGTTGTGACACCAGTATTCTTAGGTCTTCAAGTAACCTTTTAATCCATAAAACCTCATAAATACCAAGAGCTGCTGCTCTAAATTCAGCTTTAGCATTGCTTCTAGCTACAACCCCTTGTTTCTTACTTCTCCACGTGACAAGATTACCACCTACAAAGGCACAATAACCAGAAGTTGACCTTCTGTCAGTGATACTGCCAGCCCAATCAGCATCCGTATAGATTTGTACCTATAGGTGCTCTCTATTAGTAAATAACAAGCTTCTGCCTGGTGTCCCTTTTAGGTATCTAAGGATTCTTAGAACTGCCTCATGGTGTTTAGGACCTGGTGAATGCATAAATTGGCTCACTAGGCTGACAACAAATGAAATATCAGTCCTAGTATGAACTAGATAGATCAATCTTTCCACTAGTCGTTGATACTGCTCCTTGTCAACCTGTGTATCAGAATTTTCAGCTTCAAGCTTGAGATTAGGTTCAATAGGTGTCTCGGCAGGTCTACACCCCATTAAACCCATCTCTTTTAGTAGATCTAATACATACTTTCGTTGAGAGACAAAGATTCCTTTTTCGGACCTTGCAAATTCCATTCCAAGAATGTATTTTAGTCCACCTAGATCCTTGATCTCGAATTCTCTTGCCAAATCCTTCTTTAACATGTCAATTTCAACTAAGTCATCTCCTGTTAGAATAATATTATCAACATATACGATCAATATGACCTTCTTTCCCTCCTTTGAATGCTTAAAAAACAATGTATGATCTCCTTGACTTTGACTATAACCAAACCCTTTCACAACTCTACCAAACGTTTCAAACTATGCTCTAGGTGATTGTTTGAGCCCATGAAGAGATTTGATCAGCCTACACATTTTCCCACTTCCTGACTCCTCCTCGAATCCGGGTGGAAGTTTCATAAACACCTTTTCTTCTAAATTTTCATTTAGAAAAACATTTTTTACATCTAACTGGTGTAAGGGCCAGTTGTAATTTACTGCCACAGACATCAATATTCAAATAGAGTTTACTTTGACAACCGATGCAAAGGTCTCTTGGTAGTCTAGACCATAGGTTCGAGTAAATCCCTTTGCAACAAATCTAACCTTATACCTTTCAATGGATCCATCTGCCCTACATTTAATTGAAAAAACTCATTTGCACCCAACAGTTTTTTTCCCTTTAGGCAAAGTCAACAACTTCACAAATCCCATTTTTTTAAAGAGCTAGCATCTCTTTCATAATAACATCTTTCTAATTATGATGCGAGAGGGCTTCATAAATATTTTTAGGTATGATATGATGAGAAAATTTGGAAATGAATGCTTTGTAATTTTCAGATAATCCATGATAAGACCTTTCCTAGTGGCAATCGGATGAGATATGCAAGATCTAACACCTTTCCTAGTGGCAATAAGGATGTCAAGATCATCAGCAGATTGTTCTGTATTAGTGGGCTCCTCAATAGGTGTAAACACAGGTTTAAATGAAGGAAGTGAATTGTCAATAGAAGTCTTATCTTGCTGCGAGTCAAAATATGGTCTGAGGAATTGGGATTGGTCTGTTGGATGTGTTTGAGTTCTAGATTCTTTCTCCGAGTATACACTTTTAACTCAGTAGGGTTATCACCCAAAGATAGGTTCATGTCCTGTATATTTTCTTCTCCTGTATCAGATTCAGTATGCAGTGGCAATGAGCTAGGCACAGGATGTTTAAACTCAAGTTCAATTTCTTTTGAAAAAGATTGTGTTTGGTTTTCTTCCTGAGTAATATCCGAACCAAACATAATTTCTGGTTGAATAATGTCAGGTGCAGGAAGAATGAAACTAGAAACCAAATCAGGTGCAGCAGCAGGAACCGAATTTTATATCGGCTGTACTTCATCTTTCCATTTATTCTCCTCCTGAAGATGACTTGCAAAAAATGGTTTGTTTTCAAAAAACTCTACATCCATACTAACATAGGTTTTTCGATTACTAGGATGAAAGCACTTATATCCTTTTTTATTAGGAGCATACCCAACAAACACACATTTTTTTACCCTAACATCCAATTTAGACCTAGAAATTTGGGGTTGATGAGCAAATACAGTACACCCAAAAACTTTGAGGGGGATAGAGGTACTGAGCCGATTTGTAGGAAAATACTTTTTAGATAATTCAAAGGTGTGTCATGTTTTAAAACTCTTGATGGTACCCTATTAATCAGATAAGTAGCAGTAAAAGCAGCTTATCCCCAGAGATACTTAGGCACATTCATGGATAACATGAGTACTCTACTTACCTCTAAGAGATGCCGGTTCTTTCTCTCGACAATACCATTTTGTTGAGGGGTGTTCCTACATGTGGATTGATGTTGAATACCATGCTCGGTCAAAAAACTACCAAGGAATTGATTGAAATATTTAGTTCCGTTATCACTACAAAAAATTAATTTTAGTTTGAAATTGATTTTCAACCATTTTATAGAAATTTTTAAATAATCTTTCAACCTCTGCTTTGGTATTCATTAAGTACATCCAACATAACCGTGTATGATCATCTATAAATGTTACAAACCACCGTTTTTCACTTAAAGTAGGAAAACTAGAGGGTCCCCATACATCACTATGTACAAGATAGAATGGTTGTGATGCACGATATGATCTTGATTGATATGGATTTCGAGTACTCTTAGAAAAACAACAAATATCACACTGTAATTCCTTTATTGACACAACTTGAAATAGATTTGGAAACAAATATTTTAAGTAGGGAAAACTGGGATGTCCTATTCTAAAATGCTACCTTATAATCTGATCTTTATTAGTAGGAGAGGTAACATGACAATTGAAGACATGAGTCAGCATACTACTCAGAGAATTCTCAAAATAATAGAGCCCATCCTTCATCTTAGCATTGCCAATTGTCTTCCCCAGTGTCATATCCTAAAAATCACATTTAGTAGGACAGAAAATAATGGAGTAATTAGAATCCTGTGAGAGTTTACTAATAGACAGTAAATTACAAGAGAGGTTAGGTACATGAAGAATTGATTGCAAGGTAAGTTCATCTGAAATTTTTATTGAACCTTTGCTAGCAATACTAGAGAGACTATCATCAGCAATTTTTACTTTATTGTTACCAGCACATGGAGTATAAGTATGAAACAATAATGAATTACTAGTCATGTGATCTGAAGCACCTGAATCAATAATCCAAGGTACAGAGATGGAAGCACTTAGGAAGCTAGCAGGGATATTACCTGAATGGGCAATGAAACTACTAGGAAGAGATGTAGTTTTCTCGGAACTGGGTGAAATCAATTTAAGAAGTTGCTCTACTTGATCCTTATAGAGATAGGACTGCACAGTCGAATGGGCTGTAGAACTAGTTCACTCTCAAGGTTTTCAGTTTGCTGGCTTGCCATGAATTTTCGAACAAGTCTCTCGTGTATACCTCGGTTTATTGCAAAAATCACACCATACCTTTGGCTTGTTATCAGATTTTCAAGTCTGAGCTTTATTGGCTATCACCTTATATGAGACTAGAGCAAACTTCTCAACAGAGCTTGGTTCAGTGTTTTTCTTCCTAAGCATTACACCTTGTCCGCTTTCTTCTCTCCTTACCTCAAAAAACGTTTCGTTTAAGGATGGAAGAGGTTGTCTCCCAATTATTCTGCCCCGAACTTCATCAAATTCAACATTGAGACCTGCCAAGAACTTAAAAACACAGTTATCCTCTGTTATCTTTAGGAAGTAAGCTCTATCAGCTGGGTCTTTCCACTTATGTTCATAGAATATGTCCAAACCTTGCCATAATCATTTGAGACTAGCAAAATACTTCGTAACCGAGTCTGTGCCTTGCTTGGCTTCTCCAATCTTCAATGTAATCTCATAAATGTAGGATTGATTGCCCAAATCAGAATACATTTGTTTTAGATTTTCCCATATTTCCTTAGCCGTGGAATACCTAAGATAGTTGGGCATAATCTCCTCCTCTATCGAATTCACCAGCCAAGCCATCACCATGGAATTTTCAGCATCCTACACTGCATGCTGGGCATCTGTGATTGCTGGTTCAGCTTTTTCTCTAGTTAGGTAACCCATATTTCCCTTGCCTCTGATGTACATCTGAACAGAGAGAGACCAACGGAGAAAATTGTCTCCATTAAGCTTAATATTTGTAATTTTGATAAACTGGTTATTGTTATCTAAAGGAGGGTTTAAAGGTGGCTGAGTAGCAGCAGAGATGGATGGGGTAGAGGTGATAGTTTCTTCAGACATGGTGACAAAACAAAAGATATAAAGATTCAGCTTCAAGGAATAAGTCCAAGAGCCTTTTGGAAAGGATCATGAAGATTCTAAAACCTAGGCAGTCTGATACCATGAAGGATGAATAAAATAAAGTTGTATTATTGCTTGAAATCTCTATTCTGTACATAACACTCTCTATATGTACAATATTATTGGTTACATTTTAGGACACAAATCAGATATTACATCCCTACCTTTTAACTACCCATAATAACACATCCCTACTTTCTAGCTATCACAATATTTACCAATAATAGCAAAGTTGACTTCTAAGATTTCTCCTAAGAATCCTCCTATAATTACACAAACAAATCTCCTAATTCCTGGAAACATTCCAACAGGTTATCCTAGCAATTGCACTTGTTGTACCTGAAACTTCTGATGTCTTCATATGGATCCTGATATTCATTTTTGATGTAGATTAGCAGAAAAAATTATTCTGGATTCACTGAAGAAAGGTTCTGCCTTGGTTGGGTAATTTCTATTTTCAAATGACAAACTCTCTTTTACTTTCAGTTGTCACTGTTGTTGTAATTGAAAAAAGAACAATTTGTGGATAGTTGGGATCTTTGCATGTAGGAATGTAGAAGATATGATGATTGAACGATTGGGCGCTGTTTTCATGCCTCATGGTCTGGGGCATTTACTTGGCATCGACACTCATGATTGTGGAGGCTACCCAAAGGTCTTTGAGTTATGGCCTTATGTGTTTTCTTTTTCATTTTATTTTATTTTTTGGTTTGGTTTATATTTTATTAAGTGTGTGAGTCAGTAATACCTAGCTTGACAGTTGTTTTGGTGGACTGGGACAAATTAAATGATTTGCAGGGAACGGAAAGACCTAAACAACCTGGCTTGAAGTCTTTACGTACAAGTAGGGAACTCCAAGAGGGAATGGTAAGTAATGATCTTGGGTCAAACTTATTTCCTATATTTAAGTTCATGTTCAAATCCTACTTACGGGTATCTCAATTTTCTTGTTTCTGCTTGAGTTTGGTTTTTTTTTTTTTTTTTTTTTTTTTTGGGAAAGATTGTTTCTGCTTGAGTTACATTTGATTTTTGCAACTAATAAATTTTTTGTTTACCTGTGATTTTCAACTGTGCTGTTTCTTTTTATTTGGATATGTTTATAGACCCCATATCCTTCTTTGTTCCTCTTTTTGAATAGTTTTATATTTTTTATTGGAGAAAATGCAGTCTGTAAGGATTCTGCTTGGAACTTGAATGTAGTTTGCATCTTCTATTTGGTGTGGTTTAAAATTTTCTTTTCACCGGTTAACCTATTAAAATTGAATATCAAGTTATAATGTCTAACATACCAATATTTGTGATGGAGGGCACTTGATCACTGACATGCCTACTTAGATAAGCCATTGATGGAATGACCTATGGTGGAATTAATTGTCTTTGTCTATCATTTACTTGGCATGCTGGGATGCCTTGTCAAAATAAAGCTACTCTGCATCATACTGTGATGTAATTTATTGGGAATAGACCATGTTCAATTGCCCAAATATTAAAATGCTTTATGGCCATTGTCTTATGGAGAGTAAACTTTGATGACAACAGCCTGCAAGGCGCCTTCTTGTTAAAATTAATGTCTTCTGGTGCTTTATTCAAACGAGATTGGAATCACCATATAACTATTTTACCAAAATTATGGATCGTCCCTGCTGCTGTTCTGTTGTTTTACGTTAGACTGTCCATGGATGAGTGCCTTTTATATATGCTCGCGTAACGCTTTACTGACTAAATTCATGCATTGAATGACTAGGGGAAACAAACTAAGATTGGGTGCTCTCTTATAGGTGATTACAGTGGAGCCAGGATGTTATTTTATTGATGCCTTATTGGTTCCAGCTATGGAAAATGCAAGGACTTCCAAATTTTTCAATCGTGAAGTAATTGGCAGATTTAAAGATTTCGGCGGTGTTCGTATAGAAAGTGATTTGGTACTCCATTCACCTACCCTAACACTTACTGCTAAACAATGAAAATATTCTTGAACTTGCACGACTAGAATTTGACATCAATATATTTTCCACCACCTTCTTTATGAATATTTATTGATTTATTTTAATCTGTGTAGCTGGTTACTTCCAGTGGTTGCAAGAACATGACAAATGTGCCTCGTGAAACATGGGAGATTGAAGCTGTAATGGCTGGTGCACCGTGGCCACTTAACAAGAAAATCTAGTCTGTTAAATATACTTTGCAAATGTTACTGAAACTTTTAGAATACAGCTCTGTTAATAAAGTTACACGTTAAACACCAAACTTCATTTTTGTACGATTAAATTATTAATTATTTTAATAAGTACCACCTCCATATTAGGAGTTCTCTGTCACACTGGCACACATTCACACACTCACGACACAACTGAATGAAAAGAAAATTTGGGAATGGTTTATCAATTCTTCGATGACGATGAAGGGCACTAAACAATTTTGCAATTTTTTATTGGATAATTGTGTATTCTGCTTTTCAAGTTATTTTTTCCTTCCCTTTGTTTTCATAGTTTTATGAGAAATTTTTAAAGGTACCCCCAAATTTCATTACCAATAATGTTCACCGTTTCATCTTTTATATAACTACTTAATCTCAATTTTGGATATGTCAATTGTTGAATGAATTCATTTTTCAAGTAAAATAATTGATATTACACTGTACATAATCATTTAAATTTGAAATGATCTGGGATTATAAATTCCTCTTTTAAATAAAGAAATTTCTGATTTATAATTATTACACTCTGTGTAATCATTACTAGTTATAATAAATTCTCGTCTAAAATAAGGAAATGTATAATTTGTAATTATCATTATACGTTATGTTATTAATCACAGTGAACATTAAATATGGGCTTTATAGCATTTTATTATCGTTAGACCAATACCAGAATGATTCAAAGTTAATAAAAATTAACATAAGACTTAAGATTAAAATTTAAAATGTTACGATGTTTCAAACTTCAAAATCTTGAACAACTTAGCATATGATTTATAATCATCAAGCCTTGTTTGGTAACTAATAAAAATATTAAATTCTGTTTTTTATAATTACCATTATTCACAATCATCATTTCTGATTAATTATAATGACAATTGAATTTGGGTTTCCTAGTATCATTAATCAATAATCTATAAATTGCAACCTACTTGCCAGCTCTTTAAGAAAAGCTTTAGCCCATGGAAGAAACGACATCGTTTGTTTCCACAAGTTCGACGACTTGAAGTTGTACCTTGCTTGACAACAACGTGATTGCGTCCCTCTAAAAGCTCGTTACTATTGAAACCCAAACACACCAAATACGCACACACACACTGTTGTAAACCCCACCTAAAACCCTAAAAATCTCGCCTTTGCTCTCTTACGGATGGGTCGTCGCAACAACAACAACAAGAAATCCAACAACAGCACCACTCCAATGAACACCATCGCTCGCTTTGAAGACGCGGAGGAGGAGACAGCTGTCAGCTCCAATCCCCTCACAGCCAACGATATAGTCACTGAAGAAGATGAGTCCATGTGTGACGTTGACGGGTCTTTTGTCGACGGTGGTGATGATGATAAAACCAGCGCTGATTATTACTTCGATTCCTACTCTCACTTTGGTATTTTTCTCTTTCACTCTTTTATGGGATAGATTGCAGTAATTAATGTAACTACATACTGAGAAGTTTTGGATGGATTGTAGAGTTTTAAAGTAAATAAGTTTTACCTTTCAGTGATTGGTTTTGCTTATAATGATTATGAATCTCCTTGTCTAGTGTTTCATTTTAGAATTAGGATCGTAGACCGATGCTGATATTTTTGCTGACTTGTATGGATCTAGTGACGTGTAATCGATGGTTGAGACTCATTTCTTTTGTTTTTTTTTTCCGTCTATTTTCTATTTGTTACATTGTCGTTAGATGTTTTGAGTTAGTAAAAAGATTAGCATTTTATTACTTATAGTGGGTTTGAGATTGTGTGTAGGGTGATTTCAGAAGCTTATTTTTGTTTTTTTGTCCATTTTTTGTGTTTGCAGGTATTCATGAAGTAAGTGTGCTGAGCTTGGACGCGAAGCTTTTTCTGTTTGGTTTTGAGGGTTTATGTTGCCAACAATTTTGTTGTAGTTCGGTTATGATGATTGATAATGGTCCTTGGAAAATGGATTATTTGTTGTGCTTTGTTAGAAGTGTCATGTGCTAACTACTTGTTGTAGAATATAAAATTTATGAGGTGCGGGATTCTCATATGTTGCGATTTCTACCAGCGTTAAGCCTACCTGCATGAAAAAAATGTATGGGAGTCCTGCACCTAATTTGTACTTGTATGGAATGTATTTGTTGTATATTATTTTGATAATTTTATTGGCAATATTATAATTTATCATGTGCTCTATGTGCCTACATTAAATCATGGATCACTTAGATTTTAAAAACAGTTGTAAACTTCATATTCTGCTCCTGTATAATTAGTTTTAGCTGATATTTTTGGTATGGTTTTAAAAATGCTCTACCTTTCTTGAGTTCATTAGAAAACAACTTCTATGTTTCTGCATCTTTGCTTGTTATTTTTGATTAATCAATATCTTCTTTTTTTTTTTTCTTGATCAATGGGGAAACAATTTTCACACATTTCCATTAGAATTCGTGCTATGAATTTTTAATGTTTTATTAGACTAGCAAACTTCTTGATGCATTTTCACATATCTGTATGATTTTGACACTTAATCCAACACATTTACTGTTCCTAAGTGCTTTTCTAGGCTTGTCCACCTGAACAAATCCGATTTGCATTTACAATTTCATGCTATATTCTTGTTTGTCTTCCTCATGTTATTTTTTCTTTTCTAAAATTACAGGAAATGCTGAAAGATGTTGTGAGAACAAAAACGTATCAAAATGTTATTTATCAGAATAAGTTTCTATTCAAGGATAAAGTAGTTCTTGATGTTGGAGCTGGGACCGGAATTTTGTCCTTATTTTGTGCAAAAGCTGGAGCAGCTCATGTTTATGCAGTAAGTATTTTCCATTCTTTTCCTTTCAATGTTATCGTTAACATTATGAGGTTTCTTGACACTGTATCTTGCACACTCCCTATGGTATCTAGCTGCTGTCCCTAATTAGTCATGAGTTTCATTAATATTTTCTATTTGTCATTGACAACTTCTCAATTACCAGGTTGAGTGCTCTGATATGGCTGACATGGCGAAACAAATTGTTGAAACAAATGGATTTTCGGATGGTGAAACTAGATATTCTCTTTTATCTGATGTCTCTTTTAATTTCTTTGAAATATTTAGCTCTTTTGCTAACTCAATTATCATTTGTTTATTACAGTGGTAACAGTTGTGAAAGGAAAGATGGAGGAAATTGAGCTTCCAGTTGCTAAAGTGGATATAATTATTTCAGAGTGGATGGGATATTTCTTGTTGTTTGAGAACATGCTAAATACAGTGTTGTATGCTCGCAATAAATGGCTTGTAAGTTCATGCCTTTCAAATAACACTAATTGAACTTGTGCTTTCTCTTAAATTTCAAGATGGATTGAAGGTTGGGTCTGGATTGGTAGTTGCTTTATCCTATTTCATTAATGTATGTATAGTCCATGTACTTGACTGGTAAAATTCATTGAATTGTCATCAATCTGCATATGTGTAAATTGTTCAACCATGTAGCTGTTGATAGAGATGGGAGACATTCTGTCGAATTCGATATACAAGGAAATCTCTGACATTTCTAAGTAGGTCAGTGAACTATATATTTAGACAAACCTCAGGTGATATATGTCTCTTAACTGAACCTTATTATGCATAAAACTTTAAATTTGAGGCAGTAAGCGGTTAAAGAGTCAATTCTGTTCAATCAAAACAGGTTCTCTTATTTAAAGTAAGTGGGACAATTAATCAATTACATTAGTAAACCTAATTGATCAACCAATGAAAAGGATGTGCTTGATGCAAAGGCATGGTCAGACTTGCAACTTAGATGAAACTTTCATCTTCAAGATGAGCTGGGTGAGAACCTACTTGTAACCCAGCCTTTGTTTACTATATTCTGCGGAACTCTTTTAAGGCTAATGGCTTTTACCATAGCTGTAGCTATCAACTTCGAAATATCATGGCTGTTGCAATGATAAGTGAAAATTTTGCCCTAATGGGGATGTAAATTATCTGGAGAGCATGTCATACTCTGTATCTGGCCTCACAAATGTATATATTTTTAATTATTTTGGGTTATGTTTTACTTCTCTGAAGCCTATGGATGTTCAAATGACTTAGGTTTTATTCCTACTTAACCATGCTTCTAAGTTTTAGATCAATTATACTCACACTTTTGTCACATGCAGGTTGATGATGGAGCTGTGCTACCAGATAAAGCATCTCTCTTTTTGACAGCCATTGAGGATGCGGAGTACAAAGATGACAAGATTGAATGTGAGCTTGTTGATTTTTTGCATAAATATGAGCCAATGATCAAATTCAACATGGGGGAATATGTGACCCATTTAAGTTGTGTCAATTGTGTGATTGTGGTTCCAAATGTTCTTGAAGTGTATTGATCACTTTACATGGTCTTATCTGACTGCATTTCATTGGTTCTTATGTGAATTTCTTTTCTCGTTGGCATCTTCTTGCTAGACCAGTTTGGAATGAGGTTTATGGCTTCGACATGAGCTGCATCAAGAAGCAAGCTATGATGGAACCTCTTGTTGATACAGTCGATCAGAATCAAATTGTTACCAACTGCCAACTACTTAAGGTGGATATACTTCCAAAATTCTCATAAATGTTACCTTTTTTTTTTTTCCCAATGATACAAATACAGTTCTTTGCTTCTTTTCTTTCCGAGTCAACCATGAGAAGCTGTATTTTTGCCTTTTGCTGATGCATATTATATGTTTATCTTTTTCTGTTCAAACAGACAATGGATATCTCTAAGATGGCTCCTGGGGATGCTTCCTTCACAGCTCCTTTTAAGCTGGTGGCACAACGTAATGATTACATCCATGCACTTGTAGCATATTTTGATGTATCATTTACCAAGTGTCATAAGTTAATGGGCTTCTCCACAGGTTCATATCTCTATGTTCTTTTACTTTTTTCAGTTTTATTTATATTATTGTCTCATACCACAGAATTCCCTGCCAAGTGTTTCTAATGTTTTGTTCATGCATTTGCTCATCAACTGAAATAGCTGTTCCCTTTCACTGCTGATTTCTGGAAAACTTTAATATACTTATGACAACTTGAAATCAATATTGTAGGACCAAAATCACGGGCAACACACTGGAAGCAAACAGTTCTGTATCTGGAAGATGTGCTAACTATATGTGAAGGGGAGACAATAAGCGGAAACATGACTGTGGCACCAAACAAGAAGAATCCACGAGACATCGATATAATGCTGAAATATTCATTACAGGGTAGGCGTTGTGCAGTCTCCAGGACTCAATATTACAAGATGCGCTGATTTTGGGCCAGGATATTCTTTTTCAATGTTTCAGAGCTTAAGCAGCTATTAAGCATGATTCATATTTTCTCCTGAAAACTAGACAAATGAGTTTCCTTATTGTGAAGTTTAACTTGTTTGTAATTCTAATCTATTCTTTTTATCATATGTGCGAGGTGATAAAAAAGCAATGCCTAAAAATTCGGTATTTACACCGTACCGACCTGTTATTGTTTTCTCATAGTGAATTGTAATAGAGTTTGAGCATCGTATTGGGCTGTTATTTTGACAATCTCTTTTCATTCCAATCGATTTGAACGTTAAGTCACTTAAAAAGAGGAAAGACTGGTTGTCCAAGTAACAGGATAAGGTGTTGCCGGTAACTCCAAATCTGATGGTTGTATCCGAGATTGAATGGCTTCAATTCAAGCGATTTTTCAATTGCACGGTGGGACAGAGTAAATGCATTGAGATCAATAAACAATGGAGTGACATTGTCCGAGAACAATTGTCTAATCTAAAGAGAGTACAACATAAACAATAGAGTGACATTGTTCGAGGAAAAGATAGTTACTATGGATGAAGGGAATCACCAAACATTCCCATATAGCGGATGAAAATAATGAAAAACATTAAAAACCAAAATTCTCAACTGTTAAAAATATTTCCTAGATGAGAGCCTAAGTAAGGACACTATTAACACAGTAAAAAGATCATCCAGAAACCAAAGTACTCATGCATGTGATGGTGGTCCTCTACAGCTCTGACTTTCCGGTTTTTGACTTCTTAGAACGTGAAGCTTGCATTCCTTTCCACCACCCTTTTATCCGCTTGGAGAATTTGTTTGCATGCTGCTTCAGTTTCTTACCTGTGTTTTGGATTCCTTTGGTAATCGTTTGTTTCCAATCACCTTGTTTACTTGCTTTCTCTCTCAAAACCTTCCCCTGCAAAATGAAGACTCTACTTATTTCAATAACAATAAAATAACCATTTTACCCTGAAAACTTCTTGTAGTATGATGTTAATACCAAATTGGAGGGAAGGTCTGTTTCATTGTCGTCATCATCTTCATCATCATCAGCATCTTCACCTCCAAAACTTTTCATGTTCATTAACTCTTCCCTGGAATACATTTGCATGTTGGGCGCTCCAGGCATACCCTGAAGCACATTGACCCACAATATAGATCAAAATTAACATGATTTCTGATGATACATGCAGTGAAAGATGCCTACCTCCATGGATTTTAAAATCTTTTCCATTTCAGCCTCCTTAGCTGGTTTGGGCATAAATGGTTCGCCTGGTATCCTATCCTGGGACACAAAGAATGACACTAAATGAGTTGATGCTTCTTTTCTCATCAAAAACAAAGCATCCCAGCATTGTCATCAAATATTGCGCACAATTCAGTTCAGCAAAAATACTTTTTATATGAACCTTGAGTTCAAATATTTTGGATGTATAATATGAATAAGTATACCAGAAGATTCATCTGAAAGAAGAGAAGCATTTAAATCATCAACATCATTCATTTCTAATTTGAAAAGGACCATCACGACAATAATACCTTTTCTTTTGTCCTAACAGGAGTTCAGATGAAAAATAAACAAAATTCAATGTTCAGAATGGTTGAATTATGAAAGATTTTGCTACAGTTAAATTAAAATTAATGCTCCCAATACCAGTTGATATTATAAGCTTAAGTTCCTGACAATAAAGTCCTTAACAAGTACATTTCAGAATTCGGAAGCCAAGTACGTGGGTCAATAAGTGATCCACCTAGAATGATTTTTAGCAGACTTCAAAGTTTTCAACCTAGTAAATTAACCACCTTTTCTCATTTGAATATCTAGGCTTTTCCAGGATCCCAGGGCTGCATAGTTTAACACAGTAATCTACACGAATATGGAAAAACAGAAGAAAAGGATTGGAGTTGCTGAATCAGAAACCAGTTCCCTAGTATAAATCCCTGTAAGGTAGGAGGAGTGCAAGCAGTAAGAATTACTTTAGCGCATAATGACGTTGAAAAATGGTCAACTAAAACAAGTCACTAGTACCTTTGAGGGTGCATCAATAACAATGAAGGTATTGAAGTCCAGACGTAAATAAATTGCGACTTTATAGATAACTACTCACTAAAATTTAATTGGTAGTGCTTAATGGTTTATAATGATTGGCAAACTACAATTTGAATCAAAGAATGTAAATATAATTTATTCGAAGTAAATCATTTTTCAGAGGAGCCTTGGCAGATCAATCATCAGATAGAAATAATCACATGATAAAAAGGCAAAAGGAAATCTCCAAGATTAGCATCAATGTGATTAACATATAAATGATCTTTCAAGAGCCATACATAATGATTCCAAATTCTGAATGCATACCTTCGGCAACGGGGGTGGCTTCCTGCTGCATGCATTAGTCAAGTCTTTACACAGATAATTCACAAACGATTTAACATCAGGCTTGGATGTATATAGATATTCAGCAATATCAGTATCCGAATATCCCATAACCTACCAAAAGTAGCAAGCAGATATTCGTTTTCAGAATCATCAAACAAGAAAAGCAAAAAACAAAAAATAAAGAGGTAGAGAGAATAATTAATCAAAAGAACAATATATGTAAATAACCAGACTGCTTTGGCAAGATACACCGCAAGAAAAAGCAACAAAATCTCACCTCCTGACAAGCACGCTCAATAGTCTTGCACTCTGAATTACATTGTCCCTCATCTTCCTGATCAACCAACTGAAAACAGACAAAACAATAATGACTAACCGAGTCAGTGCACATCATATTGGTACAACTTCTCATCAGCTCAAATGTGATCAATTATTGCAACCCTTAACCATCGAATAAAAGTTTAGTGCCCATCTCTTGAAATCACATTATACAAATATCAATCCAACACAAATAACTAACCAATCACAAACCAAAAAACAGAAACTCTCATACCTCCAATTTATCGCCTTTTTCAACAATATCAATCCTCAATATCCAATCAGCTTCAGCCTTCTTCAGATTACAAACATTCTCCGCAATCTCAATAATTTGAAACTCTGAAACCTGAACAAAAAACATAAAACCACAAAAACCCCACATTCAGATCAATGCAAAAAGACCCACCAACCAACCCCAGATGATAAAAACAACAAAAGTACCTTCTTGGGAGAGATCTGGGCTTGCTTCTTTTCCACTTGTTGGTACAACTGCGAAGCCACCTTCTCGCACACTTGGCATTTGATGTACGGTACATCTTCTCTTCTGGCTCCCGCCACTGGCTTCTTCGCGCCATACGAGATCGGCACCCATGTCGACACCACCAATATGGTAGCTACAAGGACCAACACTGACTTCAATTTCACCATCTCTCCCTCCCTAAGTCGTCTTTTTTTCTCTTTCAAAGTCCTTTAAGTTTTCAACTTTTCCACAACTTCGAAGCTCTATATTTGTATGCAAGCGTAGTTTGGTAAGTGCCGTTCACTTTTTTTCAGTTACGTGTTTTGCTGTTTCTGATTGGTGTTGCAATTGTTCTCGAAGTGGGTCCCTGTCTTCCAACCAATCAGGTGCCAGATAACACGTAGAGGAACCGAGGAAGATACAAAATTCTACTTAAATTGCTAAAACTGGACATGGCCCCACTTCTTCAAACACTTACGTGGCAAATATTTTATGCTGACTGGACCAAACGACCTAAACCCCTAAAACATTAAACGTTAATTTCACGAACTCTGCAAAATTTAGGGTTTTACTTTCTCTTTGAACTTTTTTTTTTTTTTTTTTTCTGTTCAGTGATTGAATTGAGTCACCAAAAGCTACAAAGTTTCCAACAATCAACGAGTCTTTGTCTCTAATGGAACCCACAAGTCTACGAAAATCCAATCTTTTGATCGGCGACAATTACAATCTCACGTTAACAAAATCTATACAAAACCTTGTAGCTGAAATTCGCGGAGGAAACTCAAATTTCTCTCATTTTGTTGATATATTTTACAAGTTGATGCAATCGAAGATTGACCCACCTCTTGAATCTATCTGGGTTTATTCTGTTTTGAGTTATTGTGGCCGCGGTTTCACAAATGACGATGCGTTGGGTCGATTATCGGTGACAAGGGACCTGTTTCAGTTGATATCAGTTTGTTGTGGTTCATGTAGTTCTTCGAAAAGTATTGCATTGCTGGCTCCGGTTGTTTTGGAGGTGTACAAAGTTGCTGTTGAGTTAAAAGGGAGAGACTTGGGTTCAAAGAGAGAGAAGAAAACGATTAGGGAGGTTAAGTCTTTGGTTGATGTGATTCTTGGCTTTATAAGTGTGTGTTGCTGCAATGGGCAACGCGACGTTAGTGAGGTTGCTGATTTGAATTTGATTGTGTCTTTTAAGGATTTGGTTAGTTTGTGGATGGATAAAAATGAGAGCTTTGAATCCTTTTTACCGCTTGTTAATGCTGAGATTTGTAGAGAGAACAGTGAAAGAGTGTGTGATGTGAATCATTTGGCAGGGATGGTGATTGTTGAGGTGTTTTTGTTGAAACTATGCTTGAGTTTTGGGGTTGGAATTGCAGGAGTGGAATTGAAGAAAGAATTGACAAGTTGGGCTGTTGGTTCCATAACTGGGTTTCGAAATGTTTTCTTCTACGGTTAGTGTTTACTTTGTAGTCTTGGTATTTTGAGTACATGTGTACTTTATGAACTTGAGATTTGTTTTATTTGTTATAGGTTATTATATGATCCTTATATAGTGTATCTTGGATGTTTGTAAAGTTGTGGCTTTAGCAACTTGATCAAACAAGTTTGTGGTTATCTTTGTATTTGCATTATACGTATCTTTTTTTAGTGTAAAATTGATTATAGTCTGATTAGTCTCTTCGTTATCTTTTGTGCTGTCCAGAGACCCTTGTGAGGATGCTTTTGGAGCCAACTTTGCCTGTGACTTCCCTATTGGTTAGTGTGTTTTTTTGGCTACATTTAATTTGTTAATATGTCTGATCTAGTTGGTTGGGTACTTAATATGTCTCCTCACTGGTACTACTTGTGTGTACATTGTGCCTGCAACATTTTTGCCTGTGTGTTTGAGAAAGTGTGAACGGCGGTGTATGTTTGACGTGTAGACTGCTAAAAAGATGTGTTGTATGGTTCTGTATTAGAAGATCTGCACATACTGGGCGGTGCTTTTTACCAGGATGTGAGCAATTAGGTACTGTTTATTTTACCAATCAAATTATACCATCACAGCCAATCCATTCCTATCTGATTCAATTGGATCCAATGGATCCCTTCAGATCAGATTGGATCCTGCGCACCAACGGAATGTGAATTATGCCCTTAGACAGCGAATTATTTGTTAGGCTTTTATAGGTTGTTCAAGTGTCTGAACTGCTAAAATGATCAATTATTTGTCTGGTATATACTTCTTAATAGTATTGAGCTATCAGCATTGCTTATGATTCTAATTAATTGCTATCTTATCTTGTGGAAGCAAGCATCTTAATTCCAATGTCTATTAGTTGTTTTAAAACTAAAGAGCACCTTGTGGAAAAATTATTCTGCAGAGTTCTGAACATGTAGTACTGTTAAAGAAAGTTCTGTATGATGCCGTCATATTGGTGGAATATTCTTTTCTCAATCCTGAGAGTGCCGTTCATCCACCTACTGAAATCATGAAAAGTCTTGCCATGGCAAGGTTGATTGTTACACATGAAGCTATAGAGCTTTTAAGGTATGAATGAATGAATATTGCAGTTTGAAATTTTGATGAAGCCCTCAATTCACTCATCATCTGAGGATACTGCAGGGAAGATGGAGATCAGAAGAAAGCTATATCATATGCAAGTTCCTTCACCAGTTCCAAATTACTGTCCCAAATCATCAAATGGATCACAAACCAGATTGGCATAGATGAAAAAGAAAGATCACTAGAATCCTCACCTAAAGCTCTATTAAGTAAGTAGCTCTAATTCCGTTAATCTTTATCAATATCTGTTGCTTTTGCCGATTGGCACCTTGTATTAAACTTCAATTAATCTCGTTCTCTAGAGTGGCTGCTGAGTCTTGAGAATCAAGGAATAAGAGCATTTGATGATAAAATTGTGAAAAACCGTGCCAAACTAGCTGTTGATAATTCAAAGATGGACTATGAATATCAATCATCTAAAATGAAGGGGAATGAAGCAAGTGGTGATCTTCTCTTCTACATTGATAACAAGGGTGAAGAGGAAGATGAAGGTGATGAGGAGCAAAAGCAGAATGAATCTATGAGTGCAGCATTTGTAGCTGCTGCTCACTCAATGAAATTGCCTGAAAGTGGCGGGAGAAAACGGAAAGAAAAGGGAAGCACGGGCAATAAGAAAAAGATCAAGTATCTCAAACATGATCTGTCTGACAATCATGGTTCTACGAGAGAAGGGTTCGCTTCTGTTAGCAATGAAGATTTGAGTAGTGAGAGTGAAGTTGATGATCCAATTTCAGATGAAGATGCAGAAATGGAGGAGCAATAAGTCTACAGATGGTAGAATATGGTTGGTTTGTGGCTTTTTTGTTGCAATTTTGTGATGTCCCTATAGTTGCATGTATAATTATCTTACAAACAAACTGATACATGAGAGATGCACGACTACGTGCAGGATTTAGTTCATCTTTATGATAAAATTAAAACCATTTCCCTAGAGCCCTCATATGACATTTGCTGCTTTAACTTGTATGAAGAAGATTTTGACTTTAATTGTTGTCATTTTCTGTATTAGATCTCTGTACCAACAATCAGCTATGCAAACATTAAAATACCCTACCATCCAACCTGTAAGAAAGATTTTAGTATTATAGCTTTTGTATGTCATCAAAGTATCTTATAAATATATTCCCTAATCCTTCTCAAGAACTGGAACAATTATTTCTCATTCATAATTGTGCTAGCCTCTGTAATTGTTGATTAATCTCCTTGAGCTTTGGATGTGAATTATCTTGTGCAAAGAAGAGGTGCACGTTGTCATCAACTTCTAGCCAGCTGCATCCTGGTCTCTTCTTAATTCCTTGTTTAGACATCAATGTCCTGATTTTTGCCGCTTCATCCCACTTCTCTCTGACCGCAAAAATGTTTGACAACGTTATATAGTTATAATCAATTTCAGGTTCCAGATCAAATAGCTTCTCTGCAGCTGTTACACCAAATTCCACATTCCCATGTAATTTACAAGCCCATAAAACAGTTTCCCATATCAAAGCATTCTGGCTAAGCTTACACTCCTCAATAAAGGTTTTAACTTCATTGAATTTTGCTGCTCGACTAAGAGCATTTACCATACAAGCACAGTGTTCAATTGTAGGAGTAATTCTGTAGACCTTGCTTAATGAGTTAAAATACCTGTTCGCTTCTTCAATTAAACCCTCATGGCTACATGCGGATAGAACACCTATAAAAGTAACCTCATCAGGAAGGACACCCTCATTTAGCATAGTTTTAAATGCTTCCAGCGCCTTCTTTCCTTGCCCATGCTGTGAGTATCCACATATGATTGTATTCCATGAAATGACATTATGCGAAACCATACCTGCAAATACAATCCATGCATCTTCTATGCACCCATGTTTAACATATAACTCAACAAGGGCACTGGCAACATAAATATGACTTAAGAGTCCAGACTTACTTGCCAAGGAATGGACTTGCCGCCCTGGTTCTAATGTGGTTAAAGCGGAACATCCACTGAAACAGCTGGAGAGTGTGAACTCATTGGGCATCAAACCTTCTCTCTGC
The DNA here is from genome assembly GCA_022984855.1 of Dimocarpus longan. Taxonomy (NCBI): domain Eukaryota; kingdom Viridiplantae; phylum Streptophyta; class Magnoliopsida; order Sapindales; family Sapindaceae; genus Dimocarpus; species Dimocarpus longan. The sequence continues at coordinate 45,105,078 of CM041012.1, read as the reverse complement.
ATCTGGCTGAAACATTGAACAGCCTTCTCCCCTTGTTGGTTTTGTGCATAACCAGCAATGATGACTGTCCAAGTGGATAAATCTCTTTCAGTTAATCCGTCAAAAAGTATAATCGCATCTTCCAAGCACCTGCTCTTGGCATACATGCTAACAAGAGCTGTTCCTACAAAATTATTGCCTTCGAGGCCATTCTTCACTATATGGACATGCACTTGTCTCCCAAAAACAATATTCGAGAAACTTGAACAAGATTTTAAAATGCTAATAAATGAATAAACATCAGGCTTCAAACCTTCGCCAAGCATCTCACTGAATATTTTGGGTACCTGATCACACGTTCCACTATCAGGAATTCCGGACAAAAGAGCATTCCAAGAAGCTAAATTTTGAAAACTCATTGCCTTGAAAACCCGCCAACCATTGCAAACAGAATCAATTTTCATGTACATTTTAACAAGTGCATTGCATATGAAGTCATCAGACTCAAAGCCATGTTTAACTATACATGAATGAATACCTTCACAATAGTGCGAGTCACCAAGATTTGCACCAGCAGCAACAACAGAAGCAAACGTATGTTGATTTGGCCTCACACCCTTGTGCCTCATTAGGCAAAACTTCTCTGCAGCTTCTTCACTCCTGCCAAGCCTATCGAGGCAATTGATCATTACACTCCAAGCTACAGTGTTTGGATCCTGAATTCTCTCAAAGACTTTTGATGCACTATCAGCCAGTCCACACTTAGAGTACATAACAAGAAGGCAGCAACTAAGAAATTCATCAAGCTCACAACCAATCTTAACAGCAACAGCATGTACAACCTTGCCTCCTCTCCAATTCTCCAAGTGCGTGCAGCTCTTGAGTACTGTTGATAAAGCGAACTTACTAAACTTAAACTCCAATTCTTTCATCCCACAAAACATTGTCATCACCTTCTCGTCATCCCCAATCCGTAAATATCCATCAAACAAGGCATGCAACAACACAGCATTCTTCATAGGCATGTAAATGAACACTCTCTCTGCACATTCCATGTCACCACATTTCGCATACAGGTTGACAAAAGCAGACCCCACAAATATATCCAAACACACTCCCAACTTAAACGCTTCCACATGCAACTGCGTCCCAAAACCCAAATCCAAGCACAAGGTACAAGCTTTCAATGCAGTAACCAAAGCAACCCCATTAGATCCAACACCGTCCCTGCGCATTTCACTATACAAACCAATACCATCTCTTCCATGTCCTTCAGCTACCAACCCAGCAATGAGGGCAGTCCATGACACGACATCTCGTTTAGGCATCTCATCAAACACTTGACGTGCATATTGAAAGCTCCCGCATTTTGCATAAACATTCACTAACGAATTCCACAAATGCAAATCCGGGTCGATCTCGATTTTAACGACGTGCCCGTGAACCGCCAATGCTTCTTGTAGAGACCCATTTGCAGCACAGTCACGCAGCACGCTAGAATACAGCCTTAGCCTCTTGTTTCCTTGTATATTATCGTTTTCTGCTATCTTTTGGTACACTCTGAGACCTCTGGCGAGGTCAAAATAGAATGGAGCAGGTAGCTTGGCTTTTGTTTTCAATGTGTGTTGAAAGCTCAAAGCTCGTGTTGTGGTAAAGGTGTGAAGTTTCATCCAAGAAAAGACAGAGAGAAGCTAGATTCAACATTAGTGACAGTGAGCCCTGTTTCAGTGTCTGGTTCCAATTCTATGTATTTTCTGGTAATTCCAGTGTTTCTCTAGTCTCCTCTTGCAATCCAAAATCAATAACTTGAAATATAAATAATTATTTTGGGAAATTTTTATTTTGATCACTATATTTTTTTTTTTTGATACATTAATCAATATTATTTTGATACATTATTATTATTATTTTACTCATAAATCCATTTTTGGTTCATGATTTTCAAATTTTTAAAAATTCATCACCTTATTTCTTTATCAGTTAAATATTAATCAAATTTCAAAAAATCTTCGTCGTTGGATTTAGAGATATCGATCAATCAAACTTTTACCAAGGGGAGGTGAGTATTAATTTTTTCAAAATTTATTTACTAATGTAGAAGGTTAAACCTCAAATAGATGGAATGTAATAAGGAATGTGTTATGGGGAAATTAGCGATCAGAATAATCGAGCCCAGACGGATCTACAGTGCAGACCCAGAAGCCCAACTATCCGTCATCCATCCAGTCCATTCTCCTGGAGACAGGACCCATTTGTGGACGCTTATCGTGATCGCTGTTCGCTACCGCTCATTCTGATCGCAGACCGCCTATTCTGAAAGCTGATTGTGACCGCTATATTCTCCGTCAGACAAACCGCTGTTTTCCCCATCAGCTTTATTTGCTGAAGTTCGACCATTGGTCCTTGTCGCTGGCCGTTGGCTTTCATCTTTCAGACTCGTCGGTGGCCGCCATCCGTGATGATCAAGCCTGCTCGCCAAATTATCCGCCACAATCGGTCACCCGCCTCCTCGTCAATCCTGCCCAGACAGAGATATTCCCCAAGAGGAGCCATCCGTCAGAAATGTTCAACAAGCCGCCCTTATCCAAGATTATCCGACTGAGCAGACCGCTAGTTTCTGAGCTTGACCGCTAGTTTCTGAGCGTGACCGCTAGTTTCTGAGCATGACCGCGTATCGACTCCTTCACTCGCGATATCGCCCTCCTCACTGCCATGACCAACTGCGGACACACCGACTCATGATCCACCTCTTCGACTCTCCAAGTAGCCAGACTTATCAAAGGTTCCCCTGTTCTCTTAACTGACTCGGTACTCAGTCTGCTGGAAAATCAATCTGCCTCGTTCCTGAGAGGTCTCGGGTCAATAAAAGTCAGCAACGCCATGCAAAGTACAGTTCCGAGACTTGCCATGCACGCTACATCCGCCAAAAGTTGTGATCTGAACCTCGACAACCCATCATGGCATATCCGACCCAGTCATCAGAAATCTCTCTCGGGCAGACATTAGTGCGACGGATTCGACCGCATTTAATGCACTGTCAGCCGTATTAATTGAGATTCCGGTGCATTAAATGCTGTCTGTCAGTAACTGTAGTTAACTGTTTACTTTTGTCTTATTATGTTTTACTGTAGCACTATCCCCTTCCTCTATAAATAGAGGGCAATTTTTACTGTAAAGGAGGGATATTTTCTGAGTGTTGTTACTCTGTCGAAATAGTGAGAGAGTGAACAGTGGACGTAGGCAACTTTTTGGACCGAACCACTCTAAAAATCCTTTGTGTTTCCTCCTCCTCGCCTCTAACCTCCCTTTCTGATTCTCATTGCTTTGCATGCTTTCTGTTATCCGTTCTAAACTGCAGCTTGGGCCCGAAAACAACCTCGTTGACTAAGGAAAACCATTTTTCGACGTTAACAGAATGATTATCTAGTAGCATACATTTAAGTTTTAATGAATAAAAGCTAAACAACTATAAGTTATATGAAATTAAAATATTAATTAGTCGCAGTTTACATATATATAACTCGAAATATCTATTTTAACCTTCTCACCTTTAGCTTCCCGTTAATCAAGCATGTGGTCAATGAAATTAAGGGGAAGTTTATAAAATTAAAGGATATTTTGTATACTGGTGCAATTTTATCTAAAGTTAGGCCTCTTAGTGCAATTTTTCCTATACTTGTAAGTCGGGCTTTTGTTCCTGACAAAAGAGGAATAGTGGCCTGGCCCAAAGAAAAAGGCTTGTAACCCTACTGTCTTTTTATACATGTATATACACACAAAAACAAGATAGAAGCCCAAAAAGAGAAGAAAGCACTTTAATGAAGAGTCTGAGCTCTTTGAAGATCAAAATTGAGAAGAAACTCCAACTTAGGAGGAACAATAAACAGAACCATATCTTCTATCGTCATCCCAAGAGATGTTTTTATCAGCCAATCAAGTCTAATTGGCAACCCGAGATATAAAAAGTAAATTAACTCTACCAATTATTTGACTTTGTTTTTTTTGAGTAAGGCAACCTAAAGAAAAGTCCATCCAAATCAACAATCAAAACCACAAATCTATCTGCATAAATCCCACCCGAACCAAACCAACCAACAAACTCCAAGGGTTACTTGCCAATTAATTTTGGTTGGGAGAGACTACTTCATACAACTAGGTATGTAGTTTGAATTCAATATTAGAATGGATTAGAATAATTTATTTAATTGAATCTCGATATATAATTAAGTTTATTAATTATTATTGGTGGGTTTGATTATCTTACTAGTTTGTATAATCTTCAATAATCACCTTGAATTGATTATAAGATTTTATAATAACCACTCTTACAAGCAATTTAAGGGTTTCTATTGAATAAACCAGTTTGAATAACCTTACCTAAACTAGTAAGTAAACAAAATCCCTTATTTAAAATACAAAGTTGTGTCTAATAAATATTTTTGCAGGAAATCTGACCTGAGCCTTCTAAATGGATATTTCCAAACAATATATATTTACTAAAAAAATCATTATGTATATATATATTTAATGGCAATACTGTCGCCCCAGACTTTAGGGAAATATAATTACTTATTATTTAATAAGTTATTAGATATAACATTCTTGAAATAACTCAAAATTACTTCTTCTTTTTTTTTTTAAAAACAAAAAATAAAAAGAGGTAGATGTAGGTTTTCTTATTTAGATCTTGTTTGGTTTTCTTCTTAACTTTCCTAATTTGTCTCTTTAGAAGGTCGTTTCTGATTTGGCCGTTTCAGTTGGTTGTCCCGTATTTGGTTGGCCTTTAGGGTTGTATGTTTGTGGATCCCAAATTTAGAAAAATTAGTAATAAAAACTCAGAATTTCAAAAGGAAAAAAAAAAAAAAAAAAAAAGATTTAGGCTGAAATTGTGCCGGTCGACAAGGTGAGTGGTGCTTATTTTTAACATATAAAATCTTAAAATGTGTCTGATTCCTATAATCATGGATTTGCACGGAAACATCCTGTACTATTTTGCTTTACCTCAATTTGCGGCTGCCCAAGCAATTGTATCCCAATTTATATCTCTAGTAAAAATGATGCCAATTCAACATATTTCACTTGTTAGCTATATTCACAATTGATGACCATTTGTAAATTGTTAGATAATCATATATTGAGATTATTATTTTACATGTTATTCGTATCATATTATGGTTATATTTGAAAGACCGGTTATAACATCGGATTGAACTCGAGATGACATATAACTTTAAATATGGTATTTGAATTGTGTACTCGAACAGATAGAGTGAGCTTGAAAGCTCGAGTGAAATGACAAAGTACTCATAAGCTCAAGAGATTGGAGTCAAAAACCTTTAGAGAACTGGAGAGAGTTTAATGAAGGCAATCTTGAGATTTCATATAATTAGTTGCCTCAAAACTCATTTAATATTTTAGTTAAGTTTTAAAAGGAATAATAGTTTGCATGTTATTTCATAAAATTTTCACTAATTTCTTTATAACTGTAAAGTACTTTATATCGAGAATACATTTATTTCTAAGCTTGTTAAACTTGTCCATCTAATTATAAAATGTCACTCATGCTTTTTATTATTTTTGAAACGTAATATCAAACGAGTTAGTGACCTACTGGTATTTGTTAATATCAATAATAGCGAACTAGTCAAGGTTAACCAAAACCTACCGAGATCAATCATTATTTACTTAGTATCGACGGATTATTTATTTTCATAATCAAAAAATAATATCACAATAAAATGAGAAAATCACTTATACATGCTTATAAAATATGTTTGATACGGATTGCACTCTCGCATCTTACCAAATGGAAAGGTGCAGAATCAAGGTGATGTGCTAAAATGCTACTCGATTGAATAACATTCATGTTTCTTCATTTTATCACACAAGATGCCATTGAAAAAATAGAGATACAATCACACATTTGTAATTGGCATTCCTCTGCGTCACTGAGTGTAGGCTTGTGGGTTTACGATTATAACTTGTGATGGGAAAAAAAAAAAAGGAAAAAAAATCTATATTCATTGCGAGTTTAATTTTCCTAATACTATTGTTAGCTTGTTGAAACACCGTCTAATATGAATTTTGGGGTTAGTGATTCATAGACTGTTGCCTAATATCGTTTTCTTGGGGTTTGTATTTTGTAGGATTAAGAAGATATCCAATGAGATAATTTTTATAATGTTATACAACAAACGGTCAAATGAGGTGGTGGTAAATTGATAATTGATGAATGAATATAAATGAATAATAATTTATCTTATTTGTAAAATGATGCGATAATTTATCAATAAATACATTTAAAAAATAAAATGCATTTCTTGTTAATCATTTATTAATTATAATGTAAATGGAATACAGATGCCTAATATTATTTTATATATTAACACAGTTTCACAATTTTAATTAGAAAAAAGAGTTTAATGGTAGCTTCTTGTGATGACATATTTATAGAGATTAATGTTAACCGCATAATTAGAGATACTAATGGGTTAAATGGATATGAGGAGTGAAATCTCAATACCCATGCCCATATCCATTCGCATTCGCTTTCTCGTTCTCCATTTCTTCTCCGGTACCTATCAAATCCTCATTTGGAGAAAATGGGTTTGAGGGCATTTGGGGATGGATTCCTCGTACTCATATGCAATACCCAACGCCCATTTCCTTTTGTTTGATTCGGTTTGACTGAAAAAAATTTTAAAAAAATAAGAATCATAAAATCAAATAAATAATTATATAATTTCATCATTCATTGCAATCCAACTTTACATGAACTATAATGCATGATAAAACACTAAAAATTAATATATATATATATATATCTATATTTCGTTTGACAATTTCAAGATAATCTCTACTTCAAAACTCCAACATTCTCAATTCTAAAGTTCTAACTTTATTAATATATTTTTAAATACATGGATATTTATAAAATCATATATATATATATATATCTATCGACGTCTGGATTTAACAAACTAGATTCTTTTAAACTCAAGCTACAGTTTAGATCAAAACAGTATAGCAAACGAGTGAAAAGCAAACGAAAGGGTCGGGGAAGAATAAGGAACACAAGGAAATTTGTAAGTAGTTTGACCCAATTGATGTCTACGTCCATTGTTCTCTCTCTCTATTTTTGCAGAGTAATGACACTCAAATATTGTCTTTTTTTTTTTTTTTTTACAATGAATGTCGTCCCCTATTTATAGAGAAATGAGAGGTGCTACAATAATTTATAATAGAACAATGTTGTAACAAGTCAAAATGAAATGATGAATTATATTTAATGTAGCTAACATCTGTCACGTTAACTCCGTCAAAGTATGAGTTTAGACGTTAAACTCATACTTGTTAGGTAAGATTTATTTAATCAATGCTGTAATTTCTGACGACGTTGATGTGTACGATACACCTTGAACTGTAATCAGTTTTGACTGTAGTTAACTTATAATCTGAGAGGAGTGATAAAAGCGAGTTCTTTAGCGAGAAGGACTTCCTGTCAAGCTAACGAGCAAATAAGACACTATCGAGACGATCTCATTATGGGCTACTGATAAAGGTGATAAGTGATCCATTCAACGATCTAATGAATCAGCAGAAAATTGGCTTCATAGACGAACTGATGGACGAGCTAATAAGCGAGCACATGTAAAAATGGTCGCGCAGTTGGATAAGCAAACTGACGAGCACATAGATGTTCTCATAAACGAGTTCATGAGCGAGCTGATAACGAGCATATGCAGATGGATGAGTAGATAAACGAGTAAATTGACAAGAAGAGAGTTGGACCTTTTTGGTTCTTCTGTTATTGAGCCCATTCTTTGGACTTTTTATTAGTCCATTCGGCTTGATCGCGAAAACACTCATAACAATATCAAAAAATAGTTTGGGAATTGAATAAGTAAGTATAAAGATGGCATCTCGTACCTATATCTATTTACAAATAGATATTAATTTTATTTCGATTATTATTTCTAATTTTGGATAACAATTTCTTGTTTATATATAAAAGTAATGCAATATTATCCCATAATTTGTTCAAATTTATTATCCAAATTGTGTGATAAATTTATATGTGATTACAATATCATCAATACATCATTCAAAATTTGATATAATAGTTACAAATCAACTTATTACATTATTTGGATAAAATTTTGGAAAGTATAACATTATTCATATATAAATGAATTGATTGAGAAATAAGCTATTGTTTTCTTTTATTTATTTAATTTTTTAAAGTTTGATGTTGTTTTTATTTTGTATTGTGTTTAATTTATGCATTTTAAGGGATAAAGTTCATTATCTCCCCTAAATGTATCTTTTTTTTTTTTTTCAATCAATAAAATTTCCTCATACCATTAAGTCTGCCTAAAAAAAAAAATAACAACCGTAACTAAAATTTTTGGCTATACCCTAATGAACACCCTCCAACAATTAACTTGACATTCAAACAAACATCTGTTGAACACTCTCCAACAATCAAGTCAATATTCAAACAAACATCATTAGCAAACAAGTTTTTGTCTAATTAGCAAAATGAATTACGATTACCCTATAATTACCTGTTCAGTCTCGTTTATTGTTTCTAATGCATCCATAGGTGAGCCGCGGTTCATTTTTAAGGCGACACAGACGTTTGTTTCGCTTGTTTCGACCTACTGTCTTCACCCATGCAGTGAAAACTGAAGGTTTATTGTTGTTCCCACTTCCTCCAAAGTCCAAAGGTGTTACTCTTGAAAGCAATGCTAAGTATAATATTAAAACAAAATTCGAAAGTAAGTACATTATGATTTTATGTGACAAGCTAGCGAAAACCAAGTTGAAACGACATTGGATCCATCCCGCAGAACACGCTCAAAATGTTTCTATCGAGCAATGAGCAACCGGGCGCTTATTTTCGACGTGACACTTGGCGGTAAAACGAAAATGTAAGCCAATAGAATTGATTGAAGGAGCTGACTAAGCTGTAAACCATCCACGTGGCACCAGTGCACGCATCACGGGACCCTTTTAAAGTGATATTGAAAGCGAATCCGCCGAATCGGTGATTGAACAAGGGTCCCTCTCATTTACCAATAATCAATTAAATTGCTTGATGATGAAATTTACTATTTTTTCCAAATAAAATAAGCAAGAAAGCAGCATTTCACGTGTTTGGATATTGATGCAAGAGAACGCATTAAATTTCGCAAATTTATATTAAATTTGAATCGAAATCTCATATAAATCTCGAAAATCATGCACTGGGATCTGCCAAAAATATTTATTCCAGCAGCGTTGAGCTTGCCTCCTCCAAACCAGCCATGTGAGCTAGTTTCCTATTCAATTGCCCAAGTCAATTACAATCGTCCTGTAAAATTTTAAACGGATGCAAAGGTTGGTATTTTTAATTCACCAATTCAACTTTATATAGTTTAAATATTAATTTAGTTTGATTTGAGTCAATTTCAAATACAATTTACATTTATTAAATGTATTTTCGTACTACATTGAACAATTATTGATATTTAAAATTATGAGTTATTGAAAAGTGGCCTGATTTGACATTCTTTGTTTCTTTTTTAAAAAATATTCACATTGGGTTTGAACGAGCAGAAAAAGAAATAGAGGAAAAACAAACGGTAAGAGGAACCGTCATCGAGTTGGTCATTGAATGCACGATTTGAACAATTATTATCAATATAATAAGGGTATAAATGTGACTAGATATGGTTATTAACCCATTATATTCGTGGATGAGTATTTATTAATATCGTTGAGCGATCTACGCATCTTATATAAATGTCATGGGACTCTTGACCCATATCTGATTTGCAGATTTGTGTGTCATTAAGGTTTAGATAGAATTTTCATTTTTTTTAAAAGAAGTTTAAATCGAATTTAAAAGCACTGTCTTTAAAAAAACAGTAAATTGATGAATAACAATGATATATGCAGTATGAATTATTGGGAGAATGAGGTCTTTCTCCTATCCTTTTGTTTTTTTTTTTAGCTTACACACTCGGGATCGAACTACTTATTGGTCAAATTCTCAAAACAAGTGGGAGCTTGTATTATTATTTTTCCAAAATCACAACATTTTATGTATATAAATATTTTTGCATGCACATCTTATTTATTTATTCCCACATATGGAAGAAAAATCTACTTATAATATAATGATAAATATATATAGTGAGATGAAAGTTTTGAACCCTACGGTAAAAAAAAAAAAATTGTTTATCATCCTGTCAAGATTTAGAGTTGAAATATATGGATGGGTAGCGTTAAATATATTGTCTCGTAAATCATAATAAAACAATTTTATTTCATTTTCATACTATGACAAGATACATGGTAGTAATTAATACGTATTTATAAACAATATTAGATAAGTATGGTGATATATCCGTTACACATATATTATTAAGATTAGGAATTCAATTCATGCCCTTGTTTTAATTACAAATTAAATACAATGAGAAATAGTGTCTATTAATGATAAAAAGTTAAATACGAATAAATCTTAACTATCTATTAGATATGATGAATAGAAAAAATAAGAGAAAAAAATAAATAATTATCATTTAATAATTACTAAAAAAAATCATGAAGTGCTTCTTATAATTGTAATAATAAAATGATATTTATTTATTTATTTTGTCCATTAGATCTAATGGATGATTAAAATTTGTTTGTCTTCACTTTTTTTTTTTTCTTGAGTTAGAAGATAATAACTGAAGAATTACAATATACATGTATATACATATGTATGTATGCATGTATGTATTAATTTGTTCATTGAATCTAATTGTCATGTAATAAATCAGAATGAAAAAATCACCAATCTTATTACACATTTTAAATGATAAATTTTGACTAAAATAAACCACAACTTAATATTAAGAGAAATGTACAAATCAATGTTGCTTAAGATGAAATATACCATAAAAAGTGTTAACTAAAAATATTTGATAATTTTAATTACAGTTTACTCAAAGAGGGGGAACCAATGAATTATGAAGAAGAGGAGGAAGAGAAGATGATGATATATGATATATCAACACATGATTAGGACGGCATGATTAATGGGAAATTGAGTCAAATGAACGGCAAGCAAAGGCCTTTTGGCTAGTTGTAGTTGTACCTTCAAAGCTCCCCAAAACGTAATGACGTGTCCATCTCTACGGTATGGCCACCGCCCCCACGTGGGACCCCGTGAAAAGAGCATCCAATGACAGCTACACACATCACTATGAGTACGTGACATCTAATTGCCACTTTCAGTCAAACCTAATGATAGGTTCATGCCCACTCATCATCATTTCTCTTTATGTCAAAAAAGCTGTATGTGCCGTAATTTTCCCAATCTTAATCTTCCATTTGTAGTTGGTAAATTCCCTTAAAGCTAGTCATTAAAGATAAGTCCTAGAATTAGTGTATTTACTTATTTACTGATTACCTCCAGTATTATTATGCCTCGTATGCCCAACCGTCTCTATCAGATGTATAGTTGTTACCATAATGTTATTATTTATTTATATATTTTTTTTATTTAGGAAAACATTAATGTCGTTTTTGTCTTTGATTTCATATCATAAAAGTTTACAAAGGTGTCTTCAATTTAAAGTTTATTAGAATTTAATAAATTTTCATCAATTGTAGGATTTGGTGGAATTTATAGATTCTTTATTGATTTTGTTATAATTTTTTTTTAAAAAAAATAAAATATTGATAAGAATGGTAAGACGTTTTACAAATCTTTTTTATCATAAAAATTATTTTAAAATCCATTATTAAATGAAATTTATGAAACCGCTTTTTCAATACATCTAAATTTTATTAAATTTCATATAAATTTGAATAGAATATACATAAACTTTATTAAATTTTATACAAATTCAAATTATATGCACCTAAATTTTAATGGAATCCAATTAAATTTGGATTAATTACACAAAACTTTTAAAGTATTTTAAATTTCAATGAAATTTTAAATTAAATACACTTCATCAACAATTTTTGTGATAGTAAATATAGTATGGTTAGTAAATACACCTTTCATTAAAGTTGAAATTCTAAATTTGAATAATCCTCTCCAAGTAAAAAAAAGAAAAAAAAATCTGTTTTAAATGTTCATTCCAAAAATATATGAAAACATAATCAAAACTTAATAAAGTAGTAATTAATTACTTCAGATGTAAAATTTATTAATTAATTTATAAATGATATACAAGCCATGTAATCAATTGAGTTCCATTTATAAAACTTTTGTGTTTGTTTTATTTGTGATATGAAATTAAGATAAACAAAATTTAGTAAAAAAAAATTATAAGGACGAACTGATATTACTTAAATTATATGTTTTTTTACATTTTTAAATTATATATTTCAATTAAAATTTTACGTTATATCCTATCTTAAATCTACATCAATTGTAATATACTTTTTAAAAAATACTTTATGCAACACTTTCATTCGGTCCAATACATGCAGTCAAAGTATTTGAGTGTTGAAATAACAAATTTGCTAAACATAATTTGTCATCAGAGTAGTTACTTTAAAATTCAAATATTGTTACAAGTAGATTGTACATACGTGACCAAATTCTCCGTTACAAGTAATTAGAGTTTTGCAAACGAACAAACAGTGGCAGAGTCTGTTTAATTAACAAAAACGACATCGTTTACATGAAAACTCGAAAATCCTAAGTAGCGAAACTGTTAGGGAGATCCGTTAAGAAACCGAGTTAGTTAACGAAGTAGGAGTTAAAAAATTAACCGCGTTGTAACAGACTAAGCTGTGTTGCGGCAGATCACAAAAAGCGTCGGTGGAGGTTAACCGCTGGTTAATAATTTTGCAGTTCGAGAAAATCGCTTGGTATATAAGACACCAAAGCCAAGGCCTCCATTTCTCTAACCACAAGAGAGTTAGAGAGAGGGAGGGAGAGAGAGAAGAAAAACAAAAAAATACAAATAAATAAATAAATAAAGCTGTAGAGAGAGGGAGAGAGATTGGTGTGGCTTTCAGACAGAGAGAGAGCCGCGGCCATGGTTGATTCTAGCGATTCCGTTTCCATCGATATGGAGAAGATATGTCTCAGTGGAAAGGTTTCTCTCTCTCTCTTTTTTTTTTTTTTCTGGATATTTTTTGAACTGTTATTTATTTAATTATTTGCTGGCTAGTTTATGCGTTTAGCATTTGATGTCGTTTTTTTGTAATGGATTACAAAACGACAATGGATTTCATCTTCTTCCTTTTCATATCTGTCTGTTGATTTAGGTTTAATGAGATTTCGAAATGTGAATTATTCTCAGATTCCTGTTTTCTGCATTTTGTTTAATTTCGTTATAGTTGCCATTTTTAGCTTCTCAGGTTGCGATTGGAGTTATCTGACTAGTATTTTCTTTTTGCAATTTTAAATGGATTTTGTAAATATATGTGTGGTTATTTAGTGTGTACAAGTATGTGTTTGGCGGTTGATGTGAAATAGATAATTTTTATTTTTTATTTTTTTTGGTTCTTGTTGCTGTTATTTTGTTTTATTCTTTTCTTGTTGTTTGATGTTTTTTATGGCGAAAGAAGCCGGATGGATTGTTCAGTGAATCTATTCGTTTGGGTTATTCAACGTGTGTTGTTTGCAGTTTATTGAAGAAACCTTGACAATTCCTTTTGTTGTATCGTTATTTTTATTATATTTTGATGTCTAGGTGTTTTTTTTTTTTTAAAAAAAAAGTCAAATGTATTCTTTTAATATGTGAGATTCCATGCTTTCCTTTTAAACTGTCATTGCTTTTTTAAGAATTCAATGATTGATATCAGGAACCACTTATTTGTTTCGATTAACTTTTTGCAAAATCGTGTTAATATGGTATTTGCAAGCTAGTATTGGTTCTCTGAAATGGGTATGTGCACATGGGAAGGTCTTTTGGGGAATAATTTTTTCTGGATAAAGTTGGAGTTTCCTTTCTGTAAAGTGTCTATAGAAGACAAAAAATTGTTCTGTTTTTTATTTACTGAAGGCAATTCTTCCTAACAAATAATCGGAGTGGTTAGAAATATTATGGTAATTGACCGACCTTTAATATATCTCTGGTAGTAGTAGTTGGAAAATTCGATTTTACATGTTGGATGCCTCTTGTTTCTTCTCTCTCTATCTTTTTTTTTTTTAATTTATTTTTTTCCTCTGGTTGTGACATGGCTGGTAGTAATGTTAGTTTTTTGCTAAAATTTTCAGGAATATCATGTTCAAACTGGCCGTGGTTCTGTCTCTGTCATTGTCTATGGAGACCAAGACAAGCCAGCATTAATCACTTATCCTGATTTAGCTCTTAATCGTAAGTGCAACTATGTGATGGAGTTGGATGCTGTGGTTTTGTTTATGCTAGATTTCTCGAGTTTTAACACTTTATGAGAACTTCTTAATTCATTGTTTCTTAGAATTGTCTTAAAAAATTATTGATTTGTGCTTATAGAGAGAGATAAGCATGTATACCTTCTTTATTCCATGCTTTGGCCGGGTTCGGCTGGAATTTAGGATCTTTTACCTACCTGAGACTTTGATTAGATTATATTTATTGGTATGATTTAACATTTGAAGTTTGCTGAATACTCTGAGCTTTCATTGATTCTGAATTACTATATACAACCATCGATATTTGTGACAAGGGTTCTTGTTTGTGTTAATTTGTTAATCAGATATGTCTTGTTTCCAAGGATTGTTTTTTTGGCCTGAAGCGGCTTCCTTGCTACTGCACAATTTCTGCATATATCATATTAGTCCTCCTGGGCATGAGGTTCGTAAAATAAATCACTTAAAGTGTAATTACCAGTTACCTTTTTCTATTATTTGTTCTCTATGAAATTGGTGTATGTTTGAACCACATATTATTCCGCTTCTGGACTCTATTATTCACAGAGTTTCCTTTTGCTGGCACTTTCATAAGAGTTCTTGCAGTTAGGAGCTGGTCCGATTAGTTCCAGTGCTTCCATGCTCTGTGTTGATGACTTAGCTGATCAGATCCTTGAGGTTCTTAACTTCTTTGGGTATAATGCTACACCATTGTTCGTTTTTTTTTAACTGGTAACGCTTTCTCTTGTTGACATTACCGTTTAGCCATCTTAGTTCCTGATTGGAAGAACTTTGTTTTATTCAGACTGGGTGCAGTTATGTGTATGGGGGTAACAGCTGGTGCCTACATTCTTACCTTATTTGCGGTACAGTTTCTCTCATTCAGTGTTGCGAGTAAAATTTTTTAACTGACTTTCCATGTCAGATTATTAACTGAGAAGTTGTACTGCAGATGAAAAATAGAGAACGTGTTCTTGGTTTGATACTTATATCGCCTCTCTGCAAATCGCCTTCATGGTCAGAGTGGATTTATAATAAGGTTCTTTTTTCAGATCCTGTTGGCTGTTGTTAGACTTTAGTGTTCATACCTTCTGTTGTTTCTTCTTCAAGTGACGAAGATAAGCTGTAATGCAGGTGATGTCAAATCTGCTATATTTCTATGGCATGTGTGGATTGGTAAAAGAGATTTTGCTTCAACGGTACTTCAGCAAGGTATTATAGCATGTGCCCCTAGCAATTTTTGTTTTGTTCCTTGTTTCATATATTCTTAATTATGTGTAGATGGATTATGGGATTGTTATTAATTTAACAGGAAGTTCGTGGTACTGCTGAGATTCCAGAGTCAGATATTGTTCAAGCGTGCAGAAGGGTCAGTAACTGAGCCATTTAATTAATATATTTTCCTTATTTCATGGAAAGTCAATCTCTTGGACTCCAGTTCAGTTACCTTTTGTTATTTAAACAGTGAGTTCTCACACGGTGAAGTTTTAGTTGATTCCTTCTGATATTTTTTGTTTCTTCAGTTGTTGGATGAGAGGCAAAGCACTAATGTTTTTCGTTTTCTTCAAGCCATCAATAGGTAGGTCCTGTCATGGTTACCTTACATCCCCTGTTTTTCTTTTACGGTAGTCTATTCAGTAGTTTTGGTGTCAGATTTTTTAAGTGTTTTAAACTTTGTTTCTCTACCCTGCAGGAGACCTGACATCACTGATGGGTTGAAGAGACTGAGATGTCGTACCCTCATATTTGTTGGCGATAGTTCCCCTTTTCATTCTGAGGCTCTCCACATGACCTCAAAATTGGATAGAAGATACAGTGCCTTAGTTGAGGTATGTAGTTTAATGAGAGTGTAAGAATGTTTATTTATAGTTTATGAGATTATATGTGTGGACGTTTATCTGAAACTATTGTGTTTAAGGATAGTTGATCTGATTATCAGGGATGGTTGAATGTTAGGTATTAGATTTGATTTCTTATGTGATTTACATCCTGTGTGTGCACATGTGAGAGAGAGAGAGAGAGTTGGAGGGTAGTCATCTTGGTTGTAGGTGCAGGAATCGCTTTGGTGATTATTGATCTCACTGTCATCACACAAAGATGAAATGAAAGTGGGATTCAATGGTCCACTTGAAGTGGTGGGACCTGATTCACAGAGGATGTGTCCATAATATTAAGTAAATTTTGCATTTTATCAACGTTATTGACAATTCCAAAGTTCCATATGATCACCATGTTCCAAATTAGGCGCACACACTACACACGTCCCGATATGTAGAGGTATGTAACTTTGGAACAGCTGTGTTCGACATCTTATTATTCAAAGGATGGGTGAACTTTTGCAGGTCCAGGCTTGTGGATCTATGGTGACAGAAGAGCAGCCACATGCAATGTTGATACCTATGGAATACTTCTTTATGGGTTATGGGTTGCATAGACCGTGCCAGTTCAGTGACAGCCCAAGGAGTCCCCTCAGCCCATCCTGCATCTCCCCTGAGCTTCTCTCTCCTGAAAGCATGGGGCTGAAGTTAAAACCAATAAAGACCCGTGTTTCGCTTGACATCTAGTGTGGGAGTGAGGTAGACTGGGTTGTTTTTACCCCTTTCTTCAAGAGGTTATCTTTTTCCTTAATTTTTTATTTTTCGTATTTTTGGGTTATTTTGTTAATTGGTTGTGAAGGTTAGAAACAATCGGATGGGATTGTGTAGATATTGGGGGAGATGAATATAAATATAGGGGAAATGACCTTATATTATTCAATTCATTTGTAGTCAGCCATAAAGGTGTCAAAAATTGTGGTGTTTGTAAATTAAAAGGGGACTGAGATTTATTTATGATGACGAGCAATCAATAATGGAGAGACGAGCTCCTCAGCTGTTGCATTCTTGCTCCCCATGTTTTGGGATCATCTCTCCCTTCTTTCAACTGTAATTTTAGAATTATAAAAGTCGCGTCTGCACCCAGTACTGACGTCTCGCTTGCCTTTGTTATTGTGGTATTTTTAACATTGTCAGACAGATTCGTGAAACTTTCCATTTCTTCCCCGAGTTTGATTGGATTATTATGATTTACAAAAATTCCCCATATAAATGACCAAATTAAGTTGTTTCAAAAATATATATATATATTAACCAAATTAAATGAAACTAAATTCTATAAGTTGTGTCTACTAAATCTTTAATGACTTGTGACCAAATAATTTATATTACATCAGTGAGATATACCATAAGCAATATTTAAATACATGTAAATTTAAAATAAGGTTATAACAACGCATTTAAATTCAAATTGAGATTTCAATATTGTGTCAAAAATGGTTTTTTTTTTTTTGAAAGATTGTATCAAAAATGGTTTGAAGACTTGAGTTTACTTAAATAATATAATTAAGGGAAGAGTTATTAATATATAAGTACAAACAAATTCACAAGTTTAAAAGCGCTGTACTTGTAAGTTTTGATCTGATGACTATTGATCACTTGCCACGTGTAATAATAATTGTAAATTGATGTCTTCCATATAAATACAGTATTCACATTATTGAGGCATGAGGGGACACCAGATAGAATCTGCTGACAAAAAACGCAACTGCTTTTCCCCATTCGATTTGTAGGCGACGGGAAACCTTTTTCCCGGTCGCCTGAATAATGACGGACGTAGTGGTGGTTTTTGACTTCGATCGAACCATAATCGATGGCGATAGCGACAACTGGGTGGTGACCCAGATGGGCCTCACCCAATCATTCGATCACCTCCGCTCTACCTTACCTTGGAATTCTCTCATGGTTTCTCTCTTTTTCTCTATGGTTTAATTGCATGTCTCAACTTTCTCTTATTGGGGTTTGTTATGTTAATGAATTTTAGGATAGGATGATGAAGGAACTCCATTCACTTGGAAAAACAGTTGATGACATTGCAAACTGCTTGAAACTGACTCCATTTGATTCACATATGATTGCAGCTATCAAATCTGCTCATTCACTTGGGTAATTGTCTTCATTTATTTGTTTTTTTTTTTTTCTCCTTTTCTAGTGTTTTTGGTGCTGATTACAGGTTATGGTTGGTTTTTCTAGATGTGACTTGAAAATAATCAGTGATGCGAATCAGTTTTTCATTGAGACCATCTTGGAACATCATGGTTTGTTGGGATGCTTCTCGGAGATCTATACTAACCCGACTTTTGTAGACGAAAATGGAACGCTTAGGATCTTACCTTATCATAATTCTGCTTTGGCGACTCATCATGGTTGCAATCTCTGTCCTTCTAATTTGTGTAAGGTAACCTCACGAATTCACATTAGCTTTTCTCCTTTTTGGTGTTCATCTTATATATTACGATTGTTTGGTCAGACACATTGTTAAATATTTAAGTCTTTCTGATAATTGAGTGATTGGTTGATTGTGGTGGTTGAAGTTTGACGCTTTTTATGATATTTTTAGATATCAAGTGGTGATCCTTGTATTTGTGTTGTTAAAAAGAGAGACATGGTTGATATTGTAATTTCATTTTGCATTCTGTATTTAGTTATGTATTTGGTTCTTAATATTGTTATTACAGGGAAGATGGGCAGACAATAAGAAAATTTGATGTTTTTATGCCATTAATTTTGCTGTCAAATGGATTTAAAGCTCAAATTCATTGCCATTTAGTTTCTTCTCAACTTGCTTTTTAAAAAAATGGGTTCAATTTATGGTATTAGACATGTAGCAAGTCAAGACTACTTGATGTTAAGGTTAGAAGAATCTGATGAGTTTAGGCATAACAATTGTACCTGGTTCCACTTCATGTTCAAAATAGATTTTGGTTTGCTTTCCTTTTCCCCTTCTTTCCCTGCCCAAATGATATAATATAATACCAACTGATTTTAGAAAATTAATGCATGCTATATAGCTGAAATGAATTTGGTGGATTCTTAGGGAAAAACACTTAGTGTCCCAAGCAGCTTCAACTGGCCTAGGGACTTGTGCAATGAGTCTGACATTGAAGCTTGTTTTGCATTGGAATAATTGCTGCACTGCTATAATTTTTATTATTGCTACTTGCATCCTTGTTTTCTTTTTTCCTCATGCACTTCTATTTGCAATTCATTGTTCAATTACAGGGTCTGGTGCTTAATGATATCCGCACTTCTGCTGTACAACATGGAAAGCAAAGATTTATCTATCTTGGAGATGGCAGAGCTGATTTTTGCCCAACATTGAAGCTTGTGGATGGTGATTACGTGATGCCAAGGAAGGACTATCCTCTATGGTACCGCATCTGCAGTAACCCAATGCAAGTCAAGGCAGAAGTTCATGAATGGAGCAATGCTGATGAGCTTGAGAAGGTCCTACTCCACTTAATCAACACAATCTCCACTAAAGAAAACAGTGGTGGTAACGACTCCAGTCATCCTAACTCATGCAAATGCCAGTCTACGACAATGCCGGTCTGCTCATGAAGCACTTTCTCAGACTCTTCAATCTTCCTGACTAGCATAAACAACTGAATGTTTTGTCATTGATAAATGTACTTCTTTTGCGTAGTTTCTTACTAACAAGGTGTATGTTGCCTGATTAATCCTCAAGTAGTAGATGGTTTGTCTTCTGTTTGATTTTATTTTTTGTGATGATCGGATGAGGTCTCTAATAGTTTGATCTCTTCTATGAAATGAGGAAACCATCTTCTCTCAAGCTTGATACGAGATGGATAATCTCCTCTACGACTAGGAGAAGATTGATCCTTAATCAAAATAGAGGAACGTTCATAAATCATAAGAGTTGGGAGTTAGGGATGACAAAATCCTTGACCTTTCTACCGTGGGGCCTTATTCTGTTTGGGGCAAATTTGGGAAACGTGTACACGAAGTTGCAGGTTTGGAATAAGAATCTTGATTCGGTCCCACTACTGCCAAGTTGGAACAGCTATTTTGACCCACCTAGGTTGACCAGGTAGAAATTAAAAATCCATTCAAGTTGCGAATTGAATTTGAGACATCTTCGATTTGATGGGAAATTATTATTATTAAATTGTTAAATCAGTTATCGTAGAGGTTTATGAATTTTTCATGTCTAAAATTATTCAAACCTAAGTTTGAAGGAGGTACACTGACGATATGGGTAATTTATACTACAAGCACGAAACTTGAATACGGGCGCTGTTATTATGCCCATATACAGGGTAGGTCAGTGCAATTTAACCTATAAATTAATTCCATGACACCGTATCTATCATGGATGTGCAAAAGCGGAGACGAATAAAACCCAAATAATTTTATATATAAACACCAAAATCACGCTAAAATTATTTATAATAAAAAAAAAAAGTATAAAATTATTCCCCAAAAAAAAGTAAAAGAGAATAATAATCAAAACAGCAACATGGACGGCTGTGATTGGAAGATTCGTCTCCGCCGATAATAAAAGCATATTTAACTGCCGCAATATATATATAGTTAGAGAAACGTTGATGCCACGAGCCAATAGCTGAGGTTGCTGTTCGAAAAGGAGTTTTGGCTGGCGTCGGCCTTCTCTGACTCCTGTCCTTTCCAAAACATATAAAATCCACCAGTTAACGGAAACGTTTCGATTCTTCTCTGCTCAAAACAGAACCTCGCTTTCTTGTCCCTTATTATCCAATAATGGCGAAGAAGAGGGAAGAAAGGGAGACGGGTATGTTCCTTGATGGGATCATAGAGGCCATGCCTGTTTTCGCCAAGGAGCTGGTTGCTGGTGGCGTCGCCGGTGGATTTGCCAAGACTGTTGTTGCTCCTCTTGAACGTGTCAAGATTTTGTTTCAGGTTGTACTCTTGTTTCATTTATCTCTTTGTCTTTGACTTGATTTTGACTCTCTCTTTTGCTTCTTTGGGTTTTTAATAAGATTCTGAATTTTGTTCTTTTCTTTTGACTGCTATGGACTTGGAATTGTGTGATGTTAGAAAATGATAGAATGATGGCCTTTTTTATATGTAATTGGTGATGCTTTTGATTGAAATTGTATTTAATTTTTGTACAAATGAAGATAAAATTTTATGGGGTGAAAATTGAACACCCTTTTCAATTACGTGAATGGACATTGCGTTTGCTGATTTGTTTCAAGGCAGTGTGCTGCATTTTAGCTCTGGTAGTATTGATTGTGTTTACTTCAAGCTTCTCTGACTGAGGCATTTCACTTCCTTGTAATTTATTGCAGGCACGGTTAAATGGTTATTGGATATAATAGGAATCGCGAATAAATGCTTTAAGGAATTAGGAGTGTCCATGAACCTGTAATTTGGTCATGGTTATGGATTGTTCTTCGATTCATTTTTTTTTTTTTTTTTTTTGTGAAGTTAGGTGTGGATTGTCAAGAATTATTATTGTGATAGGAATTGAATGTTGATACTCTTATTGTGTCATGAACTTGTTATGTTGAATGTTGGTTCTTTGAATTATTGTTCTGATACTCTTTAGGATATTTGAATGTTGATAGAAAAAATTAGTTGAGTTTTTGCCATACTCACTACGTACTCCTAAATTCCAGTAGTGTTCTGGAGTGAATTTGTTCCTGATTTTGTTATTTGTGTTGCTTGTCTGGACAATATGAATTCATTGGACTTTTTTCTTTTTCTAGTTTCTTTTAAGTTAATAAATTTCATTTTCATTGGACTTGCCTGTTTGTAGTATTATGAATGCATTAATTCAATGTAGAAATTGTAAAAGAATACTGCAATCGGAAAGATTTATATGTGTCATGAGGTTCTGTGATGTGATCTCATAGGTTGGGGCAGTTGTAGAGGGCTAATACTTGATGAAAATTTAATCAAACCAATATTTTTAATGTAAAAAGTAGTGTTCATCACATATGATGAACACGGACCTGTCCCTTCTCCCTCTAATTTACTTTGTCAACTCTCAGTGAACACAATTACAAACTGCCACGCCCACTCAGAGATAATTTCAAATTAAATGACATTTATTTCTGCCCTGATGTTGGATTAGTGACTCTATTCTGTTGTCGGTTTCCTGTCTGACATATGATTAACGTTCCTGGGCTCTATATGGAAATTACCAGTAGTCACGTGTTGCTGCCACACCAAAGCTAGGTCTTGGCCCTCTTGGGTGGGTATAAATGATATGGTTTCTACTCTTGATCAAAATAATTACTAGCAAGAGTCGAACCTGCACTTTTGCATTTGCTAGTACAGGACCTTTTACCATTCACCAGGCAGCGGCCCTTGACATTAAACAGGACTGAATTACACAAAATGCTAGAAATTAGTAAATAATTTTTAAAATAGATTAATTTTGATATTAGTATATAAACTTGTAAAGGTTAAACTATGAAGTTACTGATTAATCTTTTTCAGACCAGAAGAGGAGAATTTCAGAGCATGGGGCTATTTGGATCCATTAAAAAGATTGCAAACACGGAGGGGGTTTTGGGTTTCTACAGGTGGATCTCTACGTCAATGTGTTATATGTGAAGGTCCGCAAATTTATTTTTCCTTCAGTTAATTTTTTATTGTATGGGAATTTTTCTACAGAGGGAATGGTGCTAGTGTTGCTCGTATTGTTCCATATGCAGCACTTCATTATATGGCTTATGAACAATACCGTAGGTGGATTATCCTCAGTTTTCCGGATGTTGGAAGAGGCCCTGTACTTGATCTCGTGGCAGGATCATTTGCTGGAGGAACTGCTGTGCTTTTTACTTATCCTCTTGATTTAGTTCGGACAAAATTGGCTTATCAGGTGAATACTTATATCAAGAGATTCCTTAATTTTCTGAGTGCTCCCAATCTCCCACCTGTGGTTCATCCACTTAGTTGCTTGCCATTACATTACGCTTGATTGAACATGTGGAGAATGGTTGGTGCCATATCCTTCTGGAAGTGCTGTGGAAGGTCATGGCATTTACGCCTACTGGGCTTAGCACCTGTCCTGTTAGCTACATCCTATAAGTATGAGCAGTCATTTTCTCAAAAATAATATAAAGAAGTATGCATGAGACATGTGAACTAATTCAAGGGATTCTGTTCATTTAACATTCCAAATTATGGACTAAGTTGAATTTGGTATTTCAGGTTGTTGGTCCATCAAAAATAAACCTTCAAGGATTAGTTAGATCAGAACAAGTTTATAAAGGAATTGTAGATTGTTTTTCAAAGACTTACAAGGAATCTGGGCGTAGAGGTCTTTATCGTGGTGTGGGTATGCATATAAAAAAACTGCTTGTTTCAAGCATTACTGTTGTTGTGGGTTTTAGTGATTACTTTGCATTCTTGCACAATTAATGCATAATTTACCTGGCCAGCTCCATCACTTTATGGAATCTTTCCATATGCTGGTTTGAAGTTTTACTTCTACGAGGAGATGAAACGCCACGTTCCTGACGAACATAAGAAGAATATAATGGTAAAACTTGTATGTGGATCTGTCGCTGGTTTGTTGGGTCAGACCTTCACATACCCCCTTGATGTCGTTAGAAGGCAAATGCAGGTAATCTTCTTTCCTTTATTTTGGAATCATGTGAATTTGAGAAAATGATCAATCGTAATGAGTGAACATTATGTGATCAGGCTGAAAGGCTTGCAACATCTAATGCCGCTGAGTTGAAAGGAACAATGGCAGCCCTTGTTATGATTGCACAAAAGCAAGGATGGAAGCAATTATTTTCAGGGCTCAGCATAAACTATTTGAAGGTGAGAAACTCCTGTCACTTTTTTGTACCATCTTCTGACCATTCTAGTTAATGTTTTGTTGATGAACACCAGGTTGTACCATCTGTGGCAATTGGGTTTACAGTTTATGACGTTATGAAATCATTCCTTAGAGTTCCATCAAGAGATGAAGCTATAATAGAAGTGGTAACAAACGAGAGAAATAGCCAACCATCCCTTCACTCTTCATAATGAATTATTCCGTTTAACTCTTAGCAAAATCGGAAGCTTTAATATGTCTTCTGATTATTACTTCTGGATTGACTTGTACAATTGAGGGCATATGTTGTAATTGAATATATCATTCTTTCAAGCTGTATACTGCCTAGGTAGACTACATTCATGCTTCAAATAAACCTTTTATAAGGGCAGTGTGCACAAATATTAGTTGATAGTCAGCTGGCTTATTGAGTACCACTTGTGGTGGTTACTCTTTGTAAAACAATCAATGAACAAGCAAATATGTACATACAGGTGTAAGAGGATTCAATAATGAAAATTTGGTTCTGCTACAAAAACTGATTAGTTATCTATTGCAAGCTTCAGGCTCCAGTTTATAGACGTAGTCATCAGACCGTCTCATCTTTTTGCTTTTACTTTTCCTCTATTGGATATGTCCCTATTTGTCATCTAATTAATATTTGTTATCTAATTAATAGATTTTATAAATATATTGACCGCTTCAGTCTAAATAACTTCCTATTGGGTTTCATTTATTATAATTGAATGAGTTTATCTGACCTTCAATAGACAAACATCATCTCTAACCATGACAAGTTTTGAAGAATTCTTAGTGAATGTGATTTTATCTTGACTTAATCCAAAGAAGAAAGTTTCCTCCTCAATTTATTTTGGACACATGGCTTCCTAAGTCAAGATCACATGAAATTGGATAGTGAATGTATTTGACAAGGGTATAGAATATGTATAGTTATAAGGGTGATTAATTGTTATTAGAGCACATCCCTTTTGAATACAAGTGGAGGTGAAACTTCCACCAAACGTAATTTACAAAGCCATTTTACAGGTTTTAGGTAGACAGTTTTATGCTGGTATGCAAGCGGAGATTTTTGAAACACGTAAATAGTGGTTAATTTTAACAATTTTCTGTAGGCTTCTAGCCTAATATGTGTCATACAAATCCAATAGAATAGTTAAATTCTTTCACCAAACATATTAATACTGGATTTGATTGAGATTTTGTTATGAGTAATGTTACAGTAACAAAAATTTTACTCAGTTTATTGCTTAAATGACTTGACAAATTTATATATAATTTATTGCTCCAATCATGTGGTAGATATTTGAACCGCGTAAGTAGTGGTTAATTTCAACAATTTTTTACAAGCTTCAAACCTAATAAATGTCATATAAATCCAATACAATTGTTAATTCTTTTAACAAATATATTAATACTGGATTTCGTTGAGTTTTTGTTACGAGTAATGTTACAGCATTCAAAATTTTACCTAATTTATTACTCAAATGATGTGGTAAATGTATATGTAATGACAACATTATCAATACATCATATTTTAATTAAAGTGGTTGTTATATTGTTACATTGTTTGGACAAAAGGTTTTGAAAGTGTAGTATTTTTATGTTATATATAATGAATCTAAATCGACAAACATCCTATTTGCAACTCTTCAGTAGAGTTTTGTTATGCTCTTCATCAACAGACAAACTTCCATAGTTTGTAGCATTAGAGAGGATTTCTAAAGAGGATTAGAAGGCAAAATTTGATTTTGACATTGTCAAAATGTTTCTGAATAATTATATCTGTATTTTTAAGTAATGTTATGATATTGACTAAAGATTGCAGAACAAAAAAAATGTAACGTCATAAAATATAATTTATTTAAAATGTTTGCTTTAAAAATTAATTATGTCCGTCAACAATCTGAAAGAATAATTAATTAAATTAATTATCGAACATTTTTAACCTAATCTTAACAACAAGATGGAGTTTTATTTTAATGAATAGCCTTTGTTGACTTAACCAACTTGAAAGGATAACAAGCAAATTTCTACGGAACCAACCAGGAAATAAAATCAAATACATCCTTTTATTTCTTTGTCTTCTTTAATTAACTAATTTGTTGATATGTTTCCATGTCAGTTGCAATAATTTAAAGTGACTGCTGTAATTGGAAATCCTGCTAATCAACCCTCAAAGTTTGACATAAAAAATAATTATAAAAGTTTTCAGTACTTTCATCAAGAGTAACATATTCATTTCTTTGAATTCCAATTAAATTATGATGGATTAAGCCGCAAAATCTTTAATTTTCGATTTTTTTAAAATATATTTAGTACTATTAAACATGAAAAAATATGACTGGGAATCTCATTTGCACGCAGTCAACCAAATTTGTACCTAACATCAGGTTGAACATTGATAGCAACTTAATCAAATCCTACTCTATAAATACATGGGGCTTATTTTCCCACAATATGATTCATGCCAATAGAAATAAGATATGCTGACCAAGTTGACATTGATAGCCACTTAACAAATCCTACCCTATAAAATACATGGCCTTATTTTCCATCCATATGATTCATGGCCTACAGAACCAAAATATGGCTAAGATTCTCAAAGCTAACCACTTCTTCATGCTCTTCTTCTTCGTTTTTCTCCTTGCAGGCTCAGGTATTTTGTTCTAACACTTTCATGCATGTTGATTATATATTATTTGCATGCATAATCTTTCTATGTACACGTGTTTACTAATCGAAAACGAAATCATATTCCACTAAGAATAGAATCATGAAAGGTAATCGGAAATTTAAATAAGTTTTGTTTTTCTCATCAGGATTCATAATTAGTAAACCAACACTCTATACTTTTGAATGAATCATGGTGGGTTCTCTCTCTAATTTGTATTGGAGTGTCTTGATCATAATTTGATGTGTGTATATATGGTATCGGTGATGATGCAGAGACAGCAACTGCACAGTTATGTGAGCTGAATACAAACATACCATGCTCCATGTTGGACAGTGAGATGTGCAATGAATTTTGTTGGACAGAGTTGAGGGCAGCATCTGGACTATGCGTTTCTGACATATTGGGTCCGCAGTGTCTCTGCATCATCGATTGTGATTAATTAAAAAGAGAACTTATTGCTTCTTATCGTCCTAATTGATTTTTGAAGCTCTGTTCAACTGTGTTTAATATAATTGTACATATTTGGACAAATTTAACAAATTAAGCGTATGTTGTTCCCTTCAATTTTGGTATTTTCGCTGCCACTTGCTAACTAAATCGAAATTGTTGATGTGAACCTACAGATGGAAAGGTTTTTGTTCATTATTTTTTTTTTAAGTCTCGTTAAAAAAAAAAAAAAA
This sequence comes from Dimocarpus longan, assembly GCA_022984855.1. Taxonomy (NCBI): domain Eukaryota; kingdom Viridiplantae; phylum Streptophyta; class Magnoliopsida; order Sapindales; family Sapindaceae; genus Dimocarpus; species Dimocarpus longan. The sequence continues at coordinate 45,077,735 of CM041012.1, read as the reverse complement.
AAAAGAACAACAATAATAGAGAAGAATGTTTTTTTTTGTCTATTTTAACATATATAATAGGCCAATTTTGTGATGCATGCCTTTCTTATTGGTACTTTGAACAATTTAGCTAGTATATCTAGTTGTTGCTTCAATTGATATATTAGATTGCCTTTGGTTCATTATTCTTACATAGCTAGCATGCCATTTCTCAATATGTATATAGTGTGGAATCTTCCTCATTTTCCGTACAAAACCACCAATTATGTGCACCTTATAAACTTTTATATAAAAACAAAACATTAAGGATATATTAGGGCTTTTTTCGGATTGAAATTAGACAATAAATGCGCGATCCAAATATCTTTCTTTATAATAAAGTAAAAAAATGTTCTCTAATATATTCTTAATTAGTAATGGGAGATTTAAACCCTCTCATTTACTAAATTGAAATCTTCTTGTAGTCTCATTTTTTATTTTAACTGTTCATAAAAAATTTTGAAGTTTAAGCAATGCATGAAAGAGAAAAAAATAGAACAATCTTGATTATTCATTATCTTTTATATTAATGAGTTACAAAAATATAAAATGTATAGGACAAAAAAAAAAAAAAAAAAGAGCTAGAGTTGCTATCAATGATATAAAAAATTTAATTTCATTAGATATAAGATTGAATATAATTGATTAATTTGACCGATTCTAATTTATTCTATTGGGTAATTTGGATTGAATTCTACTCCATCACAAACGGATTGCATCAAATTGAATCAAAATATATTCTCTAAATAGAGTTGATTAAGATTAAGTCATATATGGAATCATATTCCTAAAATTTTACATTACAAAACTCTCCTTACATTTAATTACTAAAATGGATATGACAAATATTAAATTTATAAACTGGATAATGAAACGTCAAAGGATAATTATATCATTTGTCTTTTTAGTACCGGTACATTCCACATCGTTTTTTCTTTTAATACTTATACATACCCAAATAACAGTCGGAACTAACTAAAATTCAGCACAATTCGAAGACTATTTTCCAGAAGAGGGAGAAAGCAATCCACATTAAGTGGGAAAAATTGTCCAAAAATATGGGGCGACGTGAGTTAAACCCAAGATTTTGAAATGAGGCGTGGGTTGGCCAAGGCTTCAACACCAAATCAGGCCACAATTCTTATGGATTATATGATTATACTTTAAATTTATATATCATGTAATTATACTAAACAAAGTGGCATTTATACAAGTTTTCAATATAATTCCAACCAAATCCAAATCACTTGGAATGAGCGAAACTTTAATGATATATTTACTTCATTTAGAAGAATCGGAATAAAAATCGAAATGATCTAAAATGGAAATGGTTTCGAATTAGAATAATGTATCGGAATCAGAATAAGTTGTTTTCTTCAACTACAGCAATCAAAATCAGAATCAACAGTATTCTCATTGAGTTATTTCTTTACTTTGAAATCCGAATGAATTAATTGCAAATTATAAAAATATCCTTAATTAAAATTATGGATTAATTACAATATGCAAAATTATAATTAAGATGTTAGTGTCATCATTTTATCATGTAACTAGCCATAATAGTGGCTAAAAAAATTTCTTAACAATTGAACAATATCATTTAGATTTTATATTACATTTCTTGAGTCTGCTTGATAGTATGAGAATGTTAATAAATTATTTTCAATTATAATTTGTTGTATAAGAAAAAAAGAAAAGCATTATGAACTTTTGTGATTGTAATATTACCTTATCGATTATTTTAAAGTTTAAATGGCACTTATGCTTCCTAAGCATTAATGTAAGTATTTTTAAAGTCAACAAGTTCTGTCAATTTAATAATAAAAGACCAACTCTATTAGATGGTGTTGGTGGTTTATTTTCCTTTCGTCTTTCTTCGTCTAGGAGTATTGTGATTTCCATTTTAGGTGATCTTAATATACATAGTACATATGAATATAATTTGTAGATATGTATCTATAATAATAATTAAGAAATTTGTGATAAATTTTTTTTTTTTTTAAATATCAAATAAAAACCAACGGTGTCAACAAAGAAACAAACAAATAGATATTTTAATAGTTCAATAACATGTAATGGTGATGAAAGATAGAGAGACTCTTGATGAGAGCAATGGTGTGGGGCGGTAACATTAAATGTAAACTTGTCAAAATAGATTTTTTTTTAAAAAAAAAAAATAAAAAGAAAGGAATTTTTCATATTGACAAAAGAAATAAGAATGAAATTTATAAGTGAAATGAGAAAATGATATTTTGATTACACAGCCTCGAATTAATATATGATCCCTACTTTTATTTCCTAATTACTCGTTTTCATTTCCCAAAAGGATAAACCACTGAACAGAAGCAGAGGTTCGAAATCAACACAATGCCAGCGGGTGAGCTCATATACCCATCTCTAGCGCCGAATTCGTCGTCTATGGACACACCACCCGACGAAGACGAGGTCTGGGCCCAGATCAAAGCCGAAGCGAAACGCGACGCCGAGTCTGAGCCGGCTTTAGCCAGCTACCTCTATTCGACGATTCTCTCTCACTCGTCTCTGGAGAGATCGCTCTCCTTCCATCTGGGCAACAAGCTCTGCTCCTCCACTCTTCTCTCCACTCTCCTGTACGACCTCTTCCTTAACACCTTCTCCTCCGACCACTCCCTCTGCGCCGCTGCCGTCGCCGATCTTCGCGCCGCCCGCGTTCGCGACCCTGCCTGCGTCTCCTTCTCTCACTGCCTCCTCAATTACAAGGGCTTCTTGGCTTGCCAGGTACATCATCATTCGCTTTGAAAGCTATTCCTTTTCCAGGTGAATGATTGTAAAGATTCAATTTTTGGTATCAACTTTTTAAACTTGTATTTGTATTAATTGGTTTTTCTTTTTTCGGGTTGTTGTTTTTAGGCTCATCGGGTGGCACATACACTGTGGACCCAGTCACGTAGGCCATTAGCGTTAGCGTTACACTCACGTATCTCTGATGTATTTGCTGTTGATATACACCCAGCAGCCAAGATAGGGAAAGGCGTTCTGTTCGATCACGCGACGGGTGTGGTTATAGGCGAGACTGCGGTTGTTGGCAACAACGTGTCCATTTTGCATCATGTTACACTTGGTGGTACAGGGAAGGCGTCTGGAGATAGGCATCCGAAGATTGGAGATGGGGTGTTGATTGGGGCTGGTGCCACCATTCTAGGGGATGTGAAGATTGGGGAGGGTGCGAAGATTGGGGCTGGCTCGGTGGTACTGATTGATGTTCCTCCACGGACCACTGCTGTAGGTAACCCGGCAAGGCTGGTAGGAGGGAAGGAGAAACCAGCCAGGCACGAGGGAAATCCTGGGGAGTCCATGGATCATACTTCTTTCATGTCTGAGTGGTCAGATTACATCATTTGATCACATTTTTATAAGTTTTTTTAGTATAACCCAATGTAAGGTGTGATATGTAGTGTTGTGATGTCGAAGCTTGTTATAATATTGCCTTTGTCGACGAGTTCAAGTAAGCTGGGATTGTATTGAAGGAATTGTCGTACTATGAATAAAAGGCTGCTTCGATTCATACGAGTCTTCGTTCAATTCTTTTGAAGCATTAGGTCATAATCTCCTTTCTTCTATCGATTCCTGTTTCACATCTTGCTGAAGTTGTAAGACGACCGGTATATTCTTGTAATCTTTTCTCATGCCTAATACTTGATTGAATTATAATTGGCTTTAGGCCTATTTCTATTTGAACAGATGAACTAAACTTTCAAGTATAAGTCTTTGTTTGTTATAGAAAACAAGCTTGAACAACAACTTTAATTATTTTGGTTGTGAATGATATATGACTTTGCTGCTGGGAACACCGTACCATATTTACCACTGTCTGAACGTCGTTCAAGTTGGTGAATTTGACTTGAATTGAATATGATTATTTTGCTCAAAACCTTAACTGGCTTAAGCTTGGCCGGACATGAATGTACTACAGCTGAATTGGACTCCTGGTGAGATCAAACTTTCCAACAAAATTTACCTGACCCTTGCTATGGACTTCCAGGGGATGGAACTTCATTCTTCTGATAGAAGATTTTGCTTGAGAGACATTTGGGAGAAACCATTCTGCCCTCATTCTCAACTTCTAAATTTACTGGTGATTTAGTATTAAATACTAGTAATTTCTGAATGCTACTAATTAGTGGCTGGTGAAGGGTATGCTCAGTGACATTGTCGAAATTTTTTTATTTAAGCTTCCAATTTTCTAACTCAATCGCTGACAACAGGACAATCTAAGAACAGGCCCGATCTTCACAGGACTTAAGTACCCATTTTATACTATTCAAGCAAAACATATTCTCCCTAATCTCAATCAAATGCAAGGAACTCGCAAATGACCATTTACGCTGCGATTTTGTTCAGTGTTTGTATAATGTATTCGCTGGTAAAGGGAAACTATATATTTTAATTCATAACATTTACGGTTGATTGTCAATTAAACTGATTTTTATATGACCACGAAATATATGCATAGACATATTAACTGTTACAGCAAATTGCACATTAATTACCTGAGATTTATCTTTTTACAAATGGAATGAAAGTTTCCCTTGATAACAGATTACCCTCAGACCATCAGTCAATAAACGTTAAAATTGACTTTGATAATTGATTTTTATATGATGACCAAAATACTCCTATTTAATCAAATAATATTTAAAACCAACTGAAAAGAAAAATTACAAAAAGAAGATTAATCTCCACTGTCTATCTCTAAGAGATAGACGGTGGAGATTAAAGAAAAAGATAGAATAATAATAATAAAAAAAAGTTTATCCAAAAAAAAAAAAAAACTGCACTTAAAAATAAAAACAAAAAATCAAAAACACCAACTTGTCTTCCTCTTCCATCCTCTTCCACTTCTTTCTCTCCTTCCTTCTCTTAGAAGGAGATTTGTGTGAAAATTTAACTGTCGTTTGTGTTTGTATGGAGGATTGAGATCGAGATTTGGTTGATGTAACGTCCCAAAATTTTCTGAATTTTTTTTATATATATATTGAATTTTATTTTCAAGGGGGATTAAAATAAAAATTCAATGAGTGGCATAAAGGTAATAAAGTAGTTGATCTTGGGGTTAAGATGGAATAAGAAATGAAAGAAAATATCAAGTTAGGAATATTTCTTATTCGAGGGGTTTAAATGAGAATTTTAAAAAAAGTTTAGGGGTCGATTTAGCATTTTAAATTTTTGAGGGACTAAATTGTAATTTGACATAAAAAAATTATATAAAAAGACAAGCATAGTGACCGGAACTATTCCTTTTTCTCTTTCCTTCAGCCGGCTGCGTCTCTAGTGCGAATTTTTGATTTTTTTTATTTTATTTTCTAATTTCTTTATTTCTTTTAGTTTAATCACCCATTTCAACCCATTTCCTAGCCAAAACACCCAGATCTAACCTCATTCAAGCTATTGGGTGTCTAAATCTAGACTTGAAAAATTGTCAGTGAAGTGAAATTCGGGTAAGTTAATTTTTTTATCCCATTGAGAGCTCAAATCGTGTAGAAATTCATGTAGAAGCATGCTAGAATATTTAGGAAGCATCAGTAACATTATATGATATCTTAATCACCTCTCAAGCATGATTTTCTTTAATTTTTCAAACCCCAGGTAGAGAAATACGCGATTCTGATCCCAGAAATTTCAATTAAAGATTTTAGGGATCAATTGGGAGCTGTTAGAGGCTAGTAGAAAGCTCAAAGGTTGGTGTACTCATATTTTTAAAAATTTTGCTTATTAATTCCGAATTTTAATATATATTTATTATTGTGATAGTTGATTTAATTGTTTGTTTGAGATATTAAATTTTTTTGGGTATTAATTATATGTTATTTGATGAAAGTATTTGAAGAAAAATGATTTCGAAACAATTTTCGCAATCAAAATCCCCTATAGTCGAAATTGATGTACAAATTATTATAGGGGTATTTTCGTCATTTTGTTTGCCTTAAGATGATAATTATGTGATGTATTGGTGGTATGTTTGATGGATTTAATATTTGAAATGAAAAATTTTGAGAATATCCTATTTTGGGATCGTCCCAAAAATATGAGAAAAAGGGATAATAATTTTATTAAGATGTGATAATGAGATTAGGGGTGAAATGGTCATTTGAAATGATCACGAGTGGTACCCCGAAGAATCTGGAATAACAGATTTAAATATGGAATAAAATGTTTATGCGATTAAAGTCTTGGTAAATTCTGTATTTTTGAAAAATTTAAAGGGCCCAAGTAAAACTAATCACCGGTAGGTGGGGATTGGTAGTTGGCTAGCCAATAGGGTAATTATTAGCAGTACTGCACCGTTATGATTGCTTATAGACGTTGTATGACGGACTGTGAGAGGCACCGAATGCCCGGTCCTGAAACAGAAACAGATTGTGATATGCGACCCGGTGGATAGACACCGAGCGGCCGTTGCCGGGGTTGCCGTTTAGTCTGGCTGATGCCAGTAAACCCGTTACCGATCCATGGTATCGTGATAGACTTTACGAAAGGCTCTAATAAATTGAATAAAGAAAATCTTGTGAATTTATTTGATAATTGATTTTGTAAGAATTCGATTGTGATTGCGTTTGCAATAAAATGTATTGGAAAGCTACAGGATTATGATTTATTTTATGAAATTGTATACCGTGTGTTTTATTGATAAATAAATTATGATCGTGCATATTGTTTTAATTTATGCTTGTATTTTGAAAATAAATATGATTTCAATATTATGTGAGTACACCCACTAAGTCGAAAGACTTAGCGCGTTGGATTTACCGCGCGCAGGTAGTTGAATAAGGCTTGAAGCAAAGACAAAGACAAAATAGCTGCAGTTTCCCTCAAGTCACATCCGCCCTCATCATTTTGGTAATCATTATTGTTGTGTTGTAGGAATATCCTATTTTGGCCACAATCATGTTGTGTGGATTTAACGTTTATCACTAGTAATAATTTCTGTAAATTATCCGTTGAAAAAGATTTTATATGGTATTATCTTTGTAAAATATTTGAATGTTGATCGAAATATTTATTATCAAATGATTGTGTGTTGGAGTGGATTGGAAACGGACGAGAGGTCCGAAACCAGAAAGTTGAGAAATGAATTGATTTAGAAGTGCGTTTTCTCTACAGGTTTAAATTTGGATTTTCAGAAAAATAGAGAAAATTCTGTCGAAATTTCGTTAAAGTATAATAAGAGTTTTTGAAAGCGATAATTTTTATAAAAGAAATTTTGAAATAAGAAAAAGAGTAACATCCCACGCCTCGATCCTCGTATAGACGGGAATTTGGGGTAAGGGTGTTACAGTTGATGTTTGTGATTTATTGGTGCTTATGTAGAAGGATGGAAAACGAAGGGTTGGGGATGACTAGAGACAATGAAGAGGGAGTAGAGGGGAAGAAGAGACTCAGCTTCTAACGATTAAAAACCCCGACAAGCACTTGTAATGACTAGTCAAGGGTTTCCAATCGCCTGAAAGCCCAAACATTTTTTGGGTTTCTAGACGATTGGAAACCTTGAGATTTTTTTGGGTTTCTAAGTGATTGACAACCTAAAGTTTTTAGGTTTGTAATCATTTGGAAACCCAGTTTTGAATAGGAGGTCTCTATTAACAATGGAATTCTCATCATCAATAGAGATTTTACATCTCTAAAGATAAACGGTGGAGATATATTTACCTCTATAATTCCTATTTTTTAAATTTTATTTCACTTATTTTACCTCCACCTTCCATCATTCTTAATGGATTAATGGATAATTAAGAAAATTTTAGATAAAGTTTCTTCTTTCAAGAACTTTATTTTTAATTTTTTCTATTTTTTATTTCAGATTAATTTGTAAAAGTATTTGCAAGTATTTTGGTCATTTTGATTAAAATAGACCGTCAAACTTAGTAGTTAACTCGAGTTGACTAACTATGTGGTGGTAAAGTGTAATTAGTATATAAATATAATCCCTTTTTCAAAAAATACAAACATGAGCTAGTGATGTGTAATTGCTCTAACCTGGATGTCTACTACCACACAAAACGACGAAGTATCAGATTGGAAACATTGGATTTTGTTCTATCCTGTATCAATAATCAGCCCAAGTGCAGAATTGCAGGAGCCATTGGATTTTTCACACTATCGACTGAAATTTGAAGTAGAGCTATAAGGTGAGTTGGTAAAAAAAAAAAAAATGGTGTCTCTGCTCTCTCTTCAAAACGCAGGAAACTCCATGAGAATCTCTCCACTCTCAAACTCTAAAACCAGCAGCCCATATTCTTTCCACCGTCTCACCCTCAAAACCCCACCTTGTTGTGTATCCCCATCTTGCGCCTACGCAACGCCCAACTCCAAGGTTCATCGCCACCGCAGTTTCACCACTCGAGGCGATAGACCCACCTCTCGCTTTAACCAAAAACGGAGAAATCTCTCTTCAAACCAACAAAAAGAGCTCGACGCTAATGATAATCAACATGGGAACGAGTCATCGCGTGGTGGAGACACGCAGTTGGAGAATCTTGACGTTGATTTGGTGAGTTTGTGCGAGGAGGGTAAAGTCGAAGAGGCGATAGCGTATGTGGGTCGAGGTGTTCCTGCTAGCTACGATGTGTTTGGTGAGTTGTTGGATTCGTGCGGGAATTTAAGGTCGCTTGAGATGGGAAAAAGGGTTCATGAATTGTTGAGGAAGTCTCCGTTTTGTAGTGATATTGAATTGAACAATAAATTGATCCAAATGTATGGGAAATGTAGTAACATGAGGGTTGCACGCAAGGTGTTTGATCAAATGCGTGACAGAAATTTGGGTTCATGGAATTTGATGATTAATGGGTATGCGGAAAATGGGCAAGGCAATGATGGGTTGCTGTTGTTTGAGCAAATGAGAAAATCGGACTTTGTGATCAATGAGGAGACTTTTGTTGCAGTTTTCGCGGCATGTGCTAGTGTAGAAGCTGTTGGAGAAGTGTTTACGTATTTTGAATTGATGAAGAATGAATACGGGATTGTTCCGGGTGTTAAGCATTATTTAGGGGTTATTGAAGTTCTTGGGAGAGCTGGTCATTTGTACGAAGCTATGGAGTTTGTTGAGAGAATGCCATTTGAGCCCACAGTAGAAGTTTGGGAGGCTCTTAGGAATTTTGCGCAAATTCATGGAGAAGTTGAACTTGAAGACCATGCTGAGGAGTTGTTGCATGATCTTGATCCTTCCAAGACTGTTGCTGACAAAATTCCGTTGCCTCTGAGGAAGAAGCAATCTGCAACTAATATGATTGAGGATAAGAATAGAGTGGGCAAATATCGGTATACAGAACTCTATAAAGATGAGGGGTATGAGAAACTGAAGGGACTGAATGGACAGATGAGGGAAGCAGGATATGTTCCGGACACGAGATATGTGCTTCATGACATTGATGAAGAGGAAAAAGAGAAGGCCTTGCAATATCATAGCGAGCGTTTGGCAATTGCTTATGGTTTGATTAGTACTCCAGCTAGGACGACTCTTAGGATCATCAAGAACCTCAGAATCTGTGGTGACTGCCATAATGCGATAAAAATCATGTCTAAGATTGTTGGAAGAGAGCTAATAGTTAGAGATAACAAGCGGTTTCATCATTTCAGGGATGGCAAATGCTCATGTGGAGATTACTGGTAATGGTGTTAAGACTGCATTCATTCATGAACAGAATTTTATATTGAGATTTACTCGTTTGAAATTCCTGGTGTTGTACATTATGCTTGTACTGAAATTTAAATATAACCAACCTAATGTTACATCGTCGCATAATGTATATTATATGTTTCATTTTGTTTTTATGCTCTTCTGTACTCTGCATGGCAAAACATCGTTCTATAAAAACTAAAAAAGATTTGAGATTTCCCCTGAACACTTGAGCTTCCAGCCTGACCTGAGGTCACATGTGAAAGTAGCAAGACATATGATGAGAACCATGGTTTTACTCTTCTTATTGATGTTTAACTGTTTAGAAGTGTTTTGAGTAAACTTAACCATTGCACTCACTTCGTCAGTGGAGGTTTTTATAAGAGTTTCAGAGTGCCGTCTCACATGTGTTTCTTGATAATCCTAGCAAAAATAAGAAGCCTGCAACTCTAAATGTTATTCAACTCAAAATTTGTGTAATGGTGTCTGAGAAGTAGAGTTTTAATCATCCATTCATAATGTCTGTGAATTAATGTTAGCAACACTGAACCTTAAGCTGCTCATTGGGGGCAACATTAGTATTTCCCGTCGCTTCAACCCTTAAAACCAAGGGCTTTAAATGATCTCTAGAACAATTTGAGACAATACATTATATTGATTCCCTGAAGCCTTTTGGCTTTTTTGGAGAGTCTTGGCAATTCTAATAAAAATATGAAGATAGCTTTCTTCCTCTAAACTGAGGTTCTCCCAAGCCAAGTACTGAGATTAAGCTGACAACCATTTTTAGTGACAATTAATAGGAGAAATGATCCCATCTGGAGTTTATGAGGAATTTTTCACATATTATTACGAAAATTGTTAATAAGTTAATGTTTTTCCAAATCCAAAGTAGACATATACTCCAAATCGATCCGGTCAGTCATGTATATATCACTATAAAAATTTTTGGATCTTCCTCTCAAACATAAAAAAATAACAGAAGAGGGGACAAAGCTAATTAAAAGGCAATAATCCCCTGTACAGTATCAAATAAAGACTACATGACATGATGGGAAGGGATATTTTCTCACAGACAAATTTTAATATTTCTACTTTGAGACAGCGTCACATGTTTCACATAGATCCTGTATAAAACCCATAAATTCTATAAAAATAACGTATCAGCATCAATAATTATTTTTGCAGCAAGTGTACCATACATTGTTCAATAGAGTATACATGGTTAACTAATTTATACTGGACCAATGATAAATTATACAACTAGGAACTTGCTTCTACATAATAACAAACTAGTCTACAGTTGTTACAGGAGTTCTGATCAGACCAGCATAAAACGCAGGACACTATGGAATAGGATTGGGTATAGAGACTTCCAATTTCTGCAATACACAAGGAGCTTCCTCTGAGAAACTTGTAGTAAGTTTTGACTCTCGTCTCCTTGAGTTACAGAAACCTAACGAAATTCACGTACACCGCAGTGAACGACTTATTATGTGTCATACTCTATTGGTTTAGTGCTGCCAACACCTTCCACCTCCCTGAACTTGCCTTCTGCAAGAAGAACCGTTTCGTGTGGGTGCTCCACAGAGAGAGGTTACTCCATATTTCCGGTCGCTACGGGAACTGATTGTTGAATGCTTATCAGACACACTTAAGGATGGCAAAAGTCCAGGTCCTCTGTGTTCTTGCGCTTGTACTGAATGCTGCCAACACCTTCCACCTCCCTTTGCTTGCCTTCTACAACATGAACCATTTTGTGTGCGTGCTCCACAAAGAGAGGTTCCTCCATATTTCCAGTCATTAGAGGAACTGATTGTTGAGTCCGTATAAGAAATCCGTGCTGAATGCTGCCAACAACTCGTATTTCCCTTGACTGGCCTTGTGCAATATGAACCACTCGCCATCTTTGCTCCACAAACAGAGGAACCATATTCCCTGTCAGCAAATGTGCTGGATTTTGAATCCTCATTGTATACACGAGTTTTATCCTTTTCATCTGACCTAGAGAAGTTCCCATTAATCTTCAACCCTTTATGCTCCTCACACCTCACTCTTCCCGTAACAGGTTGACTGGTACAGAAATACCCATCACCTAATTCTACCCCACATATATTATCATGGTGTAGGTTGACTTCAGATCTCTTCGGCAAAAATATTCTTCTTGCTCTATATATTTCTGGGGAATTCCTCTTATCATAATTAAAAGCCTTCCTATCACAAGAATCGGAGGCCGCATCAGCCACTGAATGTGATGTTCCTCCTGACTTACAATTAGATCCGTAAGTTTTCCTCCATTTGTGCTCGTTGCACCTTTTATTTCCTTGAACTGGCTGTTTTATACAAAAACTGCCGTCATCCAAGACAACGCCACAAGTCTTACTGTAGCCCCCTCCACCGATAGGAGCAGCAGCCACAGGAAGCTTCACTGGGTCAAAAACTGAACTAAGTGCACCATGATGATCGACTTCTCTGCAACCAGAGATGCTGGATTCTGAGTCAGCACTTTCCACTTGTATTTTCCCTCCTCTATTCGACTTTGAGATGGACCCTTTGATAGCTTCATCATCTTGTCCATGAAAAACTAACTTGGGCTGTGATTTGCTAAACTTAAAAACTTGAGGAAAGAAATTGTTATTCTTCTTATCAGCACAATTGTTGCATTTCTGTTCTGGGAAAAGAAACTTGGTTTCCTTGATTTTGATGCCCACCGGCTTTTGACTGTAATGTAGAATCTTCCTGACAAACTCAGGAAACTGAATATTCCTTGAAGGAGCTCTGTCGAGTTTCCCAAGGACATCATCATGGCGACGCACACCATTGCTGCCTTTGTTCCACGCATAATCAAATCTATCTAGAAGCTGAGCTTCCGTTTTAAGAGCATCTGCCTTGCTTTTCATCTGCCCAATTCAAAACAAAATCCACATTTAACATAAAAATAGTACAAAACCAAGCAAAATGAAACAAATCAAAACTCAAAAGTTAAAAAAGACACACTTACAGGAACCCATCTAAACACAATACTATAACCTCTACTGAATATATCCTCAAACAATCCAGGCCCCCTTCCGAGGGAAGGGTCATTGCGGTTATTCAAATGAGCACCACTACGACCATAGCACTGAACTCGTGTTCGGACATTGTCAGCTTGTCCAAGGTAAACAACAACCACATCATCCGAGCGTATCTTGGCAGTGGGAGATACAGCTACACCAAGCTCATAAAGTCCAGGAGAGGTAACAGTAGGGAGGTTGTGAACCCTATATCTAGCCACTCCTTCCGTACCACGTGAGTGATCTTCCCAATCTGAAGGCCCAATAAGAACCTGGGTACACATTATTTATTTTTACACAACACATGCCCTCGTCAATTTTAGCCATCCAAAGTTCAAACCCATCAATATTTAGCAAATGCATCTGAAAATTTGAAAGTATAGTGAAAGATGCGATTTTGAAGAGTGATATAGAAACCCAGAAAGCTAACTTTCGCATAGATTGAACAGGAAGTAGAGTAAAGAGACGAAATGTGTACATTTAAGGTCTTGAGGAGGAGGGTAAGTGAACGAACCTGCCATTTGTAAAACTGGGAGTCGTGTTTGGTTCGCTTGCAATCTTCTCTGTTGATACGAGCAGCTGCGACGAAGAAGGCCAAGTCTGCGGCTCCCATTAGCTTCTTTGGCAGTGGAGCAACATGACCGTTACGCTGTAATTTATGTGCGCCTTGGTTTCTATACCGGGAGAAAGGCCGAATTGTAAGGACCAAATTGCCCTCTTTAAAATGTTATTTTAACAAGTTGATTGAATTATTCTAATTTTCTGTGGGTTGCACAGTTGCTGTGTGTCTTCAGCTGTTTTCCTACTCTACAACCACACCATTGCTACATCTAAATAATACCCTCAATTTTGATTATTAGGTAATTAATAAAATATTATAAGGATACTTTGACATTTTAATATTATTAGAAAGAAGGAATTACACGTTACCTAGCTAAGGTTTTTTCTTTTATGGTCGCATTAAACTTTATCTCAAAATTACATGAAACCTTCAAACCATTAGTCAATAGTGTTAACATTAAGCGTTGACCAGCTCTTTTAGTGCGAATGATCAAAATTCTTTTTAATAATTAAATAATAAAAAAATATTAAAGAAAAATTAAAAAATGAAAAATGAAAAAGACATTTAAAAAAAAATATGTGATCTTTATTATCCATCTTTATGATTGACGGTTGAGATGGAGAGAAAACCAAAAGAATTATTTAAAAAATAAAAAGAGGCAATTGTTGGAGAGAAAACCAAAAGAATTTTTTAAAACCACACCATTGCTACACCAACGTTCTTCTTCAACTATTCAACTTATAACTTATGAGAGACCTATTATTGAAGAAGCAGAGGAGAGTGTTGATGGTGATGATGGGGTGACTCGGTGAACTTGTGATCTCTTAGGAGTTAGTGAAAAGGCAACCATCCATTTATTCTATCTTGGACTTTGTCGCAAGTAGAAACCTATTAGGATTTAGATTCTAGGTTTTCAGTGTAGTGATAGAAATTAGATTTAAGTTTCCATCGTGAATGAATACCTAAATTTGGTCATTTAGTGGGATTTTTACGAAAATAGATGATAAAGATTTAATATAAATTTTCATATTTTTAATTTTTTTATTTCATTTTAGTAAAATAATTTCTCCACGTGCCTCATAGCGGTGGATGACGAAAATCTCTTTCTTTGTGTTTTTTTTTTCTTTTCATTTTTATTGTTTTTTAAATTTTTAAAAATTTTATTTTTATCTCGTAAAAAATCTCCACCGACGGTGGAGATCCAAATTTTTATACTTTCAAAGAAAAATTAAAAAGAGATAAAAGATTAAAGTGCCCTTATGTCTATGAAGTTTGACTACCATGGAGAGATCTCGGCTAACAGTGTGGGGGTATACTATCATCAACAGGTAAAGTTTAATCCATTTGTAAAAGAATAAACCTCAGATCAACACTTTAAAAACCTTAGAAAATCCATTTAGAAAAACTTAAAATTTAAATTTCTCTTAATTACTATAAAATAACATTTTTAATAATTTAAAACTTTGCTAGAAATATGTGTACGATCGGTGATTCAATAGCACTAGCAGATACTGTAACAGAAAACATTTTTGACACGGGAGGAAGAGGAAATGGCCCATCAACTTCATTTCATTACTTTATTAGCCTAGCCGATAAGAATGATGCTGCAAAGTGATTGTGAAATAGTTTTGTTGTCTTTTTCTATTTCTTTCATTCATTACACTCCTGAATTTTTTGCCCTCTTTGCCTCAGAAAAAAATTACCCAGTCGTATATAAAGAGTTCCCATTTTTGTTGCTTATTATCCTTTTCTTTTCCATGTCTCATCCAAACCAGCTTTATTGTCAAAAATAGGCAAATTGCTAAAGCCCAAAGATAGTGCCACTCAACTTTTATGTTAAAGTACACAGACCCAGCTAAATTGTTCTTTTACTTTTTTATAAATTAAAAGAAATATGGATAGATGAAAAGCTTCTTATATATTAGAAATTTCAAAATTACACTGAAAGAGGGTAAAATCATCCATTGATGTCAAATTGATTAATAATGTGTTTTGAGTTGTTTTTCTGAAATTGTTTTAAGAAGCTGTTTATTAGAATGTACAAAAGTGTTAAATGTATTTTTAGTGTTCTTTGATTAGATGCTTTCAACTTTATTCTATCTAAAAGATTGGTTGTGTATATTTTAACTCTATGTAGTAAAATAAACTTAAAAAGGAAACATATTGATAATAGAGAAAAACACATTCAATTTAATAGTATCTAAAATTTGACTATGACACCAAAAATTCACAAATTAATTTATAACACCTTTTATAAAATTAGTTCCTTTTTATCCTCACGAAAGAGAAAGCTTTAGCCAAAGATAAAGAAGTATGCTGCATGATGTAATAAAAGAAAAGTTTCCATATCCCTTTTGTTTTGATGGTGAATGCATATGGTTGCAATCTGGCTCTCTGACAAAAAAATATCTTGTTGGTGTTTGCTTTTTCATTTTCTTTTATTCTCTCTTTTTCTCATAAAGAAAAATACAATTACCAAAGTGAGTTTCTATCACAGTGGTGGATTAGAGAACAATTCATATTAATGGGAGCATTATAACAAATTAATAATTCGTTTCTCTTTGAAAATGATGTCAACTTAAGGGTTGATTTTATTTTTAAACCTCTCTTCGCTTTTTCTTTAAATTTTATCTATGAAATAATTAAGAAAATAAATTGTCTCTTAATGGCTCTTTCCGGTACCAAAGTTCCATATGGTACATCACAAAATTTCAAGAGAACATGTTCTTGTACTCAATGGAAATCACATGTGGGACAAAAGAAAACGAGTCTCACATTGAAGAATATTATAAGGAAAAAGAACGGTGCATATATTATTGGGAGCCAGCACCAGCACAACCCATTTGGCTTTTTTATTTTTGGTCAAATAATCAATAATGATTCAATGGCTGCAGGAATCAAAATCCTATATTCAATCTTGTACATGAACATTATGTTTCTATTTCTAACCCCAGCTACGATTACATTCTATAGTTGTAGGCTGTAGCTAACTCCACACAAACATGAAAGCAAAAAATTCAAATTTATTCAATTTTCTATCGCATGAGCAAGAAAAGTCATTGATGCCTCGATCTACTTTTGTTGAAAAAGTGTACAGGCTACAGCAACTACAATAGGTTGGGCCAACCTCAGTCAGCTTGAAATGTACCCACACTAACCAAAATTTCCGACTTTGATCAATTATGGAAACTGGGGATAGATCATCACCATAATCAGAGGAA
The DNA here is from genome assembly GCA_022984855.1 of Dimocarpus longan. Lineage (NCBI taxonomy): Eukaryota > Viridiplantae > Streptophyta > Magnoliopsida > Sapindales > Sapindaceae > Dimocarpus > Dimocarpus longan. The sequence goes on along the minus strand of CM041012.1, from coordinate 45,061,232 downwards.
TTATCGTGGACTTTTCACATTTATTGTACCTAACATGTTTTTTGAGCTGTCATTGGAAGAACCTTTTTTCAAAATTGTAACTGCTTTACAATTCAAGTCAAACATAATTACATCTCTTTAAATATACCAGTCCTCTTCATAAGCTCTACATTCTTCAATCTTCAAAATTTAGAGGGGTGTATTCAATCATGACTATAAAAAACTTTTATAGACTTCTTTTAGTGAATAACTTTTATAGAATTTCAGAAACTTTTAATAACTTTACAAATTTATGAAAAACTTTTAGAGACTTTTATAAATTCTTTTTAAAAAACTTTTATAGACTTTCATAGATATTAATAAACTTTCACTAATTAATATAATATTTACTTTATAAGTTAGTAAAAATATATTCATCATGTTGATAATTTATGAAAAAATATGATACATAAATTACAAGTATAGTCTATTTCAAAATAATAACAATAAAAAAAGTATAGTCACCTCAACTACATAAACAGATAACCAAAATGTCAAATATTTCAAGTATTTTATGATTCAATTTATATCTTTTATGAAAAATAAAATCTTTAATGTCCGTTATCGTTAATTATCTCAATATTGTTCCACATATCAGTAGTTATAATAGTCTTTCATTCATTAACATACTCTCTTTTTTGTTCTCAAATCTCAAAAAATGAGTTGAAATCGTCGTCTACATTAACTAGTAATGATGATTAAGATGAAAAATATTCATATATATTAATAAATTTTTATAGATTTTCATTTACTTCTAAAATAAAAATGTATTCATTTAACAAACTTGTGTAAATTATACACTTTATAAGTTATATTTTTCATCTCAATAAAAATATTTTTCTTTTGGCATAATGTAAATAAATAGGTGGAAAACAACTATCAAAACTAATGTTTTACAAAATTCAAATTAATTAATTTTATAATATTTTACAAATATTAAAATTGATTATCCTATCCTAAATATTAATTAATCAAAAGTAATATGCATAAAAATTGAAAAAAAAAATCACAAGTATAAATATAATTAAATTTAAAATTTTAATTTTTTTAATTAACCACTAGCTAAAAAATCATCAAATATTAATTTTTTTTCTCTTTTAATTGAAATAAAGGTTTTTCTTTTTATTTTGTAATATAAAAAATAAAGATTCCATTGATTAATTTCATTAATAAAGTAATGAGATTTTTTATTTATACATTATGAATTCTATTTTCATCATTTATACATAAGAAATACTAAACTGTTAACTTACAATATAATTATTAATAATAGTTATATTGCTTATTATAAGAATAATAAGATGATTTAGATCAATTTTTTTTTTATTGTATTTATATAAATATAAATTATAATATTTTTTTTAAATTTATTTTGCCAAAATCTAACGCCTTACTTTTGATTCAAACTTTAAATTTTTTACAAAATAATAAATTAATGTCCTTTGGAAAAGAATGAGTTTAATAAGATTTAAAAAACTAAAAAGCTAACAATTTAAACATAAAAGGAAAATATTAACCATTATAATTCACAATAAAATAAGAGTGAAATATATATGTGTATGTGTGTGTGTGTACTTTTAAAATAAGTGAAATAGTTTTATTTATGAAAGAGTCAAATATAAAAGTAATGGTGAAGTTTACTTCTATAGTCAAAAATAAAAGTCTACAAAAGTTTTGAAGATGAGTGGAGGAGAATTTGTGAAGCTTGATTATTATAAATTTAACATAAAAGTCTACAAAAGTCATTAAAATTTTAAATTTTATAAAAGTCATTGACATTTTGAATACCTCATAATTTTTATAAACTCTTAAAAAGTTTTGATTGAATACACCTTAACTTTTATAGACTTTGTAAAAATCTTTAAAAGTCTATATTGAATACCAGATGACTTTTGCAGAGTCTTTAAAAGTCTGTATTGAGTACACACAAACTTTTAAACTCTATAAAAGTCATTAAAAGTTTATATTGGATACACCCCCCTTAATTTTCTAAACACAAAAATATGATGATTAAAAAAACTGAAATAAACTTGATTTATAAATTGCACATCATCTCTTAATATAGATGGTTAGGGACAGACCTAGCTTGGGTCTAGGTAGGGCACATACCTCATTTGAATTTTTAAGAGGAATTTTTAAGAAAATTAATTAAAATTATGATATTAGTAATTAAATATATAAATATATAAAATAAAATGCTACATGCTATCATAAATATGAAAAGACATTGATGGCATGAGGCTTGTCTTTCTTTTTATCAATCATGGTTCAAAAGTCATTAGATATATAAATATATAAATAAAATGTTACATACTATCATAAAGAGGGAATGATGTTGATGACACGAGACTTGTCTTTCTTTTTATCCACCATGGTTCAATTCCTCCAACATGTTGATGTGGAAGGGATTGAACCATGCCAGATAGAAAAGAAGATAAGTCCATGCCATCAGCATATTTCTATATTTATGATAATATATAATGTTTTAATTATATATTTGAATATATCTCTAATAATTAAAAAATGAGAAAAAATAGGGATGATAATTTGAGTTACGATACAACAGGTTGACATAAAACGAACATAAATGTAAATATATAAATAAACATAATATGAAAAGGCGTTGATGACATAGGTCTTGCCTTCATTTCTTTTATCCACCATATAATGATTAAAAAAAAATGAAATACACTTGATTTATAGGTAGCACATCATATATAGATTAGAATGTTTAACTAATAATTTGTAGAATTCATTAAATGACATCATGTTAAAATGTTTGAGGCGAGACTGGTGAAGCATCTTTGAAAATCAACCGGCAATAATGAAGCATCTTGAGAAGGAAAAAAAAAAAAAACATGTGATTTAACATAACTCAAATGATTTAAATTAGGACAGCTAGTATTTATTATATGTAGTTCCCTACTGAGTTACCTTTGTCCTACTTGCAGAGTTGTTTGGTCTCCAGTTGGGAATTTGTAGGTCTCATATTGTTCAGCAAATATGCCATAGTGCACCATATCCAAGCTGAACAAAACAAAACTAATTTTGAATGGATCAGTCAATTATCATGTACTGATGTACATGTTTTGTGGCACAATCGATGCTGTGTATTGTCGCTTTAACTAACACGTCCCATTCATAGATAATTGAAAATTTTAAATGATCCTGACATTTTTATTTATATCAATGTCTTCCTATAAATAGCTTATATTCTATGATTAAAAAAAAAAAAAGAAGCTTATATTCTATATCCTAATATACTTCAATATAACAGTAACAATTTTGGCATAATAATAAACATAAAATAGTATAGCAATCATATATCTTCTCATTTATTTAATTAAACATATTAAAATAAAGCAGACATATCATTTTCTAACAAAGTATTGTATGCCTTCCCATCTAATCACTTTTATAGTGAGATTTAAATCCTATTAAGCATATTTTATAATATTTATCTTATATCGCGAAAATAGTTATTTCTGTTAGTGAGAGTGGAGGGTGATTGATCTTTAACATGTTTCCACATATTTCATTTTTTAAAAAATGAATAACATGAATTGGCCGGGCTTCCCATTTGGTGTCAAGTTTAACAGAAATAAAAAATAAACACATAAAAAATGAGTAGGGTACAAGGCAGCCCAAGTTTGCTAGCTCTACTTGAATGAAATATTTTGTTATAATAGCACAAAAGAGTTTCAACGCCTACTAACAATGATTAAAATAGTGAGAAGAACAAGTGTAGAAGTAATTCAAACATGAAATTGAATCCGGTGATGGCCTGAAAACTCACACACCTAACCCTGATCATTTTCCAGTCTAAAAAGAAGTGTCAAATGTCAAAATAGGCATTAAAGTCTACGCAAACAAGGGAAGCAGCAGTGAGCAGTCCCTATTAAGATAATTAGTTTAGGACACATTGGGTATCAGCGTGGTGTCGTTTAGCTAGACCGTCGGTTTCTTTTTTGTCCTTACGTTTGTCTCTCTTTCTCGCTTGTAATTATTTGCTAGCCGGAGGAGATTTAGTATAAACAATAACAATAACAATAATAATAATAATATGATTACGTGCCACCCCAGAATCAAATTCTGTTGCTTACTTTCTGTAACATAACTCCACGCACTTTTACATGAGGGAAAAAGTGACTTCTTGCTGGGGCTCGCTTCTTTGTTGCAAAAGCTTTGTAGTTAGAGACTTGTGTGGCGTGTGTGTGTAGTTGTGTTTTGAGAGTTTCGACGACACGTTCGTTTTAACGGAAAGTGCCTTGAAGTGCACGTACTCTTTTTTCTTCTTTTTGTCTGGGTGGTGGTTTAAAATTTGTCATCTTTTTACTGGGCATCTGAAAAAGGTGGTACCTTGGTTTCAGCGATCTGGGTTGTGTTCAGGGATTTGTGAGGTGGAGAGATTTGATGGGGTTTGGGTTGTGAATTGGTGGTGGTGTTGAGAAAAAGGTGAGTGGAACTTGACAGGGTTTCTTTTAATAATATTGGTGGTGGTGGTGGTGGTTTTGGAGATGAAAAAAGACAAGGGTTTTGGAGGAGAAGTGGTGGGGAAAGTAGTGATAGTTGCAGTTAAAGCAACAAAGGAAATTTCAAGGAGTGCTTTGGTGTGGGGTTTGACTCATGTTGTTCAACCTGGAGATTGCATTAAGTTTCTTGTGGTTCTTCCTTCTCTTTCCCCAGGTAACCTTCTCTACTTTTTTCTTCTTTTCTTCTCTTGTATTATCTGAAATATATTCTTTTTTTTTTAAAAAAAAATTATTTTAGCGGAATGATGTTTGGAGATATCTCTTGCTTTGCTTTTAGGCTTAATCTGTGTAATGATATGTAATCTGTACTCTCTTTATCAATCTTTCTAGTTTTATGTTTCTGGAAGCTCTGATAAATGTGTTACTAATTATATCTTTCAAGATTTAAGTGTTACTAATTTATGATTGAGAGCTTTTTCTCCCTCTTAAAAGTGAAATTATAGCACCTTTTTTTCCTTCAAATATGGACAAATAGTTTCACTTTAATCTGATGTCTTCTATTTCCAGATCTTGGAATATTTAGGGAACACAACTGAATTGTTGGTGAAAATGAAGCATTTATATAGGACAGCATGGCTGTTGTTACCAGTTCTTCACCTTCATTTTGAAAATAATTCATGTGAATGTGTTAAAGAAAAAGTTTTCCTCTTCCTTTGTTGAACCTTCCAACGGTCAATTCATAATTGTGCGTGTTCATGTTTTGTAGAGTTGTTTCACAATTTGAAATGCCTGATTAGTAACATATATCATAAAAAAATTCGTAGTACCACAGTCGAGAAAAACTACAACATGTGTTATTTGTATGTGTTTTAACAATGCAGTTTAAGCCTCCTTGTGTTTGTTGTTCCTTTCTTTTGGTTCTGCTGGGTTATGTTGATTTTAAGGTTGCTGATGTTGATAACTAATGAGAATACAATACATCCTCAGGTAAAAAAATATGGGGGCTTTCCAGATTAACCAGTGATTGTGCCACTGGTCACAGGAGGACCCTCACAGGAACCAGTGCAGATCAGAAGGATGATATTGTAGACTCTTGCTCCCAAATGATACACCAACTACATGGTGTTTTTGACCCAGAGAAGGTCAGTGCATTTTCTTAATGTTTGGTTCTCTTATGCTCTGCCCCGGCACTGATTGTTTCCTACTTTCTGATTCTTTTTAACAGATAAAAATCAGGGTAAAAATTGTTTCTGGCTCGCCATGCGGAGTAGTGGCTGCAGAAGCTAAAAAAGCTCAATCGAACTGGGTTATATTGGACAAGTAATATATAACATAACCTTTTTATCTTGCATTACACACCATTCTCCCTGTTCCTTAGTTTACTGCATGCTTTTCTGTGTCAATTTCTGCAGTCAATAGGATTTTTTCAATGTTGTTACCGCTAAAAGATTTCTTATTCAAAAACTTTTTGCCTATGTGTTCTTCCAATTCTTTGGTTTGTTTGAGTATTTAATAGTTGCAATTCTTGACACTGACAGACAACTGAATCATGAAAAGAAGTGCTGCATGGAACAGCTGCAATGTAATGTGGTGGTTATGAAACGATCTCAGCCAAAGGTTCTTCGCTTGAATTTGGTTGGATCACCAGCAGTAGAACCTCAAGTGGCATGCCCATCATCCTTTGAATCAAGATTATCTGCAAATCTTTTAAAAAGTAAGCATGATCAGTCACATATGATTAGGGGACCATTTGTAACTCCAGCAAGTAGTCCAGAGCATGAGTCATCTACTGCAACAGATGTTGGAACTTCATCAATATCAAGCTCAGATCCAGGCACTTCACCCTTTTTAGTCTCTGGAATCTGTGGGAAGCTGAACAAAGAGAGTTCATCAATCATTGAAGTGAGAAATTATCTCTTTGAATCTGATTCCGACTCAGATAGTGAGAAGCTAGGTCCTTTCATCACAGGATCATATTACCAGCCATGGATGGCTGAGACTCTCGGTTCCAGTGACGAGTTCTCAAGACATATGGAGGAAAGTTCTCAAAAAACCAATGAATTAGCTCTGAGTTCCACATATGAACTGCTGTTGGACAAATTATCTATATTGAATCGAGAACCTGATATTGGTGTGCTGAATTATAAGCTTGATCTGAAAGTAAGCAAAAGTGTTAGAGAGGCAATTTCGTTATCCAGAAATAAACCTCCAGGTCCCCCTCCATTGTGTTCAATATGTCAGCATAAGACACCTGTTTTTGGTAATCCTCCGAGGTGGTTCACCTATGCTGAATTGGAGCTTGCTACAAATAGATTTTCTCAATCGAATTTTTTGGCTGAAGGTGGATTTGGTTCTGTTCATCGAGGTGTCTTACAAGATGGCCAGGTTGTTGCTGTCAAGCAACATAAATTGGCCAGTTCTCAAGGTGATAAAGAATTTTGCTCAGAAGTTGAAGTTTTAAGTTGCGCACAGCATCGTAATGTTGTGATGTTGATTGGATTCTGTGTTGAGAATGGGCGGAGATTACTGGTTTATGAATACATTTGCAATGGGGCTTTGGATTCTCATCTTTATGGTAAACTCTTTTAATCCTTTTTAGTGTTGATTGACAATCTGTATCTCTCTGTCCATCTCCCACTTATTTATCCAAGGATTGGGTTTTATGGATGTGGAGAGATGAAACTATCTTCCTCTTTCCTTACCTCCCAATATTTCTTCCTAACAAAATGGTGGATATGCCCTCTCTCATCATCAAGACTTTCATCCAGATTCAGGATTGACACAGCAGTACTTGATGCTAGTTTAACCAACTTGACAGCCTTTCAAGTTATCAACCTAAGGTTATTAGAATTCCCAACAAATGTTTTAAGAAGACCCCTCTTTTGGTCTCTTGAATTTGATTATTGTCTGTCCATGTATTCCCACTTATCTATGATTTTTAATTTAAGTCATGATTCTATCTGCTGGGAATTTTAAGGATGTCTTTTGCAAATTCACATTTCTGTGGTCAACTTCGAAATGTTTTTGCTTAGGAATCACATGACTTGGTCTTGAAATTGGAGTGCATGGTGTATGGTCATAACATGTTACTTAGAAGTAATTAATGAAAGAGTTTCATTGGAAAACAAGTTAACAGCAGAGCTTGGATTTTGCAGGACGTAATCGGGGCCCCCTGGAATGGTCTGCTAGGCAAAAAATCGCAGTAGGAGCAGCTCGAGGGTTGAGATACCTCCATGAAGAATGTAGAGTGGGTTGTATTGTCCACCGTGATATGCGCCCTAACAATATTCTTCTTACTCATGATTTCGAACCATTAGTATGTCATGCCCTTACAATCTGTCTGAATAAAAGTCTTAATACTTATATTATGAGCTGTATATATTTTCCTAATGCAATACGTACTTAAAGTGTAAAAGTTGTTCCTCTTGTTGTCAAGTGATATGATGACAATGATGTGCATTTTCATTGATTATTTATCTTAATATGAGAAGTCAGAACTGACTTTCAACTGATGGACTCCAGGTTGGGGATTTTGGCCTAGCAAGGTGGCAACCAGATGGAGACATGGGAGTAGAAACTAGAGTAATTGGAACATTTGGGTAAACAATTTGATTCTCTTTTCTTCTTTTATTAATTTTACCCACTAATGATGGCAAATTAAGTATTAAACCTTTCTTATTGTAGGTATTTAGCTCCAGAATATGCTCAAAGTGGTCAAATCACAGAAAAAGCTGATGTCTACTCCTTTGGGGTAGTATTAGTAGAGCTCATTACTGGAAGGAAAGCAATGGATTTAAACCGGCCCAGAGGGCAGCAGTGCCTCACTGAATGGGTATGACTTAGACTACTCTATTTCAGTTGTGAATTTTATGTTTGGTAAAGTGGAAAACTATTTTTATGGATAGATTGAGGAATTGTATTCATAACAGAGCTTTTTTTTAAAAAAAAAAAAACTCCTCACAGTTTACTGCTCTCCTTGAAATTTCTGTTCTGTGACTGGATTTAGTCTGCCTTACAATTCATTATTCATCATTGGCTGATTATGAAACAGGCACGGCCTATACTACTTAGACGTGCCATTGGTGAACTGGTTGACCCTTGCTTAGGGAAATGCTATTCTGAGCAAGAGGTTTATGGCATGCTGCAATGTGCCTCCATGTGCATCCGTCGGGACCCTCATAAAAGACCTCGTATGTCTCAGGTTGGAAATCTAAAACTCATATTTGCTCTATTTAAGATTAATTTACTAAGCATTATTATTTTTGGTTATCAAGCCACAGAAGAAAGTGTATAAGCAAATATTCCTAGCAAAGTTTTTCCTTTCTCATCTGATGCCAGCATCTTGTACTTTACATTTGCTAGACGGTGCCTTCTTACTAAGCCTTGCATTCAATATTATTAAGGATTTTTCAAAATTGTTTCTGGCATTTATTTGCTAGATAATCTGCTTGGGATCACACTTGTAGTGATCTTGAGTGAACAACGATTTATCTTTTCCAAAAAGATTCTATGAAGATATTTTCCAGGCTTTGTATAACCAATTAACTTTACCCAATAGCAAAACAAGACATGTAAAATAGGCAGTTTCTTGCTCTAGATTATGCAATTTGCAATTGGGAAAAGCATGTTTCGTACAAACCCTGTCCTTGTTTGTTGTGGATATGTGGATGCTACGAAGAACTTGAGGGCTATACTATGAAGCTATAAGGCTTAAGCAGGCTGCAGGAACCTCATTCTAGGGAAATTTGTGCCCAATCTCTCATATATTAGTTCCAAAATCCTCTATATAAGTTTCTCAATCTACTATGTATCAACCATAATTGCATTGATTCTTCTGAACTTGCAACCCTCAAACATAAGCCTAACAGGATTTATCTTTCTAAATATGCTTCTGGAAGCAAATCCCTCGCCCCCTTTTAATGCTGTCCTAAAAGTGCCGAAAAATCATGATTCGTGGTGAACTTATTTTTTCTTGGTGCTGTCTGCTAAAGGTGCTTCGGATGTTAGAAGGGGACATCATCATGAATTCAAACACTGAGACGTAAGTTTCCAGGCACATCTGAAGTAGCAGAAAAACTTGAGGACTGAACAGCTGCTGCACTGTTGGCATCACAACAGTTGAATCCCCGAATGAGGCAGCAGAACCATTTACTTTTAAATCGCTTCAATGGAGTCCAAAAGGGCCAGCTTATTTGGGGAGAGTGATTGAATGAAAAAATACTTGCTCCTCAGACCAATTGAAGACAGTCCACTCAACAAAACTAGTTTTATTGCAATTTCTTTCAAAGTAAACTCTCTTCTTCTGTAAAAGTATTTGCTTACCGTTCCAAGTTTTGTTTTGTTAAAATTTCAACATATTCTTTTACATCAATAGCCTCTCCGTCTTGTCAAACATTGTACCGATATATAAATGTACTTAACGTTTTTCTTGCAGAAGTATTCTTTCATTCCATGCATTGTACATGGAATTCATGAACTCCTATTAGTTCAATACCCTTCTGTTAGACTATTCTTGTATGTCGAGGTAGATTTATTTTATTTTAATTTTGTACCCCCAATATTAAAAAGATAAAAGAATTCAAGTTTGATGTATATCCTAAACTAAGTGCATTTGTCTAACATAATCATAAAGTGTGGAGAGACTCCCATGGTTGAAATTGATTTTTGAGTCAGGCTTATAACTATGTATCTGACAATATCATGAAAGACTCAAGAGTGTCAAATTTCCAATAACCTAAAGAAATTGTGAAATAACAGAATTCATTTTTCTTTATTTTTGTTTTCTTATATGATATATTTTTTATATGTCAGACTATTATCTAGATCAATCTGGATGGAACTTTAATAGTATAATTCGAATCTCTATTCTTAAATATCGGGAGGGAATTGCTCACATAAACGATGGCACTGTTGAGATACAAACTTACCATTTTATTTGTGGAGCAGGTGGAAAATGGCTTAGACGAGGCCGCACCACTTTTCTCTTTTTTTATTTGTTCAATGACAAAAAGAGCTCAATAACTATACAAAACCAATATTTTGTATGGCAATCGTAAGAGAGACAAGGGGTACTCAATTTGATGGACAAAAACAATAGTTAATCCAATTTTTATAAATAAACTATTAGATCTATTCGCCCAACAGAGCTGGATAATTGAACGGTTGAGATCTGCAGTCGGTCCACATGGTCCGAAACATAAGGCAACGTACGCGAAGCTGCGTCATAAAGTGAAGTGACGAGAGAGGCATCGTCTTCTTCTCTAGTTTTGGTCTGAAGTGTCAGGCGAGGCCATGAATTCACTGTTGAAAATTGTAAAACCATGTCGTTCTTGTCTTTCCTCTCCTTCCCTTCGACGCTTCGTCACCACACTCCCCTGTAATGGTCTTTTTCTCTCTCGTATTTTCTTTATCTCTACTGTCAACAACGTTGTTTTCTTTTGGGTTTGGTGGGGTGTAGTTTACTGATAACAAGTTGTTAAATGGGTTTATTGTGATTGTAAACAGATGTCTCTGGTGACAAAAAGGAGAGTAGTAGTAGCTTCATTCACCCAAATGCAGTTGTCCACCCAAATGCCATCATTGGTCAGGTGCTTTTTACTTCTATGTTTTATCTTATAAAGCTTCAATTTTTACTATTTTAATCATACTAATTTGCTCTCAAACTTCATCCGTAGTTTCTATTGTGTGTGACTTTATATGGCTTCTGTTGGCTTTGTTTATTGGTCATTTGTTGCTGCTTGTATTGCCAAGTTTTACTAAGCTACCCAAATAATGTATTTTGGTGCAACTTTGTGTTTGTTGAACTTTGCTTTTATATTACAGAACTAGAGTCAGAGATAGGCAGGTAAATGGTTATTAATTTTGAGCTTTTTATGTATGTTTAATTGATTGTTTATTAGTTTGCTTGTTTCTTCTGTTTATGATATGAGTTGTTAGGAATATGTATGTTCAATTAAGTTATTTGGTTGGATGTTTATTATTTTTTTAAAATTTTTTTTATGGTATTTAGTGTTTTCAAAGTTAAAATTTATGTTTCAGGGTGTTTCAGTTGGTCCATTTTGTACTGTTGGGTCGTCTGCTAAGCTTGGAGATGGTTGTCAGTTATATCCTGGAAGCCATGTATTTGGAAATACAGCATTGGGGGAGCAATGTGTCTTGTTAACGTGAGTTCTGCTTTTGGTTTTACCTCATTTATTTACTTTTAGTATGTTTAATGACAGATGTTCATTTATGTAAGCATTTTAAACTTTGTCAGGCAGCGGTGCTGTGGTTGGTGATGATCTTCCTGGGCAAACTGTCTTAGGGTGCAATAACATTATTGGGCATCATGCTGTGGTTGGTGTTAAATGCCAGGACATGAAATACAAGGTGCATTTCTATTAGTTTAGATGTTCACTGATTTACTATGGGGCCTGATGGGTACTTGGTGGGATGTCTGCTTTCTTGGAAGTTTAGTTTGTCAGCTCAACTCTGTGTCGATGGCAATATTTTTCATTAAACATCGTTATACTTTATTGAACTGAATGTCTTCGTTACAGATGTCATTGTACATGTTCATTGTCGTGACTATAATGTTTAGTAGTAGAATTTCATAATGTAGAGCAAGCTACTTATATGTATTTTTTTAATATGGTTTAGTCAGGGGATGAGTGTTTTCTTGATGTTGGAAACAACAATCATATCAGAGAGCATGCTTCGATTCATCGATCTTCAAAATCAAGTGATAGAACGGTATGGAGATGTGGCTGATATATATATATATATATATTCCTTTTGTTTTCTGTAGCCAGCACCATGTGTGTGAAGTTAAGGTTTTTCTCATGTTCTAACAAGAATAAAATAATCAGGTTATTGGTGATAACAATCTTATAATGGGGTCTTGTCACATCGCCCATGACTGTAAGATTGGCAACTATAACATATTTGCAAACAATACTCTTCTTGCAGGACATGTCATTGTGGAAGTAAGTTCTTAAATGATTGCATAATTTTGTATATATCACAAATGTTATACATAGAGTTATACATAGTTATCTTATTTGCGTCTGACAAGAAGTTGATTCAAGTGCTGTAAATGTAGGACTATACTCACACTGCAGGAGCCATTGTTGTTCATCAGTTTTGCCATGTTGGCTCATTTTCTTTCGTTGGCGGGGGTTCTGTGGTATGATCCTTTTCTGTTTTCTGGCCCTGATTTTTCAATCTGTTCTCATTCTCTGTGATGAGGAACTTGGATTTATTTGTGGTTGTCTGCTATTTATGTGAGGTATTAGACATAGCAACCTTAAGATCAATAAAACAATAACATTCCATCTATCAGGCAGCGCAAAATTTATTTTATGTCTTATGCCTGAAGGTTTCGCAAGATGTTCCCAAGTACACAATGGTGGCTGGAGAAAGAGCTGAGCTTCGTGGATTGAATTTGGAGGGACTTCGTCGTTGTGGATTCACAATCACAGAGGTTGGTCATCATTGAAATTCCATTCTGTTTCATATTTTCTAAAATAAGATTCTAAAACTTCATGTTTCATATTTTTAAAATAAGATTTTTTATCAAATTTTCGTTTAGGTTGCCTCTAGTATAAGGTTACATGTATCTGCCTTTCAAGTGCTGCCATGATTTTTTGGGCAAGAAAAGGAAAGCAAATTTTTTTTGCACTTGTTTATAAAAGACACAGAAAATGGCCGTGTTATGAAATAGTACTAATGTTTCAATAGGAATCCCTTATAAAGATACCATTTACTTAATGAAAATCTTGTTTTCTTTGTAAGATATTGTTTTCTTGTTACCACTCTACACAAAACCCATTGTTCCGGTTTTGAGCCATTAGCCGTCTTATTTGCAGATGGTGGAGCCTAAGAAGGAACATTTTACTGGTTAGATAATATATTTAAGGTTGAAATCATGAAAATATAAATGATTGTGAATATGAGTAGTAACAGTAAACCACTAAGTTAGAAAACAGTTTTCAAGGAGAATTTGTAGTTTTTTGTTGTAAGAATTGTGGCTATTGCAAATTGTTTATTCAACTAAAGGGACCATATTGTATATAGTCTGTAAACAAGTCTAGTGTATATTAGGCAATGTTTAGTATTCCAGATCAATTTTTTGGTGTCAAATAATGTGGCCTATATATCTTCAGTTCTGAGTCTAATGGCATATCTAACAGACACCATCTAGTTGGGATATATACATAGATAAAAAGAGTTGAGTGTTAATGATCATAGCATTTTGGTTTCGCTAAATTTCTCCTGTTGACTATTTTTGTGACATGGGGATGGTCTCATAAATGTTTACATGATGTTGTGCACAAGAAGTGGTCAACAGCTTATGGGCCTAATTATAAACTAACGTCTCATCTTTGATCCCGGCGGCTGGTGGTGGGTATGTTGGTACTGTTAGCAAGAAGCAATTATCTCCTGCACTAGAAGTTTGACTAAGGTTGTTACGGAAGATTTGATTTCTTGTTAGTCTCTCTTATTAAAAATTCTTCTAAGTCTTATCTTTTCTGTTGCTTTAAGGATGTTTCACTTCTTCTTTGTTATTTTGTTTTGTGAAGCCATTCTATTCTAATGCGTTACTGAAGACATGGAGTTTGGTTGACTTTTGCTTTGTTCAAGTTATTGAGTATATGATGGCTTTCATTTTCTTGTATTTACCAGTCTTGATACCGTATTATCTTTTCATTTGATATCATTGTAATCTGTCTATTAGTTTTATCTGATCCCATGTTCTAAAAAAGCTTTCTTTCCCTTTTTGGGCAAGGATGCAGATTAAGAGTTTGAGAGCAGCTTACAGAAAGATATTTATGGCTGTCGGTGCAAATGCTGTGGATTTTGAAACTCGTCTAACTGAAGTGGTATTTTCTCTTGCTTGCCTTGTGTGTTTTGTGGGGACAAGTACGATACATTATATTTTATGTCTTTACTATTCATTGAGAAAGCTAAATCATTATTTCAGGGGGAGGATGAAAAGTTGGGTCATGTTCCTGCTGTATGTTCAATGGTGCAGTCTATTCGTGACTCTTTTGCAGAAAATCGTCGTGGAATATGCAAGTTCAGACAATGGAGTGATTCTTGAAGTTCATGCCGTAGTAAGTTTTGGAATTGGATCTTTAAGTGCTTTTTCTTGTTCTCCTCATTTTTCCCCATATAATTTCCCCCCTTCAAATAAATAGCTTTTAACTGGAGGGAGTGAATACATCTTAATTGGTGATAGTGCTTGTTACCAAACTTCCAGTTCAGTTCATGTTATCTGTATGGTTCATTTTATATCAATATTTTGTGTTTTGGTGCAATGAAGGCATGTTCCCCTTGCAGTTTTGCTGGGCCATTATGATTTTTCCAAGCAGTCATTGGCTGTTATGAGAATCATCACAGAGTTTCAGTTTCTAGTCAAATTCCCTTCAGAGGTTTTAACTCGTAGTATTATGGAAATTAGGCAAATATATATATATATATATATATATATATATATATAAGAAGTAGAAAAGTTGTTATATCTGTCAAATCTTAGTTATGGAGATTCAGGATATTTGTAAATTTGTCTGAAAGAAGCAAATTATGCAGTTTTAAGTTACAGGCGGAAAGTGATTTTGTTGTGTCAAGTATTTTGACTTTTTCTTCATTGATATCAACTTTAAAACGTGTCTTTTTTGGATAAATTAAGATACATGTCGATAATTGATTGCATAAGCTTGTTCCAATGGCCATCCTCTGGTTCTTGTGTATAGCTAACATTACATAGTTCAATTTTTTGGACGCCATCGCAATCGCATTGTATATGATATATGTCACAATCACAACAAATTTTCCCTAGCAACAAGTAAAAATGGCTTTCTACCAGTTGAGTCTCAAAAAACTGGTGGTGTGAGTTTGCAGCCATTAAATTATTTTTGAATAATGAGAAAGTGATTGTACATTAGGCATTCAGCAATATTTGTGGTTCTGAAAATAGAATCATAATTCATGATCTGTGATGTAAGTACACCTTTTGATGTTTTGAGTACAATTATTGGCTCGATCAAGATTTATGATTGTAGCTTGCAATGACATGCCAGTTTGATAAAACCATGCATTTCTAATTAGCATATGCCGTCCACTTGTATGTGACCTGTATAGGGTGGCCTGTCCTTCCACTTTTAACATCATAACTTCCAATGGCTTTCCTTATTTTTAAGGTATAGAAAGATTACCTGTCAGTATCAACTAGTCTGTTTTAATTCCTTCTTCTTTTTAGCATTTTTCCTTTCTCAATAAACACAACTTTTTGTTATTGAAAGATAATTAGTCGGCAGATTACTTTTCATATACGATCATGTCTGACTTAGATTCATGAACAAAATATAAAAAGTAATAATAATAACTGTCGGAAAACTTTTTTAATCTTTAATTTGATGAACATTGGCTCTAAATTAACATGATAATGATATTGGTTAACTTGATGGTCCAATATAGTTGTTGCGATTGAAGTCTTGAAGGGAATTGGTGATTAGTGAGCCAATCAATGGGAGTGCAATTGCGTTTATCATATTAATGGGGTAATGTAGAGCTACATGGTGGATTTGAAGAGAAAGGATTGGACAGTTGGGAAACCACCAATAGGAGATGTTCAAGAAAAAACAGCTTCTGTAAAAGCATTTTTGTGGCACTCTTACTAAATTATATTGGTGTGTACAAAAGTGTGTGCTTTATGCTTTTAACTTATACATGAAAAATTGATCAAACATCACTTAACAAGATATGCTTTTTTTCCTTCACCGACTGGCAAATGATACCGAATTTTTTATTTTTTATTTTTGGCCTTCTTTTAGATGATCACTTTTGGGTTTGTCTGGAACAAATTGTGAGAAAAATAATGATTTCTTACCAACCTTAAATAAAAAAACTTAATTCATAATTAAAGAAAAAAAGTTGATTCTTTATTTTATAATATATGTGACTTGGTACAAACAACCCCCAATACAATCATTAGTTCAAGAGATCATGGAGGTGGGCACTATAAGACTTTTATAATATTCATATATGGTATGAATTTTGTTTGTTACCTTGGCAGGCAGCGCAAAGTGGTGATTTTATGTAAAAATCTAAAACTGTAGTATGTTTTTTTAATTAGTAACTAATATCTTCATCGGAGAACTCATCTGATTTAAAAATCTACCAAAAACGTATCTTGCAGAGTAGGTGGAGCTATCTTAATTTTTAATTATTTGTTTAACCAAATTCTTAATGGGAAATAATAACCTCATTAGCTGGTCTAATTCAAGCAGGAAAAAGAACTTGTATCAATCAACTTGAAAAAAGTAATCACAACTTGTAACATATTTAATGCTAAGCACTTCCTTAATTAGTAATTTAAAACCAGTCAAACACGGCCCGGTGTGAAAAGCTGCATTTCATGATGACAAATTAGCAATATTATCTTCCCTTTCCCATGGAAGGAAGATTCCTTCTTTAAATAATGCCAAAAGAGTCCACATAGAATGAGCAAAATACAAGTTGTTTCTAGCTATAGAGAGAATTTAATTAATCGATCCTCAACTTGGCCTATTGATTACATAGGATTATTAGTTTAATATATATCCTTTTCATGCTGTCCCTAATAAAATATCATTTCTAGGAAGACAAACCCTAGTTGGGTATGATATCTATCCAACTATTTTTTTTCTTTCTTAATCTCAATCTCGATCTTCTTTTGCTGCTTGCTTATTTTAGTTTTACTTTTTCTAGGAAACACAAATATCTTATTATTCTCCTCTCCAAATTTCAGTCCAAGATTGAAATTCTATTGATCAAAATGGTATCTTAGCCCAACTGATCTTTAGCTATTAATAACATAAGAAATTATGAGAGGTGATGTGAGATATGTCAATCACTTTAATCTTTTGTGCTTTTTCTTCGTTGCTGTGTATGTGTTCATTTGAAAACTTTTCCGTCAACGAGTCTCCGAGGGTACATTTCTGAAGAATTCATTTACATATAAATTTGTTCAAAATAAAAATTCCAACACGCCTAACTTGAGAATTACTATTGATTTGAATCATAAAATATTTTTAGAGTGAAAGAAAAACATATAAAGACAATGTACTTTTGTCATTTGACAGCTGACATAGTTGGTGTAGGCACCATTTGTCCTTAGCTAACGGTAAACTTCGACAGCAGAAGTAAGCCAATAAATAACATATTCTCCTATTTTATGTGTGAGTTCTTCCTATTTCGCCTCCTAAATCTTCATGTGAACGGATTTCTTCCATATGAAATTAGTATTTCGAATCGTATCATTAGTATTCTTATTTTGATAGGTTTCGATAAAATAAATAAATAAAGGTGGTGGACTTTGACTTCTGGCTGCCCGGTGTGCACGATTAGTACTAGTCTAAAATATATCCTAGTGATGGCTCCAAATAGATCCAATATTTCCATGACAAAAGTGACAACGTTTTTATCTGAGCCTTTTAGCATCTGATACAGTCAGTCAGACTATATCCATAGAATAGAAAATTTTACCCTTATGTCGTCTCTCTTTTCCACAGAAATATTGATTATTATTATTGTTGACCTATTTTACACGACCAAACTTTTGTTTTGGTGTCAACCATGGGAAAAAAATCAAAACCATTCAAAATTTCAAATATTACAAGTTCTTCTTCGAGAGAATACTAATAAAATAATTTAATATTTTACTTGGCTTGAAGTTTGAAGCATAATTGTTGACTTGTGCATAGAATTCACGTTAACATAAAACAGTACCGCTGAACCATTCAAAACAAAGTCTGGATGATTATATTGTGTTGTTTGGCTTGACAACGTAGACATGATCTATGTAGTGAACTTCCCATGAAAGAGGGTTCGGTTTGGTCGATCCATCAACCTCACATTTCAAACTTGTCATTTTTCATTTACGATTATTCTTCTTCGTTTCCTTAGGTCATCTAACTACCGACCTCCAAACAATTGGAGGATATCAAGTCTCCTCTCTCTCTTTCTTTGAACTATCTTTTCTTATTCTTCTGTACAAACATTTTCTATTTTTATAAAAAAAAAAAATCATTTATTTATTGTTAAAGATATATACAAGTTGACGTATTAACCTCGGATGTATATTAATTACCTACTAATAATCAATAGTTTCCATGATTATTAGAATATAATTTTGACTACATTCTTATATTTTCTTACTGCATATTTCTATATATATAATTGCTGTTAATTAGCAGTTGTTTCTATAGTGCATTTCAAGGTCCTCACCTAAGGTTTGAATAAATTAGGAACTAGTCCTATAGAACATGTTTTTTTTTAATAAATTGAAAGACAGGTTTTCAATAAGTAAGTAACTCAAATAAAGTCGTTCATACATAATATAAATCACAAATTATTGAAAATGTTTTTGATAGAATATAAGAATGCTCAAGTTAACATATCTGATCTATTAATTGTTTGTATCTGTAGATTTGCATATAAACTAAAAGACTAATTTATAAGTTTATGTTAATTAAGAGGTTTAAAAAAAAGGATATAGTATTGATATATAAAGCTAGACCGAGACAAACAGACAGCATATATACATTTTGTTTTGCGTAATTAAACACCAAAAGTAGTGTAACATGATAGAACGAGAGAGAGAGGGACTGGCATTTACTTTGTATTAAAACACAAGTTGGGAAAGTATCCGAACAAAAAATAAACTATATCCATCCAATCATCTTCTCTTGCTGTGCATCTATTTTCATCAACCCCACCTTCCTCTTCCCATCATCATCATCATACAACCCTTCAAACATATTTACTGCTCTCTCTCTCTCTCTTTCTCTCTCTCTGAGTTTGTTATCATTGGTATTGGTTTTTGTTAGTGTAAGAATTAGGGGGAGGCTTGTTGTCTGGGTAAAAATGGGCAGGAAGTGCTCACATTGTGGGAACATAGGCCATAATTCAAGGACCTGTACAGCTTATAGAGGAGCTTCTGCTGCTGCTACCGCTGTTGGTGGACTTAGGCTTTTTGGGGTGCAGCTTGAAGCTTCTTCTTCGTCTTCTTCTCCTTCTTCTTTTGCAATTTCCATGAAGAAGAGCTTTAGCATGGATTGCTTGCCCTCCTCATCATCTTCTCCTTCTTCTTCCATGACCTCCACGCTTGTTTCCATTGAAGAAGATAAAACCTCCATTGGCTATCTCTCTGATGGTCTCTTGACTGGTCGAACTCAGGAAAAAAAGAAGGGTGAGTGACTTAATTTCATTGCAAAAGATTTCTATTTCTTTTCCAATATGCAAACCCTTTCAATTAAATTTTGTATTTTCGTTTAAAAAAAAAAAAAACCTAGTTTATTTGTCAACTGATTTGTTTGCTGCAATGAAATTTGTTAGTATGATACAACCCTCTAGCTTTTTATTATGAATTTTATTTTTTTTTTTTCCTTTGTCTCTTTAACAATCATCCATAGACAATATAGAATCTAGACGTTAATTTATACATATGGTTATTGTATGATTAATTAGGAGTTCCATGGACGGAAGAGGAGCATAGAACATTTCTAATGGGGCTAGAGAAGCTAGGGAAGGGAGATTGGAGAGGTATCTCTAAAAATTTTGTGACTACAAGAACTCCAACACAAGTTGCTAGTCATGCTCAGAAGTATTTTCTTCGACTGGCTTCTCTTCACAAGAAGAAGCGACGTTCTAGCCTCTTTGACATGGTATACATATAATTATGTTTCTTGTTCTATAATTAACCTTAATTAATTGTTTGTCATATTTCGTAAGATAACTTTTTTTTTTTAATTGATCATGATTAAGTGAACTTTTTTTTTTTTAATTAAATCGATCATGATTAAGTGATTCAAACATCTGTTGTATATATTTGCTTCTAACATGACAGGTTGGTAGCAAGAGTACTATGGCCGGTCACCATGTCAATAGTTCTTCTGGTTCCAAGCCAAGTGTTTATCACCATCCTTTTCCTGCTCAATATCTCAAACCAACAAATCGAAGCCACCATGAAAAGATAGTGCCTCGAGTAGACCTATTCGCTACTTTATCTGATCAACAAGGCAATCAAACAACTGAGTATCATGAAATGCATGACTCAACTGCAGCTTCCTCGCAACATCAGGTTGTGCCAATTTGGGTACATGGAATGATTGATTCCAAGCAGCCAAGTCCTTCAAATAATATTGCGTCAAAACCCTCGTCCCTGCAGAATGTAGCAGCAGATCATGATCATTTAGAGCTCACGCTTGCTACCCCAAGCCCAGTACTGGATTTGGAAGAGAATAAACCACCAACAAAACCTCTCCTTATTAGACCCATTAGTGTTACCTGACTTCTTTTCAGGTCAATAATATATATATTCAATAGCCCAAGAAGAACATCAAAGTTAACCTATTTATATATATATATATATATATGTTATTATTTATTTATCGTATTAATTAATTATTAATTAAGTATAGTCACCATGCATGTCTGGCCCCGACCAATCCCCTATATCCTTCTTTTTCCCTTTTTGTTTATTTAATGTGATTCAACAATTCTATTGATAATGACTTCCATTATTATTAATTATTAAAGTAATTAAACATTTTGCTTTTTTCTCCAAGCATTTTGATAAATTTGAGAAAGTTATTTGTAATATGTTGATTAATTATATACATAATTGAATATTTTCTATTGCCAATGTTTGTACTTGGACTAAAATATTTATAGAAAGAAAGATTAATTGCAGTTATATTATTATTATTTTTTTGATGTATGCATCTATATTACAACAAAGATGTATATACATATATTGAGGTATTATTATTTAAATGTAAAATGGGCATCATCCTGACTGGAGTCCACCTCCACCTCCAAAGGAGCAGGAAACTTTCAGTTTCCATACCTAACCATTTATCTGTCTCTTTATACCAGTTTATATTCTAAATTGAGGGCTTGATAGATATAAAAATTCTTTGTATTTTTAGCAAGGTATATCACACATGATAATAGGTAGTGCTAGTTGTGTTAAAAGCGACAGATGTGGAAAGGAACCGAAGTGATATTGAGGATAAACATTTCTTGAACTTTCTCTCTCTTAGCATTATTCAAATTTATAATTGATGCTTGTGTGGCTGCCGATAGATAATGGAAAAATGGTAAAACTAAATTAAAGTTTGAATCTGACTTCTTAGGAATTATTAGGATTGTATTCCTTGTCTTATCCGGTGTCGTCTTTTGTCCAGGTTTTTGGTTGTCAAACACAACTTCGATCATTTTTTGGTATTCTCTCATATATACAAATATATAAATATATATATTATAAAACTTGTATTTATCTATAACATATGTGGGCTCTATGCATCCTAGACATCCTAGACATTGTAGCTAGGAATACCTCCAAATCCAGATGAAGAAAATATCTATATAGAATTGAGTAATTGTCTTGACTTTCTTTGTTTTCTATGACAGTTTTGTTTTTCAACGACTCATAGTTAAAGATTCGTAGAAATTTATAAGAAATAATTAATTAATATTAAAATAATAATGACCTCAAGAGTTAACTGAAGCTAGACTTTTTTTTTGTATCTTAAAATAAAATTTTATATTCAATGCCCGATTTAATTTAAATTCAAATCTCCTTTTAAGAATGATTTAATGTTATGTTCAAAATTTGAAAATACGAAAACTGGTTGGTTAATTATTTGTATCTCAGTACAGTTTTTGTGTTTTTATGACGAGAGCAAACTGGTTTTTGAGTTGTATTGAAAATTCATTTTTGGGTAGACATGATCTTTAGAGATTATATATCCCCGTTTAAAAACATACAATTGCTTATCAATCAAATATTTACATCTTCTACAAGATATTCTACGGCTGATCTTTGTAAATATTTGCATATAATAATACGTATCGAGCTCATATTTATGACATCATTGACATAAGTTTGTTGCTTTTGTTTTATTCCTTCACAAATGGTCCCTGGTTTTTCTGCTTCGCTACAAAATCATCAGCCAAGATTCAAGAAGTGTCGTCAAGCATATACACTTTTACATGAAAAGCTCATAGAGAGACACAAGAGAATAAATACAGTGAAATGGACAAGGCACAATCTGTCGTCACTTGTAGGAAAGGACCATGCTAATGGCTTTTCCATCTGTATATTCATATTCAGGAACCAAATTGTCCATCTTATATTTATTGCCCTCTTCCAACAAAATACAATCCATCTCACCCAACTTGACAGAACTTGTAAGGACTGCATTGTCTTAAATTTTTCTTTCGTCAACATTTTCGAGGGAATACGTATATAAATAAATGCAATATGAAACCACGCATGTAGCGATATTATATTAGATATGTATAAATGTTTTTATAGTTTATGATCAACTTGAATGTTGGACCTTTGTAAAAGGAGGATATCAGACAATTTGTAAACCTTAACATATATTTTGAGTTCATTTTACTTGTGTGATTTGGGTTTGTAAACCATAACACCACCTTCACTTTCCCCTTCTAATTTTAATTCTCTTTCACACATGCATATGATAGGAATTCTAACTTCACTATATGTATCTATAAAATACATATATAAATAATTTTTTCTCCTTATTATAAAAATAAATATCGTAAATAACTTTCTCTTCAAGAATAAATTTTCTTACTATGTATAGTATTTAATTTTGATAAGTTTCGGCAAACCTCTCAATATTATATTGGTGTTAGCAGAATTATGTTTATCTTGATATTACTAAAAAAAGAACTATCTAAAATAAATTTTAGAACTATTTAACATAAGAAACTTACCACCTCTCCCCCCCTCCCCTCTCTCTTTCTCTCTCTCTATATATACATATATATATATATATGATGCAAATTAGAAAGTACAATAATATTAGTAGCTTTGTATATGAGTGATCGATTACACATATCTTATACATATTTACTTATCTTAAATGAAGGTGGTCAGATTTGAGAATTTCTTAATTAAGCTTAGACTCTCCAATCAGTACAATAAAATGTGAAGCATTGACATTATATATATATATATATATATATTTGTAAGTAAAATAAAACAAACCATGATTAGACTAGGTTTGTATATATGCACAACCTGTACATATTATTGGGAATTAAGGAAGAGTTTGATGGAATCTCCAGCATGACAAGCATGATGGTTGAAGGAATATAAAAAGGGCACATCTTCAAAGCGTTGAGAGAGAGTGTTGCTTTTAAAGATAAGGAAACAAAGGAAATGGATTGAACTTGTCCACAATGAAGAATATATACCACATTATCATCTCCATCTTAGTTCTTTGTATAGAGAGAGGGACACAACATGCATGGTGGGACCTTTCCATCGATCTCTCTTGTTTGTTGTATAAACAACATGCTATTAGTGGTACAACACTGTCTATGAAAAACAAACAAATCCTGGGATTCTACACATTTTTTCCATCGGTAGATATCCTAATTAGAAAATACACTTACAGCATTTTTTTTTTCCTTCTCTGCGATGATTTTGTCGTATTCAATTCATATGATTTGTGACCATTTTGATCATCACTTTTAAGCTACAGTGACCTTTCAACCAACAATTATGTCTAATTTATTTCCTACCTGTAAACATCAGTGAGGTGTCTAATTATTGTTTGGATGCTTTTTCTTTCCAATGCGGAACGGAAAGCACAGTTGCATGTCCGTATTTGATCATGAGAAGCATATGTACAACTTTTATTCTCTATCACACATTGAAAATGCCAGTTATCTTTTAAATGCTTACACTTTAAAGATTTTTCACTCTTATTTATATAACACACATATGGTACAAATCGTCTGAACTGTTTTTATTGATGTCTTTACTCTGATAACTATTTTTTTTAAAAAAAAAAAATTTAATAGCTAGCTATTTATTTATGTTGATTTATGTTTATATTCGTTTTTTATTACTTTTTCCTTCAAAAGAACTGTTGACGTTATTTTTTAGTCGACTCGGTTTTTCAAACTCAATACCTGCTAGTAAACGACGAAGAAAACAAAAACAAGGACTAAGACAGAGAATAAGAACAATACACACACACAACTTTTTATGTGGTTTGGCTAAAACAGGCCTACGTCCACGACTGTCCCTCTCTATTTCGGTAAAGTAACAGTATATTATTTCTCTCGTGTCTTTACAATGTATTTGATCCTCTATTTATAGCGAGGGGATGATACAATTTGAATTAATTTGAATTACATCCAGATAAGGCAAGAAATAATTTACATTAATTCTGATCATTATGATTCCCAAAATCTTCTCTAACAAATCAGTAACGAGCTTCGAGAATCTCGAGATTTGATTTACTTGAAAACAGGAAAGTTGATTTCTTCCAAAATTAGGCTGCTTCAGGCTTTTAGAAAGTCAACTGAACTAATCATAACGAGCTAATATTCTGGTGAACTGATGTATAAGCAGATGTACGAGCTAATAGACGAGCAGCTCCTATCCCAGACTTATTAACCGAGGTGATAAGCTAGCCATTAATCATATTGCGAGCTCGCTGAATAATGATTTTGTTGACTCAGACACATCAGCTTGCACTCTTACGACATCATCCTAACTTTCGAGTTTGCTGGGTTTTTATTCACTTAAGCTTAAGCACTGGGCCTTAACAGCCCATTTTCGTGAGTCTTTAAAATATATATAACATAAACCTCCTAGCTCTCAGTGTGTTCTACGAATTGGGAGCTACGAGCTCATAAATAAAATTATTTTGGTAGGACTTGTTGCGTAACCCCTTCAAATTCTTGTTTTTTCTCTTTTCACGTGGCACTTCCCTATGTGACAATACATTGCACGTCTCGTGCAGTGCGCATTTAATGCACATATCTCTCAACCGACTGCGCATAATGACAAAATTTGGAGACTTGCACTGTATCGTTAGATCAAGAGCGGTTACACAATTACTAAATCTGAAGGCAAAGGCTCAGGGCTCAGGGCTCAGTGGCTATATATATAAGGGTAACGACGCTCCATTTTTTTCTCCTTACCTGTCACTTTCAAAACCAAACGCCCATCGGTCTTCCAATTTCTCTCCTTCATCCGACGCCACCGCTCAATGCTTTCCTTCGAAACTTCCCAGATTCTATTACATTCAATGTGAGTTTTCGTACTTGTTTTCAATTTTTCGGCATTCATCTTGGCATGCACTATGTTTTTTGGCTTCTATGAATTTGGTGTTATTGTTTGAATATTGTGCGACTATTCGTATTCTTTGCTTGAGAAAGTCTGAAAAACCTAAGGAAATCGACTGTTTGATCGTTTTGGGTATATGCCTGTATACTGTTGCCTGTTTGTAGTCAGACTCTGGAATGCTTGTAGGAAATAAGGTTGAGTATGAAATCTAACTATTAGCCTTCTACGATTTTTGAAATCTGACGGGCTCGCACCTAGAGCTCTCTTGTTCTCAGTAGTTCCTCTAAGCATACGACTTGATATTAGGAGAATAAATCAGAAAAACTTTTAATTTTTTAGGTTCTATCTGCTATTAGCGACTAATCCCTTTTCTTCCTTTGTAGATGTCAAGTCATGGGCGTCGCAATCATAAAGTAAGGGATGCCGAGAAGGATCTCGAAGAGCAACCTGAGCAGCAAGTCAGGGACACCTAAGGTGCGACATTTCCAAGCGGTGAAGTCGCACTAGAACCTTCAGGGCGAGATAATTCTCCTGCTCGCGAACCCTTTTACCAGCATAAGTCATCCACGAATCTGGTGCTACGACAATCGCCATTGTTTCATCTCGCGGCTTTGTGCTCGGGACTAACAAGAACTCCACAGGTATGACTCTCATAAATTCTACATCTTTTGCTATTGCAAGGTGAGCTAAGACATTAACGTGCGAATTTTGAGTGCGTGGAACATGATGTACTTCGTATCTTTCAAAAGTTTCTAGTAACTCTCGCACCTTCTACAAATAGAAGACCATCCTGGAACCCCTAGCCTGGTATTCTTCACGGATATGACAAACCACGAGCTGGGAATCACTGTATATTTTTACCCGTTCAGTTTGCACTTCTTTGGCCAATCTCAATCCTATCAATAGCGCTTCATACTCTGCTTCATTGTTGGTAGCCTGGAAACCAAACCTCAAGGCACATAAAATCCTGTGACCCTCCGGGCTTATCAACATCACTCCTGCCCCAGCCTTCTGCTCGCTTGAGAATCCATCAACATAGAGCTCATAAATTGGACCATTGGACCTTTCAAAGATTTAGCTTCATCATTTGCTGACCCTGTGAATTTAGGTATGAAATCTGTTAAAACCTACCCTTTTATTGCTGTTTGGGACTTAAACTCAATTTCAAACTGGGCAAGCTCAATGGCCCACTTAAGCAAGCGGCATGAAGTATTCGACTTCTGAAAAATCTGCTTCAACAGGTATCTGGTCGATACTTCAATTGTGTGAGCTTGGAAGTAGGGATGCAACTTTCTTGATGTCATCACTAGGGAATAGACGAGCTTCTCCATAAGAACATATCTGGTCTCAGCATCGAGCAGCCTCTTACTTACATAATAAACAAGAAATTAAGTCATGTTCTCTTCTCAAACCAGAGCTGCACTGAGAGCATGCTGAGTGACCCCCAAATAAACGATCAACTTCTCCTCCTTCACGAGCTTGGAGAGCAAGGAAGCTCGGTCTATATATTCTTTCAACTGCTGAAAGGTCGCTTCATATTTATCTGTCCACTGAAAGCTCCTTTCGTTTTTTTTTGGGCGTCGAAGAAAGGGATGCACTTGTCCGTTGCTTTTGATATTGTTGACGTATAAAAGTAGTCAACTAAGTTCTTCCAAACTCAACACTGCATAGACGACAGATATAGCGAATAACAGCAAATAACAAACGTAAAGATGGCAAAGACAGAATACAAGACAATGAAGTGTTTAAGTGGTTCGGCTAACTTTGCCTACGTTCACTGCTTGTTCTCTCAATATTTGGACTTAGTAACAGCCAGTTTTTCACTAAGTGTTTCACTCTTAAGTTACAGAGAAAAGCTTCCCCTATTTATACAAGGAGAAGTGCTACAACGATGTATAATGTGTTAAACTAGAATGATTACGATAGTTAATGAACCTGACCTCCATTTAATGCAGTCGGATTACATTAAATGCAAGGGACAAGTAGAAGATTTGCAAGACTAACCCACGCGGATTAGGTGTGGTTATCCGTGATTTAAACAGTAATCCCTGACAAGTTTGACGTGCAAGACAAGTTAAGTGATGACCTGGCATGATAGTGAGCGAAGTGGGGGCTCCAGGCGAACTGGAGTATGAAAAGAAAAGGAGTACAAATAAGCGACCTCAGCTCCTCGTAGATAAGTCTAGCTCGATATAGAACGAACTCAGCTCCGCGAAGTGGGCAGTTCGGACTCCGGACTCCGCACAACGCCTGACGACATACAGCAATGCATGATTGTGCGTCCCACTCCGCAAAGGTTTCACTTCGCTATATATACTTGAACATACTCCATATCGCAGGTCTTATGCAGGGCTTAATGGTTTCCTTTGATGAACAAGCTGAAATTGGGCCTGGCTTAGATGGACCGATTAGTTGGACTTTTATCAGGCCATGTAGACATTGCAAAAAATACCCACAACAGATATAAATCTGCTAAGTATAGCGACCTGACCGTTTAGACTTTGCACATCTTTGATCCTGTTAGGCGACCTTATATCAATCAGAACTTTAATTTTTTCAAGATTTGCCTCGATCCCCCTGTTATTGACTATGAAGCCCAGAAACTTATCCGAAGCTACCCCAAATGCATACTTCAACGGATTCAATTTCATCTGGTACTTCCTTAGGATCTGAAACATCTCCTCCAGGTTGCACACATGCTCGGACATCTGTCTCGACTTCACCAACATGTCATCCACATAGACTTCCAACGTCTTGCCAGTAGGACCCTTAAACATCATGTTGACTAATCGCTGGTAGGTCACTCCTGCATTCTTCAATCTAAAAGGCATAACCTCATAATAGTAGAACCCGCGATCTATCATGAAAGAGGTGTGCTCCTCATCCTCAGGGTTTATTAGGATCTAGTTATACGCCGAATAGGCATCCATGAAACTAAGAAGCTGATGGCCAGCAGTTTCATCGACAAGCTGATCAATCTTTAGCAGGAGAAAACTATCTTTTGAACATGCTTTGTTAAGGTCCGTGAAGTCAATGTAAGTTTTTCACTTCTCATTCTTCTTCTTTACCAGAACATAATTGGTTACCCAGACTGAGTAGTGAGCTTCTCTTATGAATTTATCCGCCAGAAATTTATCTATTTCTTCCTTAAGAGCGTCGTAAAGTTCTCTAGTCATTAGTCTCCTCTTCTGGCGAACTGGTTGTATTTGTTCTTCCTTATGAATGTGTTGTATATATTTTAAAGACTCAAGAAAATGGGTTGTTAAGGCCTAGTGCTTCAGCTTAAGTAGATAAAAACCCAGTAAGCTCGAATGTCTGGACAACGTCGTAAAAATACAGGCTGACGTGTCTGAGCTCGCAATATGATTAATAACTCGCTTATCACCGCGGTCAATAAGTCTGGGATAGGAGACACCCGTCCATCAACTCGTACACCCGTCCATCAGCTCGTTATGACAGGTCCAGTTGACCTTCTAGAAACCTAAAGCAGCCTAATTTGGAAAGAAGTCAACTTTCCTGTTTTTAAGTAAATCAAATTTCGAGATTCTGGGAGACCGTTACTAATTTGTTAGAGAAGATTTTGGAAATCATAATTATCAGAATTAATGTAAATTATTTTTTGCCTTCTCTGGATATAATTAAAATTAATTCAAATTGTATCATCCCCTCGTTATAAATAGGGGATCAAATACATTGTGAAGACATGAGAGAAATATACTGTACTCGGTCGAAAATAGAGAGGGACAGTCGTGAACGTAGGCCTCTTTTAGTCAAACCACGTAAAAAGTTGTGTGTGTGTGTGTGTTGTTCTTATTCCCTGCCTTAGTCCTTGTTTTTTTTTTTTTTTTTGTTCGTCGTTTAATCCAGGTATTGGGTTTGAAAAACTGGGTCGATTAAAAAACAATGTCGACAAGAACTATGTTAAATGCTAACTAATGATTACCCTTGTCATGCAACATGCACAATGTCGAAAAATACGTATGCATGGAAAGACATTAGGTCGCATTTAGCATAGTCCTTTTGAAGAAAAAGGTAATAAAAATTGTATATAAACACAAAACAACATAAAAGTCGAGAAATACATATGCATGGAAAGACATTAGGTTGCATTTAACTTGGCCGTTTTGAAGAAAAAAGTAATAAAAATCATATATAAACACAAAACAACATAAATAAATAGCTAGCCATATGAGTTAAAGACTTCAATAAAACAATGTTGATGATTAATTTGTATTTTATATGTATATGTTTTGCTAATTTATTGATTTGGGTAACGTTATCCAAACCAATTTTCTGAATAATAACTTTTAAATTGGTTGTTAGGGTGGTTATTGAAAATTCTTATAATCAATCCAATAATGATTATTAAAGATTATTATTGGGTAGCTTTACTCAAACTAATAAAGTAGTCAAACTATATATATATATATATATATATATTATATTGATTCTACCATCAGTACCTTCTAACTTTAAAATGTTATGACGAATTAATCAAATTCATCAATTGCATTTAAATTAAATAAAAGAGATAATTTATTTTGTGAGAGAAAATGCAATAGATGAATTTGATTAGTTTGTTCTAACTTTAAAATATTAAGAGATATTGATGGTAAAAGCATCATATATATATATATATTTGATTTTGTGTATTTTTATCAATCAGATGAAAATAATTCTAAAGGAATGCCCAACTCATTCATGTGTTATGGCATGGTAAATTTAAGTTTGGATATTTTCTGTTGACTGGAAGATAAATTTGAGACAGCTACTTAAATTCACAACCGGGGTCACACATTTATAATTCTGTGCTATTGATTGGATAACATATCCAAGTCAGCTTTCATGTTCTATCTTAAACAAAGCATGTGTACATAAATGGTTTTTGTTGATGAAATGGGATGATGATATATATATTATCATAAATAATATTTATCACAATTCAGAAACATTATGTCCTTCCAAGTCACAAATTCTTGTTGAGAAGATAGGGACTTATGATATATTATTCCAATATTTCTTATTTGACTATGTGTACTCAATCATGAAACAAGACATTCACTCAATGAAGCTGAGTTTTTAATGAGTTTAATTTTAATGAATTTGTTACACGTTAATTATAATTAATTAATTGTTAATTGAGATTTGTTACATTTTTTTATTTTTATTCTCTTCTTATTAAAAAACTAGTTACAGATTAATTATAAAGAGGATTAAAGATTTCAAAAGAGGAATTAGGTGGTAAAATGACTAATGAAATAAAAAAATTTAAAGGGTGAGGACAAAAACAAAAACGAAAAATCTAAAATATTGGCCAAACAAATGTACTAGTACTACTTATAAGTATTAAACCAAACTAATAATTTTCTTGCTTTGTTGCAATTATGTGATATCAGAAGATTTAAAAAGCAAATAGGAAAATGAGTGGAGCTAACTTCAAGTGTCAAGATAATAAGCTATATACATACATACATATATATGTATATTTGTCGGTTTGATGGCATTCACTTGTTTTGAGTCCTCTAGCTAATATAATATTCTCAAGGCCTTTCAAGAGTGGACTCTTCTCTCTACAGTCTACTGCCACTGCCACCTTTATTATTATTGGGAAAATAATTTTAGGTTGTTTTGTCAATGTCATCTTCAGTAGGTTTTTAAAGTTTTACATGAGAGAAAAATTAGGTCAGTTATGTAAACCAATCAACGTTTCAGAGAGATTCTATGTACTATCATAATCCGACCACATCATATGATGATGGAAAGTAATTAAATATGGGATAAGTTGTAAATTGACGGGAAGAAAGGGTGAGTGCCAAGCAAAACTCAACCATTATATTCTCTTTAACTGTGTGAATCTAATAGGAACTAAGTAGAACATAATCTCAACAATTAATCAACCAAGTAATCCAAATACATGTATAATAACATAAGCCAATTTTTAACTTAGAAAACTTCTCCAATTTGAGGAGTAAAAATCAAAGGACTGTAGTCCACCCAAAAATTTCACCATCAACCAAATTGTGAACGTACAATATCTCTCTAAATTATAGTAGCAATGTCAAAAAATTTAATTTGTGGCGATATAAACATAATTTAAGTTCAAATGAAAATAGAGAGGAGAAAAATCATAAACATAGAGAGTTTGTTTACAATTAATATCTCTCGTTGAATGATTTGCTTAGAGATCTAACCATCCAGATTGAAGAATTATGTCTGATAAACTTGCTATCTGAATTTGAGCTTAATTCAATTGTGGACAAAGGAGTTACAACTCTTTGAGTAAATCTATACAGTTTAAAACTTATTTTTTGACCAGTTCTATTTTAAACGTCAAAACTCACTATAAGGACCTCCAATCAATGATTTAACTATTCAAATTCAAAAACTGCGAGTGTTTAACCCGTGATCAAATTTTAGCCTGATCTAACGATGGACAAAGTAGATACAACAATTTTGAGAAAATTGTTCTGTCTCTCTTTTTCTTCCTTTCTTTCTCTCTATCAACCAACCGCACTTGTTTCTAGCGGCAAAGTCTTTTTCCAGTAATTGCTTCCTCTCAATTTTCTACTCACTAAACCCTAGTAAAAAAAAGGAGGGGGGGTAGGGGGGGCGGGGATTGGTTGGGTTTTAATCCACATGAACAAAAAAAGACCTCTTTTCCATTGTAATCAAAATGGGTCAACTCTAATAGGTTGTTTCCATATAAGAAGGAAACCTAACCCAACATAAATTAGGTCTCTATTATCATATAATTAATGTACATACTTAAATTTAATTGAGATGTTTAACTTATTTGTTTTAAATTTTATCCGATATTAAGGTTACAAATTTCATAAAATAAGTATCTTAAATCTCATTTTAATTTTATAAATTTCATGTCAAATTATACACATAAGACTTTGAATTCAATTCATAAGTTATTATTCAAGCTATATTTGTTAAACTGAGATTTTTTAAACTACACAATATTTTTCAAACTACACAAATATTAAATGCACTAAGATTTTTTTACGAAATCCGAACATTATGAAGAGATGGTCTTTAACTTATATACATTGTTGCAGAAACATGAGATTAAATAAAGCCCAACGTGTAGACTAGTGTTTTCAACTTGATGGAAGGTGCATGTGCTTTTCTAAAGAGACTTAAATGTGATAGAGATATGGACACACAGCCATTGGCCTTGGAAGTCATTTCTAGCAATTCAATTACTCCACTCTGCAGTTTTGTTGGGGAACCCTTTAAACAGGAAACAGGACCACTTTTGTTGGGTAAACATATTTTTTTCGTTTCTCCTTTTCTTTGTTGTCCATTTTGATTTTAGCGAAACGTGTAAGTATTACAAACACATTTTCTTTTTTTTTTATATATATAAGAAATCGAAATCCATTCAACATTTATTTCTGATTTGATGCTATATATTGTGATGTACTGTGCATTAATTTGGGTTGGATACAGCTTTTTATGAAGTATTTGATAATATCCATTCCCCAAAAATGCGAATTAAATCAGAATAACACTAAAGAATCAGATTTTTTAAAAATTTCTTTTTCTATGAGAATTATATATATATCATATAGACATTTCTGCTGGTATGATCCAGCTATAGGTTATAGCGTTGTTTGTGAATTAATTTATTTGTGTGTGGATTAATTTCTGTCTATGAATTGATTCTCTGAGCATAAATTATTTTTCTTTGTTATTAATTCTTTATTCACGAATGAAATATTTTCCTTATTAGTAAACTAATATATTTATTCAACTAATTCTTTATTCGTGAATTGATTTTTTCTTTACAAACTAATTTTTTGTTCGTGAAATGAAGTTGTTTTGACATTTTTAAGGGAAGATATAATAAACAATTCATATACATTGATACTACAAGACTTATTGCAGTTATTCAGTGGTAATTACAAATTGCCCAGACAATTTTTGTGTTATTTGACATCATTTTTACTTTTGAACTAATGTGAATATGACTTGTCTAATAACGTTATCTAATCTTCATTTTGTAGATCTACCCTTACAAGAGATATTACTTTTTTTCTTTTTTTTTTAACTATTACAATTATGTTTTTTTTTTTCTAGTACTAAATAAATGAGTGAGTTTTGAAATCAATACAAAAGTAACTGAAATTTTTAACACCATGTAATTCAGGAACAAGAGACAAAATAAGTCATAAACAAATGATGGTACTAAAAATAATTTAGTTCTTTTCAGCTTTTGTGCTGATTGCTAAGTTTTGTATTAATACAATTAATTTGCGATTTAGGGGAGGAAGTATGACTTAAATTTATAATCTTAAACCCGTAAGTATAAGAGCATATATCATTAAATCAATCTTATCTTATCAAAGAATTATTTAACTAAGATTAATTAGTTTTGTAATAAATTTTAAAATCACCCTTAAGAGATCTCTGGTTTAACTATTAAATTCATCCACAAACATTACAATGACATATCATAGTGTGCACTAAAGAGAGTGTTCTTAATATGTTTTAGGCACATATTAGGTATAAGAATTTAGGTGAAGATAAATTTACACATACATATATACATATGAAATTCTACAATAATTCTTTTATAGAAAAACAATACAAAAAATAACATAACAGAATTCTCTCTTCGATGTGTTAAGTGTGTGAACAAGCTTTGCCGGATGATTTTTCAACCATGTGGACTCAACAATCAAATTTACTTAATTGCAACTATTGTACCTACTAGAAAACCGAAGAAAACGATTTGGAGTAATAAATAATCACACAGTTAACTGTTGAAAACATATATAGGCCAACCCACTGATTTGCACATAGAATTGGTCATCTGTGTATCTACAAAACATAGTGTAAAAGCCACAACTTTCAGAGTCATGTTTATATATATTTTCTTGATTGATTACAGAGAATTTGTCCTTACTTCATTGCGTGATAATCATCATTCTAGGTGGAATATAGCATCCACTTATGTTGTTTATATAATTCAACTCTTGACTTCACTACAATACGTAGAACAACAACCACATGAAGGTGACGTTTTAAATTGACATCTATTGACCGATTTTATGTACATAAAAAATAATGCTTTTAAAAAATATTTAAAGGAAGGCAAAAAAAAAAAAAAAAAAGACTTTATGGGTTTTCTACTTCCACAGTTCCACGGTTCCACTATAGCGCATTCTTATTTAACCTCCATTACATTTGCGTTTTACTTTTTGTATTTTAATTTTAACGTGATTAAAAAAAATTACCTCAATTCAATTATTTATTACATGATTTCATTTTCATATTGCATTGTAAAAGTGTAATTTGATGACTTAATAGGTAATTTTATTTTCATATTATGTTGTGAAAGTATTACTTGCCTATTCAGATGACATAACCTGTTCTTATAAAATAACAATTTGAGAATGATTGCAAGAATTTCTTGAGTAAATTTAGGTCAGTTGAAAGTTTAGCCAACACAAAAGAAGTCTTAATTGGTCATTGATGACTTATTGCAAATGAGGTCATAGAGGTTTCGGTTTCAGACAAATTTAAACTATTAGGACTTTTTTTATGAATAATAGAACAAGTCACAAACTATTTGTTAGTAAAGTAATATCTCAAATGTGGTCAGTAATATGTATAATCATTTGAAAATGAATTGGATAATTAATTATATACGTACGACATATCCACCAACAAAAGGGTCAAACGGAAGATATTCCTGTAATTTTGTAGTTGCGTTTACAACTAGGAAGCATCACTCTCAGGTTTTTCAACTGTAACGTATAGATGACTTTGAGACTTCCTATCTACTACGTTTCCCTTCTTAAATGATAAATTAACGTGTAGACGACTTCGTAACCTTGAAACGACTTCCACTAATAGAAATATAATGATGATTTCTTATTCATGCAAAGAGCAGAGACTGGTCGTGCATTTTATATAAATATTACATGATAGAGTCACTCGAGCTACAATCTATTATTTTTAATTTTGTAGGGCTAGAAGAACCACCGAACTCATAAATTTAAGAATTTCAATGCATACCAGTTTGTTTGGAAAATAGTTGATAACTTGAATTGTACATGTAGGAACCAAAAAAGTGAATACAATTAAATGAATATTGACTTGATTAATTTCATATCACGTCAATGCATTTTAACAAATGAAACAAAATCCAGCTTACAGTGTGTGGTATCATTACACGAGCAAAACATAATTGCTACATTAGTAGCCCTTGTACAACATTTGACCTTTGACTTGGAAGAGCAAACGAAACAGGGAGATAAAAAAATCAATTAAAAAATGAATTACATTACAAAGTGACACTATATTACAAAACTAGGTCATCTGGGATAAGTAAAGAGACGACCTGAATCAAAGATTAGAAGTATGTTCAGATGTTGATCATAATTACAGCACTCCACAATTCTTGGTCCCGAGTGGCATCATAATCCAGGCATTCTTTGTCAGAATAACGGATTCGAGCTGGCAATATATGCAGAGATTGTAATAGACAAAATTGTTCAGTCAATCAACCTCCTTCGCGCTCTTAAACACCTGTCCTCCAGAGTATAAGAAGCCTATCAGGATATGGCTGAAATTTGCATTTTTCTGGTTCATGTTTTATATAATATCATGAATGATGAGAGCCTTGGACCATCAAAGTAATGCGCTTAGCACTCTCTCCCCGGAGGAGGTTATCTCCTTTAAATCCAATCTGGTAGGAGAAATCATATTCAAGATACCTCAAACGCTTGCTTCCACATGAATTAGACAAAATTCTAAATACATGCACCCTCTGTTTTCTAATAAATTAGACCCTACATATCCATATATTCTAGGAAAGATGATTACCTCATTAGGACTATCAGGGGAGAACCACCGCAAGAGTACCCCTAGATTTACAACTGCAGGGATCAGCTTGAAAAGCAAGGGTGTAGTCACCTGCACTATTACTTTGTGAGGGCTTGAACACGGACATCATAATTTCTAACGTTGTAAATTGTGATGACTGAGAAAGTTAAAAATATTCAGGAAATGACGAGGGCTAACTGAATTATAGGCCATGGTCACCTAATTATTCAAAGGAACCAGGAAAGAGGAAAAAAAAAAGGGTCGTCCCACAAACCAAAGAAGAAACTGCAGAGGTGATTTGCTTGATTTAGACAAAAAAAATATTGTCTAATAATTCACCAGTTTCACACAGCAAAACTGATATGTTTCCCTTCATCTTTTTTTTACCCCTTAGTGTCTGTGTGTGTGTTTAATTATAGGCTCAAGCAAGGGGTAAATTCCAAATAATCAGAAAAGGTTCATCACAATGCAAACACTCAGGGTTGCCCACACCAAAAAAGACAAATTCAAGAACCCAACACTTCCACATTCCTATTACTAGTTTAGAAACATGTAATAAGATATTCCACGTACCAGGCTGAGAGCTGTTGTGCCAAGAAGCAGTAGATACAATTTTCCCTGCAATATCAAGGGGCAAAAAGATTCAGACAAAAGATACAGAATCAAAGAACATTCACGATTGTAACACAAACTGGAGTACAGGTAAAAATGTAAAATTCAACAATTTAATCACTTTTCATTCAAATCCACCATGCTCCATGCAGCTGGTTAGATACAGAGCACGAGAACAACATAACTTGAGAAGTTCACATTCTACATATATGGAAGTAAATTAGACAGAAATTTTCATGCAATTGATTTGCCAATTTTATGTCAATTCTATATTTCTAAACCAAACAATATATAAAATAGAAACTTCAATATTATTTTCCATCTCCTATCTTTATCAACAAAGTGCAGGAGTTGATAGTTTGAAGCCCTTAACAAATACATGCATGCACATACAATGAAAAGTACGAAAACTTGCCTGATAAACATTTTTACATTAAGATAAATTATCTGTGTTACACATGTAAGCTTAAATGGAAACCTGGCAATTAGCTGCTTACAGTCAATGCAAATTATTGGCAGAAGTACAAACCTCAACTAGATGAAGATTAGAAGCGCGACTAAGAAGAACAAAGGCAAACTCCCCAATTTGTGCTAGAGACATTCCAACCTACACATACGGAAAGACCTAAGACCTTCCAACCTGAATGGTATGAGAATATAAAGTAAAATGAAGACATAAAGGTACTAGTAAATTAGCCGTCTTACAAGAACTGAAGTTTTGTTGTTATAACCAAATCCCTTGACAACAGTGGCAACCACAATGGTTTTTACAACAATCACCAATAATACAGCTGCTAGTAAAATGTCAACATGATTCCACAGGAAATGAACATGAATCAGCATCCCAATACTGGCAAGAAAGAGGGCAGCAAAGAAATTGCGAATTGGCTCAACCTACAAGACAATTAACACCAAATAAGAGCACCTACTCATGCGAATCATAATTACCATTAAAAATATTTGATACTTGATACAGGCAAAAAAGAAGGAAGAATACATGTATGTGTGCATATATGAATCAATACATATTTCATGTTAAGAAAATAAAACATAGGAGTTCCAGAAACCTAAAGAAGGATCCAAAGAAAATAAGTTTCACAAAACAGTATTAGCATCCAACAATCAACATATACATGACGTACTAAAATATGATGCAGAAAAATAAATTTTGGCAACAAAATAAGTGTGTTTAGAGATAAATCCCGCGATAACAGATGAAGTTAAGAATGATGCTGCAAATCTTCAGGTTAATTTTCTTTAGATTTTCCTTTTGCTGCCATGGTTCAACTTATGACTAGAGTTCAGATGTATGGAACTTGTAAAACTGGAAGTGAAGAAATGTTTCTGAACAATTCCCAAAGCTATCTTTTCTCATTTCTGCTCCCCTTAAGCAAACATCTTGCCCAATGTTTACTTCCTGGCTAGGAAGAAGTAATTAAGCCTCATGATCTGATTTTCTCATTCTTTGGCAGAACTATACCAATAGGTACAACTCAGATTCTCAATATTTTCCCATTAACTCAGAAAAATCACTTAAGAAATAACATTCACCAACTTGGACAATACATACCTTAGAAATGTTCTACCTTAAAAATTCAAAAACTAAGAGCAGTGAATAAATCTTCCCTCAAATCCAAAAAGCACACAACTAGAGTATAAAAGAGCCAAATGGAAGTCACAAGGCAACTACAGAAATAGGATCAGACAAACTAAATCATACTTGTTCAAGGGTATGTTGAGCAAGATCAGTTGTTGATATCATCACGCCAGCAGCGAAGGAACCTAATTCAAGGCTTAGACCCAGCTTATCGCTACACTGCAATGTAACAGCAATCTATATTATATACATATCCATGCAGATAAATGTGCACAAATTGTGAGTGAATGACGGTGGTGTTATTTATTAACAAGGTATCCAGCTACAACAGATAGAAGTCTTCAATAAACAATAAATTGCAATATAGTCAATTCAACAGAAACCGATCTTCCTGACAATCATGCAAGCTAGACAAGTGTTTTAAGAGTGTAAATCACAACACAAGTAGAAATATGGAAAGGAGGCAAACCCAAGCAACAAGTAAACAAAATGCCACGGATGCCAGTTGATAGAGTTCATTAGTCTGCAAAAATAATATTTCAGTCAATAGAGTGCATTAGCCTGCAAAAATAATATTTCAGACAATCAGTGTCGACCATAAAACACAGAATCAAAGCAAATAATGCATCCATACCTGTGATGATAAGCTTATCATTAGCTTAAGAAACCATGGTACACAGGTACGGGATAATATTGTCAAAATGGACAAAAACGTAATCAACATCACCAACCTGAAAATTCAAGCATTTGAAAAGTGACATAGATCCAGAGACATCCAGGTCAGCCAGAGCCAATATGTAGACATTCTAGCTTAACCAACTTTAAAACTTGTTGATAAGACTGAGGACATAATTATTTATCATTTTAAGAATGTTTAATCTTTACAGCACATAAGAAATTTAATATCATCTAATAGATTAATTAACTATTGCAAATTCAGATAACACAGAAACAAAGAACATAAGGAATCTAGCATTCAAGTAACTAAACCAGGTAAATTCTTGGTATCAATCACATAAACCAGATTTAGTTGGACGTAATATACATCAAGTAGGCATCAATTTTTCACATAAGCTTTGCAAGTAAAGGAGATAGTACTCTGTGTTTCACACTTACGATTTAGTCATAGATATTACTCCTTGAAGAACACCAGAAGTGCCACCAAGAACAGGAAGCAGAGCAAAGAGTAAACCCACGGCACAGTCCTGTGAGGCACCAAAGACATGTCAGAAACAAACAGAGAATTAAATTTTATAGATCATGTTAAAATAGGCAATCGAGGTAATATTATCATTATACAGATTTAATATGTAGAAAATAACTACCTGCAGGATGAGGGTACCAACAGTGACCTGACCATGCAGGGCACTGATACTATTTCTTTCCATCAAAAATTTTAAAACCTGTGGAACAAGGTGGAACCATCATACATATGAGAATATTGAACTTTGATATCTATACGTACAGCAAATATTACAAACAAGTAGTAACCAAGAACATCTTCTGTGACAAAAATGCATTTAATGAATTAACTGAATCAACACAAGGATGCAATAAGTGAAATCCAATAACTGAAACGTATTCAATAACTGAAATCCAATAACTGAAACATATTCAAGAATGCAAAAAAGGATCACCAAAACCAGAGAAGGGAGTATCATCATGCTCAAAATTTTAATAATATTCAACCATAAAATAACCTGTCTTAATATATAGTGACATATTTATGCAGTCAGCTACTCAAGGCGGACACAGATAAACCTCAAACGTCTAGGTCCACTCTGTCATCTAAGTACTACGACATTGATAGTGGGCTTTGAAAGATAATGCAGCCTCCTATCTAGTTTCCACAAACTATTACAGTGCATGACACAACTCTCAGTCTCAGGTACAGGTAGGGAGAGAAAGTTAATGATTTTGCCTGCATAATGTCTTAAGGTTTTGGTGTTTGCTTTTATAAATACTGTCATGACTTCCATCTATGTTGTATTCAGCTTCAGCAGCTAATTGGACAAGCACCTCCTAGATAAATTCTTGGTCTCTGAGGTGTAGTTAATATATGCAATAACATTTTAACAGTGAAATACATGATGTAGTCATATAATATATATGATTTATGTTCAGTCCTACATGAAAACAATTACAAGTAGTATGGGAATTTAAAGCAACTAAGATATTCAACCAGATCACAATTCACCAGATGTTAGCGTATGAAAGCAACTATAGTTCAATAAAATTTCACCAAGCAATTACAATCAGCAATAGAATATACCAACATAACCACATAACAGTGCAAGAAGATTACCACTGCAGTGGATGACATAGACAGCAAAACACCAACAAATACCCCTTCAGAAGGCTTACCACCACATAACTGCAAAAACAGTACATAGATGCTACATCAAAATCCCATAGCTAGAATGCTCTAACTGCAAGCAATAAAATATTGTATAGCGGAAAAATATATCTTTTTAAGCCAGCATCCTAATAAACATTTATTATGGCTTTATATATACTAGACAGCCCAAACTGAAAAAATGGATCAGAGATTTCACATAAACCACTAAACATAAGTCACAGTTGGCATTTACTGTATTTCAATCACCAAATAACTAAACAAAAAAAATCATAATAACAAATCATACCGAAGCTATTATCCCACACAAACACATAAATAGAAAAATTTGGAGGAGACCTCCTAAAACAGCAACTGCTCTTACAACTCGAAGCTGTAATCATGAAAAGACAAACATTCATATCACAGTTCAAGTCAAAGGAAGAAGAATTATATAAGAACCAATAATGCAGGATAAAACTACAAGCAAACCTTTGCTGTAGAAAATTCCAGTCCCAAGGCAAAAAGAAGGAAAATCACACCAAATTGAGCCACTGTTTCAACCTGAAGATGTATAACAATCAGAAGATGGCAGTTATGTGAAGTTATTCAATAGTGATATTTGGAAAATATAAAATTACGAATAAAACAAAACATCTTCATGGAACCATATCATGATAGCAAGAGTATTTATAGCCTTCCAGTATGATCGTTGTTGCAGTTCCTACTCCCTAGACTAATTAAGCATACAATGAGGAATCAATAAAAATTATTTTCCTTTTTCAATTGCTAATTAGCCAGGGTAATTTGCCAGACTAGATATACTTTTTTCATCAGACTGCATTACCAAATAAATATATCAATGATAATCAGAAGCTAATCATGGGTTTCCAAGAAGTCATACGCTTATAATGTCAATACGTCATATGCTTACGATGATTTCTTCCACACATGCACATATCTACATAGTACATATAGATGCTTATCTTTCCTTACATATGTTGTGTATGAACAATCAGCCTCCCAGAAACATAATGCAAAAGTATAGAGAACAAAAATTTAACATAACCAAATTTGAAGTTGTAGAAAATAGAAATATTGATCCTCATCTCACACTTTTTAAACTAAGAACAATATCAAGAATTCAACTTACTCAACTCACGCAAAATTCCATAGTCTCTGCTGTAGAAAATTATTTTTAATCTATTACTTATTTAAACAAAAAGACTGTTATCAGGGGTTGCGGGGTGGTAAATTATTAATCAGTATAGACACAGGCAACATACTTGCACCATTTCACTGACAAAGCTGAAGCCCCCAGGCCCAATAACAGATCCTGCAAGCAGATATCCAGTGATAACCTGCAAAATTTCAAATGCAAACAATGCTCCGTAAGCACGGTTCATCAAAGCAACCAAAAAGTCTTTCAGAGCTTAAATTTTATCTTCAATAAAACTTAAAAAATCACAATACAGCAGTTTACATGAACAAAGAAGAAAGGAATAATAAGATTCTAACCGGTTGTCCAGCACAAGCAAAGGCAATGCCACCACAAGTTGCAGAGACAATAACAACTACCAGATCTGATATCAATCTGCAATTACAGGATTTTGAACAGATTGGAATAGCCAACAAAATCTGTTAGTTGTTAAAATAAAAGGTAGTTTGAGGAAAAAGAAAAAGAATAAAAGTTGTGAGCTAACCTCAAGTCTAGTTGTAGCACAGGATACTTTGACTTGGGATTGGATATGATAAAGACATTATCCTGCAGAAAAATATTGACTAGTCTGAGACATAATTTTTTAAAGCATTGCTATCATCACACAGGCTTAGCAACAAAACCATACAAAGATAAATAGTGAAGCAGGCAATATTTCCATGACATGTACAAGACAATACCTTCCGATCAATTAACGTTGGTGTTTCTTCTGCTCCATTTTCATTATCCAAGTTAAAAACGTTATGAAACTGAAATGACCTAAGATAGGGCTCAAAATTGTGTCAGCAGTTTGCAAGTCAGCAATGGTGAAGTGAAACATAAAATAAGTAAAGAACCATCTGCATGTTGTAATGAGAATGTCTCTTCAAAAATCTGAAAAGGAATAAATTAAAGTCTGATTTCAAATGAAACGAGCACATACTTCTCCTCCTTGGTTTCATTTTTCTTGGACTTAACTCTAGCAACAGTTTCCAAAACAGCCTGGCAAAAACCAACACACGAGATTTAGCCATTATATAAGACCAGAGTTAGTTAAAGCAATAATGAAAACTATTTATTCAAAAATCCATAAAGAGCCAAATTCATTAATCAATACATTGGCAAGAACCTTTACATATAGCAATAAAAGAACTCATGATGTCTCTAAAATAGGAACTTCTATATATACCAACAGCGCTCCTGACGTGGACAACCGGCATTTTGGTTATTAACTTTTTTCAATAAGCCATCAACATTTAATTTTACATTCTAATTGCTTACTATGAAATGGATGGTTTCAATACTGAGCAGGCTTTGAACACAAAAATCATGTTCAACTTTTATCTAATTCAATCACATCGCAATCTTGAATATTCTGTGTTTTTCCATATCTTATAGGCACAAAAATGCTTTCACCTAAACCGTCCTCTGATCCTAGTCTGTTGCATCATACAGCAAACAAAATAACAGGAGCAATTGCCCGCAAACACCAGCAATTATATTCACTGAACAAGGCATATCGACATTAAAAATTACAGAAACCAACCTGCTGTCCAGCAACACTATTGTTGAAGCTACCAGGATCAGTGGCTGCAAAAGAGAACACAAACGATTAAGCAAAATCCACATGCGTGCTTTTAGTACCTTCATGTAATGTAAAATCTAATATTACAATGTATTGCTTGGTTTAAATTACAAGCCCATTCAAACATTCAGAGCTCAACCAAACCAATGTATTGCTTGGTTTAAATTC
Organism: Dimocarpus longan; assembly: GCA_022984855.1. Lineage (NCBI taxonomy): Eukaryota > Viridiplantae > Streptophyta > Magnoliopsida > Sapindales > Sapindaceae > Dimocarpus > Dimocarpus longan. The sequence goes on along the minus strand of CM041012.1, from coordinate 45,017,263 downwards.
ACTCAACCAAACCAAACAATACAAATTCAGCTTTACTAAAAACTTAGTTGATTTATTTTATGAAATCAAACAAAATAACATGATTCATTTTACAGCATAACTGTATACAACTGTGATACTAATCTAAATTAAACGAAAGAGAAAATCAGGTGCTAAAATTTAGCGAAATTGAGGTAGAAAAAAGCTGATCCAGAGCCTGACAACCCTAGCTCAACAACGGCGCATCGAAAAATGCAGATACAGAGAAAAACCGAGAAGAAGAGCTCAGATCCAGTACCGACCTTCGTTCTGGTCAGTCTCGTTAAACTCCTTCTCGAGAGCACGATCAATGATGTCGGCGAAGCTGTCCTCCTTGGGCCTGGCGAGCGACGCGTTGCTCGACTCAGTGGCGGTGGCATTGATCTCCGACTCGGAGTCGGCGACGGACTCGGCGGAGGCGAAGCAGAAGAGAAGAGAAACGACGACGAAGAGAGTGAAAGATGTCCTCCTCATTGCGAGTTTACGAAACGACAGTGTCGTTTTGGACGACGAAGGATTAGAGGTCCGTTGGAGAGAGTAGTGTGTCGTCTGTGATTTGTTTAATTTTTCATTTTTTTTTTTTTTTTGGGGGTGTTGGCCTAGAAACTAAGACGGAGGTTTTTTGGACTCGAACGTACCAAAATGGTGCCTCGGCAGCAGACAGAGTGATGCCTGTCAGGTGGTGGTGGTGGTAAAAACCGGTGACGATAACGAGCCAGAGAATGAGCGTGTTGTTGTAGAACAAATTAATAGGTTGCTTTCCACTTGGCAATATTTTTGTCAATTATTAGAATTCGGAACCTGAAACATGCTCTGCTGTTTGGGCTTACTCTAGGCCCATAAATGGCCCATTTTGTTAGACAGACTCAAATACTGTACCTTCTTTTATCCGTTTTATTCCTTTCTTTTTCTTTATTATTTAAGATGAAGCACTATATATATAATATAATTTTGATATTTATTTTATTATATTGATAAATATAAACTTTTACAATAGCAAAGTGAATTCTCTATACATACATGTATACATTATAAAACTTAAATGGCCACTATAAAGGCGCGAGAGATATTCTTATTAATAAAACTATATATGCAAATATTTTACTAATTTTTTTACAACTCTAATATAAGTTAGTGATCTGGTGAGATATAAAACCAAATGTTATATATGAAATCAGAATATTTTCATCATCTCAAAAGGTTTCTACTATTATATATATATCAGCACACGTAAGTTTTGTGAAATTTAAATTCTCAAAAGGGATAAAGGATTGGTATCGGCCAACTGCCATTTGCATGTTTTTATAAAATCTATTAATTTGAAAAAATTGATCACATTTATACTTTCATGATTCAAACAGCTGATTTCCTCCTCCAAATTTTAAATTAAATAAATAATTTATTAAAAAAATGATAAAATCTCACAAAGCTACATTTTTATATAAGAAAACATATATATATATTTTTTGCAGCGATATACGAAAATACTTATAAAAAAATTATTTTACAAACATCATGAAGCCATCCTTTGTGTGCGATAGGCATACGTTATGCAAAACTTCGCTTTCTTTTGTGGGGTGGGGGGGGGGGGGGAGAAGACAGCACGAACTTCACAAAAACATGGCAAAGTGGGGGCCATGGCCCGTAGTAGTTGGGGCGTGGCATTCACGCTCCCAAAAGCCGACGAGAGCGGCCCCGCGAACAAAAATATTCAGTGCGGCAAGGCACATGGAGCACCATGCTGTAGCACACAGAGGGCTCATTGGTGCTAGCGGAATCTCCAAGATATATTCGATCACGTGATCACAACCACTCCAAAAAACGAACGAAAGAGCAACAGTCACCAATACAGGACAGTTGGGATGATGATGCCAAGTTGACATCTGCCATTAAAATAGTCGATGGGTGGGATCGATTAGATCGTGGGCCCAAAACGAATAATTTGACCAAAATGACCAAACACAGACAAAGGCATGGCAACGGCAACTTTAGTTTCATGGGAAGGATATATTTGTCAAACTGAATATTATTAATTTCTTTCCTTGCATTGGAAATCGACGAGTAATATTAAACGAAGCATGGAGATCATGATCTACCTAATTATTTTTTGGGATAATTCTAATAACCTCCTATTCTTTCACCTTATCACTAATTATCCCCTTATAGTTTAAACAAATCCTATATACCCCTTCCATTACCTCATAAAAAGTTGACCTGACAATGACAATATATGTGTGACAACCTGGGTCTCTTGTTGAGGTATTGTTCGCTTTGATCCGGGATCGCCTCGTACAGCCTCACGATTTTGTCCCTTGAAACGATATTCCAAAAGGCGCCTCAACAAGTCTCTAAGTCATCCTACTTATATGGTCTTCCCCGGATCTGTACTCTACCGATGTGGAATTCAGGGTGTTAAAACTTCCCTCACCATTGCGTAGAGCCGTCCCCGGCTTTGATACCAAATGTGACAACCTGGATCCCCTGTTGAGGTATTGTCCATTTTGGCCTGAGGTCACCCCTTACAGCCTTACGGTTTTGTCCCTTGAAACGATATTCTAAAAGGCTTCTAAATAAGTCTCCAAGTCATCCCACTTATATGGTCTTCCTCGGATCTGTACTCTATCAATGTGGGATTCGGGGTGTTACGACTTCCTCCACCATCGCGTAGAGCCGTCTCAGGCTCTAATGCCAAATGTGACAACCTTGGTCCCCTACTGAGGTATTGTCTGTTTTGACCTAGGATTACCCCGTACAGCCTCACAGTTTTATCCCTTGAAACAATATTCCAAAATGCGTCTCAACAAGTCTTCAAGTCATCCCACTTATATAGCCTTCCTCGGATTTGTATTCTATTGATGTGAGATTCGGGATGTTACAACATGAAAAAACAAAATTGTCCCCTTGAAAAAAATTAAGAAAGCAAAATAAAAACAAAATTGAAATTTTTTTTAAAAAAATTAAGAACATACATTCATTGCCTTCGGACACCCAACTAAAACTCATCGACCAAATCCGCAAACATCATCAATCATCCATCCCTTGTAAACCCACGATGAACTACTCAAAAATTCCAAAATCAAAGCCAATAGTTAGATAATTAAACTCACACATCTCCAAAAATAATATTCTATCACCCTTAAAACCCCAGAAAATATTTGCGAAATCTAATACAAGACAGAGATCCACCAATCATCAACACAAACACCTTAATGAAAAACAGAATATTGAACCAGATGATTTGAATATCTGGTTTAAATTAAATCCAGATGAAAAACATTTAGTTCAATGATGAACTCATATGCATAGACATATGGGTTCGATGATAAACTCAGAGACAGAGAAAGAGAGAGAACCATGAAGATTCTAATAAATTTTTTTTTAATTAGTTGATCATCATCATCCATCTTAAGATGAATGATAAAAATCATGATAACATTTTTTTTATTTAATTTTATTATGAATTTATTTATTTATTTTTTAAATTAATTTCTATTAGTCATCTTAACATCGACAATGAAGATATGGTTAAAAAAATTTAACTTATTTTATTAATTGACGGTTTCATCATTCCTGATTAACGGTCAAATATTAACTTTTAATATCCACATTGATAGTAGAGGTTTTTGACTATTTTCATAAACAGTAGGAATTTTTTGATGATCTTTATAAACTATAGAGGGGTTCTTCATGATTTCCAAAATCAGATGGTTTTTTGGCCATTATGTCAAACTATAGGTGGGAAATTAGAATTATCCTTTATTATTTTAATTGAGTTATTAGCAAAAGCATCTCACGGTAGTGACGTTTATTTTAACTTTTCACCGATTGGCAAGAAAATCATGGAATACAAGCGTAAAAAACATTCCAAGTGGAATTAGCACTTTTCAATAAACAATGGGCGGGCCCATTTCGGCCCATTATCATGCAAAGATTGAAAATGAGAATCTAATTACATCGGCCCGTTAGTGTGTCTGTGAGAGTCAGAGGGATCTGTCACAGAAGTCACGGTGAGCCACAACTTAATTACCAACTAATTGACAATCACATCCCACTATCTTAAAGATTTAAGGCTGAAATTTGTCAATAATACTAGTGTTCATCACAAATCTAATCACAGAATACGGGACAAAAGTTCATCTCAAATGACTATGATAAATGATTTATTAAAACCACAAAGTTTGTATGTTGTTAAATCTAAGAAGCTAAAGTATGTTTTAATCGAGTATGTATTAAATTTATATAACTCAAATGATGTTATAAGTGATTTATAATCATCGTTGTAATAGCCAAATTAGTAAAGCATCGGCCCAATGGATGGGTTGTCGGAATGGTCCAATATAGCTTCCCACATTTTGAGTTAATAATTAGTCCGGCCCAATTGAAGTCCAAGAGGCCATGTATAATTGTAACATCTTGCCAAAGCTGACCAGCTTAATGGGGGTTGACCGATTAAATGAGATAATTGGCTAATTAAGCATAAGAGACGAGGGTCATGGGAACAGATTTTTTGTTATTATTTTAATGATGAGTGAAGGAGGATTAAATTTATAGAAAACTACCCACACGAATGATAAGGGTGGGATTTGAACCCACATATTCGACAATAATGTGATTTGAATTATTGACATCTTAGGATCAAGAGAGATGTTGAATCATCCTACTAAGAAATGATATGCAATAATAGAAATAGATATTGGCTAGTAAAATGTAGAAACGGGGATTAAAGCAATAGATTCCTTGATCTCAGCAACTATTACGGCTTGACAATAATTAAGTTTAAATTATAAAAGCCTTGAAGCCGAAATTGATGTCAAATGAGGATGCATGAAGTTAATAAACAAAAGCAATTATTTTAATCTTTGATGATTGTACTCGAGACAATACGTTGAACTAGTGGTTGACTAGGATTAAAATTGATTAATCTGATGATCAACAATTGATTATAATTAAAAACTAAAACTGATTATTAACAGATCTCGGATTTAGCGGTCCGTCAATCGAGATTCATGATATCTAACTGAATTTAGATTGAATGTTGATGGATAAAGCGAATCTAACATGTTAAGCATTGCTAAATATAATTTGCATTTGTGGCCGGTGGCCGCCAAACTCCAAAAGTAGATCAAGTTGCTTAGATCTCTGTCTAGCTTGGATTCGGTGCCTTTCCTTAAAGTTTAGACTCTGTTTTAATGCATTAATATTCTTGGGAATGATCCGAGAACCATTTTTAAATATGTAGTATTCATAAGATGGAAGGCAAAAAGTCAGAACATGTCTCACAATAATGTCTCTCAAAATGTATATTTTAAGGTTAAAAGTCCCTGTCATTTTTTTATATGGATTCCTGCCTAACTCCGGACTCCTCACAAATCACTTTCAGTTTTGAGCAATGGAGTGCAACTCTAAATGATGGAGACATATTCTAGAGGACAACATAAATTAATCTACTTTTCTTTGGAGAAAATATTTTATTTTATGAGATTATAACAGATTAATAAAATAGTATCATTTATTTTTCTCTTATTTTTTTTATTGACCTATTTTTTTTTCTTACTTTTCTTATTATTCAATCTCACAACATCAACTATAAGATAACGAACAATTTTCTCTAAAGAGACAAATAGATTATTTTTTGTTGTCATTTACAATATGTCTCTATCATTTACGGATACATTTCATTGCTCATAACCGAACGTGATTGGAGTTAGTAAGGAATCCATGTAAAAAAAGATGGGGGTTTTAACCTTAAAATATACAATTTTTCATCTCTTTGGCTTAGGTGTAGTAACTTTGAGTCTAAATGATAACTAGTATATCGCATAAGCGTAGTTAAATGCTGCGGATTGTGCAAGTGTAACTAAATGCAGTCCAATAGTCAGGCATAATTGGTCCATGACTAGCTAACTTAACATCTAGTTGGTTTTTCTCAAAATAAAAATCTAGTTTGTAGCAGTTGGATTCAGAAGTGTCATTAAGTGCAATCCAACAATCTTTATTGTTGGTCTATGTTTAGCTAACTTATGACTGATAGCAATCGGATTGCATAAGTGTAGTTAAATGCAGCCCGATTATATCTACAATTAGAAAGTCTAGATAAAAATATCATTATCATTAGTCTTTTTTCCTTCAATAGAAGGAAATGAAACCCGTGGCACAGGGACCGAGTTGTGACAACTTGCAGACAAAAGCGCCCATTGATAGATCTCTAAGAAAAAGATCCCCAGTCCCCCGTTTCTGAATGGCTGTTTAAACGCAAATCATTACTGCCCCTGGTTTTGCTAAAACCCGAAGATTTCCAATACAGAAAACAACTCCTCGAAGTTTCCTAGTCCGGTCTCACAATAAAACCCATGTTGAAATACAAAATATTTACAGAGGAAGACAGAGTGACATGTGACACAACAATCCAATTACAAGGGGCTAGTAATCGATAACAAGGGAAACTTTTGCTTAGAAAAAGGAAAGGAAGCCATCCTTGTTTTGGAAGAGATCATGATTGACCGACCAACCAAGAAAATGTGAATAATATACACAGAATCACAGGGTCATAAGAAACTGAACTTGGACTTCTAATATTCTACTCGTTGCTCTTTTCAAGGTACCCTATACATTTTCTCTGCAATAAGGTCAAAGTTAACGTATAACTACTGTTGCTTCAAGTTTGACTGTCTAAATCAGTTGGGTAGAAAGAAAATGTAAGCTCTGTCTCTTAGCCTATAAATACCCCTCTTAAGTTACGTATCTTTACAATATAACAGAAAGAAAACAAGAGAAAGATGGAGATCCCAGTTATAGATCTTAATGACCTTGAAGGAGAGAAGAGGAAGAAGACAATGTCGCTTCTGCATCAAGCTTGTGAGAAATGGGGCTTCTTTCAGGTTAGAATGAAGTGCTTCTGCATTTAAGTTAATATATGATCGACGTTTATAGTCATAATAATATAAACTATATATCTACTACCTCTGCAGGTTGAGAATCATGGAATAGACAAGAAGTTGATGGAGAAGGTGAAGCAGTTAGTGAACTCACACTATGACGAAAATTTGAAGGAAAGTTTCTACGAGTCGGAGCTGGCTAAAAGCTTGAAGAACAAAGATGATATAAGAGACACAGATTGGGAAAGTACCTTTTTCATTTGGCATCGACCAAAATCAAACATTAATGAAATAACAGACCTGTCGGAAGATCTTCGGTAAGTCATTGTGATATTGAAGTCATAGTTATGATATAATATAATGTTAATTTCTTCAAATATTTGAAATATGCATGTTTGATAAGCTCTATATGATGATGATGATGATGCACACATGCAGCAAAACAATGGATGAGTACATTCCTCAGCTAATTAAGCTAGCAGAGAAGCTTTCAGAACTCATGTGTGAGAATCTTGGTTTAGAGAAGGGATGCATAAAGAATGCATTCTCTGGAGAAAAAGGTCCTTCTGTTGGGACAAAAGTGGCAAAATACCCTCAGTGTCCTCACCCGGAGCTTGTGAGAGGGCTACGAGAACACACTGATGCTGGTGGAATCATCCTCTTGCTCCAAGATGACCAAGTCCCAGGTCTAGAGTTTTTAAAAGATGGAGAGTGGGTGCAGATTCCACCATCGAAAAACAACATCATATTTGTGAACACAGGTGACCAAGTGGAAGTTTTGAGTAACGGAAGGTATCAAAGTGCTCTGCACCGTGTCATGGCTGATAAGAAGGGAAGCAGACTCTCCATTGCAACCTTCTATAATCCTGCTGGCGATGCCATTATTTCTCCTCCTCCTAAACTTTTATACCCCAGTTGCTACAAGTTTCAAGATTACCTGCAGCTTTATGCCAGCACAAAGTTCTCAGACAAGATGGCTCGATTTGATTCCCTGAAGAAAATGGGAAATGGACACCACAATCTCCTTTCCTGAACCTGTAGTATCATCAATTACTTAAAATAATTGCCAGGTATGAGTTACTAGATGTTGTCGATTGGAATCGACCAACACTCGAACGATTTGAGACACCCGTAGACCGTTGGCTTGGTGGTAGGAGTTGGACGCCCAAAATACCTTTAAGGTTGAGGGGTCGACTCCGGACGTGACCCCTATGGAACCAAACGGTTAAATAACTTCGGCAACGGCTTACGGGTGCCTCAAATCGTTCGAGTGTTGGTCGATTTCGATCGACAACACTAGATGATTGCCAAGTCTAGGTTTTATTTCAGTTTGATGTTGTTCTGTTCTCCTCATAAGAACATGTGCTTTTACTTGACCAGCAAAGAGAATTTGTTTGTTCAGTTGTTAAGAGTATGTAACAAATGAAGTTTCTAGAATACATTATTCATGTTTTATTAGTCAAGCCTTGTATGTATCTGTGCAAGATCCCATTTCACACTAACAGAACTCATGAAAGGCAGTAAAAAAATTGAGAAGCTAACAAATTATCTCTGTTGTGCTTTACTTTACCAAAATTAACCAAAGGAAACCAAATAGCCTTTTATTCTATAATTGCAGCACTACAACCATTAATTCCATCTTTACCGCAAAGCAAATGCTTTTGACTTTGTATTCCTATGTCAAATCATGGGTGTCCTTTCATTTGTTGTATGAAAACAAGTTTATAGTAAGTTCAGATCTAAAACCATCTAAAATTTTCCTGTATATCTATCAGTAGAGTGAAAAGCTATGCATAAATCACTAGTGATCCGAGGTGATGCAAGGGTCTCCTGGGAGCATGTTTGACATAAGATCTCAGTCTGCCATCAATCTGGAAATAATTTTCATCCGATCCTAGCTACAGACAACATATTAACTTTTTGCTTTTCAATGTCTGTGGAAATAAGAATTACCAATAGCCTCTAAGGCAGCAAAAGTTTATTTAAATGGTAAGAGACATGCCCATCTGAATATAATTAGCATTGTCATTGATCTAGACATATGGCAACTACATGTCATACTTATAGCTTCAGTGAACAAATTTCAAGAGTTTCACTTAAGTAATGGTTTGTTTCTAGAGAACAATCCAAGTAGAAACAGGGGAGAATTGTTCTAAACTATCACATGTCAATATCATTTTTTCAACTGAGCGGTAGCCAGTAATGCAACTTGTATGATCTCAAAGATGATAATAAAAAAGAGGTTAAACGCTAGAAGGCAATCAATTTTAAAAAGAGTAAATTACTGAAAACCCTCCCCACATTTGCTTTATTGCAATCGGAAACCACTTTTATCTTTTGTAACAATGACCTCCCCTCTACTAACGGTTGACCATAATTGACCGTAAGAATTCACTGTAGCAGGGACATTTTGGTCAATTTATTTAATTTTTATTTTTTAAAAAATTATATTAATTACTAAATAATTTTACAATTTAAAAAAATTAAATTTAAACTGTAAAAATTATTTTAAAAATTTTTCTAATGTATCTAAACCATCCATCTCAAAATGGACGGTCTAGATTAATTTTTTTAAAAAATAATATTTAAAAAATAAAAAAAAATTGGTGGTCTCTGGTTCATCAACATTTCTGGGTTCATCATCTGTTCCAACATCATCATTCATCAACATATTCCAACATCATCAATCATCAACACAAACAAAACCATTGCCATCTTCAAACAAAAACCACTACCATCATTTCAAACAACATCTCCAATAAACACAATCATCAAACGCCATCATCATCAACACGATCTGGATTTCCCAAATGGCAAACAAAACCATTGCCATCTTCAAACAAAAACCACTACCATCATTATCAAACAACATCTCCAATAAACACAATCATCAAACGCCATCATCATCAACACGATTTAGGTTTTCCAACTAGTGTTATCTTTCTGGAAACCCAGACATATGTCTGGAAACAATCTGGGTTTCCAGATCTGGAAACCCAGATCGATCTGGGTTTCCGATCGGAAACCCAGACATCGGTCTAGGTTTCCAGACAGGAACCCAAACCGAGGTTTGGGTTTCCAGATCGAGCCCAGAACCCAGCGCCCGATACCCAGACGTCGATCTGGGTATCCGGGCAAGAGAAGGAGAAGATGAAAATGAAGAGAAGAAGGAGAAGAGAGGGGGAGAAAGGGAGAGAGACTGGTGAAGAAGATGAAGAAAAATAAGAGAAGAAAGAGAGAGAAAGACTGAGGGAGGAGAGAGAGTGGATTTTATAATTTAAATTTTAAATTTTATTATTTTTAAAGTTTAATTATTTTATAATTTAAAATTTATAAAATTAATTAGTCAGGAGTATTCTCGTCTTTTTACTCTATTTTGTCATTTTTCAGTTATCCCAAACGGTCAACCATGGTCAAACCGTTAGAAGAGGGGAGGTCATTGTTATAAAAGATAAAAGTGATTTCCGGTTGCAATAAAGCAAATGTGAGAAGGGTTTTCAGTAATTTACTCATTTTAAAAATATGAAGTTGGTAACAATAATGCTTTTGTGCCCAACAGCTTGAATCAATAAAAGCTTTTGAGACTTTCATGGCAAAAAGTTTCCAAATTTAAGAGATTCATAAAACATTTCAGCTAATTTCTGAACTTGGTAAACAACACGATTATTAGAATCCAGAATTAAATGGACATTACGAAACATACAGTGAGTTAGTGCCACGTGACTTCTGGTAATTCGGGGAACCCAAAGCTGCATTTGGGTTACGTGAAGATGAAAAACGCGTTTTCGGTCAGGATGAATAAGACCGACCCTACGTACAACATAGGAAGCGCCCTGGATGAAGCTGCAGCAATCCAGGTGGCACGTGCGTAAAAGGTTTTATAAGATTTTTCTTTCTTAAAATCTATCAAATATTACAATTATTCAATTGATTTTTTTTTTATTACTTATACATTTAAAAATATAGCTACAATTGTCTTGATCTTTAAATAAAAGTCGTTGACGTAGATCAAATTTCTACTTTTAACTAGATGGGATAAAACTATCCAGTACCCATGTAAAATGAAAAAATTATCTAATCATTAGTAAAACTTACGGTGAATTAAATCTATGACCATTCAAAAATAATGATTGATAAGCTTTGGTTTTATTACTAAATCAAAGTCACTTTCTTAATTGAATTTTTGATGTTGAATCTTTGATGTTGTCACAATTCGATAAAACAAATCATTTTCATATGAATAGAATTCATTATTTTTGTTTGAACCTTCTACATTTGCCATGTCATGTTCTTATTGGGTTTGAGAGAAAGGTTAAAAAACCAGTAATTACTTATGACCAATACTGCACTCAATTGAGAGTTGTGAGATATTGAAAACCTTGATAACTGTTTTTATTTCTACAATTTTTTTTTTCCTTGAAGAAGAAATTAAACTACTATTCACATGTGCTTTTCTTGTACAATAACTGCTCTTTTAGCTTATTTATTTTATATAACTTATCTGGTTAACTTATTTTCTGCTCTTAGATTAATTTCTATAATATTCTTATATTATTATGCTAAATACATCATCGAACCAATACAATCTACAGTTTTTAAGTGTAACATCAGCAATTACGGGAGGTCATAGATGTCATATGCCGATTGATTAAGTAACCCTGGAAGTCAAAAGGGACAATAAACATTCGTTCTTTAATCGTACCTGGATTTGACAAATGCCAAACTACAATAATACACAATAAAATAGTTTCTGGTTGGATTATGTTTTGCTAACTTAACATATGATTATTAGAATGTAGAAGTGTAATTAAATGCAATCTAGTAATCTTTATGGTTAGTCTATATTTGGTCTACATAATTTTTTTTTTATTTTTTTTTTTAGGACTGAGCAATGTTGAAAATATCGATATCGACGGAAATATCGGTACTACGATTCGGTGGAAATGTCGACAGAAATATCGATATCGACGGAAATTTACGTAAAATTTACGGAAAGTACGGAAATTTAGTTAAAAACATAATATTTTTTAATGAAACTTTTGGTAATATTAAAATAATCATTTATACAACAAAAAATCATATTATATTTAAAAAAAAAATTATCCTATCTAAAAAGTAACAACTAAAATGTATAAATATAAATATAATATATAGAGGAGATATATGAAAATATAAAAAGTTTTCATTAAAACTTTTCAATTAATTTGCATCACATAAATCATGTAAATTTTAAAACCAAAATGAAGTCCTAGATGGTTCATAAATTGTATAGTTAGCATCCAGATTTATATAATACTGATATCATGACATATAATTTGAATGATTTTGAATATAATCACGAACATACCATGAATAAACTTCTTGATTTCTTCCTACCATCTGTCCATAGATAGAAAATTACGTGTAAGGATCATTGAAGATCCCAAAACTTATATGACCATCATCACTAGACCTTAAACTCATAGATTCAAAAGTAGTTGAAATATTATCTTCATTGGATGATGACATCCCTAACTGCATTTGATGGATTCTCCTTGTATAATCCTTACTAATAGTCCCTATGTCTAGACCTGCAGCTCTACACCCATGGTCTTCATCTTGTGTGCAATGAGTGTATTGTTCTTCACAAGTAAATGGGCTCAATGGCAAACATGTATCAGTATCATTTCTTTGAGTAAAAGCATAATTATTTCCTCCATGGTTATCATTATCATCATTATTGTCGTCGTCATCATTGTCATCATCATCAGCATCATCATCACCATCACCAGCACCATTGTCTTCATTATGAATTCCATCACTAGCAAGGGTTTAGGAGTTTTTGTTTTTAAAATAGAATAGCAATTATGAGATGTTTGAGCTTAACTACAAAATGAAATATAATAATGAGATTCCTGATGAAAATGAGATTATTCACGTGGGTTGAAAACTTATTTTATTTAGGGTTTTGTTGAAAACTAACTCATTTTGTTAACTCATTTAAAAAATAATCTTTATTTTTTTAATCTTCGCACAATGTCTTTTTTTGGACTAAAATGCCCTTGACCCATCATTTTTTATCGGTCACTCTTTCTACCAAACGATCTGGTTGAAAATCTCAACCTTGAAGTTGAGATCCCAATCTACATCCCAATTTCGAAGTTGAAAATCCCAACCTCGAGGTAGAGAATTTCAACCTTGATAAAACATCTAAGTTCATATTCTCAACCTTCAGGTTGGAAATCCCAACTTTTAAGTTGGGAGTCCCAATTTCTAAGTTGGGAGTCCTAATCTTAATTCAAATCCACATTCGGAATCTCAACCTTAGGGTTGAGATTCCCAACCTGGATGTTAAATCAAGATTGAGAATCCCAACATAAAGGTTGAGGCTCCCAATATAGAGGTTGAGATGCCCAACTTTAAGGTTGGGAATCCCAACAGTGATTCAAATTACTATCATTTTATTAAGGGTATTTTTGTCCACCCAATGTATTTTTTATAATAATAAAATAAGAAATGTTATTTTAGAGATTGTTCTTACCAAATGAGTTTTTTTTTGTAATTATTCCTTTTATTTATTTAATAAAAAATTAACAAATTCTTATTTGAAAAACTTAAATTTTACTTTTATTTTATGAAAATTTAACCGATATTTTCAGGATATTTCATGGATATTCTACGGATATTTCCGAAAATTTCCTCGATATTTTGTAAAATTTGTACTACAAGCTCACGGAAAGGATATTTTACGGAAATATCGTGGATATTTCCTGATATTTCCAGGATATTTTGACGGATAGGAGATTACACCCCCTATCGATATCGGTACCCTTGATTTACGGAAATATCGACGAAAATATCGGAAATATCGCGGATATTTTAAACTATGGGACTGAGACTAATTCAGATGACTACCAGGATCAATCGGGATATGAACATAATACGATTTCGGGATATGAACATAATACGATCTCGGATGCTATTTTCATATAGGAGGAATTCACTTACAAAAAGATAGAGGAAAGACTCACACCACGGTGGGGGTAGAACCCACGCATGATGATGAGAGAGCTATTATTTTGACTACTTGAGTGAAGCTACACCACCGAAGGCATGGGCGCAGCAAGCTCGGCGTCGGCTGGTAATGACTGGTCTACATAAGTTATCCATAACAAAGAAAACTAATTTGCATTAACTGACCAATCAGAGAAATGCGAATAATATACACTGAATGACAATAAACTGAACTTGGACTCTTTGAATTCTACTGATTGCTCTTTTCAAGATACTCTGAAGATTCTCTGCAATGATGTCAAGGTTAACCTATAACCACCGTTGCTTCGAGTTTGACAGTCTAATTCAGTTGGGTAAAAAGAAAATGCAAGGCCTGTCTCTAGGCCCATTAAGTATCCCTCTTAAGTTCCCTATCCTTACAATCTTATACTAGAAAGCATACAATAGAAGGATAGAGATCCCAGTTACAGATTTAAAAGATCTTGAAGGAGAGAAGAGGAAGGAGACAATGTCGCTTCAGCATCAAGCTTGTGAGAAATGGGGTTGAACTGCTTCTGCATTTAAGTTGAATATGATCGACAATTTATAATTCTCTAATATAAAACGTCTACTATCTCTGCAGGTCGAGAATCATGCAATAGACAAGAAGTTGATGGAGAAGGTGAGGCAGTTAGTGAACTCACACTACGATGAAAATTTTAAGGAAAGTTTCTGAGTCAGAGATGGCTAAAAACTCGAAGAACAAAGATAATCTAAGAGATACAGATTGGGAAAGCAGCTTTTTCATTTGGCATCGCCCAAAATCAAACACTAATGAGATTACAGACCTATCAGAGGATCTTCGGTAAGTCATTGTGATGTTGAAGTTATAGTTACGATATAATATGATGTTGGTCTTCAAAAATATATGAAATATGCATGTTTGATAAGCTCTACATGATGATGATACACACATGCAGCAAAACAATGGATGAGTATATTCCTCAAGTAATGAAGTTAGCAGAGATGCTTTCAGAGCTCAAGTATGAGAATCTTGGTTTAGAGAGGGGATATATAAAGAATGCATTCTCAGGAGAAAAAGGTCCCTACAGTAGGGACAAAAGTGGCAAAATACCCTCAGTGTCCTCACCCATAGCTTGTGAGAGGACTACGAGAACACACTGATGCTGGTGGAATCATCCTTATGCTCCGTGATGACCAAGTTCCAGGTCTTGAATTTTTAAAAGATGGAGAGTGGGTAAAGGTTCCACCATCGGAAAACAACACCATATCTGTGAACACAGGTCAAGCGGAAGTTTTGAGTAATGGAAGGTATCAAAGTTCTCTGCACCGTGTCGTGGCAGATAAGAATGGAAGCAGACTCTCCATTGCAACCTTCTATAATCCTGCTGGGGATGCCATTATTTTTCCTCCTCCCAAACTTTTATACCTCAGTTATTACAAATTCCAAGATCAGCTTTATGCCAGCACAAAGTTCTCAGACAAGAAGGCTCGATTCAATTCCATGAAGAAAATCGTAAATGGAATGGACATCACAATCTCCTTTCCTAAATTACCAATTACCTAAAATAACTGCCAAGTATGGGTTACTATGGATTATTAGATAATTGCCAAGTCTAGGGTTTGTCTCGGTTTGATATGTTATGTTCTTGTAAGAACATGAGCTTGTACTTAACTAGCATTCTAGCAAAGAGGATTTTGGTGTTCAGTTGCTAGAGTAGATAACAAATGAAGTTTTCTTTGCTTCATTTGTCTTTATCTATATTGAAGAATACACTACTAGCAAGCATTTTATGTATCCAATGCAAGAATCAAGATACTATTTCACAGTAACAAAGCAGGTGAAAGGCAGTAGAAAACAAATTCATTCAGAAGCCGATAAATTACGTAAAGAATCGACAAATTATATCTGTTGTGTTTTACATCACCAAAATTAACTGAAGGAAACCAAATAGTTATTTATTCTATAATTGCAACACTATGATTGTTCATTCAGTTTATATAGCAAATGCTTTTTTGAGTTAGCACTTTTCTTACCTACATGAAATCGTGTGCATCCTTAAGTACTGCAACATCTCATTTCTTGTATCAAAACAAGTTTATAAGTCTAGATGACTAGATCTAAAACCATCCAACATTTTCATGGGTATGCATAAAACACCAGTCATCCAAGGTGAACCAATGATCTATTTGGGGTATGTTTGAAATTTCAGTCTGCAAATCAATCTAGAAATATTTTGCATCATATCCATCCTATAGACAACCTACCAACTTCTTGGTTTTCAGCTTTTGCAGGAAACAAGAACCATCCATAGCCTCTAAGGTAGCAAAAGATTATCTAAATGGTAAGACATGCCCATGATAACAGCATGCTTCGATCCCTGAATAAAATTAGCATTGTTATTGATCTAAACATATGACAACCACGTCTCAAAGTTCAAACTGATAGCTTCGGTGAATGAATATCAAGACTTTCACTAGAATAATTGTTTTTAGAGCACAACCCATGTAGAAAGAGTAGAGAAATGATCTAAACTGTCATATATCAATATCATCTTAGAGTGAGCGCCAGTACTGCAACTTGTATAAATTCAAAGATTAATCCATCGTCACAGAAACAAAAATAATCAAAAAAAAATAGTTTGATTGCTAGAAGGTAGCCAATTTAGATAATATAGATTTGGTAACAATAGTATTTGTGTGCCCAACAGTTTGAATCAATAAAAGCTTGTGAGACTTTAACAACGGTGGACATTTGGTGACCAAACATAACAAAAAGTTTCCAAATTTCAGAGATTTGGAAAACATTTCAGCCAAATTTTGAACTTGGTAAACAATATGATTTACAGAATCCATAGTTAATTGAACATTATGATTTAAAATGTTTTGTAACAGGGTAAACAATGATTCCGTCCATACCAGTTTATCCGAGATGAGACTTTGGTGGCATGGAAGACAGATGAATTTCCTCTCATCTTCTCCTCCACAAAGCAGTTTCTGGCAAAAAGCTGAAACATGAGCTGGGTGCAAGGATTCCCTCAAAATCCTAGTGATGACATCGCATATGGGTTTGTTGATACCTTCTCTCCGCAACATCAATGGAAGCAATAATGCATATACTGCAGCCCTCTGATGGATCTTGCAGTACTCAATAGTTGCACTCACAAGCACACGAGATGTCGGTTCCTCAAGAACCAATAACTTGGGAAGCACGACCGAGCAAAGAACCTGACTCGGCCAACCAAGTTCAGCTGCACTTGCATTTGAAAAATGAGTAATCAGAACCGAAGCAGTTTCATCATCCATTTTCCAAGGTTCAATTAAACCCAAAACCGCAAATGAATTTCCTCCTTTCTCTAAACAAAGCTCACGCATTTCATCTGCTAAGCCTGCAGTCTTCAAACTAGATTCAAAATTCATAATCCGCATCCTCAAATTAACAGCCATGTCTTCAATATCGCGTTCTATAGGAACATTTATCCCACAATCAATCTCAGTTTTGTCCACAGCTTCATTCAATTCTTCTTCCACACTCTCCCCAACTTCACTCCATGAATCGCTACCATTCTCATTCTCAGAGGCACCATAAAAAACGTTTCTTGAGCTAAATTCATCATGTGATATGGGAAGCCAAGGCAAAAACAAATCAGTATGATTACTCAAAGAATTCTTAAGCCAACCTGGAAGAGACTCAAACTCTTCATCAACTTGTCGTTTCGCAGAGAATGGCTCATGGTTTGATTCAGACAATGCGTCGAGCAGATTGCGTGCAGCTCTCTTGACCCAAAAATCAACCTCTCCATCCCCACCCAACACACCCCTTGCCAACCCACACAACTCACCTTCACAAAATCTCTTATTCTCAACTGCTAGAAACGACAGAATCCTTGACTGTACAAAACCCGGTAGAGTCTGTATAAGCATGACCCTGCAAATCAAAAGCACATGTATCAATCACTGTCACTCAAATTGAAACACACTAATTAGCTCAAATGGAGCTCTGGGTTTACGTTTTCGTGGTTGGTGACGAAGAAGACGAATCGTCGACGGTGACATTGCAGGGTTTAGTGAGCAAACCAATAAAAGAGCTTGTAGTGATGGGGATTGAGGTCGACGACGACGACGACGACGTGGCAGCGAAAGATTGTTGTAGCCAGAGCGACGCTTCAGTTTCCGGTGTTGGGTTGTTCAAGAAGATGTCCAAGAGTGGGACCCATGACTCCATTTTTTTCTCCTTCTCCAGCGTCAGACTGAGACTGGGAGTTTTTGAGCCTTTGTGTGGTTTCCGGTTCGGTCGTGGAAAACGCGGGAACCTTATTCCGGTGCGGGTTTCAATTAAAACTTGTTACCAAACATCTTGTGAGTTAATGCCACGTCGTGACTTGTAATTGGGGGAAGCGAAATATGCCGCTTGTGAAGATGAAAAACAAGCGCTTTTCGAAAAACACGTTTTCGGGAAGGATGAATTGGACCGGTGGCAGATCGCCGTGGAGGAGGCTGCGGCGTTCCAGGTGGCACGTGCGTGCCGTATTCAAAGTTATAAGGTTTTTCTTTTTGAAAACTTGACAAGTGTAAATTAGCTCCAAGTGGGATGGTCGAGTGATAGCCACGCTCTCTCCTACCTTCACTGTCACGGTTACAGGTTCGAATGTCAAATGCTAAAATTATCCATTAATTAGTGTTTTTGTTTTTTTTAACACATAATCAATTGAACCTTCTATGCTGTCATGAATTATATTCACACAAAATATTTGTTTGCGCATTCTACATTTACCATGTCATGTTTTGATTTGGTTTGAGGGAGGTTTAAATATCCACTTGACACATGTACATTTACATGTCGCGTTTCTGGTGAGAGGGAGGTGCCAATTGACGGCTACAGCTACAAATAGTGAAACACCATCTATTTTTACTTTATTTTAAATTATCATATAAACTATTGCTTAATACGATATTTTTGTAAATAGAAAGATAATCATTCTCATAATCAAAACTATCATATCAACCTATTATGATAAAACTTAAATTTCACTAATAAAATGAATGAAAAGAATACGAAACAACTTATAATAGAAAGAAATATGTAACACAATCCATTTGAATTGCAAGTTTTATTGTAAGAATAAATATGTTACCAGTACACACCCAATTTACTTTCATTCCATTTTGTTGGTTATTCTTTATGTTATACATGCAAGTATGCAACGTTATCGCAGCGGAAATTTTGTTTCGAAATCGAAACAATAATAATAAAGAAACGATAAATTAAAACATAAACTTTATTATTACTCATGAAAATCATCAATAACATACTAAACTTAAACAAACTAAACCCTTTTATAATGACTCTTGTCCTAAAACTATTAGTATAAGGAATTCTAATTGACTCTTAACTTTCTAATTTAAAATTAATTAAAACTAGAAAACTTAACCTTAAAGAAATCTAAATTTTATTCCTATAAAACTCTATTTCCTAATCTTGTCCTACATCAAATTCCCTCATCTTGAAAAAACTCGTCCTTGAGTTTTGACTCCGCCATGCTGTAACCCTTAACAAACAACTGATTCCCCTTCATCTCCTACGGTAAACTCAGCCCCTTCGTAAAAATCATCATCTCCTATAAAATAGCCTATCGTTTTCTCTTCTTCAGCAAAATTAACAGTTCTTCGATTAGGGCAGTTATTTGAAAGATGTCCAGGTTGGTTACACCTAAAACATTTGCCTAGATTAGGTCGCGCGTAGGGGTTAGGGTTGGTTCGATGTAGCTGTTGATTTGGTACCGTTGCTCGATTAGGGACATCACTTGAACTTTGTCCTTGTTCTGGAGTCTAAGGTGCAGGATTGAGTTTATAGTTGTCCTCACTATTATCAGTCATTATAGACTCCCTTGGAGTGGTTGAAATATTTGAAACATATGTTCGAAAATTACTCGGACTCTTGTTAATTGGCCGGCTTAATTGAGTCTTAATTTTCAAGGCCAAATTGACTGCATCACTTAATATCCAGACAGTGTGGAGAGTCAACTTATCTTGAATATCTAATCTCAAACCTCCAATATATCTAGCCACTTGTTGATCCACAGTTTCCATCAAGTTACACCTAGCACTTAATCAACTCTTCAGTATATTTTGTAACTTTTCTATTCATCTGTCGACAATTCTGAAACTGTCAATATAAGAATTGTTCGTAATCAGGAGGAAGAAATCGTTGTTTAAGCAAACGCTTCATCTTCGCCCATGTTCGGACTCGCTGCTTTCCTTGTCTTTGACGGTTGAATTGTAACTGTTCCCACCAAGCTGCAGCTCCTCCTTTCAATTTATATGCTACTGTTTTAACTTGTCGCTCCTCCGGGATCTCTGAATAATCAAAAAATTGTTCAACGTTGTACACCCAATCAAGAAAGTCCTCAATATGTAATCGGCCATCGAAAGTAGGTAAGTCCATTTTCATCTTGTAATCTTGTCGTTCTTGACGATATCGAGCATTCCCATAAGTGTTGTTGACTAAATAGACATTATCCTCGTCTCCTGAAGAATCATCAAAGCCTCCAACGAGCACAAACCTACCTCCACCATTACCATAGTCCACTTGTCGACCTCCTCCGCTGTCATACCATCGAAAAACACCTCGATTACCCCTCTGATATATGCGAACCGAGTCGGGTTGGCGTGGTAAAGGCTGGTTCATGGCTGCTGAACCTCGAAATCCATCCAACCAACCTTGTTCGTCGCCAGTCTAGGGTCTGCTACCGCCGATCTGGGGTCCCCGGCCCTCGCCGTTCCTGTCCCAACCCCTTCCATCTCCGATCTGGGTCGGATTACGACGATCTGGGGTTCTAGGGTAGCAAAACGGGTCACGAAGGTCTGGGTTTCTCGGGTTTTGAAACGGGTTGCGTGGGTTCCATGAATTCAGAGACAGATCGACCGAAGTTCGGGGGCCTGCATACTGGATCGGACCTGTACGCGGGGCTGGAGGGGCAATCGTACCTGTGTACAGGTCGGGAAGGCTTGGTCGCCGATCTTACGGGTTGCATAGATTGTGTGGATGTTGCGGGGCTCTCCTGCCCATATCTGGTTCCCGTGGGTCACGGTCATCCAGATTCTAATCTCCCTGTCACCCGCTGTCGTTTTCGGCATCCTCGTCGGCAGTCACCGTCCGGCCACCTGGTAAGTCAGGTTGACGCTCGCCGGTAACTTGTCTTACTTCGAGAGTTATCGCAGTAAGAGTTTGTTGGATGCTCCGAAGTGCTTCATTAATTTCATCGAGTTGTTGAAGTTTTTCTTCCACCCTATCAAGTCGTTGCTCGACAATTGCGAACCGCTGCTCGTTGTCGGGGGTTCGTTGTCCACTTGAACCAATTTCAGCCATCAGTCGAGGGCAAACCAGGCTCTGATACCAATTTTGGTGCAGCAGAAATTTTGTTTCGAAATCGAAACAATAACAATAAAGAAACGATAAATTAAAACATAAACTTTATTATCACTCATGAAAATAATCAATAACATACTAAACTTAAACAAACTAAACCCTTTTATAATGACTCTTGTCCTAAAACTACTAGTATTAGGAATTCTAATTGACTCTTAACTTTCTAATTAAAACTAGAAAACTTAACCTTAAAGAAATCTAAATTTTATTCCTATAAAACCCTATTTCCTAATCTTGTCCTACATCACCTTTTATTTTATAATAACTTTTGCATTCTTTAATTGAATTTGTTCGAGATCCCATCATCAATAATTAATGATTCTAATTTTGAACCATACATATTAGATTCTAAAAAATTTATCATGAATGAGACCATGACATATTTAATAGACATGCTTTGTAAGATCTATAGACATCAACATGTTAGCCAACCAAGAGATGTGGGTACATCAAACCACATGATGTTGATGTCGTGATCAAATAATTTTCTCAGTCTTGCTTGGTGGTGATGATATCTTAGTTGAAAGTAAATTATAATGTATCGATCTACCAACTACCAAGATAACTTATCTAGTTAACTTATTTTCTGTTCTTTTACATTAATTTCTATAATATTTTTATATTATAATGCTAAATACATTTACCAAACCAAAATAATATACAGTTTTTGAGTGTAATATCAACAAACACAGGTTATATAGATGTGTCACATGCCCATCGAGTTGGTGTCTGAATCTCTGAAAGTCAAGAAACAATAAACACTTGTTCTTTAATCAAACCTGGTTTGACAATTCCGAAACTACAATAATACACAAAGAAAATCGTCTCTGCATAAAAACCACAAAACAACCCCAATATTACAAGAAAACCCCTCATGACCAAAAAAGCAGTTAAACCCCACCTAGTTTGCCATATATATCACAGCTTTCACAACTAGACAACAAAGTAGAAAGTGAAAATATTCCAACACAAAACCAAAACCTCATCTCTAGCCAGCAACTCTCTATCTCTCACCATGGGAGTTTCCAACAACATAACAGCAGTCCTGAACTTCATAGCCTTTTTATGTTCAATCCCTATCATAGCAGCTGGCATCTGGTTGGCTTCCAAGCCAGAAAACGGGTGCGTCCACCTTTTCAGGTGGCCTGTTGTCATCCTAGGATTCCTCATACTGGTTGTGTCTCTATGTGGCTTCCTGGGAGCTTACTGGTACAAGGAGACTCTTCTGGCCTTCTATCTATGTTGCATGGCCATCCTTATAGGTCTCCTTCTCATCCTCCTCATATTCACCTTCGTTGTCACTAGACGTGATGGCAGCTACGATGTGCCTGGAAAAGGGTACAAGGAGTACAGGCTTGATGGGTTCTCAGCCTGGTTGAGAGGCCATGTGGTGGACTCCAAGAGTTGGAAGAAGATTAGAGCTTGTCTTGCTGATAGTGATGTCTGTCCGAAGCTCAACCAACAATACATCACTGCTGATCAGTTCTATATGGCTCATCTCTCTCCTCTTCAGGCATGTTCTCTTCCTTCTAATCACAAGTATATGTTTAACATTGTCGTTGTCACTGTAAAAGAGTTATAATTTCAAATATTAAATATTATAGATACAGTTTAAACTTCATGATCTCACGATAATTAATATGATGGTATCAGAATTTATACATCTCTTATTTAAATCCTGAATTTCTGTTGACCATGTTATAGTTAGGGGCGAATTCAATGTTATTTGTTCAATAAAAAAAAAAAAAAAAAATTATTTTTCTTGGATGAAAAAACGAACTTTCTTCTTAGTCAGAATATTTTATCCTTAGCGAGACATTACCATTGAATTTCTATCGTCACATTAAACGTGTTCCAGGAAGCATCCGAGTTGGTCACTTTACCTATTATAACAGTCTAGTTACCTAAAAGTTAATCTAGGTACTGTGGTGAATTCTCATTGGTTGGCTTGATGACTAGGGAGATAGAACATGATTCTTTGGCTTTGGTGATTTGATGGGTTCAGACCATCTATGTGATCCAACGAAGACGTTACTGGAGAAAGACCAGACTAGAAAAACAGGACCCACTTCGAGTCCTTCTTAAACATATAATAATAGGGACCTACCATTATATAATTTTATATGTTTTAGTATGAGGTCAATTCAACCAGCATCACATGCTGTTTGAGCCATTTTCTAATGGATCAATTGTACACAAAAATTAATGGGCCCCATTGCTTTTCTTTATTGTGCACATTGATAGCTTAAATCAGCATCACCTGAGGAGAAACCGAACATGGGTGGTGTCATTGTGGGGTTGTTAATATTGATTGATTTTGTGAAATTGAAAAAGCTCTCTCATCACGAGTCCAGGAAATTTCGTGCTTATAGCTATAGCGTAACTACCAGCATCACTACCAACTCAATTATTATGAATTTGCACTGAATTTAAGTAACAGACCATTGAATAGTTATGGTCATAGTTGCTTTGTCTTTATTGTAAAAGATTAAAAAATACATGTTATGGCTGCCAGCTTTGGCATATATAGGGACATAGTTTAGTGGGGCGTTGTTTCACTATCTTTTCTCTGTTTTTTTCAACTTATTTACTTTCCCATGGGATTAAGGTTTCACTTTGACTATTTTGTTGTACTACAGTCAGGATGTTGTAAGCCTCCAACAGTTTGTGGTTACAGCTATGTGAACCCAACACTGTGGATGAACCCAGTGAGCCCAACAGCTGACCCGGACTGCTTCTTGTGGAGCAATGACCAGAACCAACTCTGCTACAATTGCAACTCTTGCAAGGCTGGTCTACTGGGGAGCCTGAGAAGAGAATGGAGAAAAGCCAATATAATTCTGATAGTGGCAGTTGTGGTACTGATATCGGTCTATGTCATTGCCTGCAGTGCCTTAAAAAATGCCCAAACAGAGGACCTCTTCAATAAATACAAACGGGGTTGGGCTTAACAGTTGAAATCTCTTATTATAACACAAACAAAATCCCAACTTTTTCATTTTGTTGATGGTTGCATAATAAGTTGTTTTCTTTTTGTTTCTTTATTCTCCGGAGAAAGTAGCGATTCTGTCACCACTGTACATAAATTCCTTTGCATTGCTCTCTACTTCAGTTTGTAGATATGGGGTCTCTACTTCAGTTTTTAGATATGGGGTCTCTCTTTTTTATCTGTTAAGATCAGAACAGAATCTCATCAGCTCAGCTTTCAGCTTTTAGAGTCTTCTATTTCTATCATGTTATGTGGCCTCTGTAGCTTCTTGGACCAAAGAATATTTTCCATTTTCAAACTTGACAATACGTCTAGATGTACCCGAGCGTGCATGCACGCATGGAGAGAAAGGGAGAACTGATAGAATATGTTGGTTCTATTGGACAAAAGTCTCTAAATGCGTGTTGAACAAAAAGACACCGACATCACCGACTGGTGAAGTTAAGAGTAGAGAAGAAAGAAACAAGCGCTTTTCCATGTTTCAACTTTTCCCAAAATCGTATTTTATTGATATGATTAAATTAAATTACAGGATGCAATTACAATAAGTGCCGAGTGGTGTCTGAGGTGGGAGCAAGCTGTTTTCGACGTTTCAAGACAAATATAATTACTTTTTTATACACTAATGATAGAATATATATATATATATGTAACAGCAATTATGAATACCTACCATGAACTGGAAAGAAGGGAAATGAAAAGGCCTTTTTTGATAAAGTAGAGTGCAACAATGACTTCTATTAAAAATAAATATAATAGATATTATAGAATAATTCATAGATTATGTTCTTCTCACATAAATTGCACAAGAATATTAGGGTCGCATTTTACAAAAATATATGCTGTGGCATGTCTAGGGTGAAAATGGCAGAGTTGGCAATTTGCAACAGAGGCTGATGATTGGAAAACAAAATCTCAATCAATCTGTCTGCTTCTTCCATAAACCTTTGTACCTTGAATTGCAGTTAGTTTTACATTAGGACTAGCCAACAAGGTAACATGGAGGCTAGTTCTCAAGTTTGTTGGCTTAAGCTGTAGATGCTTTTCTAGAGTAAACAATGTACATGGGGTCTGAGCGTCCAGGGTTGGGAGATATATCCACAGCCTGCCGAGAAATTCAAATTAGTCAATAAGAAGGCTCTCAATATTGGGTTATCTTCAACAAAAGCAAAAATATCACACATAAATACGATGTATATTGAAAGATATGCAAGAGCTAGTATTCGTGCATATATGACTCGAGAGGGGCTGATAGATGCTGTGAGCACCGGTTGATTACAATCGACATTGGTTAATCTGTCAGGATACGGAACATGTGTAGAACAAGACCATGTTATTATGCCCAAGAAAAGTAAACTCAGACCCCTTTCTGCATAAGCACTAAAGAAAAATCAAGTTTACGTTTAGAAGTAATAGTGGAAGGATAATCGAAAATTTCATGTCATTCCCATTCGCCAACATCAAAGGATAGATGTTTACGAAATTAACTGATCAGCAGTTAAGCATCAAGATATTATACAAAATGACCAATTTAATGCCCATGCGTGCAAGTACTAAAGAAGTCAGTTACCTGGGGAGGTTCAAATCCTCCAGCATAATGGAAATATGCTCCAACAATCATAGCATGGTCAGCATCACCAGTTGATGTCCATATAGAGATTGCTTTTGTCCAAAAGCATCGATTGGAAAAGCTGCATTATAAACACATTCCATAAAGTTAAAGATGGAACATTGAACAGACATGCAAAGGTAAGGAATAAAAAGAGATAAAAACTGATGCCATATCATTTAAAGTAACATCAAGAAAAAGATCGCATTCACACCACACATATTTGAGGAAGTGAAATCAATAGGAAGTATTATATTTAATGACAAGGATATAAGAACATTCCTTGAAACCTAAAAAAAATTAAGTTAAGAAAGGTCAAGCTATGACCCTTAATTTTAGGTGGACAAAATACCAACCTCATTATAGCCAATCCACCAGGCTTTAGAATCCGTCTCATTTCTTTAAAAACATCAATGGGCTTTGTCAGATAATCAACACTAACCTGTGAGATATGAACATCAAATAGATAAGCATCTTTCAAACATTATTTCACTAACTGGCATATTATTTAAGGAGTTACCCAAAACACTTTCCACATTCCAATTTGAGAACAGAAAGCTTGGCAGCTTAATTGTGGCTAAGGCTTCTATCAGTTTTCAATCAAGAAACAGGAAAAAAAACTTGAAACTACAATAATATGGCAATTCGGACTTGAGTCACTAGTTAAGAAGTAGAAAATGAGCCAATCTACTTCTGAGTTCCCAGTCAATATAAATCTTGTAAAATGTCTGTCTTTTTTTATAACATTTTTTCTCTTTTTAGGAGAAAAAAATTATCCAAACGATTCATATATATCTTAATTGGATAACACAAGTTTAACATACTAAAGTAATTATATTCCAGTACTTTGAGCCAGAAGATTAACAAATAGGATGGTAATTATCTTTATTCATGAAATGATTGTTTCAATTACATTATTTGCAATTACAGACATGACAGGTGATTCTAAGCCTAAGATATTAGTCATAGACCGAAATGTGGGAAAAAGTATGTTGACAGAAGATATCTGTTCAAATACTAAATAGTTAATAACAATTTTTTTTTAATGGTTATATTTTGAAATCACACCACACTTGTAATATTTATAGCAACAGAAAAAGAAATATTCAAGAGATGGAGAAAGGTGCACATACCACATTAGTAATGACATCAAAGGAATTATCTTCAAATGGAAGTTTAGGATTCAAATTTAAATCTTGCACAATATACTCTGTCAGAACCTGCAGAGACAATAATGCAAATTATGATTAATCTATCTTATCTCATTTTCTCCTCGTGCAAATATTACATACTGTGGCATCGGATTGCAATTTAAGATCGAGAATCGAGGTGGTGTAGTTTTGGAATTTCATTCTGAAATCACTCATATTTAAACAAGAAAAACTATATTTCTCTAGGTTTTACAACATGGTTTAAATAGACAATGAGTTCCTAACATCTAGGAGAATGATTGACTAATTACACAAATTAAGCTAGTCTATTTCTATACATGGAAATACTATAATATACATTAATTCTTAAAATATTTCTCTCCTAGAATCATGTGATTGGTCAACATAGTTTCCAACACTCCCCCTCAAGCTGGTTTGAAGATATCTTTCATAGCCAGCTTGGACAACAGATCTTCAAACTGTCTTCTGTGAAGGCTCTTTGTGAGGATATCTGCTGTTTGTTCTGCAGTAGGCACATAGGGCATGCATATCTGACCTTTGTCAATTTTTTCCTTGATAAAATGCTTGTCAATCTCCACATGTTTGGTCCTGTCATGTAGGACTGGATTGTGAGCTATTGCAATGGCAGATTTGTTGTCGCAATAGAGTTTAACAGGAGAAGTTGACTTGATGTTTAGGTCTTCTAAGATTTTCTTAATCCAAAGTCCTTCACAAATACCTAGAGTTGCTGCTCTATATTCTACTTCGACACTGCTCCTTGCCACTACATTCTGTTTTTTGCTTCGCCATGTAACCAAGTTCCCACATACAAATGAACAATATCCAGAAGTTGATCTTCAGTCTGTAATGTCCCCAGCCCAATCTGCATCTGTATAAATTTCAATCTGGAAATGACCATTGTTAGCAAAAAACAGTCTTTTACCAGGTGACCCCTTTAGGTACCTCAGAATTCTCATTATTGCATCAATGTGCTTTTGTCCTGGTGAGTGCATAAACTGACTCACAGCACTGACAGCAGATGTGATGTCTGGTCGTGTATGAGTTAGGTAGATGAGCTTTCCTACCAGCTTTTGATACTGCTCTTTATCAACCTGTTCTTCTGGGTGAGCTGCTTCCAATTTCAGATTAGCTTCCATAAGAGTCTCAGCGACTTTACATCCAAGCATACCAGTCTCACCTAAAAGATCCAAAACATATTTCCATTGGCAAACTGAGATCCCCTGTTCTGACCTTGCAATTTTCATTCCCAGAAAATACTTTGCTACTCCCAAATCTTTAACTTCAAATTCACGGGCTAATAAACTCTTAAGTTTGCTGATTTCACTGCTGTCATCACCAGTTAGGATAATATCATCTACATACACAATCAACACAGCCCGTTTTCCATGACTAGAGGTTTTTACAAATAGAGTATGGTCTCCTTGGCTTTGTTTAAAACCTAGTTTTTTAACAACCTCTCCAAATCTTTCAAACCAAGCCCTAGGTGATTGTTTTAGTCCATATATAGACTTGATCAGCCTACACACATTTCCCTTATCAATAAGATTTTCAAAACCAGGAGGAGATTCCATGAACACCTCTTCATCTAGAAAGTCATTTAAGAAAACATTCTTTACATCTAATTGATGTAATGACCATCCAAGATTGGCAGCTAGAGAGAATAGGATTCGAATTGAGTTAACCTTAGCAACAGGAGCAAAAGTTTCTTAATAATCAAGGCCATGTGTTTGTGTGAACCCCTTAGCTACCAACCGGGCTTTATACCTCTCTATAGACCCATCGGTTTTGCATTTAATTGTAAACACCCACTTACACCCCACTGTTTTTTTCCCTTTAGGCAGCTCAGTACTCTTCCATGTATTATTTTTTATCAGTGTATTCATCTCTTCCATAACTGCCTTTGTCCAACTAGGACACATTAAGGCTTCTTGTATGTTTCTAAGGATGGAAAGGTGAGATATTTTTGAAGTAAAGGCTTGATGATGACTAGACAATCTATAGTATGACAAATATTTGGCTATAGGATGATTGGTACATGACCTGACACCTTTTCTAATGGCAATTGGGATGTCGAGATCTGTATCCAACATTCTGGTGTTATGATCTGTGTGTAACTCTGTCATGATAGAGGGATAATTAGGCTGGTCAGACAAACTAGGTTCAGAAATCATAGAGGTATTACCTGGATGAGGCTATTCATGAACAGGTTCAGTGGGATCAGATGATGGACAATTGCCTTGAATGGACTGATGAACTCTATTATTTTGAGACTTCTTTCTGGTGTAAACCAGTACTTCAGGTGTGGGTTGGTGTTCCATAGCCAAATTCTGATCCTGTGATGTCAATTCTCCCCCTGAAATAGGCAAATTGTGACTTGGAGTAATGCTAGTGTTCTGATTTATAGGCCTAGGTGCACTTGGGATATTAGGAAGATAGGGTGGAGGAAAAATGATAATGCTGGTAGTGCTGGTTTCTTTACCCTGACAAACCTTACCAGTACCTATTCCCTCATCTTCTAACACACTCTGATTCTCCCCCTGAAGATGAGTTTCAAAATATGGTTGCTGTTCAAGAAATACAACATCCATACTCACATGTACCTTTCTAGTTCTAGGATTAAAAACTTTGTATCCTTTCTGGTTATTAGTATACCCAATGAAAATGCATTTCTCAGACTTAGGTGAAAGCTTAGATCTGTCAGCATCTGGAATATGCAAGAAAGCAGTATAACCGAACACTTTTACGGGCAAGTTTGAGTGCAACCTATTTTTTGGAAATATTTTTTTTCAAACAGTTTAAGGGTGTTTGATGATTTAGAGTTCTAGAAGGGACCCTATTAATCAAATATGTAGCTGTTAGGACTGCATCTCCCCATAAGTAATGTGGGACATTCATAGCTATCATGAGGGCTCTACTAACTTCAAGAAGATGACGGTTTTTCCTTTCGGCAACCCCATTTTGTTGGGGTGTATGACTACATGTAGACTGATGTTGGATGTCTTTATCTCTTAAAAACTGACCTAG
The DNA here is from genome assembly GCA_022984855.1 of Dimocarpus longan. NCBI lineage: Eukaryota > Viridiplantae > Streptophyta > Magnoliopsida > Sapindales > Sapindaceae > Dimocarpus > Dimocarpus longan. The sequence continues at coordinate 44,987,154 of CM041012.1, read as the reverse complement.
TGTTTGATTGAAATATTCTTTCCCATTATCAGTCCAAAAGATACTGATTTTTGTTTCAAATTGCGTTTCAATCATGTTATAAAATATTTTGAATAGGTTTTGAACTTCAGATTTTTGTTTCATCAAATACACCCAACAAAGTCTTGTGTGGTCATCAATAAAGATTACAAACCATCTTTTTTCAGATAAAGAAGTAATATTACACGGCCCCCAAACATCACTATGAATTAAATAGAAGGGTTTTGATGCCCTATATGGTTTTGAGGCATATACTTGTCTAGTACTCTTGGAGAATGAACAAACATCACATTGCAAAGTCTGATTTTTTAACTTTTGAAACAGAACAGGAAACAAGTGCTTTAAGTAAGGAAAACTAGGATGACCTAACCTATAATGCCAAGTCATTATTTGCTCTCTAATGGGAAGAGAGTTTACATCACAGGATAGCCCCACTGCCTGCTGTTTATTGTCTTCGAAATAGTAGAGTCCATTTTCCTCTCTAGCATTGCCAATCTCCTTCCCCAATTTCCTGTCCTGAAAAACACAAGTTTAAGATGTAAAAATGACATCACAATTGGAATCTTTTGACAGCTTACTAACAGACAATAGATTACAAGACAGGTGTGGGACATGTAAAACAGATTCTAGAGTAATGCTGTCAGATATTTTTACATTTCCTTTTCCAGCAATGGGAGAGAGACTCTTATCAGCTAGTCTGATCTTTTTATTACCAAGGCAAGGGCTGTAATTATGAAACAAGGATGATATACTTGTCATATGATCTGATGCACCTGAATCAATGACCCAGGGTGTATGGTTAATGTGACTTAAACAGCTAGTAGATAAGTTACCTGTGTGGACAAGAGAACAGTTAGGAATTGATGAATTGTTCACTAGTTTAAGGAGCTGATCTATCTGTTCTTTTGTGAAGGAAATCTGTTCTGTTGAGTTGGCATGAGATGAGCCTTTTTCCCTGGCCTTCCAATTTTCTGGTTTTCCATTCAGCTTCTCTGGTTTCTCTGGTGTGACGGGGGCGATGATAGTGGTCACACCAGATTTTTTTCCTTTCTTCAGGTTTGCGAGAAGCTTTACCCGCTGAACTCTCTTGTGAAACCAAGGCTGAAGTCTCAACAGTGGTGGGTACTGGCTCCCTTTTTCCCAGCATCACAGCCCTCCTACTCTCCTCTCTACGAACTTCTGCAAATACTTCATTCAAAGGTGCCAAGGGGCGTCTTCCTATGATACGGCCCCTGACATCATCGAATTCAACATTCAGCCCTGCCAAGAAGACATAAACCCTGGAATTATCTATCTCCTTCAAATAATGAGCAGCATCTGTGGGATCCTTCCAGGTATAATCCTTAAACATGTCTAGCTCCTGCCATAGCCTCTTCAGTGCTGAAAAATATTTAGTTACTGTCTCTGTCCCTTGCTTTAAGTCTCCAAGTTTCTGTTGTAACTCATAGATCTGGGATTGATTCCCCAAATCTGAGTACATTTCTGTTAAACTGTCCCATAATTCTTTGGCTGTCGAATAACCAAGATAAGTGGAACTCACATCTTCCTCCATAGAGTTGGTAAGCCATGCCATTACCATTGAGTTCTCTGCCTCCCAAACGCCATATCTTTCATCTTTCTTGTCAGGTTCCTTTGTATCCCCAGTTAAGTACCCTATCTTACCTCGTCCACGAATGTACATTCGGACTGACAGGGACCAGCGATGAAAATTCTCCCCATTTAGTTTTATGGTTGAGATCCGGACAGGGTGATGGTCAGGCTGACTAGATGTGTTTTCAGTGTTTGACGCCATGGTAAGGACAGAGTATTAGCAGGTTAAAGTCTCAGATTTGAGACCAGGCTCTGATACCATGAAATCACTCAGATTTAAACAAGAAAAACTATATTTCTCTAGGTTTTACAACATGGTTTAAATAGACAATGAGTTCCTAACATCTAGGAGAATGATTGACTAAATACACAAATTAAGCTAGTCTATTTCTATACATGGAAATACTATAATATACATTAATTCTTAAAATATTTCTCTCCTAGAATCATGTGATTGGTCAACATAGTTTCCAACACATTCAAACCTGGACCAGACTACTACCATATGAGAAATTTTAAGATTTTTTTTAGTACTTATACATATTGCCATTATTTATGGATGAATGCAGAAATATCTTACTGGATTCCGCTTGAGCTCTTCTTCATTCATACCCATGCCGACTATTCGATCTTGCTTGTATCCTGGCGGGTAATGGCTAACCTAAATGTGAAGCCAAGATTGAGGTTAAAATCATTAAGGATGAATCACAGAACGACACCAAAAAGATCAAAATTTCTTACCCAACTGCTACACATATCTAGGATACTTATTCCTGGAGTGTTGCTAGCAGGGAAAACCTCTGAATAATATTTGGTTAATGCAGCAATGGCTGGATCATCAATGTGTGTCACAAAACGGGGAGCCTCATAGAACATTGAATCAGGTGTCCTGTGAACATCAAATATTATGTTTCACATACAAATAATAATAATAATAATAACAATAAATAAGTATTGAAAAAAAAAAAAAACTCAAGCATTGTCCATAAACTAAAATGAGCAGAGTAGCCAGAAGGCAGTCTAAAGTTTCACATAAAATGGAACCTACTCAAATGCATCGTATTTAGAATCAAGCTTGAATTGAAGCTTAATGCACGCAATAATTAGAAAATAGAGAAATTAATGCCAGCAAGGAAACATAGTATATAGGCTTTACTCATCAAACCGCTGAAAATCCTCCTCCTTGAAGGGGAATTGCTCTGGCCACTCAACATTCTTCAAAACCTGTGAGATTGAAGCGTAATGCATTGTTAATATAGTGGTGCTTGAATTGATGCTCATATATATGCTAATACTGCACCACTCTACTCTTATCAAAACCTCTAAACTATGTTATGTCAAGATACCTTGATCATCAATAAATAAATTTGTCTGAAATTCCACAACCACAACATAACTCACTAGCCCAATATCACAAATTCAGATAAAAATACAAAAAAAAAAAAAAATATTTGCCAGAGTTAAAGGAGAAAACTTGACCTGTTCAATGGCACCCGTTTGCCTAGCAGAGGCAATTGAAGATTTGGCACCAACATTACTAGCCATACCCAGGAACTGAGCCCAAAATAAAGCTCCCACCCCCAACACCAACCGGCGTGGTGATTTAAAGCGCTTGTCACCCTTCTTCAGTGCTTTGGAAAGACCAGAAACACAAGTAGAGTAACGAAACGTAGCATTGGAATAAGCAGCTAAGACAGGTGGAGGTAGGCTGCGATGCACTGTCAGTCCTAGACGACTGGCCATTTATGGACACCCCTTGAAACAATGTACATATAGCTTTGGAATTTTATACGTTACAACCTTTGAATCGGATAACGTGCACGTGGGTCGCTAGCTACCGTTTGATGAACAATGATCCATAGTTTGAAACCTTGAAATATTTTATGGCTGGGACTAATTTCGATTTTTGGTCTGAATATGTTGCCAGTGATGTTGATTCGATTTACGTGGAATTCTTTCGTTTGCACAGCAATCTACAATAATATCCCTCTTATTTGCCCTGTGTACGAAACAAGGGATTGCGAAAAACAGGCCTTATCAATGGCCAGCCATGGTCCTGGACCTGGGTTCGACGCCTCTACCTTTACTACTAAAGGTTTTTGGTGTCTACCTTTAGTAATAAAGGTTTTTTTTTTTTTTTTCATATACGTAGATTGTCTTCCATAGTATATAAGTGACACCCAATCTACACCCAATCATGTGGGAGATATTTATCCAAATCATATTATCATAATCTTATCAGTTTGGTTGTAATTGTTTTCTGAACTTGTTTCAATACCTCAAAAATAATAATAATAAAAAAAAAAAAAAAAAAAGAGTAGTAATATTGACACCCCCAAAATTCTGTAAGCATATCCCTTTTTGCATGTTAGTCCCATTAAATTTTTTTAAAACATTTAAAATTTATAATTACGTCCTATAAATTATTGATATATCATTTTCTTCTTCATCTTATTCTCCTCTGGAGCTAGTTCAAGACATGTTTCATGGAAGACAATGAGTGACTCAGGAAGACCTAGGGCTGAGCAGGTGCAGGAGATTCTGAAGCCAATGAATGGTGAAGTCCAATACATCAGAGAGTCACAGGACGCTATTTCTTAATCATCCCTGAACTTCTTGAGGCTCAAAGAGTGTGGTTGATTAGATTTTTCCCCCTTCTCAAATTTAACCTGATGATACTTATTCTTGCGTATACACGAAAAAAATATATAAAATTGTTGTATGATGGTGTTTTATTTGACAGATCCATCATACGTTATCTCTTCCTACCATTATCATTATCAGGATTGTTGTGAGACATCATTCAAGACAATGAAAAGACCTTTCAAGGATAAAGTTTCAATTTTAAAAATAATTATATTTTGGGTATATCACCACTTAGAAAAACAAAAAACAACCACCCTCAAGGTCCAACTGCATTTTACTACCAATCATCGCGGCCCAAACAACAAACGCAGTCTCAGATACAATAACATAAGCATGAATTGCGTCTAACAATGAAGTGAGTCTAGTTTAGAACAATCGTCTTCAGGGAATATAAGATGTATTTTTTGTTATCTGATTTTCTAGAGTTCGAGGATCGCTAGTCGTGTCCTCTATGGACTATGATATGACCTTATAAATCATGGGATCTAATTATTGTCATGGTTCGAGACTTCCATAATAAATAATTTTCATCATCAAATTTAGTGGTAATAGCAAAATCAAGTTATTTAGAAAACAAACCGGATGAGATTAAGGTTTAAGATATTAGAAACAAATAATAATAAATAGAGAATTATTTCAATTAATATATTTAAATTAGATTGTTTGTAATAATTATTTTATTTAAGGTTATTTTTGTTATAAATTTTATAATTAAATTTGGATGTGTAAATCATAAATTTGGATGACAATATCAGTGCCCTAAAGATATATTAATTATTATCTCTTATATATTATCAAGTTAATATCTCTTGATAATTATTAAGTTGTTATCTTCATACTTGAGATAGTTTTCCATATATCGATATATAAATTTATTTTATTTTTTTGAATTTAAAAAACTTCATTAACAAAAGAAGAGACTACAGATCCTTGAAATCAAGAAAGATGCTCGAGACACTAATAAAGTGCCAAGAAATATCCCTAGTTGAGGATAAAGCTAAGATAGCTAAATTGTGAGTCAAGCAATTTTCATGTCTAGGGATGGCTTGACAACACAAGACACCAGCAACCTTACACAAAGCTTTTATAATTTTATTTATTTTATATTGTAACTTTTAGGTTTTATTTTGTAAGAATTCATATAATTTCAGTGCATTACAATGTTTTCAATGGCCATGGCAAAAGCTATTTTTAAATTAATTTTTTAATACATTTAATGAGGTGAAATTGCTAAAGGGATGTTCTTATAATTTTAATTCAGCGTAAACATTACTGTTCAGTCGCTTGTTATTATTATTCGAGGGAGTGAGAATTTAAACTTGGACCTCAACTTCATTGATAGATGTGATTACCGTCAGGTTATGCCTGTGATCATTAAACACACCCTTATTGAATAATATATTACTCATTGAAATGTTACTGGCAAATTTCAAATTTTAATCAATAAAAAATTATGTGATAAAACATTCATATTTTACCGTGTAAGTTGTACAATTGTTTGTTTAATATGAAATTTTATGAGTATAAATATAAATTTTCGATCTGAACAATTAAAAATTGATCTCGATGTATTCTATTACCTCTAATATATTTGGTGTTGTTGACGTCTGAAACTGGTTCGGTCAACTTGCTGATTCGTTCAAGCCCAAGACTGCAGATCTGTGAAAGATACAAACAAACAAACAAAAAGAAAGGCAAAGAGGAAGAAGAGAAACACACGAGATTTACGTGGTTCGGCCTTAAGAATGGCCTACGTCCACGGCGCCGGCTCTGGTTAGGGGCGGCAGTCACTATTACTATATCTGTTCTGCCTTTACAGTGTGAGAGAGATCTCCAGAGGAAGTCCCCTTTACATTGATTTTGATCTCCTATTTATAGAGGAGATGTTACAATTTGAATAGGTTTCGGAATCTTACAGATAAGCCAAAAAATAATATACATTAATTGATATAATATCTCCCAAGATTATCTCCACCGTATATGCAGCAATTGCCAAGAATGTCGCGATTCGATTTGCATGAAAATAGGTAAGTTGACTCCTTTCCTGAATTGAATTGATTTGCCTTCTAGAAGGTCAACTGGTTAACTCTAGCGAGCACATTGAACAGCTTACTCCAGCGATCAGATAGTGCACCCAGCGGGCAGACTAGTTCAGCGATCAGATATTGCCTCCAGCGAGCAGACTACTTCAGCGTTCAGATGTTGCACCAGCGAGCAGACTACTTCAGCGTTCAGATATTGCCTCCAGCGGGCAGACTCTGGTCTGGGCGAGTTGGTGCTCAGGCAGTGTCAGCGATCTGATTGTTCGAGCAGAGATCGCGCAAGCTGGTCGCGCAGTGTAGACGAACAGGTTGGTTGCGCAGGATGTCCGAGCAGCTTGTGAGCCTGTAATGCTGCAATGAGCTCGTTGAAGCGTGCAGATTTGCTCCTTCGCGAGCTGATTGTCTGAGCTTTGGTCTTAGCTGAATTCTTGCTCGTCCATCCGCTTGTTCATCAGCTCGTTCGTACGCTTATTCGCGGACTGTTTGTTCAGTGCTTTTTGACAGTAAATGTAAACCTCAAGAACACATCTATTAAAACAACAACTTTGAGGATGTAAACGGCATCAACCGGGGTACCCCTGGTTGCCACGTTATAGAGCACGAAAATCCCTTTCCGAAAACATATTATAATAGACATTCTGACAACCGAGCACAAAGTTATGCCAATTTCTTTGGACTGGTAACCCGGGCCTTTGTCTGTTGGGGCGGTTTTAGCAGGTTATCTTATTGGGCCTCTAGGCTTTTACCAGCCCACTTGGGGTAGCCCAAAAATACGTACAACAGGTGTTAACTTTTATAATATATATATAATAATTTTATTATCAATGTATCATAACTTTAAAATATTACGATGAACCAATCAAATTCATCTATTACATTTAAATAAATATGAGAAAATTTATTTTATGAGAGAAATTATAATAGATAAATTTAATTTGTTTGTTTTAATATTTTAAAATTAAAAGGTTTTGAAAAACTTATATATATACATATATATATATATATATATATATATTACTTCATCTCAAAATACTTCTCTAAATTAATGGCAGGAAAGCACCTAATATTTCTAAAAAAACAATATATAAATTCGGACGGCAGAGCACTACTTTATCTCAAAATACAGTAACTAATGACAGTATCTTATCTCAATCTTGATTCCATATAAAATAAAAAGAAAAAAAAATAATAAGCTTTTTCTAATTTGATATTGATTATTTAACTCCATTTTTTTTTTCACTCAAAGTATGATTGGAGTAACCTAATCTATCGTCCACATTTTGTACACAGCACGTGTTTATTGAATATAATTATAGAGACTCGAATCTCGAGGGAGTACTATTGTTTATCCAGTATAATTTATTAGAATGGTTACAGTGGTTTGAACCTATCTACCAATTACGATCAGATTTCAATAACTATATTATAATCAATCTAATAATAGCAATCGGTCAGTAAAGTTATTCAACCAGTTGTAAGGTAATTAAATCCTAATTCCTATTCACCATTTCTTTTTAGATATCATTTATCATCTAACAATTAGAACTTTATAAGCTATAATTTATTATGTGATAACTCAAATTTGATACATGTGCTAAATGCATAGTTATTTATTTTATAATGGTCTATACATTATTTTTTATATATTATGATTTTCATATATAATTAAAAAAATTCAAATCATCAAATCAATAACGCATTTTAATTGTATTAATATAAAAGTACACTACAAGGTGCAATCATCAACAAATTAAATCATGTTTTTTTTTTTAAAATAAAATAAAATAAACTAACACCAAATAATTCGAATAACTGGTAGGATTTATAGAGATCAAATTCTATCTACACCATTAGAGATAACTACCAATATAAGCATTAAGAGTAAAGATTATTTACCATCATTTTTTTTATTAATATTTTAATAATATAATGATATATCAATATTTAAAAAAATAAATGATTAAGATTAATAAATTTTTTCTCTCTAGTATATTATTCAAATTTAAATTATTTTTATAAAAAAATTAATATCATATCAATATTCATATAGAATTCTTGTTCAAACTACTTTGGGTAGAAATCGGGCCTCCAACACGTGCATCAAAGAGTGTATTTGCATGTTTTCCTTCCAGTCAAATGAGCACTCTCCTGTTGACCAAACACACACATCTTAAAATCTACCGACACATGTACATGGAACCAAAGCACTTGGCATATGTTTTGATCGTAGATTGGCAGGTAATGGCAGTGGATAAGACAAGCAATGTCCAAATTCAGCAATGGAGAAACAGGTTTTTAATTAAAAGTTCAAGTATAATTAGATAAATAATAATTAAATTAAATGCTTGCAAGCTTGCAGCAACTAGGTTCACATAAAGTAGGTGATGGGATTCCAATGTCAGCATATTATATATATATATAAGCTGACAAAAAAGTGTATGGTTTTTTTGGGGTATGGTTTGCATGTTATCTCAAAAGCTCTCTCATTTTCATTACCAATCAAAACCCACCTCATTTATCCACTTCGATGCAAGTATCATTGCTTTCTTAAAGTAGCTAGCTAAGTGCTTTTCACAATTTCAGTGGAAGCTTTTATTCAATTCGGATAAAACGGTTTTTTTCCGTTCTTTTAGTTGTTATCAGACACGGGATTCCATGTTGTTTAGCTTAGATTAGTATGGTTAAATGTACAGCCTGTGGAGTTTAAATGTAAAATTTCTTCTTAAATGAAAATTAGAATTTGTCTCCATAGATTTTTACTTCAATTTTTGTAGTTAATAGTAACTTTTGTAATTGAATAAATTTAGTGTGAAATCTAAATCGTGAAATAAGACTGATACTTCAAATATTATAGAATTTGACACCATTTATGGACTAATTTAAAAAACGTGTATATAAAAGGAAAGTTGAAGATGTTGGTGTTGGTATGAATTTCTTAATATGAATTAATTGTTACACGAGAATTTAAATTATGTTCTTCCATATCAAATTAATAAATAGTAATTTCACAAGAGTTGGGGTGGCTTGATATGTATCTTATATGCACATATTAAGATAATGAGTTCAAATTATATCTTTCTCTTTCAAATATCAAACTTATATTTCCAAAAAAATTATTATATAGTACTTCATTCTACACATAACGGTAGTTAAAAAAAAAAAAATTATTATATGCTGTTTTATTTTATGCATAGAGATAAATTATCAAAATGAAAAATCATCAATAATTAAAGATTTCTGGAATTCAATAGCTACTTCATCTACACAAGTCATCTATAAATCTGATTGAAACAATCATAAATAAATAGAGTCTAACGAGTTTTGATTTTCAATTACCATTCAAAAGATAGTAGCATAAAAGTTTCTCAAATTTCATCAGCTTGGAGGTTGCCAAAATATCTTTAAAATGCTAAACATGTGATGATGAACACCAACGTAGCTAATGGCAACACAGATGATGATCTGTTTCAATTACAGTGGGTATAGTACCATTGCATTTGCCCTCATGAAATTGGAATCAAACCACAAATTGCTACCAAATCATATTGTCTCATCTTATCAATTTTTTGTTCTAGTTTAATTATTAATTTTATCCCTTAATAAAAGGTAATGATACCTTTGTCTGGCACTCTGGCTGCATCTCAGATGCTTGAAGTTGACTGGACCCTCTTATCATGGCAATAATTCACAACTCAAAGATAAGGCCAAACTCCTTGATGGTTGATCTTGTAGCTTCCTAAATTTATTTCAATTTTAAATTTTAATTAGCAAATTCAAGTATATTTTTCCTAACATAATTCTCAGAGTGAGCAAGTTCATGCTTTCACTCAACTAATCCTTTTGTCTTTGCATTATAATAAAAAATCATCATCATGGGTCACTACAGACAACTACACTTTCCAAACCCAACAATGTTCATCTAATTACGCCACTAATCTTTCTTCACAACTCTACTTAAAAATACAAATATCTCATCGTTTCAAAAAAAAAAAAAAAAAAAATCTAATCGATAGTTATCCTTGTCTTTTGATCCACATTTCCCACATCACAAATAATCTAAAGCAATTTTTTTTTTTAATTAAAAAAAAAAAATCTAAGCCAAACAATATATCTATCCCTTGTACTAGTTTGACTAAAATAACTGAATTTTAATTATATTGCTTTCATAAAATTATGTATTAACGAAATATAGAGAATTATGAAATATTAGTATTTTTATCTAATTTCGACATTACATAATTATATTGATAAACATATGAAATAATACAAAGACTGCATGAATAAACAAAGCAAAATGAAAAGATTGAAAAGAGGCCTCTATTTGGACTAAATTATTTTTATGAGATTTAATTGAATAGAATTAAATTAAATTACTATTAGACTAAATAATTGTTGTGATGTGTTGGTTGGTTGGTGGTAGGAGTCTTATACCTAAAAAGCCTATAAAATTGAGGGTTCTAACTCTGGACTTAATTTCGTAGAGATAAGGGATTTAATATCGACCACAAGCTCGTCGCAACTTGTGCTCTATCGACCCCACACCTGTCCTGCAAGTTAGAAGGGGTTCAACGATCCTGAGCTTGTGTAGCAGCTAGGTGCATAGTCAGCCCCATATAAATCATTTCGGATGTTTATCGGTCTTGACCATCAACATGATGTGAATGAAACTATTAAAAATAGAGTTTTTTCATGATTTTCGTAGCACGTGGTTAGATTAAAATTATATATTTTATGTGTAATATCATATGAGCTTAATTAAATTGAATAAAATAAAATAACATTCATTTAATTTTATAATAAATAAATTATTTTAAATTATTTTTATTAAAATTACTTTTTTTTAAATAAGTAAAACTACTAACAATTAATTTTAAATAAAATAATATTGATTATTTAATTGATATTAAAATTATTAATTTTTAAAATATTCTTCATAAAATATTAAATTAATACTCATTAATTTTTTAAATCTAAGTTATTAATAAAATAAATATGAGAAAAAGACCTCAGAAAGACTAATTAATCAATTCCATTTCACTCAAATACTTGGACTAACTAGTCTGGCCTGCGTAGGATAAAGCGAGGAGGTTGGATGACAGTGTATCCAATCCGATCCTCTCCACTAACGTTGAATTGGACAAAGACCACCACCACTACCACCAGTCTCCTATAAATAATACCCATTCGTTGCCCTCGTTCCCTCCCCCCCTCTCTCTACCATTTGCAGGAACTCTCTCCGGTCCATCTCTGATCTCAGAACCCAGCCCGAATGGAACCACCCAGATTTGTGATCGAGGCAGCCGAAGCCCAGTCAATGGCACAAAAGGCCGGCCTCACCCTCCTTCAGCTCCTCCCTACCTTGGTCAAGTCAGCCCAAACCCTGGCCCGCCCGATTATCTCCAAGTTCCACGTTGGCGTCGTGGCGTTAGGGTCGTCGGGTCGGATCTTCATGGGCGGCAACATCGAGTTCCCCGGCGTCCCACTCCACCACTCCATCCACGCCGAGCAGTTCCTCGTCACCAACCTCGCCCTTAATGCGGAGCCCCACCTCCAGTGCTTCGCCGTCTCCGCCGCCCCCTGTGGCCATTGCCGCCAATTCTTGCAAGAAATCCGTAACGCCAATGACATCAAGCTCTTCATCTTGCCCCCTGATTACACGACGGACAACGTCTCCGATTGCGATTCCAAGTACCGTCCCCTCCCTCATGTTCTCCCGGACAGGTTCGGTCCGGACGATCTTCTAGAAAAGGACGAGCCTCTCCTCCTGGAGACACGTCACCACGGTCTCTCGTTCACCGGCCACCACCAGAACATCTGCAACGGTCAGATAGCCGACGTTTTAAAGTTGGCGGCTTTAGGCGCCGCCAACAGGTCCCATGCGCCCTACAGCAAATGCCCATCTGGGGTGGCTCTTATGGACTCCGACGGCAAGGTCTATAAAGGGTCTTACAAGGAGTCTGCCGCGTATAATCCGAGTCTGGGTCCTCTACAGGCGGCCTTGGTGGCTTATATAGCTGGTGGTGGTGGTGACTATGAGAGGATTGTGGCTGCCGTGTTGGTGGAGAAAGAGGATGCTGTTGTGAAGCAAGAACCAACCGCTAGGTTGCTTTTGGAGGTCATTTCGCCCAAGTGTGAGTTCAAGGTTTTCCATTGCGTGCCCGGTTCTAATAATGCTTAAACTGCTTCTACTTGATTGATGTCTATAAAAGAAGAATGTATCACTTCTAATGGTGATTCTCCTACCATGTTGATAGATATTAAAGATCGATCATCGATCATTTGATAAATGAGTTTAATGAATGAATCTGAAATAAACTGCTTCCTTTCTAGGTTGTTGCTATTTAGAATGACTATTTCAACGAGCTCATGTTAATCATGATATTAATCTTTTCTCTGGTTGATTATTGGTAGTGGAACTGGATTAGAATATGGATCGTTTTCATCACGTAACTTGCATTATGACTATTCTATTTAAGGCTAGGCTCTACAATTTTGTTTTCACACTTTTTTTAATGACCTTACAGCTTACTAGTGACATTATCTAAAGTATTTAATACTGTAGTACTACTGTACATACGCAAAAGCAGATGTCATGTGGGTTTTGATTCTTTTGTATAAGCTTTTGTTGGTCCCCCATCTTTGCATCATCAAGAAAACATGTTTAACTTACCTCTATGGTAGTGTTCCATACTCAATTGCATTGTGATTGGTGGATGGTGATGCATGCTGTTGTGGACTTCTGTTGCAGATTTAAATCTGTGCGTCATGTTAAAAGGAGGTTCAAATTTCTCCAAAGTCAATTATTTACTCTTCCTCTCTCAACGGCGTAAAGTGGCAGGCGCATTTTAAAGAAAGATAGAAACACCAAAACAGTTCATTGACTTCATTCAATAAAGTTGGGTTTACTTGTAAGTTGTCGATTTTGGTGGCTCTTTTGGAAAATATTAATTACAATAGGCAGTTCAATAGAAGCATACACTTGTATGTATGGTCATTTAATTTTTCTAGTCTTGTGTTGATGTATATCTAGCTATAGCAGAGCATGGTCCTAATGTCCTCCAGTTCATAGGGAAATTGTTCTTCTCTACTCGATCCAAACATACCACAAGGTGAAATGAATGTCTTAGATCGGTCTGTCTAAAAGTGCTAGTTAAAATATATCATCAATATTTGGATTCATTGTACCAGTGACCAGTTTTGATTTGGTGATCATGCTGTGTAGACTATATTTAATGGTCACAATGCGGTTGTTAAGCATCCCAAATTTGTATAATTGTGTATTTGAGGGTTTTTTTTTTTTTTCTTAATATAAAAAAAAAATTATGAAAATGGTTTGATTACTTTATCCGTGAAGTAAAATTATTTATCAATAACAATTATTTAATTAATTATAAGAATGGTTATCGAATAATATCCAAATGATTGTTATTAATAAATAATTTTATTTAATTAATAAGACAATCAAATTCGTTTTTCAAATCAAAAGTAGCATAGTTTAGGTTTTGGGATAAACATTGGAGAATCGAGATGGCGTTTAGGACAAGAGTAATTGCAAGAATAGCAGACGAAAAAGCACATAGAAGAGCATTTGGGCTGGATGGGTGAAAGTTAAACTAGAAACCAGCAAGTTTTTCAATTTTACTGTTGCTTTGGTCAACGTTGATAGAAAAAACAGAGGAAATTGAGAAACACAAAAAGACAGTACAACAACAACCCCGAGGATCCCTGTTTGATTTCGAGGAAAAATTAAAAATTATACTAAACAACAATATATCATTCAAACCCTTTGACACTCGGGAAGAAGAAAAAAAAAAAAACAAAAACAACAATATCATAACGAGAGACTAAAACTACGAGGAAGTAAAAGAGGAAGAGGCCGGGTTCTTCAAAGGCAGAGGTGGACCACCACCAGCACCACTACCTCCAAACAATGTACCCAAACCGGCAACTCCTCCGGGGTTGTCTCCGGCGAAAGAATCTTCCGTACTTCTCAACGCAGCATGAGCCAATATAACCGCCACGCCGACTGCCAACCCGACGGTGATATTGTTGGTGACATCGGTGAGGAAGAGGACGGCGACAGTGGCCAAGAGGAGAACAATCATGACGACGCCATCGTCGACGACGCGGCCGAAGAGCACGAAGGGGTTGTCACGGAGGAAGTAGAGGAAGAGCCAGAGGAGGACGACGACAAGGAGGAGAACGAGGGCCAGTGGGGACCAGAGCAAGGCGAGGAAGAGGGCGGACATGACGATGATGGCGTAGTTGATGCGGAAGAAGGCGACGTTGGTTTTGATTCTGTTGATGGAATGGGTGAGCGTGGTGGGGAGATTGAAGGAATGGGGTTGGATCACGTCCTTCCATGGCCGCTGCTCTCTTAGATTTGATTGGATCCGTTCTTTTGCAAGTACAATCAATGAGCGGGTTGATGATGGTGGTGGTGAGGAGGAGTCTGTGGGGATTGTGCCGTACGACGTCATTGTTGCCGTGGAATAGAGAGGGGGAGAGGGAAATGGTGAGGATAAATGGAGGGAAGAACGTGGGTGCACGGCTCTGGATGGTGGAGAAGACAACATGTGGGAGTCATCTTGTACTTTTTTTTTTTATTCAACGTCTGGAAATGCAAGAGTTAAATTAAGAGAACCCCAAAGCTAATTTTGAACATCAAGCTAATTTCGTTATTAAAAATGCTGCACTCTTTTATATTTACACAACTTACGAGATGGGTCATTATGTTATCACATGATATAAGATGTAGAGAGTTGATAATGTAGTGGTAGAGGTAACTTAGTTATTAACTAAACCTTTCTTTATTTTCAAACGAGGATATTTGATATTTACTTTTCAATCATGGATATCACAATCGACAATACTCAACTTAAATGCCAACTTTACTATTGGAATGTTTTTCTGAAAGGAACGTTGGGTTGCTTATTAGGCGTATGTCAATCTACTAAAGTTTTATGCTAAGTTGCCGTGATGATTATAACAAAACCTGGGCAGAGGTCCACATTTTCAAGAGTAAGAGATCCCATTAGAGAATGATTGTTACAATATATATATATATATATATATATGTATATAACTGCTGTGCTTATTCATTACTTTTTAATGTTTTGGCATTATGGACATCAACATCTAAAGTTTAGGTCTCTCTAACTAGATGAAGTAAAGGGCATGCTATCTCCTGACAGAAGCATACAATTAAAGTGACACCCTCACATGCAAAAAGTAAAATAAATATAAAACATTAATCCAAGATTAGAATTCTAGATGTAAAGTATCAATGTAATGCTAATTTAAGACTACGGTCCATAAATTTCTGGGTTTCATGTTTCTTTACCATGTAACTCTCTCTCTATATGTAACTCCACTCAAATGGCAACATAAAGCAAGTAAACCATAACTCCAATCTTAAGGTTTACTTTCATTATTTGTCAAGGGCGAGAAGAATGTTAGCCAGCTGCCCTATGCCTGTGATCTTTTTATACAATAAACCAAGTATAACGGAAGGAACTTCAACACATGCTCTACAGGTTGTTATGGTTTTTACTGATTTTGTGGCAGAGTATCCCCTTTGTACACCTTCCAGGGTCCATAATAGAATTTTGGCTTCATGAGCGGTACTGCTTTCCCAGGGTGCTCTTCCCAGTACTTCTCCTGTTCAGTATCACAAGCACAATTCTCATATCTCAGTCTTATATTGCTGCCCCTAAACAGTCAAGTAAAAACATTTGTAGAATTAAACATCAACATGGATGTTGTCAATTCACATTTATATCAGACACTCCTACAATTACACAACATTTTAAAATAATTTCTCACTTAGACAGAAGCGGACATGAATCAAATATGGTTAACTACTAGCAGGCAACCGGTAACTACTCAAAATGTAATCTGATAAGCCATAACAATTCAATAACCAAATCAACATGTCAATGAATGACGAGGTAACTACAATCGTGTGATAGGTAAGTTCTGTTAGGATTAAACAAATGGGTTCAAAGAGGATTTGCAAAGAATTGATGCAGGCTATTTGGAATTTATAAATTCTTAACGATCTTTAATTGAACACAAAGCCTAGAGAATCCCTAATAGATAAAAGTGAAAAGAGAAGACCAACGATACTCATCACAAATAACATTTACATCTAACTTCCATTCCTGTAGGCAAGATTGTATTATAATTCCCAGATAATTTCTCCCTCTATAAGAAGGAAAAATACACAAAATAAACAATCAACAACAAATTAGACTAAACTGGAGGTAAAGTTTTGCACCCCATCAAGCATCCAATATAGGTCCTCTAATCTTATATCCCAACATCTATCAGATATAGCCCAGATGATATCCCATCAAAGCAACAAACCCAGAAGCATCAGGTGGTCAAATGCACACAAAGTTTCCCTTTTTTATTTATTTTGTTTTCATTTGTTTGTGAAGGGAAAGAAGAAGAAGAAGACCTTGTAAAGCTGCTCAGTAATAGCAGAACCGATAACACCAGTGTAGAAAGCAGCGATGTAGATGGTGACGAGAGGCTTGAAAGACTTGGGTCTCCTGTAGGGCTCTATCATGTCCCAAAGCAGCGTCCTTTCCCATTTTGTGTACACATAGTCTGCGTATTTTCTCCACAGGTAGCTCGCCATTCCTCTCTTTTCTTCTGGCTTTGTGTTTTTGGATGAATTTTTAGTTTTACAAGGGAATCATGAGTTTGTTTGCCACTTCAAAACGATGTCGATTTGGAATAGAAATAATTAGGGTTTAAGATAGGCTTTTAAATAGTTGAACATATGCTGAGTAAAATTAATTGGTGTATAAAGTATTTAATTTCCTTTTAGTAAAAACAGTTTGTTATTATTAATCATTTTTCATGGTGAAATTTTTGTAATTAAAATTTTTAATTAAATATAAATGTGTAAATTATATTTATGGGTGGTAGTAACAAAACCTGAAACAAGAATTAGGATTAAAAATACATTTACTTCACTAATAGCATCACCTCTTTTGTTATTAATTAATCTCAAGTTTGGATTAATTAGTTGCTTCTGGCAAATTAACTTATAGATTTATTTTGATGATTTAGCAGTAGAAATCTCATAAAACAGAAACAATAGTAGAAAAGGGATGAATATATATATACACACACTACATTGTTCAGAATTTTAGATGCTAAACTGATGTAACTTTGAACTGGAATTTTAGAATCTTCAAAAACTCCACCCATGCAGTGGCAACAATTGACATCAATAATGAGCATGGTTCATCAAGTCTATCTCCTGTTTTGGGCGCACAGGGAATGGCCGAAAGGCAGAAACCTAAAGAAGCTAATAATTACTTGTGCCAATACTTCATTTCATCCACCAAAAGCTCAATAGAGGAATCATCTTCTAGTAACGCTTGCGTAGACGCTTTAATCCAGCAAACTACAAGAAGCCATTTACATGTAAACGAAACGAGATATCCGTTGTAACAATATGTAGGCAGTGAGACTTAAGCTTACACCACAGCTAATATAAGAATGACAAAAAATGAAGCTCGGACCTGTGCTTACGTTTAGTATTCTTTTACAGAGAAAAATGTCAATATACAGAATACGACCTCACAATAACAATTCACATCTATAAATTAATGCTTAACTAACAATCCTAATTTATCTTGGTCCTCCTGCATGCTCGTCTATTGGAACAGAGATGGCTTCAAGACTGAGATCTCCAACTCCCTTTGCTGGACCACTGCTGTGATGTTCAGTGTTATGCAGTTGAATAGCGTCTTTTATTTTCTGGAACTGCAAATGATTTCGTGAAGCACAACATGAGACTAAAACATCCATATAAGAGTTTCTGTGAAGCACAACATGAGACTAAAACATCCATATAAGAGTTTCTTCATACATCAATATCGATAGCATAACTGCATGCCATGCAAAGTCTTATTAGACAATGACAAGAATAAAAAACACTTTTCTCCTAATTGTTTGTTATACTATCTCTCTGTCAAGGCTAGTATATTCTGGCACAAAGTTGAATACAATGATGAGTAATAACAGGTTCCGATCATCAGTTCAATTTTTGATCTAAGTATTTTCTGAACCTGTATCAAGATTGTGCTCAAACTGATTGTCACATGCAAGCAATGAGAAGATTTAATGTTCCTGTTTCACTTATTGTAAGTTTGTAACTTCAGTATTTTCCATCCCCAGAAACCAATTGTTCAGCAATTATTTATTGGTTCAAATGTAAAAGTTGAAACAACAAGGTTGTGCTTGAATTAGAAAGAAATTGCAGTTAAAAAGCACTCACCTTAGCAAGTGAACATGAAAAAGAATCTAGCCGTCCATGGGCTCCACGATAAAAGTGAAAAAAAGGAAGCACTTTCACATTTAAACTTTTGCACATTGGCTTGTTCTCATCAAAATTGACTTTCAGGAATAAAATATCAGGATGTTCTTCAGCTGTCCTGCAGAGCTGACATATCCATCACGAGACAAAATAAGGAGACTATCATCACAACTATTGATGAGCAAATCAAAAAATAGAGTGAGATATGAACAATTATTTAGCTTCCTTGATTAGTCTTAATATGTAGTAGCTCCTCAATAATTATCTGTAACTAACTACATGTCATTTTCTTCAAGTATTCCTATATCTAGTGCATATTTTAGGGTAAGAGCATAGAACCTGGACGAGATTCATATTGCAAAGCTTTTGGCAGTTATATCCCTTTATACATGATAACAAATTTCATAATTATATTTCCAGTCAGCAATAGGAGGGCATAAACATTCACGACGCTAAAGCACCCACTGAAATTTTAATCACTCGAAAGATTAATAAATATAAGATTCATCAGCAATGTAATGAACCACTCTTCTCACATACAAATATTGATAGGTTTGGCTTGGCATTAAGTGATAAACTCGGAATGCCCTTAGGATAGTACCAATACATGAAATTATACAGTCTTTTTTCAATGCACTGCATAGTAGATGATTCCACAGACCATGAATTTGTTAATAGGAGCATGTACACTAATCTAACCATTGATACAAGTATTACAGAATGATAAAATGAGGAAAATCACCTTCGGAAACAATGCTCGGCAGGATGCACACCAGGTCCCATAAAATTCAACAATGACTAATCTATCTCCAGCCTGACTTAAGGCACCCAAAAATTCTTGTGTAGAATGAATGTCGATCATATTTGGGGCATTCTTTTCCCACCATTTTGGCTGTTCAGTTTCAGCAATAGTTGCATTTACCTGAAGTGAAGCATCCAAAAACTTATTACGGAGCCATGAAAAAGAAAAAAAAAAAAAAAAAAAAAAAAAAAAGATACAGATAAAGAAACTACTTGCATAGTCCAATGACACAGAATACCAAGAAAACATATTTCCTAGTCAAGTATCAAGAAAATGGTGCAGGTCCCACACTATACTTGAAAATCAGTAAGCTGAAAGGCTGGAACTTGATTGCCATCCAGTAAAAATAATCCTAAGCTGAGTGGAATAAGGTCTTCAATATTATTAACAGGTCAAACCACATCCATCAGAAGCGACATGTCAGTTATAAGAAAAACAAATAATCAGGTGCGAGAGATTCTAGTATCAAAATAAAGACTATAAATGCATTTGTGTTTCTCTTAAAAATTACTAACACCAAATGCAGCAACAATGGGGACGAAATGTTAAGAAAAATTTAGGATACACTCTCAACCTCCCTACACATAACCCCAATTACACCCATCCCATTCAATACAAGAGGGAAACAGAACCAGAGGAAAATAAAAATATTTTTTTATTCCCAGGCTCAACATTGGACCAATGGTGGTGCTTCAGCAAAGCCACACAAACTACTAACCTTTGATTTATGCCACAAGCCTATGTTGTGCCCATCTTGTGTTTTGACCTGTTGGGCCTGCTAGGCAGAACTAGTACAACAATAACAAGTTTCGTATATATAATTGAAGCTCTGCATTTGGGAGATTGCAAAATCATTCAGTACTTAGCTCTAATGAATTCACATTTTTTCAATAATTATTATCATCTTAAACTAGCCTAATGTTTCAGTACTCATCACTATCCAACACTTTCGGCTCAACAAAAGGAGAAATGTTGACAACTCTACAGTAGGAAGCTAGAGGCTAAACACATTTCCCTCAACAATTAGACACTATACACAATAACTAATGCAGAGCATGCAGTAACAACTCTGAAAACATGCAAATGCACTTCACAAATCAATAAGCTGGAACATTTACTAACCAGGAATACCAAACTAAGGAATAAGAAAGAAAAATTAGAAATATTGAGGCAAATTTGTTTATTTTAACAGTCAGATGTGGGGAAAAAAAATCACGTAAAGCGATGCTTCTAAGTGTTAAAATTCCAATGAGTACAGATAAACCAGCATGGACACTCAACAATGAAATATACAAACAGATTAAATGCAAATTTGAGAAAGATATAAGGTTAAATAAAAAGACCCCCCTAACAAAGTTGACACAAAAGGTGTCAGCAAATATGATTTAAACTGGAACTAACTTGCCACAATTAACATTAGATCGAAACTTTGAAACGCATCTATATAATAATTAGCAAAACTAGAGAATCCTCAAGGCAAACAACCATAGACCAGTAACATCATACGATCAAACTAGCAAAAGGGTCCTCCTAATTTCACTCAAACAGCCTAAACCACAACTCGTCATCTCTAAATATATCCAATATGCAACTCAAATAGCAAACAGAACTCCTAATTGACATACAATATTGCATGAACAAATAATTCCAGCAAATGGGTAGTCAAGTTGTTTACCTTGAAGGAGAGCAAGTGCTTCCTGGGTGTGACAGGAAGGCGAGCAAAAGCAGCCCCAGGAGAAGAAGCGGCAGCAAGAGGATAAATTCTCTTATCCAAATTCTGATTGGGAGGCAAGCTCGGTTGCAGAGAATTCAAGGTGGATGTGAAGGAGGTGAGAACCGAAGAGGAGGAGAAGGCAAGTGACTTGAATGAAGATAACCGAAAAACATCTGCCATTTACAGACTCAAGAGAGAGAGTGAGAGGGAGGTGTTTTGATATAAAATTGTTGAAATATTAATATTTATAGACGAGTTGGAAGTACATAAGGAAGGGTCAAATAGAAAGGGAAATACAAGGACTCTGAGAGATTTTGGTTTTGTTCGTGTAAAAGTAAAAAACAGGAGGCTGGTTGTGTTGTGTTGGATCTCGTCGTGTGCAAGTGTTCAACCAGATATTAGATCGCAAGAAGAAGACGCCTTCGCGGACCACACACAACATAACACAGAGGTCGCTTATTTTGTTATTATTATTATTTTTAAACACAAACTAAACAAATATTTTACTTGTTTTCATGCATAATAATACAATGACATTCACACAATAAAAAAAAAATACAATTTTTAATTATTAAATTCTACTTTTACGGTATCAATCATATTTACGTTTTTCCAAATTTCATTTTTCATTTTCTAGAAAAACATTACAACTACATTAATTTTCTTTTATTTTTCAATTTTTTTTTCTGTTTAATTACAATTGAATTGGTGAAGTTGCAATTTATTTAATAAGTTATTCAATTTTTTAAACTTAACACCAAATATATCAAGAACTTTGAGATTTTTCATTAATTTATACCGTTCTGTATCTTACGATAGAAGAAAAAAACCATTTTATATGAGCTTATAAAATTAATATGATGAGACTAATCAATAAAATATATATAAAATATCAAACAATTTTTTTTTTTTTTTTAAATATCAAAAGATTTTGGCAATTGCAAAAGCTGAAGATTCTGTAATTGTCCCCATTTGTGCTGGGTTTCGGTTGACAATCTAGAACACGAATACTCAAAAACACGTTCCATTGAACATGGAAACAGGTAGTACTAGCCTATTTGGTTTTTGATTTGTGAATGATGATGAACCCGAAGATTCAAAACATAAAATGCCAAAGCTGTAACAATCTGTTCACAATGCAATATTAGAGAGATGGCTACAAGCTGCCATTTCCTCTTCAATCTCCCCCACCTACCAAGTTAGCACAAACATTTGTTTTCCCTCTTGCCTCTCCTCTTCCATTTTCCAGTCTTCAATAATTTTCCACCCAAAAATTATTAGCCACATCTTCTGCTTGACAACTGACCACCAAAAAATTCTTGGTGGAAAAGCTTAAAGCCCCACTTGCTAATAATCATGTGACACATATGCACTTCGTTTCCATCACTAAAACAATGAATTTTATTCACCTTTTTTTTTTTTTTCACAAAAGAAACGTAATTAAGTTTACATAAAAGGAGAGAATCAGTCTGAAATCAAAGCTTGTCCATGAAAATGAATGATAGCAAGGTTTTCCATTCCTGTCTATAGATAGTCCACAATTGAATCTGAAAAACAAGCTTCAAATCTTTTGTTGAATATATTCCCAAGTACGCACCTTGGATGTACCTAGATAATAGAACAATGAAATGAAGAGTTGGCAATTGGCTATCAACTTCACCGGTTCACCTTCTAGATCCCACCCAACAAAGAAAATGATGGTCACCTACTCACCTTTGAATATCATCAAATTCTGTCAAGGCTTTTATTCCACCAAATTAATTTTCAGGGTTGCTTTAAATTTAAGTGACATATAAGAGAGCACAGCAAGGATGATTGATTCTGAAGGTAACAGCTTAAACAGCTGATAAAAAAAGATCATCACAGATGTGTGCACAATTCAATACAACATATTATTATGTAGTTAAATTAGGCATCTTTTCGTTGAACATAATTAATCTGTAACACCCTTGTTTGACATGATGATATTAACAGCTGAACTTAAAAGCACACAATAATTAAGCCCATCCTATAGAAGAAATTTCGTAAGAAATGTCATAAAGAGAGAAACCACTTTATAACAAGTAACTCAAGTCTAATTCATTGTATTTTAGATCAGGCACAAGAATTAGCATCCTCCCACCAGAAACTAAGAAAAATGCCTAGTATGGTGAATTTATGGACCCTGAAAATAGTATATGAAGACTTCCATATCTAGATCAACAAAGTGCAAAGTTTAGAATTGTCCCAACTCGTTTTGCACTCTGCCTATGCTAACACTGAGATATGATAAAACAGTGAATAAAATTGCTTTGACAAATCAGATAACATGAAAGTTGTACCATGCCTACTTGACTTGGTTATCCAGGCTTATAGAAAGTTTTCAATTTAACAATAACTTGTTGTACGACAATACAAGAAAGAATGAAATTGGATATATTTGTTTTGTTCTTCAATTTCTTCTTACTATCGCATTACATTAGATAATGTGTTTGCATCTCTACACATCACGTGAAGTAATAGAAAGCTGTGAATTACCTACAATGTGGTTCAGTTTACAAAATGAATTTAAAAGTTTCATTCAACCTGAAAAAGAAAGTAATCACCAGATATGCAACAACCAGATATCAAATTGGATGAGCATTTACACCTTGATTGTAGTCGTCATGTATGTCATTTTGAAACAAGAGAGTTCTACCACAATGTCAACTAACGAAATTGCTCCTTTAATTCTACATTACTGGAAGCATAATAGTGTAGTAAAAATTTCTTTTCAGTGGCTCAAATTCTAGCACAGCTCATAGCAACTAGAGCAGAAATAATTACAAATGCAAGTATGCATGACTCAACAATCTTATGGGATCCCAGCGTTACTAATAAGTTTACCTTCTACTCTGCCTTATCAAATCCACATTGAAGACCATCTATGTCAGCAAACATATAATCAAAATGCTTCACAACAGAATCGTCACGCTTGCTTTTACTCCACCCTTAGGCAGCAAACACATACCTACAATTGTATGGAATGATGCAGACCCAATACTGGGGGACTGTATCATGAGAACTGAAGTAATCATGCCGTATATCTGATCGTTCTCATGCATTGGGTAAGAGGATGGATGAGGGAAATGATGCAGATCCATTATTGGGGGCACCCTGTATCTTCAGAATCGAAGTAATCAAGTTATATATCTGAACATTCTCAAAAGACGGCACCTTCCTCCCCCTCGCAAACTGAGGTCCATGACCAATGAAGATGGTTCTCATCGAGAAAACTGCATTGTCATATCCATGTGCTCCTCCACATTCTCTCCTCTTCGTACTCTTCTGCTCCACCTTGAAACCCTCTTCAATCAATCCTATAATAGGTGGAATCCTATCACTAGCCACATAGTGCAACCGACTGGGCAGGTCCTCCTTAAGATACACTTTCAAATATTCACCATTATCAACTTTCCCCGACTTCAATCCTCCATTCATCTTCGCAACAATATCAGCAGGATCATAACCTGCAGGTGGACGAATTGCCAGCAACGGAGTATATGATTGAACCCACTCTGCTGGAACTTGAATCCAAGAAGCTAAATCATCTAAAAATATCAGCTTTTTATCACAAGTACCAACCATTCCATGATCACCAACCATAATAATAGTAACATCCTCAAAAACCCCTCTCTTCTCCAAACCATCAATCAACCTCCCAATCATCCTATCAATCCTAGCAACGGCTTCGGTTATCTGAGGATCATCAGGGCCAACCTTGTGACCCTGATGATCAGGATCCTCAAAATACAAAGTCATAAACACAGGAATATCATCACTAGGAAAGTCAAAATAACTCAAAACAGTATCAACTCTATCCTCAAAAGGCACAGAACCATTATAATCCATACAAAGACTTTTCGGGCAAGTCCAAGAACCCTTTTTTACCTCAGAGCCAGGCCAGAAATAAGTAGCGGCCCTGAGTTCATGATTGGCCACAGTCTCCCAAATCGGCTCGCCAAGCCACCACTTGGGCTCGTGACTTGCCATCGTGAAGGTCTCCCCTGTTTTCGGGTCGATGAAATAGTTGTTGATGATGCCATGAAAAGCTGGATAGAGACCTGTGACTATCGAGTAATGATTAGGGAAAGTCAAAGTGGGGAAAACAGGGATCAGACCCGTCTCCGCTTCGGTTCCGTTTTGGATCAGACGGTGGATGTTGGGTGTTGGGGTCTTGAACTGGTACCCGAATCGAAACCCATCTGAGGAAATCAAGAGAACAACAGGCTTCCGCAGTTTTTTCAGAGGACGAGCCGTGGATATGAGAGAGGAGGATGAGGAGGAGAACGAGGAGGAAGAAGAAAAGAAGAGAAAAGCGAAGGCGGCAGCAGCAGAGAGAGCAATGCAAGTGACGAGTACAAGAGCAATGAAGATGACTGTCGTGGTTGTTTTGTGAGGATGACTATTAGGTGATGAATCTGAAGAAGAATCGGTGTTGAATGAGAGAAGAGACGTTGTTTGGTTTGGTGGGTCTTCATCTTGTGTAGGTACAGGAATCGGCTTCGTTGAAGCCAACGCATCAGAACCCATCTCTGGAAATCTTCTATTAACAAAAACAGAGACGGTTTTGTTGATGCAAGTGTTGGTCGATGAGGGTTTGTTTTTAGAAACAGAGAATGCAGAATGGTGTAAAATGTAAGGGTTTGGTTGAAAATGGTGATTTGTTGCGGTGTTGTTGTCAGCTGGTTGGACTGACTGGAGTCCAATTCAAGAAAAACGTTTGGCCAGATACGACGTGCTCTTTGTCTTGGGAATATGCCAAATCGGAGTTTGATCTGGTCAGACGCTTGTAATTTCTCTTCATGTTGATCCTGGCCGTTTACAAAATCATCAAAAGTAAGGTAACGACTCTGGCGAAGCGAAGCTATGAATTACTGTTACACCAGCGCGGTCGGTTTTCAGTTACCATTACGAATTTACGATGTAAACTGAATATTTATTCATATCTTTGTTTTTCCCCACCGATGCCGGATTGAAATAGAATAAAATTAATTAGGTTGAATTAAAATAAAATAGATTAAATTAAAAAATTATTATCTTATTTTTGATAAAATTTAAGATTAAATTAAAATTATACAATATCATATTTAGTGTAGGTTGAGATTGTATTGGAATAAAATTAATTTAAATTTTTTATTATATAAGATTAATTTTATAAAAACTCTAAAAGAAAAAAACATAGTTCATCATTATCATTATCTTCCATAGTTCAACATCATCAACCTACAGTTTATCAATATCATCAATCCAATTCACCAACATTATCTCTCTCATAACAACAACACTATCAACAACATTAAAACATTAACAAAAAAATTAAAATCAAAATAGGGAATTCTTATTCAACCCAGAACATTTCATTCCAAGAATCGGATACCCAAACCAAGAAGGAAAAAAAAAAGAGGGTAGAGAGTGTTGTAAGTTTCATGGATGTGTAAGGAGATAATGAGGAAAAGTGAGAGAAAGAAAATAGATGAGGGCGTGAGAAAAGAGAAAGAAAATGAAAAATGAGAAATTACATTCCCACCAAAACCCACCTTTTGGATGGGAATGAGAATTCTAAAAAGATTGAAAAATGAGGAAGTTGAATCTCAAATTTATTACTTTCTAATTGATCTCCAACCATGGTATTTAAAAAGTTTGGAATTTTTGAATCTCAAATACACTCTCATTCTTACATGTCAAACATATTGTTATGGGTGTTTTTCGGACTACTCAAATGGGCTGGCAGAAGCCCATAAAAATAGTGGCCCAAGCCATCAAGACCAAGTGTGAAGCCCAGCAGATCAGCTCGCAAGATCGGTTTAAAAGGCTAACAAGGTCGAGCTCGTCAGAAGAATAGCGAAGTCAGGGTCACGGATTTGTCATTATGGCCGTAACGACGTCAAGATCGCTGAGCCATTGCGAAGTCAAGATCGCCCATGTTAATGATCCAGTCCGTTTTTCACCTCAGTTCGCCCAGTATCAGTTCAGCTCGCCCAGTGTCAGTAAGATGGCGTATCTTATACGATAAGTAAGGTTACTTCACCTAACGACAGTTTAATTCCGGGAAATCTCACCAAAACAGCATGGGCTAGCATTCGACCCACGTGTTGCCAGAGTTGACCTGACGAAAGTCAGAAGCATTAAATACAATTCAGCAGCATTAATTGTAATAGATTTAGACATTTTTGTCTAATTATTCTCTTTGTAGCCCCCTCTTCTCTATAAATAGAGTGGAGCATTTATTGTAAAGGGAGAGTGAAAACGCTTTTGAGAGAGATTATACTGCCAAAAATAACAAAGATAGTGGATGTAGGCAACTTCTAAGGGCCGAACCACTTTAAAAATTGTGTTGTTGTTGTTGCTTGTTCTTCCTTCTTCTCTTCTCTTTTGTTATTATCTGGTTTATCTGTTGCAGGTCTTCTTAGCATTGCGGCATTGGGCTCAAAAATCTGGTTGACTGGTTTCCCACGTTAACACATACATATTTGACAAACTAATAGTCATTTGTTTTTTTGGAAAAAATGGTAATTTGTTTTGGAATATTAAAATTATAGTTAAAATAAAACTATTAAAAATATAATTTTATTTTTTATAATACCACTTATAGTATTAAAAAAATATAAATTTTTCATATTTTTTTCATCCTTTTAGAGCATGTACCAACCTCTATTTGCGGTATTGGATTCGTCTTGATCTAAATTTGTTAATAGTACTCATTCCCATCAATTCGACACCAATAAACCCATTTTTAAGTTCATCTAAATTTATTGAGAATACAGGTCAAATATCAACATATTAAAAGTCCTCCACACGACTTAGGTCGATTGGCTTAATAAAAGGCAGACCCACTTTGACATCTTTGAATATGACATTCAAATGTTCACTAAGACCACTTTAGTGGTAGTTCTTCCCTTTTCCCGTACTATATGTAGTGGTAGTTAATTCCCCTCCTACTTTCACTATATGTAGTGGTATTTCCTCAATGATAGTTCATTCCCTGCCCCCCTAGTTCCCCGGTGGTAGTTCATTCCCCCCTACCCTTACTATATGTACTAATAATTACCACTTCGCCCCCATAGTTCATTCCCCCCTACCCTCACTGTATATACTAGTAATTACTAACTCGCCCACTCTACACTCCCCCTTCCCCCCAGTAAAAGGCAAACCCACATTGGCATCTTTGAATACGAGGTTCAAATGTTCATTAAGATCAATGTGGTTCAAATGTTCACTAAGACCACTTTAGTGGTAGTTCTTCCCACCCCCCTTCCCTTCCTATATGTAATGTTAGTTCATTCCCCCTCTTCCCTTCCTATATGTAGTGGTAGTTAATTCCCTCCCCCCCTTACCCTCACTATATGTAGTGGTAGTTCCCCAATGGTAGTTTATTCCCCCTTACCCCCACTATATGTACTAGTAGTTCTATTCCCCCGTATATGTAGTGGTAGTTAACCCTACCCTCACTATATGTAGTCGTAGTTTCCCAATAATAGTTCATTCCCTTCCTACCCTCACTATATGTACTGGTAGTTGCCCTTCCCTATTCATATGTAGTAGTAGTAGTTAATTCTCCCCTACCCTCACTATATGTAGCGGTAGTTTTCCGATGGTAGTTCATTCCCCCTAACCCTCGTTATATGTAGTGGTAATACTCCGATGAAAGTTCATTCCCTTTTTACCTTCGCTCTGTGTACTACTAATTGCCTCTTAATCTAACTACACATCTTACCCTCGCCCCAACCCCCGACAATACGTGGGTTACTTTCCTACTCTTTATGGATTAATCATTTCTCTTCCTAAGAGGAGATTTTTGAATTACACCACAACATCTACAGCTACTAGTCATAGTTTTACTTTGACTGGTCCCAACCAAAAAACAAAAAATGTCCTCTCTAAATATGTACTAAGAATTTTAATTCGGCCAGTCAAAACCTTCCCTTACCGATCATGGAAACAGCCACGTAGTTTCTATTTAAATCGGTTATTATAACTATAATTATAATTATACTTATTTTACTTAATCCATTACACACGTCACTATTGCGTCTTGCGTTTCTGGTGTCTGCTTCTTGTCTTGGCTTGTTGGGATCGGGAATGGCGTATCTAAGCATGGGAGAAGCACACAGACGGATCACGGACTACTTAAACCGCTTCTCCGACGCCGTTTTCACTCAAGACGTATCTTCCCTCAAACATCTCCTCTCTTTCTCTTCCAACTCTCCTTTTCTCATCTCCCTCGCCGACGCTCTCAACCTCTTCCAGGTCCATACTCTCCTCTCTCACTTACACTACATTATCAATTCAAAATCTTTAATTTAAATTCGCTTGATTTTGTTGCAGGACGCTAATAGATTGATTAAACAGTCGGATAAGTACTCTCAGTTCGGCGATATTATAGTTCCTCTCTTTCGTTCTCTTCAAAATTATCGCACTGGAAACTTAGTCGACTCTTATCACTCCTTTGAAAAATCTGCCAAGTAAAAATTTTTAATTTCCTTTTTGCTTCTTGTTATGGTAATTAGAGAGGCGGCGGTAATTAATTGTGAAAATTACAGTGCTTTTATACAGGAGTTTCGAAATTGGGAATCGGCTTGGGCTTTGGAAGCATTATATGTTCTTGCTTATGAAATTAGGGTTCTTGCTGAGAGGGTATAAATATAATTCTCATCCAATTTTGACTTTAAACATAATAATTTTAACATCAAATTGTAGTTATAGAACTTTTGAACTAATAATTGTAGGCTGATAGAGAGTTGGCCTCTACTGGAAAATCCCCTGAGAAATTGAAGGCAGCGGGTTCTTTCCTCATGAAAGTTTTCGGTGTTCTTGCTGTAAGTTTCTCTATACTTGTATGTTCAATTGATTAACCGAATTTGTTAAATTTTAATGTCATTTGGAATGTATTGATGTTAGCTGAATTTTATAAGTTGCTGTTGGGTGCTAATTCTTTATATTAATGTGTAAATTATAGGGAAAAGGTGCAAAACGTGTCGGAGCGCTATATGTGACATGCCAGTTGTTCAAGATTTATTTCAAGGTATACTTAACTCCTCGCTTGCAATGATACATTTTTGAGGTGGCTAGCTGTTTTAACTAGATTAAGGAATTTTTTTTTTTTTAATAAAATATAATATGACTTTGCAGCTTGGTACGGTTCACCTATGCCGAAGTGTGATAAGAAGTATAGAGACTGCCCGTATTTTTGATTTCGAGGAATTCCCTACAAGAGATAAGGTAAGGTTTGATCTAGTTAATGGTGGATTTATTGTGTTGCTTTTTCTTTGTCAGGAAGTTGTTACACTAGTATTAAGTATTGTGTTGTCTTCGTATGCTGTTGCAGGTTACTTACATGTATTATACTGGCCGTTTGGAAGTTTTCAATGAAAATTTTCCCGCTGTAAGTAAATTCTAGTTGCTTAAGTGATTGGATTATAACTCACTATGCTTTGGATTGGGGCTTGTCAATTGGAGTAACATTTAGTTAACACTTAGTATTTAAGATTTACAATGTTTGGTGTCATGCTATCATCTTAATGGGAAATTGTTATGCTTTTTTAAGATATATGGTCTCTTTGTGTAGGTAATTTGAACTTGGATCCCACAATATTTTGTTATAATGAAGTGAATTAGTTGAGTTCCTTAATTGGTGTGTTAGTCATTGAGTCTACTTCTATGACTTTTGCAGGCTGATCAAAAGTTATCATATGCATTAATGCATTGCAACCCTCGGAATGAAGCTAATATAAGGTGTGTTTCAAGTGTGCTTGATGCTTATGCTTTGCATTTACTTGATAGAAATAGTCTAGAGGGTTTCTTTGGCAACCGGTAATATAACCAACATGCATAGTGGCTGCCTTAGATGTTGTTCCGGTGATGCTTATATCAGCACATATTGTGATGACTGTATCTCTTATCTTGCTGAAGGATTTAATCACGTTGTTTTTAATTTAAATTTTGTATCTGAAACAAATATTTTTGAAGTTGCTTATTCTTCTTCCTGAGTTTTTATTTAATTGTTCCTTATTGATGACTGTCAATTGTTTATTTAGTTACTATCGTAAGAAGTATTGTAATTCATGAATGATATAGTCAAACTTGAGAATTTGGGCAATTACTTACCTCAGATGTTCTTTTCCTTCATTTGAGCAGGATGATACTGAAATATCTCATACCTGTGAAGCTTTCAATAGGCATAATACCTAAAGACAGCATCCTAGAGATGTATAACCTGCTTGAGGTAAGCCTATTATTTTATATGTTTGTTTTCGGTTTGTAAATGAGGAATTTGTATCATATTTACGGTGCACATTAGAATATTCAGTTTATATCTAGCACAATTTGTGTAAGTGGGTGAGGTGTGATGGAGGTTTGGAGGATGTTAATAAATTATTAACGGAATGGGATGAGATGGGAGAAGGCTACCTCCTTTTGTGCCCAGCTGATATCTAATATGCAGTTTTTCCATCACAGTACAGTAATATTGTGCAAGCTCTAAGAAGAGGTGATCTCCGACTGCTACGACATGCCCTCCAAGAGCATGAAGACCAGTATGTTTACTATTCACTTGGTTCAATCTGCTATACCATTGTCCATAGAATTTTATTGTTTGGAAAAAACAGTTTGAGTTCTTGAAAACTCCGAATCACGAAATTATTCTTTTTCTTTCCTGAAGGTTCTTAAGATCAGGTGTATATCTTGTGCTAGAGAAGCTGGAGCTTCAAGTTTACCAGAGATTGTTAAAGAAAATGTATGTTCCATGTCATACGATTACATTTCAAATTTATTTAGTAATTTGGTATAGTTTTTCACAGTTATCACATGCTTGATGTTGCAGTTACATAATCCAAAAGCAGAAAGACCCAAGCAGAGCTCATCAGATGAAGTTGGAAGTGATTGTTAAGGCATTAAAATGGCTTGAGATTGATATGGATTTAGACGAGGTACTTCTCTTCTTTCTCGACTCCATATTTATGGTAGTAATGAACACACGCTCTCTATTTTAGCATATGCCAGGCGGGTATCTAATTAAAAATGTTGTTACAGGTGGAATGTATAGTAGCCATATTAATATACAAAAATCTTGTGAAAGGCTACTTCGCTCACAAGAGTAAAGTGGTGGTCTTGAGCAAGCAGGATCCTTTTCCTAAATTAAATGGAAAGCCTGTCAATTCGTAGAAATGATGAAGCGTTCATGTTGGAGACACCATGTTTCTGTCTAACCATAGTCATGCTGGTCCAGATTATTTATTTTGGATGAAGTAATACTGGCTCAAATGTAATTTTGTCTTGCTATTGTTGTATCAATTATGTATTTTTGGGCTGCTGTCCAGATTATGATGACATTTTTTTCCTATAAATTAGTTGTTTTGGTTGACCAATCAGTGAACAGCACTTATCTCCTGTATATTAAGTGATCAAAATGGAAAGTTAGCTTATTCTTTCATTTTGAAGAATAAATATACATTGTTGTGCCTATTTTTTTGGCTGATTGAGTTGTATGCATCAAAATAACATTCAACTTTTGTATTTGATTCATATACACTTAGGAATATACCATGCTTGTTTCTGTCTGATTAATGGCACTACCTCAAACCATGTTAGGTTTTTGGATATAGTATATAATATATAGAAGAGTAGTTCTATTGCTTCCTACTCGAATTCAATGACGATTGAAAATCATAATGTATAAGAGAATGTTTGGACTTTCTTAATCCAAAAGTTATCAAAATGAAACTGAGTAAAGTATATAAACATGCTCTCTCAAAGCCTGGCACAATGAAGAATGATTGCTCTTAAGAATGCTAATTTGCATAAAACTCAATCGACGTAACACACAAAACTTGCAGTTATACAAAAAACTTTGGGTGCAACAGTCAACGTTACCCAAATGTGTCAAGATGAACAAGAGGGGGAAAACTATGAAGGAAAGCAAAGTTTACTCTCAATACATTATCAATTAGTATTTACTCATCTTAAGGCCTACCATTGCACATTTGCATGACAATAATGCCATTTGGGAGGAAGGGCTAAACATACCCCTCAGCATCCCATGATGCAAACCTCCAACCAAGTTCTTTCAAACACCAGCATCCTGGGGAAGGGTACTCTGTATATTGGAAGGCATCAAGACGTTAAAACCATCTGCCGCAGTAGATACCAGCATTCCTGGAATCTGAGAATGCCAATGAAGTTCTTTCAAGTCTTTTTGTCCCTGTTTGGAAGTAAAAAAATGTGTATGAGCAGACCAAACTAATAAAAGATGAAGGAGCAGAATGATGTTGTCTGAAGGAAACAAGTTTAGAGATTACCTGATGAACAAATAGAAGTTGAGGAGGTAAGTCTTCTGGGGCATTTACTTGCTCTTTTGTTTTAGCTTTGAACTCCGCCTCCTCTTCCGCATCCTTTTCTAATGAAAGGTCCCATATCCTGGTCATAAAAGCCAAATTAGAAAAAGATTAATTCTGATCAGAGAGAAGTCAAGGATAGAGTATGCTTTGGTAATCCATATGTTGGCTTCCACCTCTTCACCGTAAGCAATACTTACGTTAATTGATTGTCAGCTGATGAAACAGCCAAAGTAGAGCCTTCATGTGGGCTCCATTCGATGGATGTGATAGGGTGTTTATGGTATTCAAAGTGTGCCACCACAGAATCATCTCCCTGCACATACGTAGGAAAGATAAGAGGAAACGTTTCAGAGAGGCATTATCAGGAATATCACAAAGAAATACTGTCACTGAGGACCATATCAGAAGACACTTTGCACCATTTTAAGAGAGTGAATATACACAGATATTTTATAGATCCCAGGAACTTAACTATATAAATAAATTGAACAGGTAACTACTGAATAAGATATCAGTCATTTAAGTGAACTTCATGTACAAAAGTTTCATTTCTTCCCCATTGGTATTTTCCCAAAGAGCAGACACTACCAACCCCACAACAAATCTGAGTTGTGTGTGTGTGTATGAGAGAGGAAAAAGAGAGAATCAACACTAACTTAGCACTGAGAAACGGGGTAGGAGAATTAAAAGCCTTTTGATAAATTTATATCACAACATTTTGATGATTAAACCTAAAAGTTATCTATGTATAAACAATGGATTCACACAGATGAATGAGATATTGACACCAATATCACATATGGACTCAGACACGAGAAAATGACAATGACAACCATATAAATTACATTACTTTGCACTAAAAATGCATCATGACTTGAGATTCTACCTATATTTAAAAGGCATATCTTATATCAGGTGACATATACCTTGAGCAATCTAAGATCATGAATCGAAAATGTCCCATCATCACTTCCAGATGCCAACATACAGCTAGCTAGCCTAATCAGAATCAACAATAACAAGGTCAGGTCAGGTCATTACTCATGATGAGACAAGTTTTCTGGAATGGAGTAAAGTACTAGAATGATTGAAAAACCTGTTCCATGATATAACATTCACATCTGCATCATGTGCCTTAAAAGAAGTTATAGCTGACTTCCCCAAACGTGTATCCCAGATTGCTATGTGCCCATCCACAGAACAAGAGGCAAATACAACAGCTTCTGTAGGACTCCACTACACTCACAGAAGTTAGACAAAGAACATTTAGAAGATTGAGCAATTGACAGTAAGTCATACTGAAAATCCAAGAAGATTAATTTTGCTTCACAGGTTGAAAGTGTACTTGAAGATCTTCGACACTTGCAGCATGTCCAACGTACGGTTTAGGATCAACAGTCCAGGTACCATCAGATGTAGGCTCCCACAGATGAATAAAAGTCTTGCAGTCCCCTTTAAGAATGAAATGATTTAGAAATCTAATAAAGCAACAGAAACAGTTTTATGTCCAAATGTACTTTACTATAAAAACTTTTAAGGAGGAACAGATAAATAGACATGAAATAATACTTCAGAATACCAGTTACAAGCCTTCCGGGAGTAACAGGACTCCAATCTATAGCATAGCCCTCATCTTTGTGCCCACTAAATTTCATTAATGGAGACTGATTAATAACTGTAGCACCTCCTTGGTTGACTTCCGTTTCTGACTCTGCTAAAGCATTGAGATGAGAGCTGAAGTCCCATATCTGCATTTAATGAAGTCAAGTAACAATAGAAATTGAAATATCATTCACTGTCTACCACTTTTTTGTTTTCCCGCAATAAAATCTTGATAACATGAAGGTTGAAAATCTGACCTGCACATGACCTGTATCTGCCCAAGATGCACAAATGTGGGGATTCTGTGACATGGCACGTATACGATTAACACATCCCTGATGAGCCACTTTGCGCAACTGTTGACGAGAACAAGTAAATTGAACAATTTATACAGAAGTGAAAAAAAAAAAAAAAAAAGCATAGTTGACAGAGCTCAGTCATGACATGAATAAAATATTCAAAGAACAAGATATTGCCTGCAAAACCGGAGTCCCAGAACCCCCTTCTCCCTCATCTTCACTGTCTTCATCGCTGTCACTACTTTCATCATCCATATCATCATCACCAGCAGCAGGCTTGTCAGGTACCAATTCACGTCTTTTCCCAGTAATATTAGATACTTTAAAGACTCCAATAGAGTTCCAAGAAGGTTTTTCTGCCTGCAAAACAATAACATGAACATCAAAATACAAAATAGAAACAAAGATATAGACGATCCCAAAAAAATATAATCACCGCGCATCATCTTCAACCTGCATCTCAGACACATTGGAATTTTTCTTTAACAAAACAAAGGGACTCCTAACAGATACTTCGCCAAAACAAACATAACTATCCTCAAATGCATAATTAAATTTAAATTCTACTAGTATTTACTGGATGAATTATACATACCTGAGTCCCAGCAATGAAATACACGGTATGTGGAAATTCATTCCGAACCAAACCCAAAGAATCGCATAAGATATCAAAGCTGTCAAGAGTAATCAAATCCCAACAGTAGATTAAAAGGAGTTCTCACACTCTTATTGTAACCTAAAAATGAAAACATAAAAAAAAAAAAAAAAAATGCCAACTCCTCTGTTTTGGTTAAAAGAGAACAAATATATAATTACACATTCCTTGCTCTAGTATACGAAATATATAATTCATTAAACAGCTCATAAACATAATTCCATCCTAAAAACAACAATACTAAAATGTGACCCACAAAAAGATTGAAAATTTAAAGAGAGTTTGAGAAACTGGAACCTTAAACAAGGCCAACCAATATGGAAGGCATGAAGAGAACTATAGGCAGTGGGGTCACACTGAAGCTCCTCTCCTTCCTCTAACTTGTCAACACCTGGTTGCCACACCTTTGCAGGCATCAAAGGCGCCCCAGAAGAAGATGAAGATGACCCATCACGTTTCTTCCCGCCCTGTCAAAATCCAACAACTCAATTTTATATAAACAACAAATCGGTGATTTCAACTGTGAAAGTGATTAAGTTTGATTGATGAAAACCTTGTTCCGTTTGGCCATTTTAGGGTTCTTAATACTGCGAACCATTTTTATCACTGTGGGTTGAGCTAGGGTTTTACCGCCTTTTAAGCCTCTCTCGTCTCAGTCTCAATCTCACCAGGGTTTTTAATTTTGTTAGGATTATTTATTTTGGATTTCTGTTTTTTGATTTTATACTTTTGGCCTTTACAGTTTGGATATTTCGTATCTACTCCTGAGTTATATTTCATTTTTAGCTTTTATTTTTAGAATATTACATTTTAAATTTTCAATGAGTAAAATATCATCCGATGATACTGTTGATGTGGATGAGTAAAGGGCGTTAGTCTCATCAAATTTATTATATTTTATAACAAATCATTGTATTGTATGTAGAGTTAACGAATAAGATTTTGTTAATAACTCAGATTAGCAAATCAAAATCAAATTTAATACATCAAGTAATTATAGTAATAGAGAAAATTCAATATGTGAATGAAAAATCTTATGAAGTTGTAGGTTGTAGTTTGCTATTGTACACTGCATGTTGCAAATTAGGTTTTGGGTTGTTAGATAAGGTTGTACCATGCACCTTGAAATTGCAAATTACAATGAATAGTTTCATTAATAATTTTTAAAGTACCACATCACGTGATAAGATAAGAATCTAAGGTAATTGATGAATAAATATGACTAAATAGTGGATGATTAAACTTCATTTGTTATCTATTCATGATATATAATAGAAATTAAGCTTCATGTGTTATTCATCCACAACATACACTTCGCATACTTGATATATATGGTAAGGATTTAGCTTTATATGTTGCTCACTGATAACTATCAAGAAATTTATATGAATACATCCCGACACTTAACAAGGAGATATGTTATTTCCTTTCGAGTAACTAATTGTAGTTATAAAAAGTCTTCGGTTATTGTTATTTATAAAAAAAAAGGTCTTCAGAGCATCAAACACATTGTAAATTTCTTTAATATAAATGGAATTTTGAATTAAATTAGAAAGCTTCTCAACCATGAAGTGTTTTTTTTTTTCCTGATTAAGTGATAAAGTATATTGATTTTAAGAAGAAAACCTTTTGTATATATATAACAGACAAAAACTTAGACTGGTTTTTTATTTAAGAAAAGTTCAAAAATAATAATTGTTTTTTCTTTCTTCTTTTTTTGGGAAAAGAAATACTAATAACTCCTACATTTTTTTTGGTACAGTAACTACTACATTTTTATTGTTGTGTAAAAGATGGTCAAACTTTAGGGAGGTTTTTAAAAATCTCCCCTTAGAATTTTGCAATCACAAAACAAAATCTGAGAAGAGTAGTCCTAAGGCCTAGGCCCTGTCAAAGCGATAAAGTTTGTCTTATAGCATGTTGTAGCAGGATTTGCGTAGTTCCTCCATGCACAGGACAAGAAAACATCAGACCTCATTATAATTGAATTGTGGACGACTCTGCTCTATAGCCATGTTATTGTCATCAATCCAAAACCAATTAAGTTTGCTCACATCTACATAAATCCACCACTTTCAACATCACTTGGTAATTGACCTGCAGGTATGAGGTTGTGGTTGTTTACAAATGCTAATGCTCCTAAACATTTCGACAAATCACATGGAAATCAATATGAATTTTATATGTGGAGTAATTAATGAATATGGACATCAAAATCAATTTACAGTGATGACCACGAGGGACTGCTCTTCAACGTACTATTATTGCAATCAACGTTAAAGAATTTTTTTATTTTAAAAAAAAAAAAAAATCACAGCAATTGGTGAATTCAAATAGTTATCAACCTTTGCCTGAAGAAAGTTGATTCTCACAAGTTTGTTTCATCTGCAACATACAAATAGGCAATTCATATCAGTGTAATGAATAAGTCAGGCAATCACTAGCAGTAGTTACTGTTGTCATAGTAACACAACTACTACGATAGATAGTATTTAATTCCTCAGATTTTGTACTTTTTTTATTTTAACTCTTTATGCATGGTATCCTTGTTTGATGTAGGTCAAATTGTGCCCCTTTAATGATAATAACTTGGGCGACAAAATTTTGAAATCTAAACTTTACTACCATCAAATCACATATAAGTTCTCACATAACATATTATGATTGAGCAGGTACATGGATAAGGCATGTTCTTCTACCATGAATAATTAAAAGTCAGAAATGAGGATGGCAGGACATTTAAATCAGTTCTTTGAAAAAATCCTACATAAGGAACAAATGCTAAAACTTGTCTTGGGTTTTCATGGCAAGCTTTTGATGCAGCAAAATCAATTAACAAGGTTAGATGATCAACTAAAAGAATTGCTTTTCTTTTTTCTTTTGTCTAGTTATTCACAATGTCACTATGCTAAGTTCAAAGAACAAGGTAAGTCTTAGGACGAGACAGATGGATTGATACGGACAAAGAATAGAATCGAAACAACATGCCACTTGCTTACCTGTTTTTTCTTTGTCTGGTAAAGATAACAAGGGTTGCAAAACCAATTATGATAGCTGCCCTTATTGCCTGAGGTGGAGGAAAACAAATGGTAGTAAGGCTATAACATATATATCCTGCCAAAAAATGCAATGTCTATACTTTCTAGTAGCAGAAATTATACAAGAACGTATAGAAAGTTGAATTAATAGAAGATTAAAATAGGAATGTATATATCAAACCTGTCCAACTGGTCCTCTAATGGGTTCAACATCTGCTGAATTCAACAGCTTTGATTTCTTTGCTTTCTTATTAGTCTCCTCACCTTCATTCACCTTGACATCAACACCATGCATACTACACTGAAATTAATTGGATCAAACACAAAATATCACATATTAGATTAAAGATACAACTCGACAAGGATTCACTTCTTTTAAGTCATGTTATATTTAGTCAGGTGAACAACAATAAAAAGCCTACATGGGAAACTTATATACCTTTCCCACATCCACTGGTGGAGAGCATTTTTCCCCAAGATGAGTTGCTGCTTCTGCATGACAATGACCCATTAGACCCATCATTTCTTTGCTGCTAGTTGTCGTACACAAGTGTCTTGATTCAACTGGAAATATCCACGTACCAGGGCATTCAAAGGAGTAATGTTTATCTTTCCAATTCTCTTTAAATTTCATTTCATCAACTAAAGCTCTTTGATTACCAGCCTCTTGTAAAGGTTCAGAGTCGGTTTCTTTTCGATTCTCTTGTACAAGTAACTCCCCGCCAGAATGTCGCCTGTTCCCAAACAATCTGCCAGGCTGCTGCCTACTTATATGCTCAGGAAGCATTCTTCCTGCTTGACCAGCAGATGCTCTCATATGCTCTTCAGAAGAAATTTTCTCCTTCTTGCTATCAACTTCTTTTTGTTTAAGTTTATTCTTAAAATCTCCAATCTTATTGGACTGAAATTTAGCTGGTGGTGGTTTCATTGATCTTGTATCCTGTTTCAAGTTAAGCTTTACGAATCATTATTTTTTTAAAAAAATGAGCAATAACTTCCAATAACATATGTAATGAATTCTCTTCAAGCAACACAATTTTCCATACCTGAGCTAGATTACCCTCAAAGGCAGTAATCATATTCCTGACATTGCTAGGAGTTTTCCTTACTGGGTTCTGCTTCTCTGGAGTATACATCCCAACTTCCTTTAGCTTTGGAGAAATTGACTTGCTCTTCAAACCAACTGCAGATTCTGAGCTTTCTGAAGAAGTTGAAGCTTCTTCTGGATGGATGGCTCTCACATGAGAATCATCCTGAGGTGTCCGAATCTCAATCTTCTCAACATGGTTCACATTAGGTAGATGGACATCAAATCCTTGAGACACAGATGGTTGATGAATTCTCCTTGCATTTATCTGTATCATTCTAAAACAGTTGGGATGACCGTTAGAATTCTAATGGTTCTCTTTGTCCTCATCTTATTTGTGAAAAGATAAAAGTTTACACAGAATGTAAGTAATCCTTAACTGGGATTGTTTGCTTCTGCATACAGAAAGTTTCTTCTCTTTCCTTGGCTCCATATCTTGCATTCTCGATGACATCCACAGGAGTTGATACAAGACCAGCATTTGTGACTACTGATTCACTTTGAAGAAGGCTCTTTTGTGGATCTTGAGAAATGGAGAACTTAAAAGTCAGATACTAAGATTTTCAGACAATGCAAATGTAAGACCACACAATTTTCTATTGCATCTTTGATTTTATGCATAAAAATCTAATAATTCACTTTGTTGGTCATACAAGATCAAACCTGAGACCTCATAGTCAAGGCACAATGATGATTCGGATTTACTACCAAAAATAGTTGCTCTTCCTGGACTTCTAAGATTGCTACTGGGGAGTTCCCCATGTTTCTTTACCAGTGCCAATTCTCTCTGCAAACAAACTTTAAGCATTACTAACTACCAAATGACACCAACAACAAAATGAACAAAACAATAATGATAGATTTCATCTTATAATTCAACACAAAAATGATAGAAAATAAGCCTCTTTTCACAATAGACTCTCCATCTAGCCACTAGAATGCTTTGTCTTGTAAAGAAATTCCATAGATAGCTATTAGCGTATCACTGGCTTGTTAAGTAAATCTTATAGATATTTAGCTTATGCAGTCACCGTCGATTGTTAATAGGCCAATTGACACCATTGGTAAGGTTAACTCTAGTTTGATGCCGCACAAAGCAATTGTATTGCAGGTTTTTCTTTATCATTTGTCTATTAGATTCTGAATATAATACAAAACAGTACCATTACACGAATTCGATTGCGCTCTTCTTCACTAAGAACAAACTGCAACTTCAAATGCACATGCCCACCTCCTTCCAGATGAAATATGTCATCCCAAAGCCCTTTCTCAACCACCAATCTGGTCTCAACACCTACTCAAAAACACAATGGTCTTCATCAGCTTCATTTCTAGAATAAAAACCAAAAGGATATCACACATAAAACGACACAAAACCTGTATGTGATATCTCATTTCCCTCGGAATCATGAAGTCCTATGATCAAATTGTCACGAAGAGTTGTTAAAGGACTGTGCCAAGTTAACAAGAATTAGAATTCACAAGGAAAACTTGAAAGTTGCCAACTTGCATATCAATTGTCAAAGACTAGAACTAAAACATATAAAGCGTTAAAATGAAATATAGAATCATTACAAGGAGAAGTCTTCCTTATCCCAAGTTTGATACTCTTTTTTCCCCATGGAAACTGCATTAATTATATAAAACATAAATCCTGGTAACATTTTCTCGTCAACAAATGTCAATATTCTCAACAGAAAGTAAAGCAATGCTAGGCTACCTTTTATGGAAACGTGGGGAGGTGTTGACTGAAGACCCTTGAATTCCAGAACTGAAGTGAACCAAAGTGAGTATGGAATCTACTGTAACATATGTTCGAATTACAGTTTAAGGGTAGTTAGTGAGTACCTGATACTAAGATGGTTCCTGGCATTGGAGACAGAGCTTTGTTGTGCAATGGATAATAGATCAACTAATAAAAGTACAAGTACAATGGACTGACTTGTGTTTTGATATTTTGAGCAATGATGCAACTTGAGATAGTTGAGAGGTGGGATTGGACGGAGAACACATATGTGGCTGGAGTTCATGGAAATTTTACAGGGTAGGGTCCAATAGCTTTCAAATAGTTTATTATCCACCTCAAAAGGCTAGCAAGCGGCAACCAAAATCTCTCTTTTTGTCTCACACCACGCTTTTCCTGGTCTTCCATCGGAAAAACATGCCCAAGTACTTTACAATTGTACAAACAACAAACAACTATAGATATGTTTTTTAACATTTCTTTTTTCTTTTAATTTATGAATGTCGCGTTGTCCATTTATTTAAGTAAATGATTTGATTCAAACCCTCCAAATATCATATTATCCGTCATTTATGGTTCAAATAGAACATATCTCTACCACACTCGTTTTACTATCTACTTTACATTTTGTCTCGCACTATCTCAGATCTATAGTTCAAGGAGAGGCCAACCTCGACCACATCCCTTCAGAGATAAAATCAAACCTCACGTGAACAAATAATCATCATGATGACCAAAAATCACTGCATATATATAGTGAGAATAATTCAAATTTAAAACATTATCAGACTGAATAAACATTCTTTATCACCAAACTATACTGGATAAAATATTACCCATAGGCCATATCGTTGCAATTATACAAAAATTACATAATTCCCTGCTTCAATGGAAGGAAACCTTCAGGCTAGCAGATATGATATGAAGAGTAGTAGACAATGGGTCAATAACTTAAGGGCTCACTATTTCTTAATTCCTGTGGAAATACCATACTGTACCAAGCAAATCATCCGACCATTTCCTTGTAGTATAAGCCAATTGATTGATCTTCATTAGCTAATCAAAATGCACTGTTCTATAGAGCCAATTAGGAAGAAAATATAACACTTCCAACATACAAAAGTTCCAAACCACCATTTGACAACAGGGGGTACCAAAAAGTGAGACCCCATTCTTTGCAACTTTCACTTGATAAGAAATAAAAATACAAAGAACGACTTCAAATTTGACGTCTTGATTTGCACTATCAAACTGCTTTACAATGGAATTGGCTTCATCAAATTTTTTCTTATATAGGAACAGTCAAGTAATACGCGGTTGGTTGATTAAAGTTGTGGAATGGATTTTGCACGGATAAACTGCTTAAGAATGGCCTTCTCTTCATCAATTCGTTTCTTTTCTTCTTTATCCTTGGGTTTCGCTTTTCTTTTGTCTTCCAAAATCCATTTGAAGAGCTCCCGCTGCTGCTCTTCAGGGATGGGCTCCTGAACCTTTACAGGCTCAATGACGGTTGGTGAGACCAATGGTTCCATTTCCACTGCTGCTTTGCTATCCTCTGAAGCTGGTTTGTCAACTTTCTTATCCTCTATGCTCAATTTTTTCATCTGCTCCTTCGCAAAGATGTAACCTGGCAAGGATAGAAAGAATGTAGACTCAATTCAGAATTTCAGTCTCATTATTAATTTATAGCAAAAAACAATGCTCTGGATTATATAAGCCAGACAGTTATCATTCCTTGAGTTTATTGGTGACAACCCTTTCCTCCTCCCCATGCACAAAACAAAAAAATAAATTCATTAAGAGAAGGTAAGTCTTCTTGTATCGGTGTAAGCACACATGAAATTCATATCAAAAGTACAAGACAACTACAGCTTTGACACCCGAGATTGATAGTAATTCAGACGAATTCCTACAGAGATGACCAAAAAATCAGCATTTATAATCTTCATTATCACCAAAAAAGTTAGTCACTAAAGCGAGCCAACACACAGCAGTAATTGTGCTATTGAGCAATCTTTAAGTCAACATTGGTTCAATTCAGGATTCCACAATTGGATATCAACTTCATCAAGTTGAGCTTATCATAATTTCATCTCAAAGCTTCTAAACAGTCGAGGCCTCTAAGAGTTAATATTTTGTTAGCCTCGTAAGCATATGACAACATAGACCACCCAACCATTACAAAGTATCTTCAGATAGATATGTGTTAAATCTCTTCTTAGTCATCCATTTAGAAATAATCAAATAACAAATCGTCAATTTTCAACATTTTGTATCCCATGCCTTGTTCATTTGAGGCCATTATACAGAGGGGACTAGGAATATACCATCTTAAATTCGTGACACAAATTTTTTTTTTTTTTTTGAAGTTTTGGTATATTGTCAAGATACTACCGAACCAACTGCGATGTGACTATGACTCTGAGACGTAGTGCGGGAGCAGCCCGGGAAATCCACTCCCAAAGGGAGCAACCCACGTGACTTGTCGGAGAAAGTGCCCAATTCGACATTATATCCAACTATTTATTCACTCCTCCCATACATTAAGATTAAGTTAAAAAAATAATTAGATGTTAAAGTCTAAATCGAGTCACAAATTTAATATAACATCTCCTCATCCTAAAAAACATGTACCTATAGTAAAAATGAAGTTACAAATACAACACATAAAATTATTCAACAAAAAGGAAAAAAAAAAAAATCAAGGGTGCTGGTCCAGCAGCTAAAAGAATACTTGCCCTTGAGTCTTGACTAGAAATCAAACAAATCTACCACCAAACTCCATCATTCACAAAATTAAAAATTGACCCACCACTAAAAACCCAAAAAATAAAAATTGACTTAGCACTAATATCAACTTAAAAGTCACATGATCACAACAGGCCATCCAAGTGGA
Organism: Dimocarpus longan; assembly: GCA_022984855.1. Classification (NCBI taxonomy): domain Eukaryota; kingdom Viridiplantae; phylum Streptophyta; class Magnoliopsida; order Sapindales; family Sapindaceae; genus Dimocarpus; species Dimocarpus longan. Next base: position 44,942,331 of record CM041012.1, on the reverse strand, counting down.
TCTCCCAACTAGTCATTTTATCAAACACATTACAAACAATAGTCAAAACATGAACAGATCAACAGAAACACATGCTTCTACATTACATGTACCTGCAAGACCGAGATTGAACATCAAGAAAAAGCGCCAAACCGGTTTGTAACGCTTCATGAAAGATTCCTTGGAAGGTGGTAAAGGTGGACGTGGATCCTCAGGTTTAGGAGCCTCCATTTTGATAATACTTCAATGATGAGTGCGTAATATAAATAATACAATGCAACGAACACCTTCTCCGGCTTCTCTTTTTCTGGGTCGAAATGCAGTGTTTCGTTAATCAATCTTTGATCCCATTGCACAGTTGAAAATCTTATTTATATTGAAGAGGTTGATGAGATGCGAACGCGAGTGTGAGACATTTTTTATTTTCGGGGCCTGTTGAGTTTGTTTAAAATTTCAAGTCCAGATCTGCAATGTTTGCAGGTACTTTTTTTATGGGCCGTTTAAATACTTCTTCGACGTCAGGTAGGCCCACTTTAATTTTTTTTTTTTTTTTTTTTGAGGAAATTTAAATTTGTATTTGGAACAATACTGTCAATGTCTCATGCACTGTGTTTTATCACCATGCAGATGAGTGGTTGAGATCAAATCTTTCTGATAGCATGTTGCGTGTAATAAAGCCAAATGAACACTATTTGGTGACACATAAAGACAATATATCATTGATTACAATTTTATGCTCATAATGTACTAAAGAGTTTAATTTTAAAAAAAAATACTTTGATCATGAAACTCTATAAATAATTTGATTTTTTGTTCTTATGTGTGAAATTGCTATTAACATAAGTCATAAATACACAAAATAAGATATTTTACTATCATAGTATATGATATCTTTTTAATTCATGATATGATATGATTTTAAGATTCTAATTAGATATTGGATGATATAATTAATACCATTTTATCTAATGATATGATTTTATTTTAGGGTTTTCTCTATAGATGTTGGATTAGTGTCATAATCTTAACATGTGAAGATACTTTTGCTAATAATTTTACAAACAAGTGATTATGAAATCAATTACATATTACAAATTTATAACCTCTTTAGTTGTTTGTTATCCTTAATACTATCAAGTTTGTTCTTAATATCATTAATTTGATAAATAATGACACTATGAATGATATTTCATCCCAACACGTTTATATTAGTGTAAAAACCAACTAATAAACGAGATAAGCCTGATCAAGTAACAAATTCCTCCTATTTATATAATTGAAATTGTGATTTCTGATCATATTCTCCATTCAAAATTTATGGTAATTACAATTATTAATAGTAAATAAAATAAAATACTCGCATCACCAACTAAACTACCAGACACTCGGATGTTTACAAACTCTACTTATTATAAATATATATACTGAGTAAAGAAACTCCATACGTTATGTAATATTCATGTGATCTATTAATATCAAGACTTTCTTCTATTATGCAACATTACAAATCAACCAACATTCATAATCAAAGGCAATGTTTCGTTAGTTTAGTTTAATCTGACGTACACCATGTAGGTATATGTGTGTGTGTGTTTTTTTGCCTCCGACAAGATCGATCCCGAAGAGTGGAAGTCCAGTTTTGTACTGGCCTATATTTCAAGACTACTCAACAATTCGAGGTCAGAAAAGCAAGATAAGGTCTGAGACAAAAGTACTAAGGTGATTTTTCAGAAATCTAAAAAGCTGTTAAGCTATGTGAATCATCACCATCATGATTGATAGGTCAATTTCAGTCATAAGAGAGAGAGAATGTTGCTTTCTTCTGCACCGTTTATTATTGATCACAGCTTTTATCAGATCTCTGGTGATGCATTTTGCACACTTTGTATTGTCAAGTTATGTGAAATTTCTTATTATCATCATGGCAATATCATATTAAATTTTGTAAAAGTAAAAACCATATATATGATCCCAAATTAAAAGATTTCATAAGAACAAAAAATACAAGGCAGAAAATAAATCTAATTAAAAGACCTTGAAATAATAATTCTTTTATTATAAGTTGGATAACAAAATAAGATGTAGATGAACAAGGAATCCAGTTTGACTTCGGTATGATTAACTTGTTCAAATCCACCACAACCCTCTTAAAAATCTCCATTCTACAACTTTTATTTTTCCCTTTTCCTTCGACTTAATTTGAATTCTCCCTTGATGATCAATAACACACACTCTCTCTCGATCTCTCACAACCATCCTCCTTAACAAAAAAATAACAAACTAATTATATTAAAAGATACTCAACCGTGAACAAGTCCATAAGATAGAGCCATTAATAGGATGGCAGCTTCCTTCTCATCCTGAGGAAAAACGCGTTGATAAGCCGAATGTTTACTCAAGATTATCGTCAAGTCCTCGAAACCAAGCTGCTTCTTCTTCTTTGCTGGGGATGGAGAGGCCATTTTGCACCTCTTCTTGAATGGCAGACAACTGTTATTATTACTTGTTGCCTTATCTTTGTGTTGCACCTTACTCTTCTTAGTCAGTACTGCCGGTGCATCAGCTGGAAGCATGGTGCCGTTAGCAGCTGCCGCTGCAGCCGCAGCCATAGCCCGCCTCGCCTTCCTTTGCCGGATTCCACAGGCGTTGCAAAGTGACTGCAACAAAAGAAATAAACCAATTAGTGTGTATATAAATAGGGGTAGATAATAGTGTATTAGTATTAGATAAAGAGATTAATTATAACTGATTACCTTGGGACCTCTAGGTCCACTCCTCCAAAGAGGGGTCTTAGTAGTGTTACAATCAGCACAAACCCTAATCGTGTTTAGGTTGTTGTTGTTACAGCTGTTTCCTCCTGTTAGTGAGGTAGACGAAAATTGCTTCTCATCCTCGAATTTTCGTGTACGATTATTATTTGATGTATCAGCAGGAGGAACACCTTCTGAATTCATCATCTTCTTCATCAACCTCATCTTTGATGACATCCACTTAGCTGAACAAGTCTCACTCTGGTTCTCATTTCTCTCTTCTTTCTTCCAGATAGTCAACTTGAACCCACCGTCACTCTCATTCCTCACCGTTTGATTGTCATGATTGCATGATGCTGATGATCGTCCTTGTGAGACATACACCTTTGCCTAAAATCAAGAGAGAACGATTTTTAAGTATTCAGTGATCACACTGTACATATTATGAAGCATGAAAAGTAGACATAAATCAAGAATATATAGTTGCAAGGAAATATCTAACAAATACCTCTTCTTGGTGGTGGTGTAGTAAATGACGAGATTCTTCCCTGTGATAATAATACCCTCCTTGGTCTTGAACATGGTCAAAGAAGCCAGGATAAGAAGAAGGAGAAGCAGAGTGAGACTGAAAAAGGAAGAGCTGCTGCTGCTGCTGCTGGTGGCGGTGGTGGTGTTGATGATCATGACGATCTTCTTTAAGAGGAAAGTTAAGAGACATGTGTGAATGAAAATTTGGAGTCATTGGAATGAGACTGAGAGAGAGAGAGATTGATCGTAGTGTATCTGTTTTCCAGTAAAGATGGAAGAGATCAGGGGACAGGAAATTGAAAAGAGAGAGAGCGAGAGAGAAGACAAAAAGGTTCTAAGGTAGAGAGAGGAAAATGGATTTTAAAGGAGAGGAGAGGAGAGCGATAGGGCAGCAGCACTGCAGACCTAGCTTGCAATAAGAGGTTCACGTGACTTGATTGTAACACACAAGTTACACAGAAAAACCAAAACCAAAATTATTATGGAATGCTACGACACCACCACATTCGACATGTACCCTATCTTTAATTATTTTACCCTGAGTCCCCACACTTACCCTAGTTGAGAATAAATATGTCAACAAAGTCAATGTATAATATTATACTATCATATATTCACCGGATATATAAATTAATTTCTGCGAAATGATGATGGACCAAGTTATATATTTAATCTCTTATATAAAGTTACGTACGTTTGACATGCGAGATTAGAATTGAATGAAATTAATTAAATTAAAATATTACCGTCTCATATTTGATTAAATTTAGGATTAGATTAAATTTATATGTTTGGTATAGTTTAAGATTAGATTTGAATAAAATTAATTTAAATATTTTATTAAATTCATAAAATTAATTTTTAAAAAATACTTTAAAAAATTTGAAAAAAAAAAAGAAAAGAAAAGAGATTCACTAGATTGGATCTCTACCACATTCAACATCATCAAGAACACTATCAACATCCTCCATATTCTGAGTTCGATAAACCCCCAGTTCATTAACATTACCTCCCACTATCTTTAATATCATCAACAGCATCTTCAACATCAGTAACAACATGATAACAGTTTATAAAACAAAAATAAAAAGTAAAAACAGAGCTCCGATTTTAGATTCGATCAAACATAGAACTAGAGATTTATGAAAGAAAGCAAAAAGAGAAAATATGAAAGAAATAGCTTTTATGTGATACTCAAACTATTAAGTATGTGATAATCCTACAATAATAAATCAAATGGTCCATCTCCTATAATTTTCACTTAATATTGTGGCAACAAATTACATGAATTACTTAACATATTTAAAGAGGTTGCATGAGATCAAAGATACATTTTAAGGGCAGTGTTAACTTGTGTCCAAGGGTAAAGGTTAAAATCATAATTAACAATGATTGAATAAGAGAGAGAGAAAAAAATGACCCAAAAAAAAAAAAACTTTACTTTAATGTTTAACTGTGATTTTTATTTTAATTTTCTGAACGTAACATGTGCCCTAAGGACGCAGGCTAACCTTACCCGTATTGTAATTAGAATGTATTTTGTTTATTTACAACTTAACGTTATAAAATAATTATTGACTTAATTTTAATTATTTTTAAGCACTTTAAAAGGAAAATACTATAATGAACACTTCAAATATATTATATATTATAGATGAATCTATATAAACCCTAGAGAGTACCATCAATTGAAAGCCTTCTGTAAGATGACAGAACTGATGATCAACATCAACTTATAAATGTTCATAATCAATGTCTAAGAAGAAATATATATATATATATATATATTCATCTATAATATATAATATATTTGAGCATGGGCATGCAATAGTGATCAGACGACAAGTATCAAAATTCATAATTGCATGGGATCATCTATCACCCCCACCTTACTATTGCCAAAAACACATTTAATGTTTGTACAGACAAGGGACAATTACCACGCCCACACTTTCATCAACTTTGTACCATCAAAATTATTAACCAGAATCATCTCATAATTTATTTAGCCAGTATCATATAAACAACTTAAAAGAATTACCTCAAGCTATGAGTTAACCTATGTTGGTCAACCCAATTACTTGAGGACAGATAATATATATATATTTATATATATAAGTGGGGATTCCAAGCTTACAATATCTGCCATTGCTTTCTGTCTCTTTTTCTCTTTAGCTTATATATATTCCCTCCATGCAACAATGAAATGACAGACAGAGAAAAGTAACAAGAGGGAACAGGCAAAGGTGACTGGAAAAAGAAAGGACAAGAAAAAGTTTCCTGGAAACGACAGTTGATCCAAATTAGTTATTGGTTCTTGACGCTTGAACAGGTTCAGGCTTCATGAGGAACCTCCAAATGTGGCTAAGTACTGAGGATTTTTTTACTGTAGGGAAAATTTATGTCTATTTTGGATTCTTTATATACGATTTACCTCTACATTGTTCATCTTTGTGCCATGCAAGTAGGGCAAGTAGCTCACATGAATTGGCAATAATTCGTCAAACTGTAAAGCATTTAATGCACTCTCTCTCCCCCTCTCGGTATTTGTCGTTTGTATATGTATACGCTATCTTTTGGTCGATTAAAAACTATACAACAGCTGTTTAATGTTTTCTTTAATTTTTAGAACTTCTTTTCCTGTTTATAGTATTTATCTTTGTTATAGGATTATTAATTAGAGAAGAAAATCTTCAGCAAGAAGTAATGTTAAAAAAATGCATGCTACACCCATTCAAGAGAAGGAAGTCTTCAATTTAATAGACAAGCATACCATACACAATGATTTTCCGTACTAAAGATCATTAAAGATTTGCAGTTAGCATAATTTGAACTACAAATAGACCAATCCATAATTTTAATGCCTTTGTTTTGTCCTCAAGTCGTGTGGTCTCAAGTGTTATCTCGGTCATGGGTCGAGGTCATAAGTAATTCTAGACTTACCAATTACCATAGGACAAAATAAAATGAACAGTTTGAATGTCTTTTCAGAAAAAAAACACATCTCTATTGTTTTCACTTTGTGCATGCATGAGTCAGCATAAAATATCCAATTTTATCCATCTCCAAATCACTGAACGAAATGCCTACATGTGTAAGTGAATTAAAACTAGAGAACAATTGCATGCGCCTAAAATGAAAATGTTTAAGTAATTTGATCAGCAAGTTGGGTCATGTCTATCTCTATGATAGATATATTTCTTTACTTAGTCATGAATGCAAAAGTGATCATGAATGCAAAACTGTACTTTTCATGATTAGATTGCCTCCCTTAGCATTAAAGGCTAGTAACAATATGTTTCGGGGATCTACGTACATATACATCCATCTATTATAACTTTAGGATCATATATAAAGGTGTACAAAAATATACTCGTAACATGATTTTATTGGATAGGATATATGTGCATTAAATTGTTCACATTACATGAAAATTCTATTATACTTATGAATTTACATACATAGACATATGATGCAGAGATGATTTTTACTAGTAATTGGTCTGTGAATGATAATCAATGACCGCAAAAATATCCCATACATGGAGGTAGCTAATAAAGTCTATAGCGAGCAAATTATGGCAGAGTATATTATCTGACAAAGCAGAGATCCAGAAGCTACAAAACGACGTAGGAAGTTGTTGTCTATATATAACAAGACGATAATATCCAGCAAATTAAAGTAGATAAAGAAAATATAATAAAGTTAATAAATATATAATTTTTACGATAATGAGGAAGGCTACGTATGCCATCTACTAATCACTCTTCTACATGCTGCGAGGTAGAGACATGGATGGAGACATGGTGTAGAAATTATCATGTATGTTGTCAGTAATATAAGGTATGGCCAACCACAGGTACTTTTCAAACTGCTCTTCAAAATCTGAGGGGGCCATTGCTCTTCAGTTACATGACAGTTTTTCTCAATTACAAAAGGCCCCATTCTCTCTCTCACTCTCTCTCTCTCTCTCTCTCTCTATAAATATAAGCTGTGGTGGCGGCAACTGGCAGCTGCAAATTTCATGGGCAAGGATGGATGGTAACATAAGACATAACATGTGGTCATTACCTTAATTTCATCATGATCACATATGTTAACCGAAACAGTTGATCATAATATACTTTTATTGGTGAACAATATCTGATCAACATCTTCTTATTGTGAGGTTGAAATGACAATGATTTGATTGCTTTATTCTGTTGCAAATTCTGTCCATGTGATTATGATCTTAGCATTATAATATGATAGTTGACGTGTGGCATAATATAACACATACCAGGCACAAAATAAATACAACATTGTAATTGTCCAAACTTATCAAATTGATGTTGTTCGCTTTTAGGGTTTTAGATATTTGTGATTTAATTTGATACTAAGGAAGACTTGTATATAATTAAGTACCGGACCTTTCTCACTTTCCCCCTTAAGAATACAAATTTATAAGTTAAGTTCTTCTTCCAGTCCTTTGGTTTTTTTAGATTTTTTTTTTTTTATTAAGTAACACATCAGTCTAAGATTGTTAGTTTTTGTCCCTTTCATATTTAAAACTCCTCTTATAAAATGTCAAAACAAAAAATAATGTTAGAGAGTATTCAACTTATGAAGCTGTAAAAATTGACACTTGCATTAATATCGACTTGTTATAATAAAGTGACATATCAACATAAAAAATTATATATATTTACAATTATTAGTTTTTTTCTCTCTTATGAATAAAAGTGGTTTACTCAGACTTCAAATCAAAGTTATCTAATAAAAAGTCAAGGTAAATTAGTGTTTTATGTGCTAATAGCTTTGAGCTGCTTAGGCGGTGATCACCGGTATATAAAAGAAAAAATTAATCTGCCCGCTAGGCAAACCCCTGCCTAGAACCCCAAAATTCCTAAACTAAAAATTATAGTAACCCTAAAATTTAGAAACAAAATAAAATATTTAATTCATAAATTTTATAAAAACATACTTAATTTGAAGATCAATGGTTGATATTGATAAAAAAAATTAAGAAGGGAATTGAGGAATGAAAGAGCATGAAAAGTGAATGAGCAACAAAGAGAGGCGGGAAAAACAAAGAACAGATAACTCATTCAATTCTCTAAAAATGACTTTACAAAAGGAATAAATAATAATGATTATTGTTTGACTATCTACCTCGTATTTTAATTTGTATTGAGTGAAATAAATTATCGTTAGTTTATGTTACTGATTGCCTCATCATAAATTATGATTTGAATAAAATATTAAAATTGGGATACCTACTCTAGTCCATAAAGCATTAAAATTAATAATATTTCATTATGATACTTGTAAATATCAAAAGGTACGAGATACCTTAGGAGAGAACCACCAAAAAAAAAAAAAAAATCAAATCTTATTGTGAGTCTCAATTATATATACACTTAGCTAGTGTACTTAACCATTAAACAAGGGTCTAACATGTGTGATGTGCCCTATGAAACCATGTCAAGGATAACAAAAAATTAATAAAAAAAACATTATTAATACGCACATCTTTGCGTCTTCTTTGCAGGTAAATTGAGTTGTTTATTCAATTTTAATTTTTAATGTTCCATTAAGACATAGATTAACATAATCCTTAAGTTATATAGTTCCTTATAAATCTCATACACAATAATGACCTATAAATTTAATGATTAATACCTTTTTACTTCAGTAATATTTCACATAATTAATTAATATATGTTATAGTTATTTTTGGGATTACCTAAAGTGGGTTGGTAAAAACACAATGATTCGGCTCAATAAGCCAAAAGATAAAAGGTCTGTTTGCCTAACTCCCAGCTCGCTCTCAAATTACTTGTCAAACAGCTCACTTGCATGAGTCCTAAGGGCGCTTAGTCTGCAGGACCCAAATTGCTCATTACTACAATCCTAAGGTCACAGGTTGCCCACAATTACAGTTGCCCGAGATCGCCCAAAGTAAGACCCAACCATTAACTTGACATACACGTTAAGAATATTGTTTCATATTAGTGGCAGCATGATTTAAGAAAAATCTTAACTACTAAACATGTGTTAGTGTCAGAATCCAGTGTTTGTAGGAGCTGACCTTAATTGATGTCAGTCTTGGAAAGTGTGGTTAATAATATATTCTTATTTTAATAATATTTAATTGTACCCTCTCTTTCTATAAATAAGGGATGAGTTTCATTGTAAAACAAGAGAGAAACACTTAGAAAATACTGTTACTTTGCAAAAACAATCAAAGAAAAGCTGTGAACGTAGGTATTCTTCGAGTCGAACCACGTAAAAATCTTGATTTTCTTATTCTTCCTATGCTCATTTTCTTTGTTCTTAACTTGTTTTCTGCTTTGCGTTGCTTCTATTGCAGTATTGGACTCACGAACCCGAGTTGGTTGATTTCAAACGTCAACAATACGTTTGAATAACAATTTATATTCTCAAAGAGTGTAAAATACTGAAATACGACCAACCAAAATTATAATGAATTTCATTACTATCTCTAATTTACCGTAGCTTCTTCATTGTTCAATAAACAAGTTTGTTATATTTAGAAACAAAATAAAACAATCAACGGAAAATCTACAATATTGTACAACAGTTTATATTGCTCTTGTTTTGATAACCTATTATACTTATTTACTTATATTTTCACTTGATACTCAAAAGATTTGTATGGTTTTCTTTTTTTTTTTTTTTTTTTGGGGTGGGGGGTGTAGTTTTTTATGCGAAGTTATATGTTTAAATTTTACAATTATGGATCAATTTAGTAATTTAACCAAAAGACGTAAATCAGAAAAAAAAAAAAAAAATACTAAAGACAATTTCTTAGATAACAAAAAAATCTATAATATGGGCAGTGGGTTGCACGTAAAAAAACTGGGGCGCCGATATTACCACTCTATGCACAATGGACATTGTACTTATAGACCCATTGTTAACGCTGGGTCCAATAAAAAATGAAGAATAATGATGCTCATAAAACCTAACCTGCATCTATTTCAAAAAAAAAAAAAAGCCTATATCTATTTGCAAAACAAAAAGGAGAGAGAAAAAAAAAAAAAAAAAACCTTACCTATTTCTATTTCAAAAATAAATAAAATATCTAACCGTACCTACTTTTATGCACATTTAGAAACTAGGGTGTACTTAGCCAAGAACATATGTAAATCCAATCATATTTCAACCCACAAATAGTGATGGCCCGAATCCCTTTGCGCTTATGCGTTGTACGCAACATCCACTAATCAATAAACGCAGATCAAGGGTCTTTATGTGTTTTTAAGGCAACCCAAAGCAAGTTGATGGAAGAATCTTCTTTTCAATTATTTGATCAACATATGCATCCAATGTTTTTAAAGGTTCTTGCATAAATAATAATACAGGTTTGAAAATACTTTCATTAAATAAATGCTTTTATATGATAACCGTTTTCATAAAATCATTTACCTGCGGTGTTTTAGTAACTACATGTAATATCTTTTTCAACAAAAATTAAATCATTGGAAATTTTGAAAGGAGCAGCTAACTATGGAAATAAGTTTTTTAACTTTTTCGTTTATCATTACAAGTACTAATAAATCACCGTTCATGCGAAGAAAATATTCGAATTATGATCTTTTATGGCATTTTGTTGATGAACTATTATTGTTCTCAAATCAATAAATTTGGATATTATGGAGTGAGTAATTAAACAGCATGGAGAGTATTTGTCAGAGGTATCGCATAACGAACCCTGACAACAATAGGCTTGTCAAGTGGGTCATGACTCATGAGTTGGAATGACGTAACTCTTATCCTTCTAACTTTTTTTCTTATCCTTAATTAATCCATTGAAATTTCGTATAAGCAACGTTGCTGTTCGCGGCAACTTGTCGCCTACATCCAACCAATCAAGGGCCGTTTTATGTTCATTTTTATATTGGCCCCACTACTGCCATATTAAAATTAAAATTGAAGTGTATTTTTAATTTGTAGATTGTAACATTCTTTGGGACCTAATCTTAGCTAGTTTAGTTGCTGAATCTATTGAGGGATATGTAGAGTTGAGATTGTTGACTCAGTGAAACAGACTACAACGTTATTTAAATATGAAAATTATGACTCTATAATATGAATTCGAATTTTAAAATAATTAATTTCAACACATCTGAAATTTATAAATTAGTTGAGATTGAATTAGAGTCAATTGATATGTCATCTAGATTAAATAGAATTAAACAACTCGCTTGTTTGGAAAATGATTCGCCAACAACTTTATGTACATGACCAAATTGAAGCATCAAAGTTACTCGAAAATCCCGAAAGGAATCAACTTACTTTTTCACTTGTGATAAAGTTGTTTAAATTCTAACACTCTTTAACATAAACATAAATAACGCAATCCACATAATCCATTCAATGTATAGAAAAATGTCAAACCGACCATACTAAAGAGACAGATCATAGATAAGAGTAGCGGTTGAAACTTGAAAGTGGAACCCATTATCACTTCCGCTTGTTCACTTCAGTTGTGAACTTCTTTTTATAGTGTTGTGTTTACAAAGGTTAGTTATATATCCAGAAAAGCACTTTCACTTATTTACGCAACAAGTGCTTCCACAGATGGAGAGAAATGGTGAGGCTGGTTAGTATGAAAGCATATATGAGGTTGAATGAACCCCTTATATGCTGGTAGTTGTGTAGTGACCATAACACACACGGGTCTGATCACTGGACCCAGCTCACCAAATGTACATATCGTGGGCTAGCTCGGGCCAACTTCTCCAATAAGGGAAAGTTATGTGTTGCGGTTGAGAAACTGGTTGGTGAACGAGTAGTGCAATAAAAACTCTTGAAAATTTTTCAATGAAAAACTTTTCTATGGACTTTTTTCTGCAGAAGTGTAAGCTAAGTACATGCAGTTGGTGGTGGGTCGTTGAACTGATGTAATTGTAGTGGTTTCAATGTCAAGTAAGGCAGGCTGCTTTCAATGTTCTAACTAATTAAAATTTGGTTAAGACTTCAATTACAGAACCTAATACTAGTTATAATAGTGATTAAGTCAAATGCTCATGATATCAGGTTTCACGAATAATCTTCTTATTCATTAATGCATTATCATTAATTAAGGTACTACCTCTGATGTGAACTTGGCTAGCCATGTTTCAGATCGTGAATATATGAGTTGTTTGAAGATTAACTAGTCACTGTCAGAATTTCTTTTTTAATACATATTTTTTCAAACAAATTTTTCTTTAGATATGAATTAGGTTAGAATAAGATCACCTTAGGCTATGAAGTCACAACATTGAAAAGAATATATGAGTGTAGGACTCTCATGGTCCATGTTAAAATATTATTCTCTTGGACATGAAAATTAACGACAAAGAGATATAATTCAAAATTAATATTGTCGGCAGATTCGATTTTCATCATGCATGCATTAGAATCCGTCTAGTAATATAAACTAAGCAATCAAAATCATTGGACCTGTTTTCAGCAATAATATTATTCTTGTAATAAACTAAATTAAAAGGTTTTCTTAAGTGATAATGATGTGTACTCGCAATTTGTAATGAGTTTCAGCAATCAATATTCATTGTACCTAATTTAAGAAATAATTGCTTTCTCAATTTCTCTGGAATATTAAGTAGTGTCTGTTTTTGATATATTATTTATTTACGTTTGTAATGATATTCGCATTAAGGTCAACTGTTATAACTTTGTTTTCATAATAAAGAGTGTTTATTTAATCTAACAATAACGATATAAATTATAAACTAAAATAAAATAAAAGTCACAAACTACTACTATCAATAATCATACAATACTTCATACAAATTTACCTTCCTGATTCTCTCTCTCTCTCTCTTTTTTTTTTAAATCAAATTATAATTAATCATTTAATTATAACTTTATATGTCAAGATAATATAGATAGAGTTATTGGAACCTAAAAATCACTCCTTAAAAATATATCATTTGATATAACAAGATGAGGTTGACCTAATGGTATACTTCTCACACGTATGGTCATAGTTGATAGATTTAAGTTATGTTCCCCTCCCAAGATCCTGAATTAATTGTAATGTTTAAAAAATATATGCATTATTTAATACTTTAAAGACTCTACTACCTTGAATCTAACGTTTTTTTTTAAAGATGCCTTTAATCTATTTAAATATTAAAAGATTGAAAAATAAATGTATATTAAACTTAGGGAATTAGTAAATGTAGTTTTCATTAGAAAGTCTTAAAGGTTACCCCAATTGCCAAATTTTCCTTTTTCCCAATCGTAAAAGATTTACAAAAACCAATGTGAAACTGGGTTTGAAACTTTTGGTGCAATCAGAATCTCACCCTTTTGCTTGAGGGACACAGCAAGATATTCTCCTCCATTATGATCTATCTGATTAGAGATGTGACACTCTTAATTAATTTATCAAAATTCATATAAGGGATCCCACGCAACGTACTATGTAGGTTTTTGGATATGCATTGTTAACCAATCAATCAAATATATGCGTGTGTGATAAAGGGATGATCCATGATGATGATCTTCATCTAAACCCATTGTGACAATTGAAGATTTCACTGTGGATTGAAACTAACTTAAAAGAACCAAAACTGGGTCCCCACTTTATGCTGATATGGCAACCTTATCACTCTAAATTGAATTAAATTTCAAGCAATTTTTTTTTTCCTTTGACCTTCCTAATAGAACCTAAGAAATATGTATCTTTTAAATTGCAGTCTAGAATGCTGCTCTTAAAACTAAAAGAGATCGACCCATATTTAAGTAGAAAAATTACCACATTTTATGGTCCTTTGAGCTTAAACTCCACCCATGCTTGTCAAGAAGTAGGGCAGACAGTATTTATGGATAATTTATTTGGTTTTTGCTAAAAGGGAAGTAACATTTGTGCCAGATTGATCACGTTTCTGGGCTGCGATTTTGATAAAACGTGTGGTTAATTATGAGTGGCATAATGGGCCCAACCCGGAAATTAAAAGATAGGGTCCAACTGTCTACCTGTCAAGGTATGTAGCCGTCAAAAGTGGATAAACGCACGTTAAAGTGTGCCAACGTGGATCCTACGCAGGTGATATACCAAGGGTATTTCTCTTCTCAGGACTGTTTTTCAAATTTTCTTCTAGGATCAGTCCGATAGAGGGGACGTCGATTGTTTTGGATTAGTCCTGACTAGAGAGTGATTAGGAATAAACTAAAATGAGCAAGAAAAGAACTGGTAGGTAGACTTATAATTTATAATTGGATGAGTTCTATGGACCATTTTCAAGTATAATTAAATGATAAACAAACGTGAATGTTTTAGTTTTACGTTGATGGAAGGTTTCAAAACATTTTCACGACAGAATTTTTTTTTTTTTTCCAAAAGATTCGATTGTTAATTCAAATTATTGAGAATAAAATAGAGAAGATCCAGAAAATTAAAAGAGAGTGGTTGGGTGCTTAATTAGCTTTGTCATGGGCATCAATATCATGTGTCTATATATTGTATTTGACTAAAATAAATTATAAAGAGAACCTTTATTGGACCCATGAATTCTTTATGTCACATAATTCAAATTTTTTGACAAGATCACGAGAGCTTTCAGACGCCACATATATATTGTGCTCGGAACTTCTATATATTTTTATATGTCAATAATTGCACAAATATTGAAAACAGGCTGACTGTGAAATTATTTACATTATCTAAATGCACCCAAAAAATAAACATTTAACATGCTAATGATCTTCTGGATAGGATTTTTATTTGAAAGTGGTTAAAACTTAATTGAATTAATATTCATGGTGCGATTCTAATTTTGACTAAAGATTCGATTTATGCACCTTAATAAAGGATGGAAAACGTTTTCGTAGAATTTCTGCGTTGAGAAGAATAAATGGCTTCATGATTATTGAAAAATAGCAGCAAAAATACAAATGGCTTCGCGATTATTGAAAAATAAGCAGCAAAAAAACAAGGGAAAAAAAGGAGGAGAGAAGTTAAAGATGGTTTCCGTCGTACTGGGGCAAGAAATATGCCTCAACTTTGGATAAGCAAGAATTATTTGTTTGGAATCACTTTTTCGAACATATAATTAGGCGAAGTATATATGCTTTATTTAAAGTCACTTGTATTTACGTCTGTCACTAAAATAGTTCACAAATAAACTAAAGTAGGATTCTAACTTCTGCTTTTAGTAAACTTTTTAAATAATTTTTATTTATTTAACACATGTAAGTCATGGTAGGTAGGGACTCTGCTTTGCCCTTTGATTCATTAAAATTAGAGCTATAGCCTATTTGTCATTTAATAATTAATAGTATGGTGGGAATTACTGGTTTTTAAATGCATTTACACACATAATAAAAACATTTTATGATAAAAAGAAGGTCATTTCTAACACTTTTTCTTAATCTAAACTAAATATTTTTATATATTAAAACAAAACAATAGCAAATTAGGCAATTTCAATCATAAAAATCTCCTTACTAAATATTTTTTTGAATCCAATATTCATTTTATTTTTCTTTTTTATTTGTTGTTGACATTTACAAACTCTAAAATATTTCTCTCTCTCTCTTTTTACTGCATTAAATTTGATTGATTCCATAATGATGGAGAAAGATATGCAAATCAAAGCAAATTTTGAAATAATAAAAAAGTACTTAAAAAAAAAAACAATATGAAGAAGCAAAGTTATAAGTTTTAAATTTACAGTTGTTTGTATGCATGTAGTTAAATTTTAAGAATTTTGAATTAATTGAAATTTTATTATATATGGTTTAACATTAATTTCTCTTGCTTAATTGAATTAAATGATTTATGTTTGTAGTTAAATTGAAAAGTATTTTTAGATTTTGAAAGAGAGAGAGAGAAAAAAAATCTGTCAGAATTAGAGGTGGATATTTTTGGGTTCGGATTGGATTAGGTTGAAATATTTCGAACCCAACGTTGATTAGGTTGAAAATTTTTTAACCCAATCATAATAATAGTCGGGTTAAGTTGATCGAGTTTAATTTAATTTATCACAAAAACACAAAATGTCTAGTTGATAACTCTCATAGTCTTAACATAATTGTAGATAAATTTAATACAAATAAATATTTAATAATTATAAATAAAATATTCATTTCACCATAAAGACTGTCCTTAATCCTCATCTCTAGCAAATACTTCTCTAGAATGAAGAGAAAATTTTAGATTTAGAACTACGAATAAATGTTTATCTGGGTTGAGTTAGGTTGGGTCGGATCAAAAAATTTTCAATTTAACTCAATATAATTTAATTTTCAACCCAATTCAATCTATTTTTTTTTATATATTTTTTTAAGATTTAATCCAATCCACCCTAATAAAAGTATAGTTGGGTTGGGTTGGGTTTGTCAAATTAAGTTGAAGATGGCTACCCCTAGTCAAAATTATTACGTACCATATTAAAATCAAATAAAGTGTATTTTCAAGTTTAATTAAATTTATTTTTCTAAAAGTGCACACTTAAAAGAGAATTAAAAGATAAAAAAATATTGGAACAAAAGGAAGTGCCTTTATAATTTTTTAACTTTAAACTTTTATATTGGAGTCTTTCTTTTTCTTTCTTTTTTTTTAAATATATTGAATTGTTTTTAGACAAGTAAATTTATACACACGTAGATACATACTGTGGGACCCCCCCTCATGACCTCGGCCACCTTGGGGGTACGGGCCTCGCCTCGCAGCCTCGACGGCCCACTTACTAGGTACTGTCCCTGGCCAAGGGTTTTGCTTCGCCTCCCCAGCTGCTCGAACCCACCACCTGGCCCTTGGTTAAATGGATTCTTAGAGCAAAGCTGGTACCAATTGAGCCACCAGCTCAATTGGTACCAGCTTTGCTCTAAGAATCCATTTAACCAAGGGCCAGGTGGTGGGTTCGAGCAGCTGGGGAGGCGAAGCAAATCCCTTGGCCAGGGACAGTACCTAGTGAGTGGGCCGCCAAGGCTGCGAGGCGAGGCTCGTACCCCCGAGGTGGGCGAGCCCATGAGGGGGGGTCCCACACATACACACACACATATATATATATATAAGATTTTTAGAATTAGATATATATGATTTTAAAATATTTTTTATTTTAAAAAATAAGGATCAATAAATCAAATTCATCAATTGTATTATTTTTTCTAAAATAAATGATATCTCTTATATAATTTAAATACAATAGATGAATTTGATTGATTGATTCTTATAGTTTAAAATCAGGTATACTTAATTATAAAAATATTATATATGTATATATTCTACAGTTTTAACTATTAAATTGTTAGACCATATATCTCAGTATTCATTTCATCTTTTCTCATGAAAAAAAATTATTTTTCTTATTTTATTTAAATATAATAAACACTGAAATGATTAATCATAATAATTTAATAGTTAGAATATAGAACTGTATAAATAGTATTTTTATCATCACTATTTTTAAATTTTTGATAAACCAATTAAATTCATTAATTATATATTTTTTTTAAATAAATTTATTTTTTTATTTATTTCAGATATAATTAATGAATTCGATTGATTCATCTTTAATTTTTAAAGTTAGAAAGTAAATCAAAGTAATAGATAATATATATATATATATATACACACATTGGTACGGAGAAAATATCAGGGATTCTTTCCTAAGATATTTTTTCTAGGCCAATTGTGCACCGAGTACATATACAAATTTTATCTAAAGGTCTAATTCTGATGGATTAAATTGATCATTTTTCCGGGAAAATCAAGAAAATTAATTAATTAATTAATGCAGTGCAGCTACATTTTTCAATGACTTGGGAGTTGGGAAATCAGAGTACTCCCAAGAGGAGAGTTGGTTGCTTTAAGTCAATAATCAACTCGGATTTGATTCGATTCAATCAGACGGCAATTACAAGCTAACTAAATTGACTTTTTATAACTAATTCAGATTTCATTGTTGCCTACGGGTCACCTAATTCTTCATCAGAGAAAAATCCAACAGACAACTGATAATTTTGGGTTATAATTGTCCTCAACAATACAACAAGACTTGTTTTTTAAGATATATTTCATGGAACCACAACAGCTGTTGGATTTGTTATATATTTAAGCTAGAATTATTGCATTTGTTGATGCTTCTTTAACAATTTATTAGTGCAGCTCATACCACATTATTGATATCTAAGTTTTGCAATCGAAATTGATTTCTACAGTAATTAAATTATTTAACAATTGATTTTCTAAAGAGTATAAATATGGTATTAAGTCATAATATTATTGTTATAGCAACAAAACAATAATAGCCTTGTCGGAGACTTGCTCCCCATCTAAGCCTATTTGTGATTTTTTTATGAGTAATCTGCAAATTTACTAATTATTGTTCTTAATTATTGATCATAAGATGAGTTTATTTTTATTTAAGAATAAATTCGTTTTTACATATAATTGTTTTTTAATAAAATAAATTGGACATATTTTAGCAACAAAAAATAAAATTCAAACCATATCGTTGTCAATGTTAAAATATATATATATTGTTATTTCAAAAGAAAACAATGAAGACTTAAGGTTACATATTAATTTTCATTTTTTTTACATATTGTATAATAATTAGGGGGCATAATTATTAGAAAAAATGCATAAAATAACCCATTTTTTGTGGTCTGCGAGAGGGGGCTCTGCCAAAAACAGGATTCCAGTCAAAGCGACTACGTCAGACCGTGTGCTTTGTTAATAAGGCAGCTTGACTTCCATTAACCAAACAATTTTCTTCCCACGCTCCATCAGCATCATCATCATCTGACTTGCTAGTAAACTAGCTTCTCATTATTTACATATTTATTTAAAAAAGTTAATGGCAAACGTTGAAATTTTCATTATAGCTTAACTACTACTGTATAACCTGCCAAATACATTAAATATTATCTGCCGAAAAACGTAGCATGTTAGTTGGCCAGATATTGAACTTATACTATTTTTACCCCTGAAAAAATAAACCATTTTACATTAAAAGGCTGTGACTATAATGATACTCTATATGATATTTAACAAGTGAAAAATTTACTATTTACTGTCATAAAAATAAGCAAACAATGTAATAAGAAAATATGTCGGTTTAATTAATAAAAAATGTATATTTTTAAAGTCAATAAAAAAATTTGATAGATAGAAAAATAATGTATTGGGTTTGGAGGAGGAATCTGTTCTCTAACAAAGAAAACAAACAAAAAAACAGCGTTAAAAGGTTCCAATCCAACTTTTTGTAAAACCCAAAACTATATTAAGAACATTTAAAAAAAAAAAAAAACTGATATTTTTCTTCAATGCATTTATACTAATTAATGATAAATGTCATATTCACATAATAAGCCAACCAAACCAACGCAAAAATCAACTACAAAATGAAATTGTGGACAGTAGAGGGCGCCTCTGAGTTCCGTGTCAAAGAAGGACGGGCCCCCACTAAGGCAACTATTAAGGGCCCCACTTGCTTCTTCTGCTTGCTTTAAAAGCGCTTCGTATGGGGAAGAGCTTCCCAATCCATTTTCGTCCTCTGCTTTAGTCCAAAACCAAAAACCAGCCACTTCTTCAAACTCTGCCCACTCTTTCCCTCACTTTTTAAATTTCATTCTCAAAAGAATAAAAAAAAAAGAGACACCTTACGGAAAAGCAATCCCACATTTCCTGTTTCTCTCGCTTTATCTTTGAAAATATCTTTAAACTGGGGATATACAGAGAAAAACATACGCTTGTATGGGCTGGGAAGTTTTGAGGGATGACATGTTGAGAACCAACATGTCGGTGTTACTTCTACTGTTGTTGTCTTCTTGGGTTTGTTTTGTTACATCTTCCGTGTCTTATGACAATAAAGCTATCATAGTTAATGGACAGAGAAGGATTCTCATTTCTGGTTCCATTCACTACCCAAGAAGCACTCCTGAGGTATCTCTACTGCCAATGTAGCTCATGAATGTCCTCTCTTTAAGTTCCCGTTGATTCTCCTTCAACTTTTGACACTTGGGGTCGTTCTTGATTTTCATTGTCTTTTAGTCCAGTGTTTTTGATATGTGGTGGTGCATTTCGTTTTGGTTACAGATGTGGCCTGATCTTATACAAAAAGCCAAAGACGGAGGCTTGGATGTTATTCAAACTTATGTATTCTGGAATGGACATGAGCCTTCTCCTGGAAAAGTAATGTGCTTTGTTTCAGTGATTCTTTTGTCAATAAGTTTCTGGGGTGGTTCAAAAACTCACTAGCTGTTCCTTTCTTTTAAAAAAAGTATTATTTCGAGGACAGATATGATCTGGTTCGGTTCATCAAGCTGGCGCAGCAAGCAGGTCTTCTTGTTCATCTTAGGATTGGTCCTTATGTTTGTGCTGAATGGAACTTCGGGTAATAATTACTTGCTGATCTTTTAATAAAGAAACTCTACAAATTCTATCCTTTTTTTAATACAATATTTTGGTTGTTTGCTCTGTTTCTACTTCAGGGGATTTCCGGTTTGGCTGAAGTATGTCCCTGGTATTGAATTCAGGACTGACAATGAACCTTTCAAGGTTGGCTACTTTGGATTTCCCATCTAATCTGATTATCATTTTGTTTGATATAATTGTTTAAATTAAGTTGGCTTGTAATTGACTACAATGAAGGCGGCAATGCAAAAATTCACGGAGAAAATAGTCAACATGATGAAGGCAGAGAAGTTGTTTCAAACACAGGGAGGTCCCATAATTTTGTCACAGGTTGGAAACATAAAGATATATTATGGTCAATTATTGTTCTTTGGTTATATTTCTCAATAAGTGGCCTATAGCTCAAGAAAAGTACCTTGAGGTTCACTTTCCTATTTTTTGTTTGTTTGTTTGTTATGAATTAAATAGTTTAATTGCATGATTACAGATAGAAAATGAATTTGGACCGGTTGAGTGGGAGATTGGTGCTCCTGGCAAAGCTTACACCAAATGGGCAGCTCAGATGGCTGTTGGTCTCAACACTGGTGTCCCATGGGTTATGTGCAAGCAAGATGATGCACCTGATCCAGTTGTAAGCAATTTCTCTCTACCATTCATTTTATATTTTCAAAGGTTTCTTTTTTCTTTTTTTTTTTTTTGTTTTTGCTTTATATTGTCAATTTGTGTTGTGTGTATGATTTTCATAGGCCTTCTTTATGGCTGCTCTACTTTGTTGGTGGGGTTCTTAATAATAAGTTTGTCTACTTAGGTGGCCCTTTATGGTGTGTCTTTATCTCATATGCTTCTGGGTGTCCTTTGCTTTTCCAATTTAATTTCATGGGGGGGTCCAATCAATCCGTGATATTTTTTGTCTTTCTCTTTGAGTTTCTCTTGGTTTTGAGTGTATTATAATATTAAATCATTAGCGTGTCTCTGTCACGTGATAATTAAAATTGTTTGAACCTTCATTTGAGTATTCAGTTAAAGACGGTAATTTGATTCTTTTATATGCAAAATCGACCCATCAAGAGCTGCCAATTTAATGGTTGATTTTTTTAGTACTGTAAACTGTACAATCACAAGTGATCATGATATTAATATGGAAAAAGCGTTCGACAATGTCTCGCTGACATGTATTTCACTTGACAGATAAACAGCTGGAATGGTTTCTACAGCGAATTCTTCAAACCAAACAGCAATAAGAAACCAAAAATGTGGACCGAAAACTGGACTGGCTGGTAAACCCACTAAATGTTTCCCTGCAGGGAAACTCTCCTCTTATGTGGTTTCATTTTGAAACTTCTGTGAAGGATCTTCACTGAGAGTAATCATGTTTTTTGCCCTTTGCTTGTTTACCTTGCAGGTACACAGAGTTTGGGGGTGCAGTTCCTCAGAGACCAGCTGAAGACTTGGCATTTTCAGTTGCAAGATTCATACAAGTTGGCGGTTCATTTGTTAATTATTATATGGTAAACCAATTTGATTTCCTCTTTCCAAGTTACTGTTTCCCCCTGGTGTATGATGAGCAATTATGAGTAATATTCTAGTTTATTATAGTTTCCCTGATATGTATTGCTTTTTACATCCAGTACCATGGAGGAACTAATTTTGGCCGGACAGCTGGTGGTCCCTTCATTGCAACTAGCTATGATTATGATGCTCCTATTGATGAATTTGGTATGCACACTTAATTGAATGTATATCAATACTCTCAAAAAACCATCATGTCTCACATTGATCTGGATTTTGTATTTTATACTAGGACTAATAAGGGAACCAAAATGGGGACATTTGAGAGATTTGCACAAAGCCATCAAATTATGTGAACCAGCTTTAGTTTCTGCAGATCCCACTGTTAATTCCCTTGGGAAAAACCAAGAGGTATGGTTTTAGATAAGCAGAAGCAAACTATAAATACACATATTTAAATTAACTTCTAACAATTATTTGCTGTCCATAGGCTCATGTATTCAAGTCAAGTTCTGGGTGTGCTGCATTCCTTGCAAACTATGATACATCATCATCAGCAAAAGTGACTTTTGGAAATATGCAGTATGATCTGCCAGCTTGGTCCATTAGCATTCTACCTGACTGCAAAACTCCTGTTTATAACACTGCTAGGGTAAGGCAGGACTCCTGAAAGTTTAGCATTACTCTTTTGTCATGTGTAATCATTTTCCTGTATCTTGTACATTATCTTGAGGAACAAACAGCTAATATTTAGATGTTCAACGGAATATATTCTACAAGTCATTCATACAAGAAAACCACTTAATTTCTAAGGCTGAAATTTGACATTTAATTGCAATTCTGAACAGCTTGGTGCACAAAGCTCGCATAAGCAGATGACACTTGTAGGCGGTGCATTTTCTTGGGAGTCATACAATGAAGAAACTGCCTCTTCTGATGACGATAATACATTTACAACTGATGGGTTGTGGGAACAAGTAAATGTCACTAGAGATGCTTCAGATTATTTGTGGTATATGACAGAGTGAGTGGTCTTTACTTTGCCTGGCCTGAGACTTAATTATTAAAAAGATATAATGGTTACAACCTTGTCGATGCTGATTCTTTTCTCCGTAATTTTTCTGTGTGCTGTTTATGAACCAGTGTAAATATAGATTCTAGTGAAGGATTTCTGAAGAATGGACAAGATCCTGTTCTCACTATTTGGTCAGCAGGCCATGCTCTTCAAGTTTTCATTAATGGTCAATTAGCAGGTATGTCAAATAGTGTGGCGATTTGTTGTATCAACTAAATCTCAGTGTGAATCTCTACATTTAACCAACTTATTTTCGTTTCCTATCCTTAATGCAGGAACTGTATATGGAGGACTAAAAAATCCAAAATTAACATTCAGTAACAATGTGAAATTGAGAGTTGGCATTAACAAGATTTCTTTATTAAGTATAGCTGTGGGTCTTCCGGTAAGTTTTCTCACCTCTCTAATTTATCTCTATTCTGACACTGTTGATGACAGAAATACGACAATTTACTCTTTGTGCTATCTAATATTTTATCTGTTTCAGAATGTCGGCACACACTTTGAGCAATGGAATGCTGGGGTTCTGGGCCCTGTAACATTAAAGGGTCTCAATGAGGGGACAAGAGACTTATCAAAGCAGAAGTGGTCTTACAAGGTTTGTTGTCTCTGGTCTCAGTCAATGTCTTACATGGCATTATACTGAAGATTAGTTATTTGGTCAATTTTGTGCATCAAACTTAATGCCCTCTCTTGCTAAGAAAATAAGCTAGTAATGAAAAATAGAATAATCGGCATTTCATTAAACATGTTAAAAGAACGATTAAAGTTCTCTTTCTTAAATAAATAGTTCTACTGAATGATGCTCACCACAAGACTCATTTACAAGTATGATCCTATGCAGATTGGTCTGAAAGGTGAAGCTTTAAGCCTTCATACTGTTAGCGGAAGCTCCTCTGTAGAATGGGCAAAGGGATCATTGATGCCCAAAAAACAGCCCATGACATGGTACAAGGTGAGAATAATTTCAGTTTCCAGTCGGTGCATTTTGGCTACTCTCCTGGGGCTAGTAACGTACTAAGTTTAGTAATGTTTGTTTGCAGACCACTTTCAATGCACCAGGAGGCAGTGATCCATTAGCTTTAGATATGAGTACCATGGGAAAAGGGCTGGTTTGGATCAATGGTCAGAGCATTGGGCGCCACTGGCCTGGATACACAGCACGCGGTAATTGTGGTGCTTGTAATTATGCTGGAACTTACAATGAGAAGAAGTGCGGGACTAACTGTGGAGAGCCTTCTCAAAGATGGTGAGAACAGTTTTGCTTCCTTGTCCTTATTCCTTGTCAATCCAGAGTAAAATTCTTAATAAGGATGTTACTCATAGGTATCATGTTCCACGTTCATGGTTGAATCCAAGTGGAAACCTGTTGGTTGTGTTTGAAGAATGGGGTGGCAATCCAACTGGAATTTCTTTGGTCAAAAGAACAACAGGACGTGTGTGTGCTGATATTTTTGAAGGGCAGCCTACGTTGAAGAACTGGCGCATGCTATCTTCTGGGAATGCCAATAAACTGCAGCCGAAAGCCCATCTATGGTGTCCTCCTGGGCAGATAATCTCACAAATAAAGTTTGCTAGCTATGGATTGCCACAAGGGACATGTGGAAGCTTTCGTGAAGGGAACTGCCACGCTCACAAATCATATGATGCTTTTCAACGAGTATGACTAAACTCTGATAGCTGTTTATTTCCATTTCAGTTTTCATTTTATGCCAATGTAAAAACTGATATAGAGTTCTCACTCTGCTTGAAGGCCAGACTATTCTATTCAAATGCTGATTTTAGTAGTAACAAACTTAGAATTTACAATATGTGTCTCTTTCAGAATTGTGTTGGAAGGCAGTCTTGTTCAGTAGCTGTGGCTCCTGAGGTTTTTGGAGGAGATCCATGTCCAGCCATCGCAAAGAAGCTGTCTGTTGAGGCTGTCTGCAGCTGAAATTCAGATAACCAAAGTTCACCCAATAAAATCAAAAGGCAACAGTAATTCATTTTCATAGATAAATAGTTAAAAGCTGTTATGATATTTCTCTTTTATCAGTAGTCCAAAGTTTATGCATCCCACATTTGCCAAGGTGATGGTTTCCGCTCCGCCAAGAAGGCCTAGTGACAGTCATACCTCATAATCTGGGCAAAGCCATGGATAGATTGTGAAGTAGTTGGTAAAATGTATCATATAAGATAAACAAAGCTATCATTTGTCAATATAGCTCAATACATCATTTTACATATATACATAGGATGATTACAACATGCAAAAGTTATACATAGAGTTAAGTAAGCCTTCAGCTTACTTGGTTTCCACATTCAGATGTAACTTTCCTGGGGAAAGCATTTGTGATTGTTTTGTTTCTTCTTTGTAAGAATAAATGGAAAAGCAATAAAATAACATCTTCAAATTTCAATGGCATCTGGGATTTTGGGTTCTGAATGTTTGTTCTTTTAACTCAACACTGCAATATTAGATAAAACGGGCCTGGACATTTCAGATTCGAATTGGGCTCGGCCTGCAGAGTATTTTGTTCCAGTCCAGTCTTATTTCAAACTTGCAAGTGCGAAGTCCAAAACCAACTGGCAGTCCAAATCAAACCGAGCTCACGTATAATTCTCAAATTTATTACGCGCCATTTTTGTTTTTGAAACTACAACATGCAAAATTTGAGTAATCTTACGCTATCACAAAATTTATTTAAATTCATTATTTAAATAATATGATAAGTTTATGTATAATTATTATGTTAATAATATATCATCTTAAAATTAATGAAATAATTACACATAAGTTTACTATATTATTTTGATAATAAATTAGGATAAATTTTTTTAAAGTGTAGCATTATTTGCAAAGTATTTTAGTTACAAAAGATGGAGTTTCAACTTTCAATATTTATCTGAAACTTTCTAGCGGAAAGGAGTTTCTATTGCTTCTTTGTGAGAACTAATTGGAAAGGAATAAATATCAGATTGAACCTAGAAAAGAAAATGTGGGAACTAGGAAATAGGACAAAAGTAACCCAAGGCAAATAATTGCTTGGTAGTTAGGCTGCCTATCTTAGTTGCTTTACTGTCTTTATGTGACTAATAGCCTGAACGATTAAAATCAATGGGTTAGTCTTAATATGTAGGGCAAATTACACTAACATGTCCGTTAAAGTTTGTTATATGGAAGTCTTGGTTTAGACTTCTACCTTCTATTAAAAAAATTGTAGTTACTAAACAAGTATTCTCCTACTAACACTTTCTTTGTTACTAAATTCAATTGTTCTCCTATACTTCTTGTTAAGTCAGGTCCACTTAAGATGACTTAAACTCATGGTCCGATCCAAATAAAATAAATTTGAATAGGAATAAGTAACTACTGACGGTTACTAACGATTATAAAAAAATAACCGTTACTCCTATAAGTACGTGATATATTTCATTTGTAAAAGTTGACGAAGAGATTGATGTAAAATCAACTTTCTATAATATACGTATAAAATACCCACAATGAGTAAATATAGAGTCGAAAACACATGATAAAGCAAATCACACTGTGATTTGAGATTCATTTTTGTCTTTATAATTGGAATTCGATCGGTTGAACAATCAAGAGAATTCAGAAGCACTTCCGCTGCGTAGAAATGGGGTATGCTTTTTGATTCCATTTTGCAGTATTTGACCATGATTATATTGCTTTGAATTCTTTCACTCATGGTCATTACAACATGCTAAAGTTTTGAACTCTAAACATTCATACAGGTAAAGCTCTCAGCTTGCTAGATGTCAACGTTCATCTGTAAGTGTCCACTTGAATGCATGTTGATTGCTTCTCATCCACTAATCGTAAAAATGAAAGAGAAAGAAATGAATAGCAACTTTTGAATGGCAACTGGGTTCTAAAGTTTTGGTTTAAGACAACTTCATTTTTTTATTTTTATTTTTTTTTAAAAAAAAGTAGGATTAAGAGAACTTTGTTAGCCGTAATTAGTATAGACACGTATATTTCCTGGTTAAATCATTTTGTGTGACCACATCCATGTCAAACAAAATATCTGACAAAATGCTCCACCAAGCCAGTGAATTTTATAATTAACTTTATTCATAAAAGAGCAGAGGATAGTTGGCAGATGCAAAAAGCAAATATGGAACCGGACAGAGATTCATATGCTGGCAGTTGTTTGCCATCTTTATACATAGGTATACAACACAAAATCTGATCATATTCTGACATTCCTTTTCTCAAATATTCGCCAAAAAAGAATATTAAGAATAAGTAGATCACCTTTTTACACAATTATCTTCCTCTTCTTCTATGGTAGGATGCATAATTGGGAAGTCTCACAAAATCCCAACTGAAAATAATTTTTTACTCAAACCATTAATGGCATTGTCTAGATCCTTGTCAACCTGAGCTATTTCTCGTCCTTGATGCTTCCAGTGCATCAGTCTTTTTGAGTGATCCATAAAAATATGAATCTTTATCAACATTGAGTTGGATTTGCCTCTCGATGCACTTGATCAAGTATTTCCTGCCTTCACTCTTATCTGACATACTCTCAACAATATCAGTTAAGCTGAAGACAATACAAGCACCTGCCATAGCCTCCGTTTGGCTAAATTCAACAGGCCAAGTAACTGAGTCTTCCTGTCTCCGAACTTTTAGTTTTCCATGCTTTCGACCAGTACCTCTAGTTTCCCCTAACTGGTTCATTTTACCAGTTGCAGCATAATGCAGCAGCAGTTCACACTCCTCTTTGCTTAGACAATCAGGGAAACCAACCAAGATTCCCAGTGGGATTCTCCTGAACGATTCATTTTGCTGCACGCTAAGACCATGGGCAGTTTTTGCTTCCGAAGATGCAGGATCGTTAAGAGATTTGATACAAAAACGCATGTATAAGCTTCGGAAGTCATTAAGCCAGAGTGCAAACTTTTGACAACTATAATCCTCATTATCATGAAACTTGGACTTCTCAGGTTTCTTTCTGCACTCAGTATCATTGCGCTTTTCACCTGAGCCAAGTTGTTTCACTGTCCAGGCCTCTGAAATTTGAGTTGAAAGATCAACCGGCAGCTCATGCTTAGATTTACTCATGGGATTCAGAATATATGATAGTTCTAACAAAATCAATATGAGTCGGATAGAATATGTGAATTCCACTAATAGTGTGTTTACTTCGTTGATTAGGAAATGAAAATAGATAATGAGATTGTTTGATTGTGTTTACTTGCTTAAAATTCATTCCGTAATGGGGATAAAAGTGTGAGTCACACGTCAAGTTGGGGTTATGGAATAAGAATTTCATTTTCTCCATCCCACTTGGGAATATTCCCAAATTCAACGTAAAAAATCACTTATACCTTTATAAAAATAAAAACCTATTTTGATGACATTTTATATTAAAAAAAAAAATCATGACTTGATATACAATATAGATACATAATACATATATTAAAAAAAAAAAAAACAGATATACGATATGTTTACAATAATATTATTAAGAAAGTTCATTTTTTAGTTTATTATAATGAGTTATATGACAAAAGTATGACACTATATCTTAAATATTATTTTATATATTATAATTAATCCATAATTTTAATTAATGGTATTTTTGTAACTTATAATTAATTCATTCCGATTCCAAAATAAAGTAAAACGTTTAATAGGAATATCTGATGACGATTCCTACAGTTGAAATAAACAAGTTATTCTGATTTCAATACATTATTTTGATTCTTATTCGAATTATTTTAAGTGAAGTAAACGTACCATAAAATCTATTATTAAAAAATCCATCAAACTTCAATTAACTATAGATTTAATACACCCCGTAAATATTACACTATTTGTACCCCTGAAAAAATAAACCATTTTACATTAACAATTCATAAGAATTGCTCTTTTGTCATCTATTAATAAAAAGGTTGTGATGATACCCTATCTTAAATTTACCACGTGAAAATTTTACTCTTGTCATAACTCATCAAAATAAGCAAACAAATTAATAAGAAAATATGTCGGCTTTAATTAATAAAAAAAATATATATATATATTTTTTAAATTTGATAAAAAATAAATTGATTAATTCGAAAAAACTAATAAATTGATAGATATGTTTAGATTATGAGATTTGAAATAGATTTGAAATTCAAAATATTCAAAATTTTTCAATCTCATATTTGGAGAACAATGAATGAGATTAGAAACTTAATTCCAAACTTTCTCAAATCCTTCTTTTATGGGAAGACTCATTTCCATTCAAAATGATGAGATTTGATGAATTTGAGAATGAACATTTTATTTTCATTTTTTTTAAAAAAAATTAAGATATTTTTTAAAATTAATTTTAAATATATTATAAAATATTTAAATTAATTTGATTCTAATTCGATCCCAACTTATACCAAATATCTCCATTTGTTTTTTTTCTCAAAATTTTTAATTATTTTTTAAGATAAATTTTAAGTATATTATAAAATATTTAAAATAATTTTATTCTAATTCAATTTTAATCTATACTAAATAAAATATGATATAATTTTATTCTAATTCTAAATTTTATCAAATATAGAAGAATATTTTTTTAATCCAATTTATTTTATTTCGATTCAATCCTACCTGTCAAACTTATTTTCTATCATAGATACCAAACTTGCTTCTTTTACCAAATATGAAATAATAAATTTTCAATCTTATCAATCTATTCTATTTTAATACGATCCAATCTATTCCACTCCAATCTCACGTACGGAACTTACTTCTTTTGCTTGTTTTAAAAGCGCTTTCAATGGGGAAGAGCTTCCCAATCCATTTTCATTTCATTCCCGCGTTACAGAGAAAAACCTAAGCTTGTATGGGCTTGGGAGTTTTGAGGCAGGACATTTTGAGAACCAACCTGTTGGTGATACTTCTAGTGTTGTTGTCTTCTTGGGTTTGTTCTGTTAGGTCATCTGTGTCTTATGACAACAAAGCTATTATAGTTGATGGACAGAGAAGGATTCTCATTTCGGGTTCCATTCACTACCCAAGAAGCACTCCTGAGGTATCACTACTGCCAATATAGCTCATGAATGTTCTCTCTTTACGTTCCTGTTGATTCTTTGTCAACTTTTGACACTTGGGGTTCTTGATTTTCGTATTTTCACTGTTTTTAAGTCCAGTGTTTCTGACATGTGGTGGTGCATTTGGTTTTGGTTACAGATGTGGCCTGATCTTATACAAAAAGCCAAAGACGGAGGTTTGGATGTTATTCAAACTTACGTATTCTGGAATGGACACGAGCCTTCTCCTGGAAAAGTAATGCACTTTGTTTCAGTGATTCTCAATAAGTTTCTGGGGTGGTTCAAAAACTCACTAGCTTTATTTTTTTTTTTTAAAAAAAAAACGTGGTATCAGTATTTTTTCGAGGAAAGATATGATCTGGTTCGGTTCATCAAGCTGGTGCAGCAAGCAGGTCTTCTTGTTCATCTCAGGATCGGTCCCTATGTTTGTGCTGAATGGAACTTCGGGTAACAATAACTTGCTTATCTTTTAATAAGAAACTCTACAAATTCTATCATTTTTTTAATACAATCTTTTGGTTGTTTGCTCTGTTTCTACTCCAGGGGATTTCCGGTTTGGCTGAAATACGTCCCTGGTATTGAATTCAGGACTGACAATGAACCTTTCAAGGTTGGCTACTTTGGATTTCCCATCTAATCTGATTATCATTTTGTTTGATATAATTGTTTTAATTAAGTTGGCTTGTAATTGACTACAATGAAGGCGGCAATGCAAAAATTCACGGAGAAAATAGTCAACATGATGAAGGCAGAGAAGTTGTTTCAAACACAGGGAGGTCCCATAATTTTGTCACAGGTTGGAAACATGAAGATATATTATAGTCAATTATTATTCTTGAGTTATGTTTCCCAATAAGTGGCCTATAGCTCAAGAAAAAATAACTTGAGGTTCACTTTCCAATTTTTTTTTTTTTTTTTTTTTTTTTTTCTGTTTGGTTTGTTTGCTATGGATTAAATAGTTTAATTGCATGATTACAGATAGAAAATGAATTTGGACCGGTTGAGTGGGAGATTGGTGCTCCTGGTAAAGCTTACACCAAATGGGCAGCTCAGATGGCTGTTGGTCTCAACACTGGTGTCCCATGGGTTATGTGCAAGCAAGATGATGCACCTGATCCTGTTGTAAGCAATTTCTCTCTGCCATTTATTTTATATTTTCAAAGGTTTCTTTAGTTTTTTTTTTTTGGCTTTAGATTGTCAATTTGTGTTGTGTGTATGATTTTCATAAGCCTTGTTTATGGCTGCTCTGCTTTGTTGGTGGGGTTCTTAATAGTTAGTTTGTCTACTTAGGTGGCCTTTTATGGTGTGTCTTTATCTCATATGCTTCTGGGTGTGCTTTGCTTTTCAAATTTAATTGCATGGGGGGTCCTATCAATCCGTGATATATTTTGTCTTTTCTTTTATTTTCTTTTGGTTTTGAGTGTGTTATAATATTAAATCATTAGCATGTCTCTTTGTGACTTGATGATTAAAATTGTTTGAACCTTCATTTGAGTATTCAGTTAAAAACAGTAATTTGATTCTTTTATATGCAAAATCAACCCATCAAGCGCTGTCAATGTAATGGTTGATTTTGTTAGTACTGGAAACTGTACAATCACAAATACTTACGATATTAATATTGCAAAAGCGTTCGAAATGTCTCTCCCTGACATGTTTTTCACTTGATAGATAAACAGCTGGAATGGTTTCTACAGTGAATTCTTCAAACCAAACAGCAATAAGAAACCAAAAATGTGGACCGAAAACTGGACTGGCTGGTAAATCCACTAAATGTTTCCCTGCAGGGCAACTTGCTTCTTTTATGTGTTTCATTTTGAAACTTTTGTGAAGGAGCTTAGTTCAAAGTAATCATGTTTTTTGCCCTTGTTTAACTTGTAGGTTGACAGAGTTTGGGGGTGCAGTTCCTCAGAGACCAGCAGAAGACTTGGCATTTTCAGTTGCAAGATTCATACAAGTTGGCGGTTCATTTGTTAATTATTATATGGTAAACTAATTTGACTTCCTTTTTCCAAGTTAATATTTTTCCCTGGTGTATGATGACCAATTATGAGTAATATTCTAGTCTATTATAGTTTCCTTGATATGTACTGCTTTTTACATCCAGTACCATGGAGGAACTAATTTTGGCCGGACAGCTGGTGGTCCCTTCATTGCAACTAGCTATGATTATGATGCTCCTATTGATGAATTTGGTATGCACACTTAATTGAATGCATATCAATACTCTCAAAAAACCATCATGTCTCACATTGATCTGGATTTTGTATTTTATACTAGGACTAATAAGGGAACCAAAATGGGGACATTTGAGAGATTTGCACAAAGCCATCAAATTATGTGAACCAGCTTTAGTTTCTGCAGATCCCACTGTTAATTCCCTAGGGAAAAACCAAGAGGTAGGGATTTAGATGAGCAGAAGCAAACAACAAATACACACATTTGGGTTCCATTTGGGAAAATCTAATTTCAAACAATTATTTGTTGTCCATAGGCTCATGTATTCAAGTCAAGTTCTGGGTGTGCTGCATTCCTTGCAAACTATGATACATCATATTCTGCAGAAGTGACTTTCGGAAATATGCAGTATGATCTGCCAGCTTGGTCCATCAGCATTCTACCTGACTGCAAAACACCTGTTTATAACACTGCTAAGGTAAGGCACGACTCCTGAAAGTTAACGTTAGTTACTCTTTCGTCATGTGTAATCATTTTCCAGTATCTTGTACACTATCTTGTGGAAGAAACAGCTAATATTTAGAAGTTCAATGGAATAATAACCTACAAGTCATTCATGCAAGAAAACCACATAATTTCTAAGGATGAAATTTGATATCTAATTGCAATTCTGAACAGCTTGGTGCACAAAGCTCGCTGAAGCAGATGACGCCTGTAGTTTGGGCATTTTCTTGGGAGTCATACAATGAAGAAACTGCCTCTTCTGACGATGATAAGACATTTGCAGCTGATGGGTTGAGGGAACAAGTAAACGTCACTGGAGATGCTTCAGATTATTTGTGGTATATGACAGAGTGAGTAGTCTTCCTTAATTATAAAAAGATAAAATAGCTACAACCTTATCGATGCTGATTCTTTTCTCCGGAAATTTCTGTGTGCTGTTTACGAACCAGTGTAAATATAGATTCTAGTGAGGGATTTTTGAAGAATGGACAAGATCCTATTCTCACTATTTGGTCAGCAGGACATGCTCTTCAGGTTTTCATTAATGGTCAATTAGCAGGTACATGGAATAAGTGTGGCGATTGTTATATCAACTAAGAGTTCGTTTATTTTTTTCACTTAATACTTAATAATACTGAATTACAAGTTCCCTTTATTTTTTTAAGCAGTCAAACCATTTAAAACTACCAAAAAACAACTGAAAAAATTAAGTAAGAATTTTTAATTTTTCATTTAAATACAAATCACTTAATGATATTTAAAATTTTTTATTCCGAATATATTCTTCCAAAATAACATAATTTCAAATTCATCATAATTTTATATTGCTCAATTTTTTTTTTGATATTTACAAAAAATATATTTGAAAAGTAAAATCTAAATGTATCCCATCTCAAATTATCTTGGAATTAAATTAATATATTTTAATTTATAATTTAAACATTCATTTTTTTAGTTGTTTCTTAAATATATTAATATATTTAAATATATAAACATGGTTAATACTACTATATTTTTTAATTATATTTTAATTATGAATAAAATATTATCAATATATACATAAAAAATATTTTAGAATTTATTAAATTATTTATTTTCAAATATTTGTATTATATTAATTAAAATTAGAAAACAACAAATAGTAAAAAATGTACAAATATCAACTTATTAGTTTTGAGACAATTTTAAATTTAAAAAATAAATAAATTTATAACATATTCAGAGATAAGAGAAAAATATATATATATATTATTCAAATTTCAGATTTCAGTCACTATTTAATTTTCAGATAAAAAAACAAATGATTCCTAAATCTTAGTGTGAATCTTTACATTTAACCAACTCATTTTCATTTCCTAATATGCAGGAACTGTATATGGAGACATGACAAATCCAAAATTAACATTCAGTGACAATGTGAAATTGAGAGCTGGCATTAACAAGATTTCTTTATTAAGTATAACCGTGGGTCTTGCGGTAAGTTTACTCACTTGTCCTATTTATATCCATTCCGACACAGTTGATGACAGAAATATGACAGTTTACTCTTTGCGCTATAAAATTTTATCTATTTCAGAATGTTGGCACACACTTTGAGCAATGGAATGCTGGGGTTCTGGGCCCTGTAACATTAAAGGGTCTCAATGAGGGGACAAGAGACTTATCAAAGCAGCAGTGGTCTTACAAGGTTTGTTGTCTATGCTCTCAATCAATGTCTTACATGGTACTATACAATTTGGTCAATTTTGTGCATCAAATTTAATGCCCTCTCTTGCTAAGAAAATAGGCTAGTAACTGAAAATAAAATAATTGGAATGTCATTGAATATGTTAAAAGAATAATTGAAGTTCCCTTTCTTAAATAAATAGATCGATTAAATGATGCTCACCACAAGCTTGTCACTCATTCACAAGTGTGATCCTATGCAGATTGGTCTGAAAGGTGAAGCTTTAAGCCTCTATACTGTTAGCGGAAGCTCCTCTGTCGAATGGGTAAAGGGATCATTGATGCCCAAAAAACAGCCCATGACATGGTACAAGGTGAGAATAACTTCAGTTTCCAGTCGGTTGCATTTCCACTACTCTCCTGGTACTAAGTTTAGTAATACGCAATGTTTGTTTGCAGACCACTTTCAATGCACCAGGAGGCAGTGATCCATTAGCTTTAGATATGAGTACCATGGGAAAAGGGCTGGTTTGGATCAATGGTCAGAGCATTGGGCGCCACTGGCCTGGATACACAGCACGCGGTAATTGTGGTGCTTGTGATTATGCTGGAACTTACAATGAGAAGAAATGCGTGACTAACTGTGGAGAGCCTTCTCAAAGATGGTGAGAACAGTTTCGCTTCCTTGTCCTTATTATTTCTCAATCCAGAGTAAAATTCGTAATAAAGATGTTACTCTTAGGTATCATGTTCCACGTTCATGGTTGAATCCAAGTGGAAACCTGTTGGTCGTGTTTGAAGAATGGGGTGGCGATCCAACTGGAATTTCTTTGGTCAAAAGAACAACAGGAAGTGTGTGTGCTGATATTTTCGAAGGGCAGCCAACATTGCAGAACTGGCGCAAGCGATCCCTACTGCAGCCGAAAGCCCATCTATCGTGTCCTCCTGGGCAGAAAATCTCAAAAATAAAGTTTGCTAGTTTTGGATGGCCAAAAGGTTCCTGTGGAAGCTATAGAGAGGGGACCTGCCACGCTCACAAATCATATGATCCATTTCAACAAGTATGACTAAACTCTGATAGCTATTTATTTCCGTTTCAGATGAAAAACTGGTCTGGAATTCTCACTCCTCTTGAAGGCCAGATTATTCTATTCAAATGCTGATTTTACTAGTCACAAACTTGGAATTTTCAGAAATGTGTTGGAAGGCAGTCTTGTGCAGTCCCTGTGATTAATCAAGTTTTTGGAGGAGATCCATGTCCAAACAGCCCAAAGAAGCTGGCTGTTGAGGCGGTCTGCAGCTGAAATTCAGATAACCAAAGTTAACCCAATAAAAGCAAAAGGCAACGATAATTCATCTTCATAGATAAATAATTAAAGCTGTTATGATGTTACTCTTTTATCAGCGGTCCAAGTTTATGCATCCCACATTCGCCAAGGTGATGGTTTCCTCTCCGCCAAGAAGGCATAGTAACGGTCATGGGAAAGCATTTGTGATTATTTTGTTTCTTCTTTGTAAGAATAAATGGAAAAGCAATAAAATAACTGCTTCAAATTTCAATGGCGTTTGGGATTTTGGGTTCTAAACTCTTGCTCTTTTAACTCAACACTACAATAATCGTATCATACTGATAAAGAACTTAACTCAATGGCATTGGGGCCTGGACTTATCAGAATCGAATTGGGCTCAGCCGTGGCGTGTTTTTTTTTTTTTTTTAACAGTCGAGTCTTATTCCAATTTTGCAATTACAAAGTCCAAGTCCAACTGACAGCCCAAATCAAACCGAGCTCAACATATAATTCTCTAGTTTATTACAACATGCAATTTTTGTTTTCGAAACTACAGCATGCAAAATTTTTGGTCACAAAAAATGGAGTTTCAACTTTCAATATTTATCTGTAACTTTCTAGTGGAAAGGAGTTTCTATTGCTTCTTTGTGAAAACTAATTGGGAAGTAATAAATATCAGCTTGAATTTCATTTGGGTTCTAAATTATTTTCTTCTACGACACTTGAGACTAACATCTTGCTTCTTATCATGATGTTTAGTATAAATTTTCTTCACAAAGCATATTCAATATTCATCTTGCTCCTGATACCTTTAATTAACCTCTTGAAGCACTTAATCTAGTGTTTGTCAGCCTCTTCAGACGCGGTTATCTTGACCTTTATATTTGTTGAAACTTTCACATATATTGTTCTAATTTTAATTTTGAACCCAAAAAAGAAAAAATGTTTGGACTTTTTTAATCCCCTTATGGCCTTTGTTTTACCTATCATCAATTTTGCTTGTGGGAACTAGGAAATAGGAAAAAAAGTAACCTGAGGCAAATAATTACTTGGCAGTTAGTTAGGTTGCCTATCTTAGTTGCTTTACTGTCTTTATGTTAATGGATGAGTCTTAAAATGGAGGGCACATTACACTAACATATCGTTTGAAGTTTGTTATTATGGAAGTCTTGGTTTAGACTTGTACCCTCTATTAAAAAAGTTTAGTTACTAGATATTCATTCTCCTATTAACACTTTCTTTGTTACTAAATTCAACTGATTATTTTTTTCACTAATAATTTAGAACTGAAATGTGGGTTGTTTTTCAGAATTGCGTTAGAAAACAGTAACTGTAGTTTCCGAAGTTTTTGGAGGAGATCCATGTATGGTACTAGCCATAATTAAACATAATTAGTGTATATATATGTGTGTGTGTAGTGTGTATTTCCTGGTTAAATCATTTTGTGCGACCACATCCATGTCAAACAAAATATCTGAAAAAATGCTCTACCAAGCCAGTGAAGTTTATTCATAAAAGAGTAAAGGATAGTTGGCGGATGCACAAAGCAAATATGGGGCATTTGTTTGCCCATCTTTATACATAGGTATACAACACAAAATCTGATCAGGTTCTGACATTCCTTTTCTCAAATATCACAAAAAGAGAATATTAAGAATAAATAGATCACCTTTTTACACAATTATCTTCCTCTTCCTCTATGGTAGAATGCATTATTAGGAAGCCTCACAAAATCTCAATTGAAGATAATTTTTCACTCAAACCATCGATGGCATTGTCTAGATTCTTGTCAACCTGAGCTATTTCTTGCCCTTGATGCTTCCAGTGCATCAGTCTTTTTGAGAGATCCATTAAAATATGAATTCTATCTTCATCAATATTGAGTTGGATTAGCCTCTCAATGCACTTGATCAAGTACTTCCCTGCCTTCAGTTTTATCTGACAAATAAGATCTGCTCCTCTCTCTTCAGTTTCACACAATGAAGCAGACATACTCTCAACAATATCAGTTAAGCTGAAGACAACACAGGCACCTGCCATAGCCTCCATCTTGCTAAATTCAACAGGCCAGGTAACTGAGTCTTCGTGTCCCTGAAATTTTAGTTTTCCATGCTTTGAACCAATACCTCTAGTTTCCCCTAACTGGTTTATTTTACCAGTTGCAGCATAATGCAGAAGGAGTTCACACTCCTCTTCGCTTAGAAAATCAGGGAAACAGACCAAGATTCCCAATGGAATTCTCCTGAACAATTCATTTTGCTGCACGCTAAGACCATGGGTCCTTTTTGCTTCACAAGATGCAGGATAATTAAAAGATCTAATACAAAAACGCATGTACAAGCTTCGGAAGTCCTTAAGCCAGAGTGCCAACTTTTGACAAGTATAATCCTCATTACACTCAATATCATTGTGCTTTTCACCTGACCCAGGTGGTCTCATGGTCCAGGCCTCTGAAATTTGAGTTAAAAGATCAACCAGCAACTCCTGCTTAGATTTACTCGTGGGACTCAGAATCCATGATATATACTTTGCTGCAGCAACAGATAATGGTTCTGCGTCTTGCATTTCAACTCTAGGTGCTCTCAGCATATATTTTGAATGACAGTTTTCTTGAAAGCTTTTCTTGGAGAACAGTAGAACAGAAGCAAAATAGAACCAATCAGGGAAGCTGATTGCCAGGGCCCTGCTATGCAACAATTACGAACAATTACTGATTAAATAATTAAGAATACAATCTACAATTGTTTGCATACAAAATCAGTAAGAAGGAACTTGCCAGGTAGATTTGTGGTCTATGGTCAAAATCTTGGTCACAGATGGATTGACGGTTGAATCAAATTGTTTCTTAGTGTGAAGCTGTGGCTCGCTGATAGCATGAACTAAAGATAGAAAACCTTCAGCGGAGAGTGGTCCAGAAAAAATCCTCATTAATCTATTCTTGTTGGGAAAATATGCATTAGAAAATGGCAGATTAGATCCCAATTCCAATGATATGCCCCACCATGACGGATTGGAAATTATATCCAGTATCACTGAGACTAATCCAATCAGAAACTCCAATATGAAAGCCAGACCCCTGTTACACAACTAAATTAATATGATAAATGAGTTATGCCTTTCAATATTAAAAGATAAAATCAAAGAAACAATACAATGGCAGAATTTTAAAAAAAGGTTATATAAGCTTTCCCATTTAAACATAATAATTTTGGTTGATAAACTCATTAAGATAGGCATTTACATGATGCAGAAGAGATTCTCATCATAAAGCCTAAGTCAGATCCACGGAAAACAGATGCATCAGACAGTTGTCACAATAAACCAAAGCATAAAGAAAAGGTAAAATAGACGATTCATGATTCACAAGAACAGTGTGCCAGAAAAAACTGGGAAGCATGGTATGAGCTAGCAAATTTATTTTGCTACTCACAGACAAGGATAGTAATCTGTAAGATTAAAATCCAGAAGGAGACTGCCAACGGATGTAATAAAATTCAAGATGCAATGTGGTTCCTCTAAAAAGTTTTAGACAAATATTCAGCTAGCTGGTGCATCCGATTATCGTAAGTATCAAAATTAATATTCACATGGAACAGATAGGCCAACAACTTTAGAACATATAATAAGGAAATTATTGAAATTAATATCAGCAGCTTTATACAGGTAAGCATAAACAAAATTTTGAAGTAGCATTCAAATTCAAAAAACTGTAACAAATTCACATCAGCAAAAATAAAACAATTATGAAATAAGAACTCACGTCAGCAAAAACCAATTATGTAACAAAATTCTGATCTCAATAAACATGACAGGAGAAAGAACTAAGCAGATAGCAACAACATGCCATTCCATTCTCTCATGAAACTCCTTGCTCAAACAAAGGAAAGGCTTTTCCATGCTGTCTTGCAAAATTTTTGAAACATCATGCTTCATAGTAAGCGGATCAAGATACCAGAAGAGCAACCTGCAGAATAAAAAAAAAAACAAACAGAAAATTATAAAGATTGATGATAATAATAATAATACAATTTAAAATTCATGTCATAGAAATAGAACATTCAAAGCAAGCATTGCACTTCAAAAAATAAATAAACAAAGAAACACAGTATCCGAAGACAACATGCAAGTACAGGGTTAAAGACTCAGTCACAGTAAAAGCAAGATCCAATCTTTCTGCTTCATTTTTCAACTTCTCTTCTTGATTTCCATTAAATAAAAAATTGTTTTCAATTGCACTGAAGTATAAATATTGAAATTGAAGTAAAAGCAAACTTAAACACATCAAACCTCAACGGTATCTCACTGTTCTCAGTGGAAAATTCTCGGGGTAAATGGCAGAGCAGCTTTGTCACAGCACTGCTTCTTCCATCACTCTGTTTAACATCAACGAAATGCATAAGAGGGTACGAAAATCGGTAGCGAGATGCTGAAACTGCTACTCTTACACAAGCACGTGACAGCGAATGTGAGGACATTCCTACAAATTACAGATAAAATGATTAGACATTCATCAGAATTATCAAAATTATGTCCATTACAATAGAATATCTCTTGTAAAACAAAATAAAAGAGACCCACCTCGTTGTTCCAATTTTTCAAGAACATCATTGCACACTTCAATCAGTTCCAGGCAATCGTGGAGCGGAATCGAGCTACCCACTAGCAAAACTTGTTCATTTTGAGACCGCAACACTTTACAAGTAACCGAAGAGGACAGAACACTAACAATAGTCTTCACCGAGAAATCAATCACCGAATCAAACACCTAACCCAAAATTTCAAAATATCAGAATCCACTATAAAAAAATATATATATATTTCTCTTCTTTTTTTTTTTCAAAACCCAGATTTTAGAATCATTAAAGGAGACCGACCTTAGGTGCATCGAAGCACATGAGAGAGAGAGCTGTGTCCAAAACCCTAACCCTAGAATCATGGCAGAGGTTAAGAGAGTGGGCTAGCTTCGAAATTGAGAGATTGATTGCTTCGTC
The DNA here is from genome assembly GCA_022984855.1 of Dimocarpus longan. Taxonomy (NCBI): domain Eukaryota; kingdom Viridiplantae; phylum Streptophyta; class Magnoliopsida; order Sapindales; family Sapindaceae; genus Dimocarpus; species Dimocarpus longan. The sequence goes on along the minus strand of CM041012.1, from coordinate 44,901,436 downwards.
GTCGTCGTCTTGTTTTTGCAGATGTGAAGCCAGTCGAGAGAAGAGATGGATTATTTCTGGTAGCGTGGTCATGGTGTTTGTTGCAGAATCAGGCTGCCGCGAAAATGTTACAACTAAAGAGTAACGGATTTGGAATTCCCGCCAAAATTGAATTTTGTTAACGTTTGGTAATTGGACTTGGGCTTGGGGTTGACAAAAATTCCCGATTTGATCTAAAGCCCGAGGAACCTGATTTATTCTGAATAGGTTCAGAGACGAAAAGTACCGACCGTTTGACGTAACCCTCAAAAATTCAAGGTCAAGTATGGGGTAAGCTTTTTTGTTCTCACTCGACCTAATAACCTGCTCTACGTATAAATATTTAAAAAAATAATAATAATAATTCTGTGATTAGGTATTAAAGGCAATTATTACATGGTATCTAAGTCTTGCGCTATTAACTACGAGAGATTTTATATGAATTTGAAACTTTTTTAGAAAGATAATGAATATCATAATCAATATGTGAAAATATCCGTCTCTAACGAATTATTTTTTATGGTCCTATTTTCAAAAAATTGAAGTTTATAATTTTCTATCTTTTTATATAGTTTTAAGTTCTCGCTCTTACCCTTTCTCTTTAATTTTTTTTTTGTGGTCCTATTTTCAGGAAATTGAAGTTTATAATTTCGACTTTTTTATATAGTTTTCAACTCTCCCTCTTACTCTTTCTTTTGAATTCTTAATAACTTTAGAAATCATTTTGTAAGAAAAATACACCGACAATGAAAGTTGAAATCAAAATTATTAAAGTGCTAGAAACTTTAGTTCTTCATGATTTCTTGTTGCTGACCTCTCAATTTGACCTTAGACATTTTTATATTATTTTTTTCAAACAACTTCAAAGTATATTTGTTTTTTGATAGTAATTATATTACCAATTTAAATTTAAATCGGGTTCGGGTTTAAATTTAGAGTGACAAGTAACAACTTGTTTAATACATGGGTCAGGTTTTGGACACCCTTCAAATATTATAAGTTGGGTTTTGGAACGGACCGACCCAAACTCGATCCGACCTGTTATCATCTCTAATTGGGCTTTAATAGACAATTATAATTGAATTTAGATATAAATCATAAAAGAGTGATGATATGTTCATCTCCCGAATTTGTATGTCAGAAGAAGTTTGACGCTTATAAAATAACATAACATGTCAAACGCAATGCAACGCAATCATTCAAGTAATATTTGAAAACTTCATTATTGTTGTCCAATTGCAATTGGACAACCTAACGCATCTAAAGTTTCGATTCTTTCTTAACAAACTATGTGACATCCAAATCTATGCTAATATATTCTCCTAAGCAATACAAAACATCACCTACCAACATCAAGTGACTGCTAAGATCTCACAAGTTGTCAACATGTGAGAGCTCAAAATTTGCATGATAACAAAGGACGACTGGACGAGCACATCATTTCAAAAAAACAAAGGACGAGAACATGGAACACAAAATTAATAATACTAAAAGGACCTGTAATTACTTTAGGGAACACAAAACCCCATCTATCTTGTTTAAAACGAGTAATTGCGGTTTTCGAATCCTAAGGTTATTATAATTGGACAAAAGAAAAAACAATAGGAATCAAAATCATTCTCCTTAGACAACACATTATTGAGATATTGAAATCTAAAATTGCTTATATTTCAATCTTGCATTTTCTCATATCCATTAAAACTCAATTCAACAACAAATCCAAAAGAGAAAATGAACCACTCAATTTCATTAACTACATAAAATGCCTCAAAAACAAAAATCTACTTTTAAAATAAACAAATACAAATCAAAGACTATATAATACAAAATGCTTCAAAACAAATTACAATTGCAAACTAAGAACCGATCTATTATGTTTTTGGAAGCAAGTAAATATATATTTCTACTTTCGGTTTTTCCTTTTTCCTTTTTTTCTTCTTCATGTCGTTTTCTCTCTAGCCAAAGACGGTAACACTCATATTTTTCACTATGTTAATTGTTTTCGCAAGAGGATGAAACAAGGTCTAAAATAGTAAGGGTATTTGTGTCTTTTGAAAATGGAAATGTGTTAAAACTTTTTAAAATCAAGTTTATATTTGAACTTTTTCAATCCAAAATGATTAAATAAGATAATTATCTATTTAATTTTTGTAGACCCTTCGATTGAAATTAATGATTGGTTTTCGCTAGGGATGGTAGTGGGTTAGGTTCAAGAGGGTTTTACAAAATCCACACATGAACCTACGAATTATTTCTACGTTTGCACTTGCCTATGGGTTTTGTTTACATTCACATCCACTCGTCACAAGAAATTTTTTTAAAAAATTCTTTAAAAAGTTAATAATAAAATAGTATCCTACGATATCCAATAAGTAAAATTTAAATCATCATCAAGTTCTACCATAATAAATAAATAAAATATATTTAAACTTTGAATTTCAACCATAATGATAAAAGAAAATTCAAATATAGTTACATACAATTCACAAATTAAAAATCCCAAACAATCGAAGTTTAATCTAATAAACTTCCAAAATTACAAAAAAGAAAAAAGCAAATTCGTTTATTTAGAAAAAAATAACACTACGCTTTTAAAAAATTTATCTAAAAATTTTGTTTAAATTATGATAGACTGATTTATAGCTATCACATTAATTTTTGAATAATGTATTGATGATTTGATAATTACACATAAGTTAACTATATCATTTGGACAACAAATTTAGATAAATTTTTGGATAATATAACATTACTTTTTAGAAAATTAATTTCAAACAAAGTCAATTTGAGTTATTTATTTTTAAATCCACGCTCGATCTGAACTGATGTGGCCTTTGAATTCTTTTATATATATATATATATATTTACTTAATTATTTTAGAGAGAGAGGAACATTACCCTTGTAACAAGTATAATATTACTTCACTTTTATCAGTGTGCAGATTATAGATGCCCTTAATCAAAGGTTGGATAAACTTGAAGCAGACGTGAAACAATTCCTGCAGGTGCATACATGACTTTGAAGCTATAAGTACATATAAGCTCAAATGCATATTTATGCCTGACCGGTAATTTTCTTTATATCTTTCAATGTTTCACTTTGTTTTTTTCCTCTTTTTTTAATAATGGGAACCAGAGTATAACCAAAACCAACAGAGACGTTGTGAGGTCTTTTGAGGATCAACTTTCAAGAATGAGAGTAGACAATCCACATAGTACGAGGGAAAAATACTCACAATATTATGGAGGTTTTTTGGGTGTAAAACCTTTGACTTCTCGAGACACATACTGTGGCTGGCGGTCTAATCAACAGACCAAAACCCAATCTACAATGTTCCACTTTTATTGGAACTTCGGTTTTTCACTTTTTTCATAATCCAAATACAATGCTAGTGATATTACTGATTCTTGTGTCTCTCCTATTCGAGTAGGTAAAAACGTTAGTAAGCTTTTGTCTATAACAATGGTTGACAGCATTTTGTCTTAAATTGTATCTTTTGCCTGTGTATATTGTATTCTCAACAAAACAGTTGTTTATTGTAAGTTCATGCTTAATATATATGACGAGAAAAGATGCCAACCATTGTATTGGTACAAATTAGAAGAAAGTTGTGGCAGAAAGGGAGATTGGCATCAGCAAACCACAGGACAAAAATGCAGAGATTCGTCTTGAAAGAGATTGATGGAAAGTTTATGTCAAAACAGCAAGTAATTATAACGTGTACTTGTCTAGATTTAACAGTAATTTGGCCAAAGAGTAGCATCAGATTGTTGTGAAAAAGGTAATTTGATGTTTCTTGACATGGAGAAGACAAGTGAACTTTTGAATATTGGATCAACAGCTAGGGCGTATTCAAATGGACAAGTTAGATTTCCTGTTACGACGTGGCTCTTTCTAACTAGCTGTAGGGTATAGATTTAATTTAACTAATCTATGATGTTAATCTTGCATTCTTGACCATCCTTCCTACGACAGGTTTTGTCAACATACAAAGCTAAAGGTTTAATGTCTTTGATGGTATCGGATTAAGACCAACACAATCTAGAAAATCAAATAAGTGTTAGGTTCTTCCATTTCCAGCCTTCCGTAGAATTGACGCATGTCCTTCACTCCTCTAGAATACTGCTGAAAGATTTACAAATTCTATACATTCTGTCAACTTATATAGTGATAGTATAAGACAACTTTCAGTGCACTAGAAGACAATGGGCATTAGCCTTTAACAAGTGAAAACAAAAACAACCATGTACTGAATAGAAAAACAGTCAAGAAAAACATACCGTTCCCCCACTAAAAAAAATCCAAATATCTTTTATAGTTATTCAACTAGTCAGAAATCAATCACTAATTAATGAAATGAAAATATCTTTTCACAGTGTAGGAGTTTTCTATCCTTTTATAGTTTTCTTTTATATATTATTAAATCCAATCGTAAACCTGATTATCTAGTCACAAACAAGATTGTCCAATCGCACTTCAAATTCCCCAATCAACCTTTTTTATATGTAATCTCGTATTAACTGTCATTGCAGGTATTTGGTAACTGCACACTACTGCTTGTGCAGTATTCAATTAAAACAAACAATAAGAAAGCTTGGTGAAAAGGTTAATTATGGATAAATGGGGATAGTACTGGCTACATCGTGGCTGTTTACACATGTACTTGTAATGCTGGGTCCTGTGATGAGAAAGAAAAAATGTCCAAGTGGTTGTGGAGAGCCCTCTCAAAGATATTACAAAACTGCAAATTTAGGTACATGGGTCCTGAAGTAGTTGGTACCATCAGATATTTTGTTCCGCGGCCAAGGTTACATTCAAAAGAAACATACACCTTACATTGGATGCCTTTGAAGAGTAGGCTGATGACTGGTGAGACAAATGGGTTTATTTTAAGAGGGATTCTTACAAATACGTTCAATCATAAAAATCATATCATGTAATATGAAAATTATATATTATTGGATACTGAATATACACTTAGGTACATTAAAATGTTTTGTTTATTTTAAACAAAATAAAAATAAGAAAATTCCTTTAAAGTTCTTGAAGATATTCTCTGTTGAGGACGTCTGTAACTAAATGCTCCAGTTAACCTCGCCAATGTGGAGCTTCTTTACGTCAAATGTCCAGGACAAAGAAACCGACCAATAAACTAAAGCTTTGTCTTTTGAAAAATCCATCAGATTTTTCTTCATTTAGTGGCCCCAGTCAGCTTAGATATCCAAATTTAGGATGATGATCAAACCATCTTGTTGATTTGATGGAGAGAGATGGAGCTAATCAACTCCAATAATTCATGTATGAGCAAAATTAATATTTCCCAACAGGGGCTTATGATGTCTTCCATTTCATGTAAAAATTTTGATGGCTGTAATTGACTTCCACTGAGAAATGATGGCTGCGATCACTTTAAGTGGGGTGTCCATTAGTGTCACGGCAATTTTATAAACAGTGACCAAATTATCATAAACTTTGTCACTGTGTTAGGATTGTCTGGAATTGTAAAATTTTCCTTACATTAAAACTTTCTATATGTACAATACATGCCAAGAGATGGCCATTCAAGGATCAATGTATGTTCATTGTTCAGCAATTATTGAAAAATAAAGACAAGAACAAATGTCATTCAAGGACTTTTAGACATATCTTAGTGCTTGAAAAAAAAATAGACTAAAAAGTTATATTATTTTATTAAAAATTCGAAGGAATTGTGAATTAATGATATTAACGAGAAAATACAAATTTTGTATTGTTTGACATCTGCCTTTTTAACAGTAGTAATATTGAGACAGATCTGAATATGCATGCTACAAGTCAGCTCTCTTCTGTTTTACCTGAAGCTTTATATGTACAATTACCCTGAAACCCACCAACCAATATATAGGTCCAAATCATAAATATTTTTTGTTTCCTGGTTTCCTTCTGCTGCACCTTACTAGTTTAATCCTGCTGGACCATATATCTAAAACGACAAATCCCAGAAGATGGTGTTTTTTAACTCTTATTGAAGGACGAATCCAATATCAACACTGTCAATCCCTCAATAATTCTAACTTTCTGGATGGGAAAAAAAAAAATTAACCTCTCCAATCGAGGTTAATTATGCATCCTTTAATCATTTACAAAAAGGTTCTCGACAAACTTTGAAGAAGTCTTTACCTAGCATAATAAAATCATGTGGGCAATTTTTAGGTGTTCCTCCTCCCGCTTGGGAGCCTTTACCTTCTCTTACTTTTGAGAGCTGTAATTTCGGATTGTACCTCAGTGTTTCAATTAAGAGAGTCAAATAGATGATTATTATATGTGTAATATGAACTTGTAATCATTTATAAAAAAAAAATAATAATAATAATAATAAATAAATAAATAAAGCCATGTTTTCATTCACTCCACTGTACATGGTGTGATTTTAACAACTTTAGTCAAAGTATATAAAATGACACAAGTTTGCTTAACTGGTAGACATTCTAAGAGTAGAAGTCTAGATTCCTTTGCCATATATTTAGAGACATGCAATGTGTTGTTATAGTTAAAGGGCTATAAAGGAGAGGGGTCTATCTCTTATCATCCCTTTATAAAGCAAATGTTAGATGCCAATGCGATAACTTACTTAAATCAGTTATCATCTCCCTACCCTCTTTTTTTAAACTCTTGAGACAGCACTGGCCCCCTCAGCTTCATTATAGAAAAAGTTATTTTCATTTTTATAAAGAATAAAGCTGACAGCTTGTAGTGGCTCGCTTATCATTAAACTTTTAATCTAAGATTTGCATAGAATGCAAACCATGGATTATTAATCATAAAGAAATTTGATCTGCTAAGATAAAAAGTATATATTGTCCTTAGGTAAAATTATATCAAGAGAGAAAATTGTTGTATCATCTAACTGAATAAAAATAAGTATCATAATCTTAGTATTTAATTTTTATTAAAAAAAAAAAATTCCATGAAAAGAGAGTTGTTTTTGTGGTTTTGTTCTTAGTTGGAAGGTTAAGGGACTAATTTGGAGTAGAAATTGGTTTTAATTATGGCAAAGGCCTGTAACTTAGAGGAGTCGATCATTAGTAATAATGAAAATGGTACCACATAAATAAGTGGAGAGTAGAGAATTGATTAAGAAAAGGTGCACCATCCTTAAAACAAAGGTTATATTGATTGATAATGATGATTAGAGAGGCAAAAGGAGGGTGGTCAAGGTAAATAATTAGGAGGTGGGTGAGGAGGGGGAGGGGAAGGGTGAGGTTTTTTGGAGAATCTGAAATTGTTTGATTGTTTGTGAAAGAGACAAGGGCTGGATGACAGATTGGTCTGTGATATGCACAATCATCAAAGGGTGATTGAAGCCCACAACAGAGCAAAAACAGACAGCAAGTGGGCCATTCCAGTTTTTCTGGGGGAGAGCCAAAATCTTTACTTACAATAATAGAGTCCCTATGAACAGCTTTCTTTGATTTGACTATACAGTGCCCTAAACAGACACCCCCCCTTTTAAATCAATCCAATTCCGACCCAATAAAGCTTACCTCATTTTGGATTCTTTCAAGACATTGTTTTTCTTTTTCTTGATTTCCTGTTTTGATTTGGTATAAATCTTCCTAAAACATTTTCACCATGTCAATTATTAAGGCATGTGGACCCCCTCCTTGCCCTCCACATTTATAATCATTTATTATAGTCTAATACTACATAGAATCATATGGATGGGATTGAGATTTACAAGATATATAAGTAGTCAAGTAGACACTGGACAGCAAACAATCTGGGGATACATGAATTGATATTTGTTTACTTACGGACAATGGTCTCTGTCTCTTACATACAGAGGATGGATTTGCTTTGGCAGATGAATCTAAGGTACCAAGTGGGTAGGCCAATGCTTCTGAATCTGTCTACTAAGAGCTAAGCTAACTGTCTTAGACTATGTCTTGCATATCACTCACCTAGGCATTGAATGGGACCTATCAGTCCGAAATGGGTCCCCATTTGATGAACCAAAATCAGAGAACCTCTAGGGGGGACTAGGACTCTGCGTCGTGTCATATTATTAAGGACATTTTGGAAACCAGGACTCTATGTGGCCGTAAGATCGGTGGATCTATCTCTTATTCATGTGAATCACATACACTTTCGCCAGCTCATTCATTGTCCCATGTTTATATAGGCCTTTAAAAGAGAAGGCCTACAATTCTATGGTCAAGAGAGACATTAGGACTTGCTTGGAATTTGAGAGCATAATGAATGAGGTCTCATCTCTCATGACTCATGGTCATTAAAACAAAAGAAGCCACAGAAAGGAAGCCAAGGAAGCGATCACAAGCTGGAAAACTCCGGGTTTAACGGATCCTGTCCTTTGAGGAGCAAAACCGAAAACAAACACTTGACAAAAAGAGTGGTGGGATCCTAAGACCTCAACTTTCTTCTTCTTTACTTCATACTTCTATATATTTAATGACTAACAATCTTTAATTGATTTGCTTTGAAGAGCAAGGGAGATTAAATTATAAAAAAATAAAAAATAAAGGTATCTAAATACTCACAAGTTACAAACAATTAGAATAGCAATATAAAAAATAAAAAGAAGCTTCTTTAATTCATGCAATACATCTAAAATTGGTCCCCATCCATCTCTTTAATCCCTCCATAATTCTTTGCTTTTCTGCTCTGATCTTACTTTATATAAAGAGAAAAAGAAAGATGTATGAGAAAGATATCAGCCAAATAAGTGTTAAAAATAAATAAATAAAAGAGAAAGCTAGTAAGTGTCCTAAACCGCCACATAGTGATAATGTTGAAGAAGCCTATTGGCTTCTCTAAGACCACTAAAATAGGCACCATGAGTGGTAGAATAGTGAGTTCTATGAGTAGCCTCCCCTGCAAAGAGAATTTGTAGTGGAGGTATACCCCTAGATTCACAGCCACCAGTCTTTGGCAATGGTTCAGCCATGGTGTCCAAATCTTCACCACTTGATCCTACTGCAACATAACTGTATGATCCCAAGAATAGAGGATCATTCCCCCATTTGCTCTTCAAAACTTTGCTGAATTTCACTTCACTATTCACCTTCCCATTGCATAATTCATTGGACTTGTGGGGTTGTGACAAAAAGCTAGAGACTGTTGTTGAAACCCCTTCAACTATCTCCTCATCACTTAGTGTTTCAAGCTCTAGAGCTTCTTCCCCTGCAAACCAAGATAGTAATACATTTGACTTCCTGTAGATTGGAGACAGAGAAGCTGTCCTTCTCATCCACCAAGGGATTTTTCTGTTCCTCAATTCTGAGTCTGGTCGATGAAAACTCATTTGCAGGAACGGAAACTTGTCTAAGTTATCGGCTTTTCGTTCATGTGATGGGCTCAATTGCAGGAACAACTTGTTAACAACACCATAACCGAGTCTTGATATTGCCTCAGTCTTGAAAGAGGGAAGAGGAGGATTGAACATACCTGAATCTTGATGAATACCAGCTTTAAGTACCCCAAGTGAAACCGTGACAATAACATGATCTGCCAACATAGTAGATCCATCACAAAAATGTAGCTTCACTGGCCTGAAAGCATGACCATTTTCCATCTGTATTGACTGCTCAACTACTTGTGGTTGCCATTCAATAGTAGTCACTTTCCGGCCTAATTGGATTAGCCCAGGTGGAAGTACAGAAGCTAGATGTTCAATAACGCTCATGTAGCCTTTAGCAATGGTGATTTCTTCATCAGGGAACATTTGATACTCGCTCTCTGCATTGAAATCTAGAGTCAGCAAATCACCAGCGGAAGTGTAAGTCCTTTGAATGTTTTCATGCATGGCAAAAATGGCTTCTTCCAGCAACTTCCTGCTCCAAGTACCGTACCCTTTGAGCTCCTCCTCTTGATCTTTCATGGAATCCCAATAAGCATTAAGGCCCTGCCTAAGAAAAGAACCAATACTGAGCTGACTTGAGGCTCCATTTCTAGAATAAGTCTTGAAGGCTCTTGAAGCAAGGTTGTAAAAATCAGCTTTTTCAGCTTCCATCAGCTTGCCTTGAGCATAATCCATCAGGTTATCAAAAAGACTGGAGACAGGCTCTACAACAGATGGACTGAGATCAAACCCTCCTTCAGCAACTGTCTTTGGCTGGCTTGAGAATCCATCCATGCACTCCCAGGGCTTGTCAGACTCAAGTGAATTGATTTCTTGAGATATTTTATAAATTGGACTGCCCCCAATGCCATGGATCCATGTAGCACCCATCTCAATTCTGTCACCACCAAACTCAGAAGTGTTGATTCTACCACCAATTCTTGACCCACCTTCCACAACACATAGCTCAAACAAGTTCTTTGAGCCACTGGACTTGTAGAGCTTATTAGCAGCTGTGAGACCAGCCATTCCTGCCCCAAGTATGACAATTCTTGGCTTCTTGGCCATTATTGCGCTAGCTTGTTAGCTTCACTAGCACAAAAATAACAAGTACTGGAAAATTAGTAGAAGGACAGGAGAAAAATTAAAATAAAAGAGAGACAATATGAAGAAAGAACTGTGAGGTGAGTTGAGTTGAGTTACTGATGATAAGGAATTTATAAGGAGGTGTGTATCTTGTGTGGCTTCTTCACACTCTCTTCTTTTACATTATTTATTTCCCTAATAAAGACAGTTCTCTACTTTTTCCACAACTCTACACTAGTGATATATATATATATATATTAGTAATATATATATATATATATATATATATACACCTGAAACCTCATCCTCTCTTTAAATCATCTACTAGCAACAAGGTCACTTCCACTTCCACTTGGATACACACACATATATATATACACCCTATACCTCATTTTCTCATTAAATCATCTACTAGCTTCCTCAAGGCCATACCTCATTTTCTCATTAAATCATCTACTAGCTTCCTCAAGGCCAGTGTTTATATGTGTATATATATATAATAATTTTACTATAGTATCTCTCAATTTACAAACTAATTAAATTCAACCATTACATTATCTTTCTTAAAATAAATTCTCTTTTCTATTTAATTCAAGTTTAATAGATAAATTTAATTGATTCATACTAATTTTTTAAAGTTACGAGATATTGTTAATAAAATCACTCAACTTACAAACCAATCAAATTTAATTATTACATTCTTTTTTCTAAAACAAATTATCTCTCATATTTAATTTAAGTATAATAGATTAATTTGATTTATTTATACTAACATTTTAATATTAAGAGACACGTGTCTTCTATCTTTAAAAAGTTAGGACAACTCAATTAAATTCATTCATTACATTTGAATTAAATAGAAAAGATAATTTAATTTATGAAAAATAATGCAATTGATAAATTTGATTGATTCATTCTAATATTTTAAAGTTAGGAGATACTGATGCTAGAAGTACTATATATATATGTATATATATATATATATATACATGTAACCGAGGACAACGAAAATTATGGTCATGGCAAGCAAGAAGGATAAAAGGTTGACAGTGCCTTTCACCAACCTCACATGTAAATTGGATTATGGACGGCCCACCAACTGAGCAAGTCACTGGTCTTCATCAGTTGATAGGCGGTCTTTGAATGCATCATAATTAGGTAATCATATATATGTGCTCCATCTTTTTACCCATCAAATTTCATCAATGCAACACTCTCAATTTCTACTTGCAGCCTGTATTTACTCATTTGATAAACTCTTACTAATTAGAATGTAATAATTGTTAGCATGTTACATATCATAACTTATTGACATTCTCCAATTATGACACGCAATATTGTAATCAGGTAATTTTAACATGTATATGTGGATTGTAAATCATGTGACCGATAAAATCATTCTAAAATTATTAAATATCAGACACTAAACGTAGATTAACTAAATTATTCTTTGAAAATCAGAGTCTCAATCATAGACAATCAATATTCCACCATATTTCATTAGCATCATTCGTGAAACGTGTGATGGAGGAAATTATCCTAAAGCATGAAAACATATATTCCATGTAAACATTTGTTGTCTGGCAAGCAATGAGAGAATATGCTGTGCCCATGTAAGAGGTAAGACGAATATGAACATTTATAGCATATATACTAGTCCCTATTTTTGAATAAAAAGGTCTGCTTTAATAAACCAAATTTGTAGTATTTTTTTTTTCCTGAATATAGTACATATTACTCATGCATTTATTATTGTTGAGTTCTTATGGTTTAGAATATTAAAGCATAGTCCGGATCCAGACTCCCAAAAATAAAAGAGATAACCCACAAAACATGAAAAAGTTGGAACCCTAGACTAAGCTCACGAGGAGCAACATCCATTTCTTCTTATGTTTTCCAAATGTGGTGATAACTTCATTGATGTACAGGTGATTTAAGTAATGATTGAACATGTACAAATACGATCATATGTGTACATATTATTATATCAATAAAATTTGCTTAAAAATACATCTTCCACATGTGTGCTTTAATTATTTGCTACCATTTTCATGCAATATCCATCTGGTAACAAATGACAAATTACAGTCCTGACGTTGGGATATTAACTTTAAAAAGCTTGTATCATTGTTTGACTTTGTAATTTAATGGCCAACAAGGTAGGATTTGGATTAATGCACATATAATGATGTCAAGTAAAGATTAAAGGGTCTTTTTAGTCTGCGTGGCGATAAGAATTCTTCATTGCTCTGACCCATCCATAATTATTATTATAAATTAAACCACCTTGGTTATAAGTTAATCAGTCCCTTTAACAAAGATTTATTTAATATTATTATTAAACTTTCACCAAAATCTTTATTAAAGGTAGCGCAGATATGTGAATATCGTATCTGATATTAAATATTATAAAAGCTGCACGGTGCATATCATTAATTAACAGATATTTGTCACCCAGATTAGATCAACGAATTTTTCATGATATAGATGTATGCAAAAATTGGCAACCCCCCTTATTGTGGTACCGTGGGAGCACACAGATAACATGATTTTAAAATTAAGTTTCCATACTTCACCTTCTTTAGTAAATGTAAAATATTGTTTCATATATAAGAGTTGTTTTCTATTCTAATATAGGTGACTGCAAATCATATAGAAATCACTAATTCGAATCGTATCATTAGATCATATCAATTTTGGTCTTGATTATTTTTTGGATTCATATTGAAACTAGGAAAGAAAAATTCAATTGATGAGTCAATTTAGTTGAATAAAACAGTGGCGGATTGACTTGTGGGTGGAAGGGACCGCAGAGAAATGGCAGTCAAATGCATTTAATAGTATGATTACCTAGCATTAAAGTAAAAAAATGGAGTTAGAGCGTCATTATCGAAGCTAAATTAAATGTAAGTCAAATCGTAGACTTCCCTAAGATTACTCCACATCGTCTCTCGTGTCGTGACCTAAAATTTTCTTGAGCAATGAATCATCCAATTGGTTTTTATCGGATCACGTTAAACGGGGGCTAACTGTTTCCATAACAGGTATAATTATATCTTATTTCTTTTAAAATTATATTCTTCTTAGTTTCAAAAAATATATATATATATTTATATCCTTTCTTCACTATTTATTTATATATTTTTTTATTTCCTAACATTAGATCAAATAACTGTTAAGATCTAACTAAAATGAAATTTTATTACGTAATCAGAAATACAGAAAGAAATCTATCTATATTAAATGAAAAAATTGTCCATATTTTTATGAACTGGTGCTTGAACCTGACCTTTTACTTGTTTAGAAAGTTAGAAAGGTAGGTTGGTGCTACGCCACCAATGCATTTAGGATCTTTCTTCTTCGTTATTTCTATCTTCCAAATTTTTTTTCTTAATAAAATGTATAATTATGCATAACAAAATTAATTGTGTCATGAGTGTTATTATATTAACTAATTGAAGAATGATAATATAACATAGTTCAAATGGTATAACTCTTAAACCTTATTCTTCGATATGATTTAATAATAAAGACTACTCATTTAATTTGGCTATATTTTAGATTTAAATTGTTGTACCATTGGTGGTGTTTACAAAGTAATTTTTTTTATTAAAAAAAGAGTATTTTTCTTACGTTTACACTATAAGATTGTAGATTCGACTAAACGCAAGACTATCAAAATGTATAACATAACATGAAAAGGGTTGAATGTGGTAAGATGCACCACAAAAAATCAACATATAGTCTCCAAGTAAGAGATCATGTTCCATAACAAATGGACGTGATTGTGTGAGAAGAGATGCAATGGTTATATTGTTTGTATTTTTGAGCTACACAAAATAGACTGGTAAAAACTTAATAGGCTGATTTAACTTAACAGTCCAACAGATAAAAACCCAGTTGGCCAGCACTTAGCTCGTTGAAGTAAGCCCTTAATTGATAAGACGACTAGCTCGTGGGAAGGAGCTTTCAGTACATCAGATGAATAGCTCGCATAGACCAAACCTCAACTTGTATGGAGAAGTTCTCCCCCAGATCACTGCTCAGTCAGGATCAGAACTGCTTGACACTTAGCTCCAGCTCGCCCAGAGCAGAACCAACTCATTGCATGGCATGATGTGCACGTTAAATCTTAGAATGGTAGCAACATGATTTACGGAGATCTCAACTACCAAGTCTGAAGATAATATCAAAGTCCGGAAATCAATGACACAATCTTAAGAAATATAATCATTAATAAATTATTTTCTATTTTTACTCAAACAATAGCATTCTTCACCATATATAAATAGAGGGTGAAATTCATTATAGAGAGGAACTCTCAGACCAATGCACAACACATAATAAAAGAGATTGTCTCTATAACAGGAAAAGACATCATGGACGTAGGCTATTCTTGACTGAACCATATAAATTTTTTGTCTTCTGTTCTTTCTCTTTTCGTTGCTATATGCTTTGTTGTTCAACAGATCTGTAGTATTGGGCTGAAATATCTTGGTTGACTAAAATCCAACGTCAATAGGTTATAAATCATAGCAACCTATAACAATAGACGCCAATGGATCTATAAATGACCCATACAACGAGCACTTTAATGAAACTATCAAAGACTTAAGAAATGCTCTGAAAAGAATTAGGTCATGTTTGTTGTAAGGGTTTGGATTGAAATTGAACAATTTCCAATCCAATCACTAATTTGTCAATTGTGTGATATTTTATTTTTTCAATCTTATACAACCATTTTATCCCACCTTAGTGGAATAAATTTAATCTGCCAATTTGGTTGGTTAAAATTTTCCATTAACATGGGACTTTTTTTTTTTTTACTTTGCCTTTAATTTTTTCCTTACATTAATTACATAAACATTAAGTTTATTATTATTATTATTTTTATATACTTTATTAAAATATTAAAAAATAATATATATCAATAATGATTATAAAATAAATATTATTTTAAAAATTAATTTAAAAAAATTAGGTTTTACTTTTCAAAATAATATTAAAATATTTTTATTTTTATTTTCTTAAAACAATAATACATAATTATTTTTTGTCTAATCTCATAATACACTAAATCTTTTTTAATCTAATATCATACAACACCAAACACATCACAAGATTAATTTGTTAAATTCAATCTAATTTAATGCAATCATATCCTATCAAATTCAATACAATACCATTAAAATAATCTAATCAAATTCTGCATACCAAATGAGGGAACATAGGTAAAACTCTATCGGATTTTGTCAACAGTCCTAAAACTCTATCGGATTCTATTAGAAGTCCTAGTTACTTCCACATGAAGAGATGAGTGTGTGGTAACCTTCATATGCAACTAATGGCTTAATGGTAACATTACAATCCTTTGACCATATGCAATACTAGATGAGAAGGATGCGGAGAAACCATAGACAAGTAACAACGTTGATTATTCTGGCTTGAGTGTATTTAAGTGTCCTGTTTATATGTATATTTCTAATGATAAGAAATCAAAATTAAACCTAAAGTCCAAGTAGTGTATCCGTCTTAGGTTTGAGAAGAGGGTAAAAGGGTATAAGTTTTTGGATCCTCGTACAAAGAAGGTGGTGATTAGTAGAGAAAAAATAATACAAAAAATTATAGTAGTTTGACAGTGTATTTATATCCACCCCCATACAGTTGTAAAATTTCACTTAATTTTTTATAGGATTACAATAGTTATTTATATTAATCCTTCATCTTAAAAGAATCTTATTTATATATATATATACATATATAATGGGATGCATTTAGAATAAATTAACTTAAAAAACCATAAGTTCACTTGGCAAGCTACATGGGTGTATTTAGGAAAGTTCACTTGGCAAGCTATATGGGTGTATTTAGGAAATTTTTAATAAATAACATTTAGGTTTTTAACTATAATTGGGTTCAATAAATCATTTTCTCCATTAACACATAAATGACTATCGCCATCTCATGACCAATAGGCTTATTTAGCAAGTCTAATATTTCCTTCAGCAATGATTTTCTTTCTTCTAACCACAATTGAGCTTGATTTGAGCAAGCTCATTTAGCGAGTCATAAGAGTTCACCTAGTAATAAAATAATGAGTTTAAACTCATATTTGAGCTTGAAATAAAATTTTCTCACTATTGGATCATAACTCTTAAATATTAAAAATTAGCCCAACAATAATTTAATTAGAGCATAATTACCGATATTTTCCAAAAAACAAATTTGAATATTAACGTTTTAGGGCTCCTGGCTGCTAATTTCTACTCCGACGAGTCTAACCCGTTTGGCCGTTGCAGGATAACCATTCCAATCGGGGTCATAAGCATTTGCAAATGGATCTATAAGTACACCCCATGTACGCCATGTCAACACTTTAATAGCATTCTCAGATACTCAAGAAATTCTGTAAAAACACTCGAGTAAAAGAGATAAAACTTTTATTGTCAAAAAAAACAAAAGAGAGAAAACTTTGTCGGCGCCTTGGCTAAAAGCCTGAACAATGAATGTGCGGCGGCCTTTACATGCGACCAACAATCCAATGGCAACATTACGACCCTTTTCCTAAATTTCAACATTATGTTTGTTTCTCCTCAAACTTGAAATTGATTGTAATGATTAAAACTGCATGAATTTTCAAATAATTAACTTTTAAAATTTTTACAGAACACCTTAAGGTGCTTGTAAAATAAGTGATTAACTGGGCAGCAATTTCAACCCAAATGCACCCTATATTTAATTGTGAATTGCTTTCCAACCTCTCTGCTAGCAATTATTACGGTGGAATGTATAACAAAAGGCCGTTGCTATACAGTTTTACATAATAATTAAGTTTATCAGATTGAAATTCAGAAGCTCCAAAATAATAATAATAATAATATGTGAGAAATAAAGAATAAGAAAAAAAAAAAAAGAGAAGAAGAAGAAGAAGAGAGAGAGATCTTTCTTTTTTAACCAAAAAAATATAGAGATCTTACAAAGTTAATTAAAAAAAAAAAACCCTTTTATAGCTATAAACTACCTGCCAAAACCATATAATACAACATGAAAAAAAAATTCATAGGGGAGTGCAATTTCAACACGAAGAGCCAAATATTCAGCAACTAAGGTAAAGGGACTCAAGTGGTGAACTCTATCTGTGGCCGTGAGATCATTGACTTGGTAAACGCAAACTTGTGCATTTAGACTTTCATACGTGAAGAGAAATTCCACAGCAGCATGCAAGTTTGTAAATTACACATTATTGGTATCCGCTGATGTATAACTCAATTTCATGAAGGTTTAACACACCTATGAAAACTACTTGGCCAAAGTAAATGTTTTATATAGATAAATTAATCCTTCATGGTTTCCACACTTCCACCAGAGTTGAATGACCCTAATTCACAAACAAATGAAATTTGTATAAACTACTTTCTTTCTTTTTCTTTTTAATATCACACTTAGAATGAAACCACTCGAACTTATATCATTACCACACTAAATATTAACTATCAACTATCACACCACATTGACGGATGGTATAATAATGTTATAACTAATTATAACATTATTATAAATTTATAATACTTTGAGGGCACATCTAATAATTGAAGTAAAAAAATTAAAAGGAATCTACTTTCACTTGGAGCACATTCTCTTCTCAGTACATGTCCTCTGTTAGTAGCGTGATTTCAATTCTGTTAATCATATTTTACAAGCTTTTATGTATATAGTTTTCTCTTGTTATTATCTTATTAATTATCATCTCTTACATGACTAAACATCTGAACTATATAAGTAATTATTAATTTTTGACAAGTTTCAACTAATTAATTTAGTGTCGACCGTTAAAGAGATTTTACTAGAAAAAAAAACTAAAGAAACAAATTAATTTCATAGATGAAAAAGGAATTTAGTTTATCTTTCAATAGGAAAAATCCCAATTTGTATATGGAGTTTATGTAACTTAATTTCTAAATATTTTTGTAAACATTGTGACCACATATTATGAATTAAATTATCTTTTTCTCAATAAAATTCACAATTAGAAAACAAGCCCTAGAAATAGATGGAAAAAAAGAGTGGATTATGCTACTCGTTATTTATGATACAGACTCAAAACAAACGTCGGTACTTTCATAAAGGATTACAGTATCAAGCAACGCATCTTCTTGCCTTGATACTTACTCTGTCCCAGACTCCCACAAATACACATCCGCACCATGAAGCTTCAACTGATGCAAGGAGTTATGAGCTTCAAGCAAGTTCAGTTTATCATCCAGTCGTCATCTCAGCATTTGTTGCTATACTCTCAAAAATTCTCTCTTTAACTTTTCCTAGATGTTCAAGAAAAGCTACTTCGGGTTCGTACTCTGTCTATCAGCATTTGCATTCCTGACAAATCTTCTTCATACCCAACAACCTGCGTTAGCAACAGTGAGTAAATCTGATGTAAACAAAACAAGCTTGAGCCTAAGTTTTCAATGCACCAAATTTAGATTACTGGCTCCACAAAAGTATCAAATGTACCAAAATAGAATACTTTATGGACTTATACTTAAAATACCAGCATCAATTCTTATCTATAGTCAATATTAAACCAAAGATCAGATAAGAATTTTCATTAAGTTTTTAGAAAATACCACTTTTTGTATCAATAATGCAAGCAAACTATTACAACAAAACAAAATGTGAGAGCAGAAACCTGAGACTCTGTTTGTGTTTCACTAAAACGGTCATATGTGCCTACATTTACATCCCCAGAAGGATTGCTGACGTCATCTTTCTTCACGGTCCTGAAACGACACAAAATACATGAGTAGTCAAGAAGATATTAAACAAAATGAGCATGCTAGCAACTAGTCATTATAACTTAGAAGGACGAAGTTCTTCGTCTTTCTCTACAGTCCACACCGAATTAAATACTAGATGGATTAGACAATTTTGGAATTCATCAAATTACTGCCCTGAATATCTACAATTCATAAAACACCACCCTTGCAAGTTGTCAGATACCTTCTTCGTATGTAAGGACAAAGGATTATAACAAATTTCTTAATCACTCATAGCCAGCTATATTTGAAAAACAATTATGATATGGTATCCAAGTATTGGCATCAAATACTTTACACAAAGAACTAAATGCCTTGAGCCACTAAAGAATTGTTACTCAAAAGCAGGTTTCTAGATCAGGATGCCTGCAACTTTCAGTACACTAGCCATGTAGTGGGTATAGAAATTAAATGAGAGTGAGACCGAGAGAATATTTGAAATTGAAAACTAAAAGATCTAATCACCCTTGATTCATGGCAGTACAAAATAAGACAATAATTATAAGATAAATCTTCATGTACCATCAAACTAGAAACAATAATCAGCTTGGAAAAGAGTGTAAAAGGAGATTAGAGCTCTTTGTAAAACACGAACATTTTTTCAGCAGGATCAGGTTTCAACACGCTACTACTTACATCAACACTTTATTCAATTGCTGAAGACCAAACCTAATTAGGAACTCCCCCTTCTCTTACCACCCACTCAACAGACCCCATCCCAAAGGGAAAAAAAAAGTAAGAAAAGAGGAAATAAACAAAGGAAAATGATGTGCAAAAAGAATTGTATAGAAAGAATCCAATTAGACAAATTTCATAGAATGTACTATAACTATTAAGGTGCCTAGGTCGTACGTAGTTCAAAAACAGTAATTTACATGGCAGTTGGTGAAACTCACAACTATGTCGATAATTTGTATGAACAAAACTCACAAACATGATGAAGACTGACACAACCAAAAAAAAAAAAAAAGAATCACAGATACAACAATTGATGATTAAATATATAAAGCTGATACCTGCTTAGCCATTGTCTAGATAACCCGACAACAGGAAGAGAATCTGTGTGGTTTTGACCAAGGACTGAACAATCAGATGAGAATAGCTGTTCTAATGTAAAGGATGAAAACAGATGTACAAACCAACAGTAAATAGATTAGAAAAAAAAAATAAGAGTGATCAGAAATTTCAGAATTTAGGATACATTTTCATCACATCCAGTCCTCTCCGGTGACTTATGATCATGAATCTTGTCAGAGAAAATGAAAATTAGATGAGTCAACTACAAAGCCTGTGCTGATTGACAACTTTTGAAAGCAGAAGAGAAAAAAAAAAGTTTACCTTACTAGTCTGCTCCAATAAGTCCTCAATAGCAGCAGCTACATCAGGACCAACATGAGAATTTTCCACATTCTCTTTTGATATGTTGTCTCTACTAGACTTCATATTACAGACAGAATCACTTAACTGTACTTCAGAAGAAAGAACATCCATGTGCCCCCTATCTTCTGAGATCCTAGTCCTTTTACTGTTAAAACTTAACATTTTTGCTTCGTTACTCAAGCTGTCATTTTTACTACCAATAGCTTGAGCTGACCTAGTTCTTAGGTCTGGTGATGGACTTACAAATTGAGATGGTCCATCTGCAGACACCATTTGAACAGCTTGTGTAGGAAACTGGCTCACAATGCACAATCCAGCTTCTCGATCATGGACAGTAACATCTTTTGGACAAAATGGATCCAGAGAAACAACTTTATTCTGCCATACAGCAAATCATGCTAGAATGAGTTATGAAGAAAGTTCCAAATTATAGCCACACAAACATTGAGCATACATGAACAGTTGAAAAGCAAACATCACATTAAAAGAGGTAGTGAAGGAGGATGAGAGGGAGAGGGAGAATCAGAAATATACCTGCCTGACACACTCATAAATCCATTCAGATGTAATTGAGCGTATGCCATATTTACAAGCAGCCTCATATTTTGGTCCACTGGTAAACTTACATAATAAATGGGTGACCTTTTTAGTCAATCTTTGCACAAACTTGGCGCCAAGAACAAAGCACAAATTTCTTAATAGAATTCTATCTTTTTCTTCATACTGAGAAACACAAAACCGAAAACTTTCAAACCCAGGCAAAGGAGTCTGACAGGGAAGAGGGGAGTAGAGAATGTGACTGCCAACATCCAGCAAGCATCCATCCTTAAACAACAATGTTCACATAAAAAATGATTAGTAAGTTGACCTTATCAAATATCTAAAAATAAAAAATAACCAATTGACTTAAAATACCATTCCAGTCTGCTAATTAAAGGGATAGTTGAGATGATGATCAAAAACTTTGAGGAAGAAAACAATGCATCAATAAGAATAGAAAAGTAAAAGGTATTTTATAAGAGATTATCGCATATTACAAATTACATGGAAGTCCAAGTATACACCTCTAAACAAGACCGGACCCAATGACTAGATACAGAAGTAGTCTCGTAAGCATCTGCAGACATGGTCATTAAACCATGACACTCGATAGTAAAATGAATACTTTGTTTTGTGCCACCATCCACCACCTGTCCTCCCCCTTGATTCACCCATTGAACAACTTCAGCTCTCTGACAGAAATCAAAAACAAATAAATAACCAAAACTAACAATTAGTTATATTAAAAAAGTCGTTAAGTTACGGTTAAAAGTGAGAACGTTAAATTGAAATACAAATTCAAACAGTACATATAATGATAAGAAAAACAGAGCAAAGATTGAAGTTAAAGGCCTCAGATATAAGAGAACCACACAATGTATTAAGAGGTTGTTAACTCATTACACATCACAATACCTATCCATGTGCAGGTTCCAAAAAAACAATACCTCTCCATTTGCAGCGTCTGTACATATTTGTTGGAATACAATTAAAGAAACCCATCAAGCAGGCATTAAATACAAAAGAAAATCAATATTACAGCAGGCATGATTACATGTTAAGGACGGAACATGCTAAATTTTTTTCATAAACATAATATTTTATTAAATAAATTAGTTTAAAAAAGAAGAGTGGACCAGCAGTCCAGTAAAAGGCTAAACAACCCAAAAACGAGCTCCTAAGTATATGTAAGAGCATCAATAACTGCTGTCAAAACTATACTTTCAATGTATAGCACCCTCACAAAAGAATATAAACAAAATCAGCCCACAAATGCACAAAGATAACCCAAAACCTCTTCTCAATTATGATGAACAATGAAACTGATGTACCCTTGAATTTCTTCATAACTGATACCCATAAAGACCAATGAGTTTTCGCCCACAGCACATTGATGTATTTGTATTTTATTATCTTGAAAAATCATGTTGTTCCTTGTTGCCAAATCACACAACAAATAGTCAAAATCACACCTCCACACAACATACCAAACTTTCAAGTTTTAGTACAAGAAGCCCAAAATTTCAAGAATACAATTCAGTAATTAAGGAAAAAAAAAAGATTAATAAAATCATGTTGATCATGAGTTTGTATTAAAGAAGCAATATCCAAAGTCCCTCACTAACATATTGTTAAGTTCATTTTGACCTATCCATTTTAGGATTACAACATAAGCCAAAATCCACTTGTTTCCAAAGGGTCAATTTGGATTTAAGATTTTTTCTGACTCATCCAGTAAGAATTTCTTTTGTTAACTTTCAAGGGTGTTATCGTCTAGATATGTTGAGGTTTTTGTAATATCTCCACTGTTCCAGAATTTGTATCTTCAATAGGTAACTAGACATTGTTATCTAAACCTTGAGGATCACCACCTGATATATAAATCAAGAATCATGCTAAGATCACAGTTTAGGGTGATGACATAAATTTCAATATATACACCAGAACAACTTACCCTATCTTCAGGAAAGGAATTTGAAAAGCAAAATGTTTTCCCTCTAAAGACCATCAATGAATTCCCATTTTGAAGATCATGGACGCTTGAATCCTCTTGCTTCTTCTGCTGACTCTTATTTTTATCATTTACAGCAGGAGATGGGGTTTGTTCTGAAGCTCCTGATGTTGCTTCAACCCTCTTCACATTGATTTCAGGTCTCTTATTCTGCTGGCTCGTATTTCTATCACTTACAGTAGGAGACAGAGTTTGTTGTGAAGCTCCTGATATTGCTTCAACCCTCTTCACATTGATTTCTGGTCTCTCTGCTCCACTTTCTTCCAATGGTGATGACATTATAATTCCAGATTTCATACTCCGCAGAAATTGATCAGATGGTATGCCTTGATGGGCACTAGTTTCTTTAGCTTGATTTAAATTGTTTATGCATAATGGAGCTCCTTTATTGGATGTGGAGCTTACAGAATCTGTTGCAAGCAGACAGTTTAGTCAGAAACATGTAATGCTGATAAGATTATTGGTCAGAAAGATCAATTTAACATAATGAAACAAATAAAACCATGCAAGATGAAGGGCAGCTTTATCAGCAAAAATTCAGTTGATAAACAGATCAACTCACCAGTTGATACATGTATAATATGGATTAGGATTCCTCTATTCAGTTCTGTTCAAAGGTAAATGGGTGAATTTACAGAGGGTGGGACTTAGACATTGTCTCAGCACCCAGCACACACAGATTAACATAAGTAATATAACATGTCTTATTCGAACATGAATTCAAGATACTGAACACACTGGTGGTTGTATACACAATAAATTCAGCAAACCTTTAGGAAGAAGCAAGTCATAAGCAGCATGCCTCTGCAGAACAGGGATTTCTTTCCTCTTGCGGTCACAATCTTCAAGCCAGATGGTTCTAACCACCTGAATGACACCCAGAGCTGCAAAGCTTCTGACCTCTTTTTTTTCACTGAGAAATTTTGAAAGCGTGTAAGAAATTAGACAAAATGCAATGCATATAGGGAAAGATATCCCTGCAAAATTATTCTCAATAGAGAGCAAAAGTAATTAAAAAGTATCAAGCTAATGTCAAAGCCATGCAACAACCTTGTGAGGCACAAATATGAAGAATGAACCATAAAATAAAAGGAACATGTTTTGTAACTTCATATTTGCAAGAGCCAGAAAGACTTACACTTCTGACAGAGACCCAACTACTATGTGTGTCAATTTATTATTGAGTGACACATACCGAGAGCCCCCACCTCTTCGCACCATGTTAACTAGTTTACGCATTTCAGAAGCTTCAAAGCCAACAAGTGATATCCTACATTCTGACAGGTAGAGGTCATCATTGTCAGACTGAGAATCATTGGCAACACAACCATCAGCATTTGATTCATTTCTGGCCTGAGTAGTTGGGTCTTCTCTGTCTCCCTTTTCAGTAAATTCTGGAGCATCCGCAAATAGAGAAGATATGTTCTGTGAGAGAGTAGCTTCTAGATCTTGATCTGCTAACCCAGTACAGGGAACAGAAAGAAAAGTTGATTCTGTAGCTACAGATGATGCTGGATGTAATGAATTTCCAACAGACTGGTTTTGGCTATGTTGCCTGGTCAAGCAACCTGATACACTCTTGTTGGAAGACAGAGCACCCTGAACAGTATAGGACTCCTCATTAAGGCAAGCTATTCGACAAAGGTAAATCCAAGGTTAGAGACAGTGTCAAATATGATACAAGACAACAAATAATAACTGAAGTTAAGATGCTACACTGTCAACAAGTGTCAGACATTAGCATTAACTAATAACATAAAAAATTACCTCTTCGAGCATTTGATTGATCAAACCATTTTCTAGATACAATATGAATGTGGCCCCATTTCTGAGCAACTTTATATTTTACGCCCTCTGGAGTGTATGGAAGGTCAAGAAAAATAATACTTCGGATTATCTAAACATTCTCATGAAACAAGCAATGCGGAAGCATCACCAAGGGGATTCAAAGCAAGGTCTCTAGTTAGGAACGCAAGATGTGAAACATTACATAATTTTATAAATTAAGCGATACCTAGAATTTCTGAATTCAACCAGAGACCAATATACTTAAATCAGCCGTTTAAGAGGTCCTATATGAAGCATGAAAACACAAATTAAAAACTTTGATTCAAGCAAAAATACTGGAATTTTCAATAAAATAATTTTAAAAAATACAGAACTTACAGAAATGAGAAATTTTCTGGATGTTTCCCAAGATTAGTAATTTAATGTAATTAACATACTTAAATGCATACAGCATTTCCTAACAAAGTTGTATTCTTGACACATCTAAACTCATAAAGTGACATAAGAATGAAATTATGCATGTTATCAGTTATCCAAACTGAAGCCTTCCTCCCAAGGAATAATATCAAGGATATGTCACAAATCAAATGTGTGCATTTCTTGGTTAGCTCTGGTGAATATTTCCCACCATTTTGTAAGATTAGCTTCTCGATCTCCTTGCGTTCATCTAAGAGGAAAATGGAGTTACACTAATTAACAAACTTAAAATAATAAAAAAAAAGAATAAAAAAGGAGGAAGAGAAATAAAAAAAGAAAATTTAACTCCTAACAATAGGTGACTCAATAACCTGCAGGAATTCTGGTAACAGAAATTATTAATCCAGAAAAGGGAAGAACCCTGTATGGCTCCTGTGGAACAACACGATGTTCATGCCAACACTGATCTAACCAATTAACAGTGACAATTGGTTTCTTCAGGATATTTAAAGCCCACTGCACAAAAAGAAGACCAACATAAATAAAAGTGATTGTATCTTATCAAATGATACACTAACCCCAACTCTTTCCAGTAAATAGCTTCCATGGACTCCAATATTTTCATCACATTCCATTCTCTTCAAGATAAAATTTGAAAACTGAATTTAACAACCACTCAATTAACAACCATACAATAAAATCACACTAAACTTAACGAAGTTGACTAAAAATCAAATTTTGAATATTTGTAATTTTATCAAATAATCTCGTTTTGAATTTTGCAAACTTCCCAATAAAGTACTTATCTAGATGAAAAACATCTATTCCAAAACCAAATCTCATTTCATGATGCAGAAGAAACCAAAGATTAATACTTAATGTGGTTGCATTATGGATCACCATTGTCTTGTCAATCTACAAGCTTAACAATGCACGCAATGGACCAAAATAAAAGATACTTCAGTAAACACAAATATTGTACCACATACTAGTGCCCAAACCCAGAACCAAAAACAGGCAAAACTTTAGTAAACCCTATAATTGATATGAATTATGACCTACAGCAAAAATACTTCTAAGTTTACATAGACTACAACACCAAAAATACCAAAAATCTATAAAGAACCAAATATCTCAGACGAAAAGTTCAGCAATTGTCAACAAAACATCTAGCCAAATTACCATAAACAAATTCAAATAGCAATCCTTGAAGTTGATTGCAAGACATGTCAACAGATTAAGCGCCATATCATTAATAATTTAGCATACGCAAATTAGTAAACCATTCAAAAAACAGACTACTCTGATGTCACCATCAGCTTTAGCAAGCCATTTAGATGGATGCTTGATGAGGTTTAAAGAAACTATAAGAGCGCACACAACTCAATTCAAGAAGGCCTCTCCCCAACAGCATAACAGTTAAACATTGACTATACAAAACTTGTAACACCAATCTGATCCATATGAACCGTATCTCCTGTTAAAAAAGTTTAATAACCGCTTGAAAATTTGCTAACCCTTAGTGTGCATGACATGAAATTTGCCAAACTGCAAGAGTATAAAATTCATTTATTAAATGAAATTTGTTGAAGAACACTCCTATCGACGTAAACAACGCAAGACTAGAGAGAACGCTTAATTCATCATCAAATGAAAAAAAAAGGATAGGACAGAAAAGGATTTTAATTACCACAACATCAAAATGCATATATATGCAATCCATCAAGCTAAGGGTTAACAATACTTCAATCATTTCAAATAACTAATCTACCATCACGTCATTCTACCTTCATTTTTGTTTTCAAATCGTTTACTTGGAAACTATTATTAAGAAAAAAGATGTACAAAAAGGGAGGACAATAAATCCTCATGAACAAGAAAACTATCAGACACTATTTCGGATAAAGGAAACGATTCAAAATTTACAAATGGAGTGGCTGAAGAACTAAAAACAAAGGAAGGCCTCTACAGAAACTACACAGCCAGCACTATCATTTTACAATATATCTCAAAACTTTCTTGCTTATAGCAAAAGTGTTTATTGATTTCGGTAGCATATTTGAACAATTAGTTATATTTTGAGATATTTGTATATAGTGATATAAATAATGTCCAGCCTGCCAAACTTAACCATCACATTTACAATTTTACAATAGCCACTATAGGGATATTAATAAAAGCCATTGTCTCACACCATGCTAAAAAAGTTGTGGTAAACAAAAAAATCAGGTTTAGGCCTTACACTACTCCATGCGGCAAACTCATTTATTCTTTTTCTTTTCACTTTTAACTACTACAATTGAGGTTTGAGAAAGGGGGGCATGACTCAAACCCACAACCTCATTGATGTGGGTGTAAGGTGCAAACCATTAAGCCAACTTATCATGACAACTTATTGATGATACCTTTGCACAAAAACCACAACAAAGCAGCTGTTTAGCCAAGACCAGTATTGAACAGTTATCTACATCTTTATAATGTACACACGGCTGGGAAAAAAGAATTCTTCCTCCAAAGATATAACAAATGAATCTCGTCATAAAGATATTTTTTTTTGGGGGGTTTGGGGGTCTTAGGAAAAAAAAAAAAAAGAATTTCTTGCAATAGCAAAATAACGTTACATATATCTTTACTCAAGTTAACATGTCATTCATTTTCTGCCTATGACAACCAAGGACTTGGCAAATTTATGCACAACCCTACACATACTCTTTAGGTACTGTACCTTGTACTTTGCAGCCAGAACATTCTTTACAATGACAAAGCTGACATCCAAAGATGCTTTAGATTGCAGCACCCCCCCCATTGCTGTGACCAATTTTCCTATCTTAACCTGGAACACAGTTACAAGATCACGAATTCAAAGCAGACATAATTAATAGTTATAGTAAAGAGAAAAAAAAAAAAATACAAACACAACATTCAATATAACTCATCTGTAAATTTCTACAAGCAGAGCAATTTTGCACTCATTTCATGTCAGAAAATTTCTTATGTTTGTCAATTACGAGGCACCCTTAAAGCTATTTCCGACGGAGAATCCATTAATCTTAACGGAAGCAACACATCTAATGACAATGAAGCTAAATACTAGTAGCAGTCAACGAGCCGATTTTACAGTAGACAGTAGCAGTCCAAATGATAAAATGAAAAATCATTGCAGTTACGCGTAGCAGGAAAGCAATACCTTCTCATCCATCTCAAAACCAGAGGCAAGAACTTTGACACCGTCCATCGCGAGACAGCAAGTGAATCCTTGTTTAGGCAGCGGCCTATTTTCTTTCGCACAAGACAGTACACACTGCGGACCTGCACAAAAACCGCAAAGGCTCGTGAAATTTAGCAACCTCTTCTTCTTTTCTCGTAAAAACAAATAATGAAAATTAAAAAACTAAAAAAAATTGAAACCTAACAAATTGCATCCCTTGGTTCTAAGATCCTCGAATTTCTCCTGCAAAATTCAAAATAAAACTAAAATTAACAATTTTAATCTGGAAAGGGAAAATAAAATGGAAAGAGTGGCATGTATTACATGATCGGAAGAGGAGATGACGTGGAAATCGTCAGGGCCAGTACGAGAAGGGTCACAGCAGGTGAAGACTTCGGCTCCGTTGAGCTTGAGTGCGTCAAGAAGCGTGTCGAAGATCTCCGGTGCCACTAAGTTCCGTGACATGAACACCTTCGCTCCCTTGAATGCCTTTGATTTCATCATTTTTTTAAAAAAAATTATTTCTTTGTGATTGTATAAGTAATTATACACACACATCAAATGTGCGTGTTTTGACTCCAAAACAGTGAGTAGTATCAGTTAGGTTTTCAAAGAGTGGGGGATTTTGGGAGGATACAAAAACGCGGGAACAAGGAATGGATTTTACGTTCCGGGATGTAGCTGAGGTGCACCTATATATGTTGGACCTTACCACATCTAATTTTGCCACTCTGGGCTCGTTTTCGAAATCACACAGGTACAAAGTTAAATTTGACAATTTAATTATAATGAACTAGAGTTTGGTTTGAACCTTGAATCTCAAACCAAAATTTCTAAATATCCAAAAACATTTTTTACTTGCATTGAAACTAAGTTGTTGAGATATGTACACCTCATTACATTTGGGAGTGCACGTATTCATTCAATAAATACATTTTTCAAGCTTTGGAAAGCTTTTTAATTTAATTGTGAGAGTAACTATTTATAAATTATAAATATAGATATCGGAGCCCTCCTAATTTTTTGTTTTTTTAAAACTAAACATGAATTCATTGTCAAGAATTAAACAATGGAGGCTAGCAGTCTTTCCATGTAAATCTCCCTGCGTGGAGATTAAAACTAAAGAACTTTAATATATGAAGTAATATTGATCGGTTGTTAATAATGATGGTGCTAAGATGGATTTCGTATCAAAGCTCTCAATCTGTCAAGGAATTGACCATAAATAGGCGGCCCAAGAAGTCAGCCCTCAATTTAACATGCCCCCAACGTCGCTGTCCGAGTTGGCAAAACAAAGAGAGAAGTTAACAGTTTGATGCTCCACGCAAGTGATCTGGTTGTAGTTTATTGGACGTACAAAACCAGCATTCGATACTTAGAAGGGCCATAAGAGCCCAAAAGCTTGGACTGTACGACGGTGGCAAATGGCACTGGCTCTCTAAAATGTTGTACACATATCGAAGGGCACGCCTGATTTACTTGGCCCATCTAGTGCATCCAGAAATGACTACAGAACCTGACTAAGCCTCAACTTTCAACACCTATCTGGCTATCTCTTACTAAACCCTCACCAAGAGTAAATATACTCCCACTATTACCCTTTATTTCCTTTTTCTTAAATGTACTAACTATAATATTTTATAGATATCTTTCTATAATATTTTGCTTTTCAAAAGCAATTATTTAAAAATAAGTTTTATGAAGGTATATTAATAACATTAGGATGAAAAAGTCAAATAAAAAAAAATTCTCACCGTCAAAAATGAAATTTCTACTTGTTTGGATGAAAAATTGAAAATTACATAATAAAAACAAGCTAATGGATGAACTACATGTGGAAAGGGAGCTTAGTCATCAAGCACCATGACAAAGGAAAAGGAGACACCGCTAGAATAATATCGTAAGATGAAGAAAAACTTCGTGTCTGATGTATACAAATTTATCATATAAAATCATGATATGTCGATATAAATTATTAATTATATAAAAAATTGATACATTTATATATGATATTTATATCACGTGTCATCATCATAGATAATGAAAACGTATACTCCAAATGCAATATTAAAGCTTTTCTCCATAATGTAACAAACCAAGAGTACAATAGGATTTTGATCAAAGTGCTACATTTGGTGTACAATGGTGCTAAATTTAGTTTTCAGTGGTGTTAAATGAAGAGTCTAAAAGATCAAAAAGTGATGAGGTGAACCTTAAAAGACCGTGACAAAAGGTATGAAAGACTCTAGAAGCTTCAGAATTTAGGTGAATCTCGATGGTGTGTGACAAAGGGAATCTTCGTGGATTCCAGTCTCCGCCATTCGCAGTCGGCAACTTCTTGCACCCTTTACCCGACATCCGCCTTGGGCGCTATACAACCTACACTGTGCAAATGTCAAGAGCAAACCAAGGTCAACCATGTAAATGTATGTCAACGAAAATCATCAAAGTCCATGAAAAACGATGACACATAATATAAGATTAGGAGTTGAATCAACAAGACGGTAAAGAAAATGACGAGAACGGGCATGGTTGAAAACGAGTTTGCACCATAAGGTAAGCGAGGTTGACTCACCGAAGAGGCCGAGACAAGTAAAGATCAAAGAATTAATGGGATATATAAGCTCAGTACCACCTTTATAATTAGTGGTAAGTCACTTCTAGTATGAGAAAATAGTAGCATGCAAAGGATATACTCTCAATAATACCTTCTAAAAATATTGAGAACTAATTTATCATGAGAAAGTTTTGACTTAAATGCAAATTACTTATGATCTAAAAGAAGCAGAGTTCACTTTTTAATTTATTAACAATCAGGCCCCACATTGTTACACTAAACCATTAATATTAATGATGATTATTATCAAATATCTGTAAAGATCAAAAGGTCTTTAAGGTTAATTTAAAGAAAATGTTGGATTAACAAATTAGACCTTGTAAATGGAATAAAAATTTTATCAATAGCGGGATATATACGTGATAATCACTTGGTGCTTCTTGAATCCTGACGGGACTTAGTAAAACAGTTCCCTAGATGCATGTAAACATGGATGAAAATAAAGACCCCTCAAGTGGCCAATTTCCTGCAAGAGGAAAAGTGGTTAGGGTGATACTAGCAGTAGGCTGGCGATCACCCTTGAATCGCTCAAGTTAGAAGCGGTCCAAGAAGAAAGTAGACCTTGAAGTTTAGGAGAAAATGAAAGAGAGGTTTAGAGAAACCCCATC
Source organism: Dimocarpus longan (assembly GCA_022984855.1). NCBI lineage: Eukaryota > Viridiplantae > Streptophyta > Magnoliopsida > Sapindales > Sapindaceae > Dimocarpus > Dimocarpus longan. The sequence goes on along the minus strand of CM041012.1, from coordinate 44,869,612 downwards.
CGATGAAATAGTTATAGTACGAGAGAGTTCGGTGACACTGGTGTAGAATGCAACATTTATAGAAAACTTTCATGGAAGGATACACGTGTCTTGTTCTTATTAGCAAGGGAAATGCCCAATTCGTTTGGCATATATTTTGTCCAATTCTGAGCTGCCGCCTAATTTGTATAAATTTGGATCCCGCTGGATCTTGCTGCTACCAGTACCAGGTGACATGAATTTACTGGACCAGGCGTCCTGTCACCTTCATCGAATGAGTCGCCGGTCTACGATTAGTGTAATGGTGTTGGCAAGTTTTTTGCAGTTGCATTAACAAATTTCCTGATCCCAGCTGAGCCGCGTTATAGCTCAGCAAAGCTGTCAGCTCTTACCTTTTTTACTTTAATTAAAATTTGTCTTGTAATTTTAAACGGTATGGTATATGGGCTGGAGGTGCTTCCTTAGTGGGCAAGTTTGTCATTTACTAAGTTATGTGCAACACATTTCTTGAGCTAGGTTATGACCAGCTTTGGTGGATTCCGGTTGACGAACTCTGCTCGCGTCCAGGCCCAACCTTTCCATTGTTGAACTCAAAAATAGAAAATGTAATCGTAATATTGTGTGAGACGGTGATCTTGCTTTCTTATTCAATATTCTGAAAATCGGGTTGATTTTGTTTAGACTTGATCTCGAAGCAACTTACAATCAATTGTAATTTTCTCTTATTGGAAGCTAACTTCGTATATTAGGAGAAATATAAATAAATGTTCTACAAACTTTGGTTGAGAAAATTTATCTCAATCCTCTTAATTTCACTGCAAGATCATTGAATATTTCAACATCCTGTAAGATCGGTTTAATTGATTCGTATATGCCAGAAGCCACACATAAATGTACAAAACCTTGTAAATGATAAATGATACACATATCTTACACAATATCGGATCATGCAATATTTCGACAATCCAAAACATTTTATAACATATATTTCTCATAAAACTTGTTTGTATGGACAAGACAATGTTGATCCAATGGTATACTCATTTGTAGTTACAATCTAACAATTATAGTTGGAATGATCTACCTCTCTTCAGCCCCAAATTCACTGAAATTGTTGAAAAAAAAAAAAAGAAGTCCTTATGCTATTGATTATATAAATATTATTAATCAATGAAATAGATTAACTATATAATTATCCTTTTTTTATTAAAATCAGTTTGCAATTATCTAATCCTAGTGTGAATAAAGTTCATGCAAAAACATTTTATACGGATAACTATGAAGTCATGAATGAAGACATCAACTCCCTATCTCCCACAAAAAGGAGTCCAAGTGATATCGAACTCTCAACCACAAATTTGGTAGGGGCCAAAAGCACCCCTCGACAACGGGATATGCTATCTCTGACCTTTGTTAATATCTACGATAAAAATCCTCCTAATTTCATTCTTTAAAGACATCAGATATATTGACATCCATCTGTGGAATTAATAATCAGTACATCACTGTATTTCTTATGTTTTTAATTCTTTGTTAGAATACTAGAAAATTAAAAGGTAAATAGAAGATTAAAAGCAGTAATAATTAAGAATTAAGCATATTAAATTCTTATTAGTGATTGTTCGCCGCGTGGGTCAAAACGCCAATCGTCCCATACCAGCGGGTAGATTCTACTCCCAACAAGTACAGTCTCCCACCAATTACGTGGCCAGAGCCCCTATCTCCGTTGTTTTTATCTCGATTGATCCCCATAGTGTTTTTGGACTAATCCCTATACATATACATATATATATATATATAATCCTTATGTTTGCATCCTTCTCTGTAATGTGCAAACAAATGCGTGAAGTTTCGAATTTAAAATAGTTCCTTTATTTTTTAATGGAAGTTTTATCGCTAGAATCTGTGACCTTAGCAGGGGTGAGGTTAGCATTGATGGCAGGGGTGGGGTGGCTACCACTCGGTCACCCCACTTGGAGCAATTAAAATAGTTTCAAGTGCTACATAAAATGAAAAATCTGGGTAGAACAAAATAATTACTGTGATAACAATTTAATACATAAACTTACGGAACTAACACCTTCGAAAGTGAAATTGAGATTTGAATTTGAAGAATGAAAACAAAACAAAACAAAACAAAAAGCTGCAAAAGCAAAGGAAAAAGAGGTATCTGCTTGCTCACAGATTTTTTTACGTGTCTACCTGTTCAATACGACATGGAAAACAATAAAAGAGATATAAAAACTATTTACATAACAAAAACATATAAATTGCCCATGTCCACATGCAAACGCATTTTCCAAAAAAGGAAGCAAAACAGTACTTTTCCACCATTTGCTGTTTGTATTTTCGTATTAACAGTTTTGAAACCACCACATCCACATGACCACCCCCCACCAAAAACCCTTCAAAGAAAAAGAGAAAAATGTGAACATTCTTGTTTTGATTTTCAAAACGTAGTGTACTCACCCAGAAAACGCGCCAGCACATAATCGTCCAAATCAGACCCATCCCAACCGACCATCACTCTTCCTTTCAATAACCCACCTGTAGTACCACTACCACCACCCTCCTCCTCCTCCTCCTCCTCATCATCCACAATCCACCCACTCGCTTCCACCTCGTTTGGGCCCCACGCGCCTCTCTCCCACTCCTTCAACCACCCTCCCCCTCCCGCCACCATCCCTCCCCTGTCCACGCTCGCCATCACCGACGACTCCGACCCCGAGAACGACGACCCACAGCTCTCCTCGTTGCCGTTGATGGTCACGTACGACGACGAAGACTGGAAAACCAGCGTCGACGAGTACGGGTTGTCGATGAACTTCACTCTCGTCATCTCACCCACAGCGCCGCCGTCCGTCGACTCTAGAAGGCTCGTCAGCTCATAATCCACCGCGTCGCCGTCATCGTCCACCATCGACAACCAAGCCATTACATCGTCCGCGTCACCACCACAAAGTCTTGGCCTTTTCTCAAGTGAAAACGAGTCAACGTCGTTTTCTTGACGCTGCCTCTTGCTGCTCTCTTTCTCCATTTCGAGAGCCACAGCTTGTATGTTTGTTTTATATATAGGTAGAAGAGAGAGAGAAAGTGAAAACGACAGGGTAGAGGAGTGTGTGGAAATGAGCATGAATGAGGGAACAGACTTAGTTGGGGGTTTTTATATATAGACAGTGGTGATATGGGGAAGCAGCAGCGCTCGTAAGAACAACGTGAAGGAAAAGAAGGATCTCGATTTTGGTGTCCACGTGTCTTATCGGTCCCACCTAAATTCCAGCATCAGATAACTTCTAACCGTTGATGAGGTTGCTTCTGTGCCATGGCAGGGGAGCTGCCACGTGGACACAGCGGATAGGAGGGTGACGTGGTGGTACTGTTGTATTGTGACTCTTGATTGACCCGAGTGAATTAGGCGGGAACTTGTGTAGATGAAGTAGGTGGGGTGGTGTCAGTGAGAGTGGAGTGGACCAAGTAATATGCGTATTTTGACCCCTTTATTTACAATTCTATCCTTGTCAGTGTGATTGAAATTTTGAAGGACACTCATTTGATGGCACTACATATATATTACATTGCATGTTTGGTTAAAATAAATAAATCTTGAAAGGAACTTTAAAATTGAAAACACGTTGATGATTGATATATTATAATTATTTGGATTCATACATAAAAAATTATTGAAGTACAAGGGTCAATAAAACTGTTTTGCTTATTTAATAAACCAATAATAACTTAAATCTAATTGAACTTAATTGGAGAAAAAGAAACCAGTTACCGATTTTATTAGTACGAAATTAACAAATTGTGTTTGTTACTCGAAAACCACCGATATTCGAATGTAAAAATCAATTTGATTTTCTCGTTTGGGAAGATGTAGTCGAGAAGCAAACTCATTTCATTAAGTCAGAATTCTCTTTATAGTTTTTTTTTTAATCTTTTCATAATAAAAAAAATTAAAGTTTGAATGATGTAATAAGAAAAATAATGTAATAATCTTGATAATTTATTATTTCTTATGTTAATATGCCACTTAATTATGAAAAAAATTAGAGAAAAAAATGTTAGGAGAAAATTTTAACTTCATTTGATTAGTTTGTCTTTTTTCGAAAATATATAATTATACGAGTATTACTTAGGCCTAATAAAGAAGCTAGATGTGGACCTATCAAGATTGATATACATGTTTGGAGTTAAGTCGAGGTATCCCCGGTTATAGGTGGCATCACTCGATAATAGAAAGTGTCTCCTAATTATAGGAATAGTCCTACTAACATTTACTGTTTAATAAAATCGAGACAAATGTTTAAAATGCACCAGTCAAGTGTTGAGTATGTCTACATGCATAGACCCAAATAGAAAGAAAAGCCTACCCTAGTAATAAAAAATGATATAAAATCTTATTTGAGGACACTTTGAGAAGTATAGAAATAATAGGGAAAGCTAAAAAGATAAATTGAGCTAAGGGAGAAAGAGTATTAATCGAACTTAAGATTCAAGGTGATCCACCAGGAGTATCTAAAATCGAAGACAATACTTTGGTGATCAACACCAGGTTACCTTAGCAAGGACGAACTATTTTATACACAAACAATAGTTAATTAGAACATGTGGTGGGTTGGATTGAATACAACATTTATAAATTATTAGAAGCACATATGTATAATATTCTCATATATAAATTGTTTATAAAGTAGGAATTTGAATTTAAGATATGGAGAGCGGGCGGAAATTCTGATCATTTACACAGAAAAGTATATGACTTATAAATGGGTCATTTTAGTCATTTAAAGTCAATTCACGTCGAAAGTTGGGTTGTAAATTTTTATGTCATCTCTTAAATATCGTTTAAGTCATACCGCCCTTTATGTCTGGTGTTTTAGTTAGCAAGATCGAATTTGTTTTGTCCGGTAGAAATAGAATAGAGTAGAAGTAAGTGTCAGGCACAGCTAGAAGGAAGACGAAAGGGGACAGATGTGTGTTGAAAATCGGCGCGAGAGTTGAGAGTAGGGACTGTAAATAGTATATTTTTTTAATTGTCTTTCCCATTAAAAGCATCGGTGGAGTGTCACTAATATGAAGAGAGGGACCCAGGTAGAGAAGCAATGGCAGTCTGACAAATAAATGCAGATTGCAGATTGCTGCACGTAAGCCGCTCTAAAGTCATGATTGCAAGCGCAAGAAGCTGGGCCTATGTTTGGCCATTTTCATTTTCGGGATGATCATTATGAATTGAAATTTATTGTCTTCATCATAGTTACGGTTGGCCGGGGTCTGAAACTTAAAGTGAAACCATTCATTTAAATGCATTCGTGAAAAAATTAATAATTTATATTTGATATTATTTTAATTCTCCAAGAATTTATTTGAGAGTTTTATTTTTTATTTTTTGGATGAACAATGGTAATTAAGTGTAAACACGCAATTGGTTCAGCTCTTTAATTGTCTGTTGTTAGTGCAACAAATGAACCAGTGTACAAGAAAAAGAAACGAAGTTTTAGCCCGCCTTTGAACCGCGAGATTACAAATAACAGCACCGTTTTGTGTGGACGACACGTGCATACTAATGTGAAATTAAAAATGGAAGCTTATCTGGTTTCTTTCCCTTCAATTTTCCCAACCAGGATTTGCTTGAATTGGAGTCACATTCACGTGCTTGGTTCCACAATATACACACAAAACGCACTGTCCTTTTCACCCAAGAGACACACCCATCGTTTCTAAGCTGATCTCCGTCTCCCACGATGGTGGAGGGGAGGGGCACAGGTACAATCTTTTGTGATGATGTAGAATGTAGATGTTGAATTGCTATAGGACATCGATCCTCCTATTAATAAAATCATTACAATTTATATATCATATTATTCGAACATAAACTTTAAAATTCAATAAATATTATTTACACATAAATTTTAAGATTTAATATATTAAACATGAATTTTAAAGTTGAATATCTTTAAATCATCATGCACGCCACCCTTTTAGTAGAAATGATTATTACAATTTATATATCATATTATTCGACCATAAACTTTAAAATTCAATACATATTATTTACACATAAATTTTAAGATTTCAGATATTAAACATGAATTTTAAAGTTGAATATCTTTAAATTATCACGCACACCACCCTTTTAGTAGAAATTATTACATGTTTCCTTTCATCTTTTAAAATCAAGAATTCAGATTCCATCCTGTTACTAAAATACAAGGTATAACTAATTTCCTATAAATTTAATCATCCCTCCACCGTCATAAAGAAAAAAAAGAAAGAATAAAAAAAGTCTATATTAATTACTATATATATATATATATATATCTCATTTATATACATATTGAATTACTATATATATATATCTTACATTATGGCATTTTAACAATAATTTTATTAAAATAATCACACCATATTCTCAAACAATCTAATTTGAGAAAATCTCCCGTTATTACAACTTATGTATGATGGAATGACCTTCCAGTATTACAATACTCGCATCAACTCATTGTGGCGTAAATTATGGGACATGTGCAGCTGATTAATTTTTTGACACAATTTTGGTTATGTTTACTCCAATTCATAATGTTTTACTCAATCAAGTTATTGGGAGTTCTTACAATTTCATTTCGCAAAGGCTTTTAAACATAAATGACAATTTAGCAAGGAATTTCTAGTGTACAAAGAAGAATTCATAAAATCCAACGAAGGAAATGCTTGTAAATCTTTAATCGTCCAGCTTCAATTCTGAAAACCTAAACTCCTCAACACTACACCTATAGAAACATCCCTACTAATTTCTATCAATCTTAACAACTCAACGACTCCATCAACATGATAAGCTATCACAAATCTTCATTTTCAGCTTCCATATATGTATCAAGGCTTCGATGCACACGAAACCACGTGGGACTTGAACTTATCAAGTTCAGCTAAAACCTCATCCTCCGGCCGATAGATCAGATCACTCATACGCCATATCTGCACAAACCATTGTATGAAATTATGCATCAAACAAAATTGAGTTGTTCTTTAATACAAATGGGGTTTCTCAGTAGGGTTTGGTTTTAAGACTGGTAGGAAAGAAAACAATACCTGTAGTGTGCCGCCTCCACCAGTAGTGTCACAATCATCAGAGACACTAACAACAGTCCATGGATCAGAGGAGTTCCAGTGAAAGTCAACAACTTTGTCCCTATATGAAAGAGGAAGAGTAAATGACATAAAATTTAATGAACAAAACACTTCAACAGAATCATTAGCAGTCAAAACCTTGATCATATACACAATTATCAGATTAACCATATATTTAGGAATAAAAAACTTCTTTAAAACAATTAAGAATAGAGAACACAGTACTGCTAACTAGGCATTTTATAAGGTCTTCAAGCGTCTCCTATAAATAAAAAATTTATAATGTTTTCTTAGAACTCAAAATGCCATACATATAAGGTACATCAGTGGTACAAAATAAGATAAGTTTTCCTGGTTTGACAGTTTATAAACGCATCAAGACAGTAACTGAGAGCCAGGTGAGATCACAAAATCAGTAATAAACCAGGTAGTAATACTTAAGCGGCAGTTGATGGAATTACAAGGACAAAGAAAATTACTATTAGAACAGAGTGAAATCCAAAATGACAACTGCCTGGTTCAATAAAGATACTCTTCAGTGTATATAACCAAAATCCAATAGCTAATACACAAAAGTTGGTTGGAATATGCAGTCACAAACCTGTGCCCAGCATGCTGGAAAAATAACCCAGCTGGAGCACTTGGGGATCTAGCTCCCTGTTCCACTTTTTTACCAACCTGCAGTACATATATAATTGCAGAAAACATAAGTATTCATGCAAATAGAAGCCACCTGAACAAACAAGCAAAGCTGGAGAATCAGCTTTTGAAAGGAGAGAGGCAATGGTGTGATAAATATGAAAGAGCATACAACAGATGCGGGTGTAATATAACAACCAAGAACCACGGAAATAAAAATTATCGAAAGAGCATATTCTTTCTTTCATTAAATATCAATGATTGACAATAGAAAAGATCATTTGTACAAACCTTAAAAGATCAAGATTTTATTTTCTTTTTTAACATATGTTTCAGCTTTTTAATGCACAAAAATTAAAACAATCCTAACAACCCAAATCCAAAATTAATCAAAGTACAACTTCAAAAGGTTATCCACGGAGTTAACTATAAACAATAAACTAAACCACAAATTTGAACATCAAAGAAGTTTTTTCCCAAGAAAAATGTTATTCATAGAGAAAGAATGTGAGAATCGAGATAGGGTGATGACTGAGGAGAAATAGTGAGCAAAAGAAAAAAGACAAAAGGTTGAGAGAGACAAAGAGAAAATGCAATGAAGGTGAGAAAGAGAGATAAACAACAGATAGCTTTATTCCCATTAATGAAGGGCAATTTGGTCAGCTTATTTACTTCGGTGCTATAATAACTGAAATTTTTTCATGCTCAAATTATATATGCACATGTACATATATACAAAACATAATACACTTTTAACTACCTATCATACAAATTTTTTCTTTTAACCCCCCAAAAAAAAGAAATTCTATTTTTTTCTGGTTAATTTGGCACACACCTCACTCTAGCCCCCTCTCCAAAGTTAGTGTGATGTGAGATTGAATAGCCAACCATCATAGTTTTTACCAGAATGTTGGAGAAACAATATAAAATTTTACTCTAAATGGTACATTAGATTAAGCCTTTTTGGGAGGAGAAAAAAAAAAAAACTATAACATTGTTTAAGATTTTAGACCTAACATCTGGGGCATGGGTCAGGAAGCCTAAGGAAAGATGTCTCAGTTAACCTAGATGCAAAGACAAGCATAGCCAATCAAGCTCAGTTAAGGATAGGTTCGTCATTAGCACCTTATCATAATCCCAGATGTTCAAAAGACCATCCTCTGCAGAACTTCCAAATACAGACGACTTGTCAGGAGACCACTGGAAAATAAAATAGTAAATCCAGTAAAAAGCACATTGTTAGTGCTCACAGCAACATATAAAATTCATAAGGTATAAATAATGAAAATTCAACTATGAAAGAAATATTAATTGATACCTGCACACAAAGAACAGCAGCTTTATGACCCTCAAATTTATGGATAGGTGACCCAACTCCATTAGAAGTGAGATTCCGTCGATCAAACATGCGGACAGAATTATCAGCTGACCTGAAGCATTATACCAATAAGAAGCATTTAAGGAGATTCATCATCTCCACATCAAAATATATGAGCACTGGCAAACACTGTTAAGCTGACATTTGTAACAATAAACTATACCCGGTCAGGATATAATTATCATCATGGGGATTCCAATCAACACAGTGAAGATCTGCATTATGTGCTTTCTCAACCTATAAAGCAGAAAAAAGAAAAAAGAAACCAACACAGATCAATGTCAGGGTCTAAGATTCTATCTCCAGAGAAATTAATACAGATTTGAAAATTAAGAGCAAGAGGGAACATAAAAACAAGCAATACCAAAGAAGATTAAGAAAATAAATAAAGGGACATAACCTTAACAACTGGGCTAGACCCAACCCGAGCATCCCATAATATGAGGCAAGAATCATCGCCTACGCTACAAAACTCCTGAGCACTTCAGCAGACACACAAAATTGTCAGAAATAGAAGGCAACTTTAAAAATCTCAAGTAATTAGTTTGTCTACAAACTCCTGAGCACTTCAGCAGAAACACAAGTTTCCGGAAACAGAAGACTACTTCAAATATCTCAAGCAATTATACTGTGTTGATATTACAATGAACGATAAATCAATTGCAGAACAGACGAAAGAAATACGAGTTTCCTAAAATTTCTTAGAAATACAGCAAATACAGAATATTAAATCATAATAATTAAATATCATAAACAGCAAAAGTGGCTTGCATCCAAAATTTCACACCGGTTGACCATCTGAGTGCCTTAAACTGACGGCAGGTATTCAATGTATCTTGAAGACAATTTACTGTGTTTCAATTCCAGCCAGCCAAGGGGAGAGTGAAGCTGATGGATTAACATGGTGAAACTAAAAACTAGCTGTTAGTCATGAGTTCGGGTCGGTTCTCTCATTTAGCTAGGCAAATTAGAATCGAGAGCAAGGTCTTTTCTGTAGAGTTCGACGAACATTATGCGGGTAGTGTAATCAAGTTCTGGGAGAGGTCCAGGCATGGCTCTTTTGAGCTGAAGATGGGGTTGGATGGTGCTCATTGGTTGGGGTATTGTTTGTTAGAAGCGGTTCGGAATAGGGATGATAGGAAATTCTTCCGCATCCACAAATTCAATTCGCTTCAGCTATGGATTTATAGATTTGAAAACAACATAGGAGCTTTTTTAAGAGTTTCCTTTATTGTTGGCAATTCGGGTCTGAAATGCATATTTATTCCAATGGGAATCAATGCTTCTGGATGGTCTGAATGTGCAAGGATGATTTTAAGCATATTCCCTCCAGGTGGTAAAGTAGGCTCTGTGGTGAAGGAGAAGACTGTTAAGGTCAGTAATATGAAGATTGATGCTCCTGTTAGAAAGGGAGGTGAAGTTGGAAGTGGGACAAGGAACTTGGCAGAAATAAAGAAGGGAGTAAGCTTTGCAGAGTGTCTTGTGTATGGTGAATGGACTAGAGCTGTGGTTTGTTCAAAGTTGGATGGGAGTGACGAATGGTGGTCTATTCAGAAGACTTTGTCAAGTTTCCTGGGGATCATGATTGAGTTGAAGCCATTCCAAGATGACAAAGCTGTCTTCTTATGCCAGGATGAGAGAGAGGCTGACAAAGTGGGGAAAATTGGAATCTGTTGTTTAGAAGGATCTGTATATGTGTCTTCACAGCAATGGAGGCCTGAAATTAATAGGGTCAAGGAAAGAATGGCTTTCGGTGGTGGGTGGATAGCCATTGAAGGACTGCCCTTTCATTTATGGAATAGGAAGGTCTTCTGCAATATTGTTGATTGTTGTGGGGGACTTACCCAAGTGGACAAACGAACAGAGCTTCTTGCTTCTTTGCCGGAGGCAAGAATCAAAGTGGGGAAGAGGGAAAACTCTTTTATTCCTGCTGTGATCCGGATCAAGGATGGAGAAAGTTTTCTGGACGTTAGAATTAGAACTTTGACAAAATTCGTCCCTCATTCTAGCAGAAATTTCATCCATAATCACAATCGCAAGGTTGAAGATGAGTTCCGAAAGGGGAAAGGTGTACGTGGCAGCAGATGGGGGATGGACAGATCAAAATTTCAAATCGGGTCTCCATGCAGAAAGCAAGCAAAACCGATGTGGAGGGTAAAGAGAGACAACAGGATCAGAGAAGGGGCAGGTGTGCAGGTAGAGGAGGTTTACTATTGCCGAGAAAGGGGTGTTTTGCTGAGAAGGCTAAACCAAAAGCAGGGCTATGATCTGGCCTCAAACTCTGATAAGAAGATGAGTGTTGTTGGGGAAGACTTCAGAAAGTGTGATCAATTTGGGGCTGACAGGGAGAAGCAACAGAAATCTGGTATAAAAGGGTTCCATTTAAAGGAGAGCAGTAGTCTAGATATGGACGGGCTGACATGTCCCAGTTTTAAGAGTGATAGGACCCCATTTTAAGGATGTGGGAAGTGGATATCTAAGTGATCCTGGGCCTAGAAGGATGAATGGGCTGCCAAGTTGTGCTGGAGATACTAAAGCTCATGATGGGCCTTCTAAATTGACTAATGTTTCTGGATCCTTGAAGGGCAACATCTCTAGTCAGGGCCAATCAGTTTCAGACGGAGGGGACAGGAGCAAAAGAGGGCCATTCAACCCGAAATCTCCAAACCGATTCATTTTCAGCTCCTCCTTCTCGAGTTCCTCCACCGATCGGACAAAGAAGACCAACTTTGGTGGCATCTCCGTCTTAAAACCGACCGACTCAGATGATTAAGATCAGAAGTCAGAAGAAGACGTCAATCTGGGTGACGATGAAATGGACGAAGGGGAGAAGAAGACTCCTCATCCTGTCGGAAGCTGCTGCAGACAGAACTGTTTGAGATTCAAGATGGAGGGAGAAATTTCCGGCCAGGGGAATGAGTCAGAAAATCCTCCAGAAAACCCACTTGAGAATGAAGACATCTCAAGTATGGCTGCTGACTGGAATGACCAGTTCTTGGCCGAGGAAGTGATCTCCGACAGCGAATCCGATTTAAGCATGATGGAAGAGGCCGAAATTTCTAAATCAGAGACAGGTGAGGAAGATAGAGAGACAGTCGAGGAAGCTAGCGTGAATCTGCATGTTCTGTTTGAGGAGCTGAGGAAGGATGTTGATGATGTTGGTAAGCCAAAAGTAAGTGATAAAAGGGAGAGGGATGGTGTTTTTATTCAATATCACAGGAAGAAGAAGTCAATGAACCCATCAATAGTGTCAAATGAAGCTTTGGAACTCTTTAGCTCAGGAGAGGGTGAGAGATACAAGTCTCTGTTAAAAAAGATGAATTTATCTCTTTCTCAGCCTATTAGAACAGTTCAGGAGGTGTTCGATTTGGAGATGACTAGAAAAAAGGAGAACAACAGGGAGGGGCAGAATCTCAAGAGGGAGTTCAGTTCTGAGAGAGGTAAAGACAACTGTGGTAAGGGTCCTAATACTTTATCATAAAGATTATGAGCTGGAATGTGCGGGGTTTGGGATGTTGGAAAAAAAGATGTATGATTAAGGAAGTAATTAGGAAGGCTAATCCGGATATGGTAATTCTAATTGAGTCTAAGAAACAGGTTATAGATCATAGTGTTGTTACAAGCATTTGGGGAGCTAGATTCAAACAATGAGTATTTTTACCTTCTGAGGGTAGTTCTGGTGGAATAGTGGTGATATGGAATTCCAAGGTGGTTAAGGTAGTGGAATCCATCATTGGTGAGTTTTCTGTTTCTATAAACATCTTTGGTGTTGACGGTAGAGATTGGTGGTTTTCAGGAGTTTATGGCCCTAATAAGAAGAAAGATAGGGAGGCTTTTTGGGATGAGTTGGCTGGTTTATTTGGATTATGTTCTCCGAGGTGGTGTATCGGCGGAGATTTTAATGTCGTTAGATTCCCTTCTGAAAAGTCCTCAGAAGGAAGGGAAACTAGAAGCATGAAGGACTTTAACCCTCTTATCCGTGAAACTAATTTGATTGACCCAGTTTTGAATTACACGGATTTTACTTGGTCTAATTTTAGACAAAGGGCTGTTTGTTGTAGACTCGACAGATTTCTTTTTTCAAGTGAATGGGAAGAGTATGTCGGAGGGAAGGTTAGACAAGATGCTTTGGTGAGAACGATTTCTGATCATTGTCCAATTCTGTTGGACACTTCTCATAAGACCTGGGGTCCCATTCCCTTCAAGTTTAAGAATGTTTGGATGGATCATCATTCTTTCATGAAAAACATGGAGGAATGGTGGACCGAAGCCGAATCTCAGGGTTGGAAGGGTTACAGGTTTATGAAGAAACTCGAGTGGATTAAAAGGAAATTGAAAATTTGGAATAAGGAAGTGTATGGGTCTTCAAGGAAAAGAAAGAGATTGAGTCAAGGATCTCTGATCTGAATAGAGCCGAGGCTATTGGAAAGTTGAGTGAATCGATGAGGCTAGAAAGATCCCAGTTAAAGATAGAGCTTGAGAAGTTGATCTTTAAAGAAGAAACTTTGTGGAGGCAAAAGGCTAAAATTAAATGGGTGAAAGAAGGAGATTGCAATTCTAAATTCTTCCATAAAGTTGTCAATGGGAGAAGATCCAGGAATTGTATTAACAAGCTGGAGTTAAATGATGGCTCTATTTTAGAAGAGGAGGGGGCTATTGAGAAAGAAATTATTCAGTTCTTTCAGAATTTATATTCTAAAGAAAATGTAGAACGACCTTCAATTCAAGGTCTTAATTGGGATTGCATTGGTAGAGATAGAGCCGCTTGGTTGGAAAGACTTTTCGAAGAAGAGGAAATTAAGAAGGCAGTAGCAGATTGTAGTAAAGAGAAAGCACCTGGTCCAGATGGCTTTAATTTTGATTTCTTTCATAAATGTCGGGTGATTATCAAAGAAGATTTGATGGATGTGTTCTCGGAATTTTTTGGGAATGGGATTGTCAATAAGATCACCAACGTAACTTATATTTGTCTCATTCCGAAAAAATCCAACTCTTTGAAAATTGGTGATTTTAGACCTATCAGTTTGGTCTCCAGTCTGTACAAAATCATTGCAAAAGTTTTATCTATCAGATTGAAAGAGGTGCTGAACACCACTATCGCTAGTTGCCAGTCTGCTTTTGTTAAAGGTAGACAAATTCTTGATTCTGTCTTGGTGGCTAATGAGATTGTGGAGGATTATAGAATGAAGAAAAGAGAAGGGGTTGTTTTCAAAATCGATTTTGAAAAAGCTTATGATCATGTTGATTGGGCATTTTAGACTTCGTTTTGGAAGCAAAGGGTTTTGGGTCAAAATGGAGAAGTTGGATTAGGGGATGCTTGAAGACTACAAATTTCTCAATTATGATAAATGGGAAACCTAAAGGAAAATTCTTTGCCTCTAGAGGGCTTAGGCAAGGAGATCCTCTTTCCCCTTTTTTGTTTATTCTCGTTGCGGATTGTTTGGGAAGATTAATTGATAGAGCTAAGGAGTGTCGCATGATAGAGGGATTTTACGTTGGAAAGGAGAATGTTGTGGTTTCCCATCTACAATTTGCAGATGATACTGTCTTCTTTTCTTCGAGTAATAAAGAGAATTTTGGTACTTTGGTTGAGTTGCTTCGTTTCTTTTGTTGGATTTCTGGGCTTAAGGTAAACGAGGCCAAAAGTGTGTTGGCTGGTATAAACTGTGATGGAAGTAAGATTGTGGATTTGACTAATTCTGTTGGATGTGAGGTAGGTTCTTGGCCTTTGAAATATTTAGGTTTACCTTTGGGAGGCAATCCCAAATCTTCAGAGTTTTGGGCTCCAGTTGTAGAGAAAGTAGAGAGGAGATTAGAGGGATGGAAAAATACATTTTTATCCAGGGGAGGAGGATTGGTTTTGATTCAAGCGGTGTTGCATAGCATTCCTACTTATTTTCTTTCCTTGTTTAAAATTCCTATCCGGGTGGCAAAGAGGATAGAAAAGGTTATGAGAGACTTCTTGTGGGAGGGTTTTGGGGATGGAAAGAATGCTCATCTATTGAGTTGGGATTTTGTTTCCCGTCCTCGAGACAAAGGAGGCTTAGGGATTGGGAACGTGGCTTTGAAAAATTTAGCTTTGCTCGGGAAGTGGATTTGGAGGTTTCCGTTGGAACCTGAATCCATGTGGCATAAAATGATTAGAAACAAGTATGGTTTGCAGAGAAATGGATGGGACTCTAATATGGTTATTAAAGGTTTTAACCGTTGTCCATGGAAAGTAATTATGCAAGGTTTCCAAGCTTTCTCTGAAAATTTGAGGTTAGTAGTCGGAAACGGGGCTCGAATTCGGTTTTGGGAGGACGGTTGGGTAGACGCTATGCCTCTTTGTTTAAAGTTTCCAAGATTATTCAAGCTTGTAACTTCTCAGAGTGCTTTAGTTTGTAACAGATGGGATAGTTCTTCGCTTCATAGAGGATGGTCTTTTGATTTTAGAAGGAACTTGAATGATAGGGAAGTTGAAGAATTTTCTTCTCTTATCTCTTCATTCGAAGGTGTTTCTCTCAATCCAGGGATGGAAGATCAAAGGATTTAGAGGATAAGTTCCAATGGTATTTTTTCTTGCAAGTCATTTTTTGAAAAGTTAACCCTTAATGATTCTCATCCAAGGTTTGCCTTTGATAATCTTATTTGGAAGTCAAAGGTGCCAAACAAGGTGAAATTTTTAGTTTGGCTGATTGCTCATCAGAAATTAAACTCTTGTGAGGTTCTCCAAAAAAGATATCCTAATTTTTGTCTCTCTCCCCATTGGTGTATCATGTGTAAGCGCAGTGAGGAAAACTTGAATCATCTTTTTCTTCATTGTCCGGTGGTAATTACATTATGGAGTAAGTTGTTCTCCGTGGTGAGTTTGAAATGGGCCACTCCTAAGTTCTTATGGTCTTTCTTTATGGAAGAATTTCAAGCTCTTGGTAGGGGAAAGAAAGCTAGTATACTTTGGTGGTGTGGAGTTTTCGCTATCCTATGGGTAATATGGGAAGAAAGGAATAGAAGAATTTTCAATGAAGTTAAAGATGACGAAAATTTTTTATGGGATAAAGCGTATTATCTAGCTTCGCTTTGGGCATCGACGTGTGCAGATTTTAAGGATTCTTCGTTATTTTTCATTTTGTTAGATTGGAAGGCTGTTAATTGTTAATTGTTTGCTGTTTGTTCTTTTCAATCTTTTTTAGTTTTTGTTTCCGTTGTTTGTTAGTGGACTTCTGGTTCACTCTTGTATCTTTATTTCCTCTTTATTCTAATAAAGTTTCGTTTACTATAAAAAAAAAAAAAAATTTCATACCCATTGTACAAGAAAATTTAGATACGTGTAGTTGTATCCTTAAAGAGATATACTGAATGAGAATCATCTTATGAATTCCATTACAGAGAAGCAAGTTACCTGGATGGACAGAATGTCACATCTTCAACTGTATCTTCATGCCCATAGTAGATACCTCGTGGACTGACAGTAGGGCCATCAGCATTTTTATCATTACCTTCGGAGTTTTGTTTAATGATAGATCCACCAGATGATGATGCAATATGGTCCTGGATACTCCATAAAACCACTGACTTGTCCTTACCTGCAAAACTAACCATATTATTCAGAAAAAATCTCATAAAGATAAAAGTTGGTTACTGATGATCCATAGCAAATACAAATACACTAGAGAACTGCACACCATATTTCAAGGGCTATGACTCTCCAAAACTTGTCATAACCAACAAGAATAAATATGTCACCAAAACAAAAATACAAAATAGGGGTTAAGAAATATGCTTTCCACATGCTACTACACATGGTTAGGTGCAATGTATTAGCAAAAAAAAATGATCAAAACTTCCTCACCTCCAGAGAGAACATAGGGTTCTGTAGGGCACATTGCCAGAGCAAATTCTGCATTATCTTGATGTCCAGTCAAAATCTAAAATAAAAGAGTACTAAAGTTAGCCTGATATGGTATTATAAAAGAAGAACAGAAAAGAGAGTCACAGATTTTTAGCTATAGATACATCATACATGAAAATCCCTGAAAACAATGCTAAAAGTTGTACAGATTAACTGCACTATCAACATGGATTTGTTGTTTAGTATGATAAGAAGTAATTCATCACCATTTCAGTTTTTATACATGCATACTGCAGGTATTCCAGCTTAAGAGTTCTTGATCTCAAGGATCACAGGATCTGCATAAAGCTTGAAAATCTAGTAAATGACATGTGCTGAATTCTCAGGAAATTATAAATTAAACACACGTATGAACAATCAGAAGAGAGATCACCCTTTTCTTAGTTTCCAATTTTTCTAATTTTTAATGCTTTAATTTTTGTGAATCCATGAATTGAAATCCAATGACTAGTAATTACTCCTACAACTATAACAATGCCATATAGGTATGGTAGCATGACCGAAAATATAAATAAAAAAAAATATGTAACAGTGGAAAAATAAAATAGACTATAATTTACTTGAAAATTAAATATACCAAATCTGGACGAGAATGATTCGCTCCAAGAACTGCATGACGGTTAGGTTGAGCTTCAACATCCCAAATAAGAACCTGAATTACAAGTTCCAATTTAATAATATTAAACTCTTGCCATCCAATGAAACCAATCCTCAAATCAAATTGACAAGACTTGAAAAGCCTCATTCTAGTCCGAACGAACACACGAAAAACAGCCTCTTACATCAGGACTATCAGTATGAGTGGCCACTATCTTAGAATTCTGTGGAAGTTCCCTGATTCTGTTGACCTGCAACAATATGATATTCAGCAATCATTCGTAGAGCATTAATTTTATTGGTTGAACCAAATAATAATCAATGGCTAGATCCATCATCCAGATAATTAAAGCAAAAGGACAAAAGGATAACTGCCCATATAGGAAGATTCTATGTTTAAATGCATTTCAGAAACAGCTGAATAGGGTAGTTGTCAATACAATCATACCTCGCCAGGATGTATAATAGTCTTGTACTTCTTGACAAAAGGAGATCGTGCCTCTTCATTAAACTGAATGACAAACCAATCAAATTAAACACAAACCGCAAGCAGGTTAAAGCACGGAAAAAGAATAACAACACACAGGATGGAAAGGGGAAAAAAAAAAAAAAAGCATCACCTGAGATATGTGCTCAGCCGCTGCAACCCTAGGTTTGACAACCTCACAATTCGCAATGACCAGCGTATTTGGAACACTCCCGTCAGTCTGGCATCAAAATGGAAAATCAATCAACAAAGCAAGGATTTATAAACCTATCCACGATGCATTTAAAATACCAATATCAAGTTCAAAACCAAAAAAAATAAATAAATAAACCAATATCAACACACATTACAAGAAAATGAGTTACTACACATAACATACTCTGCAAGTGGGAGGCATGTATAATTCAATTACAACTTACAATTACAACTGACTATAACAAAATTCCAAAAAGCTGTTAAAATCTCAAGACAAAAATACAAGCTAGAAACAACAAGTTACCTGTTCAGAGAGGTAAAGGCGTTGGCGATTCTTATAAGTAGCTTGCTCTAGCTGCGGACCCCATCTGTCAAAAACAACAATCAACCCATTAACACTCCAAAAAAGAACCAAAAAATCACTTCTATATGTAATTATTAATATTATTATAGTTTTTCAGTTGATCAAGACTCTCAACGTCGAACCACAAGACGACAAGAAAAGCTGGAGTCTTGGCAGCAATGTATTAAAAAAACAGGGGTCAACAAAAACCCTAAACCCTAGAAAAGGAAAAGAAAGAGGGACCTGCAGGAGAGAGAAGGCCAGACGAGGTTGTGGTTGGCGAGCCAGTCGTAGAGAACGGGAACGAGGGACTTCCACTGAGTGTACTTGTCGTCGACGGAGTGGTGGTGACTTCGCTTGGAGTCTTTCATTTTGGGTTGTGAAGGTTGGGGTTCGTCTTTTTTGTCTTCTTTGGGTTTGGGTTTGCGCCCGCGCTTCTTCGGTGCTTGTGGATCCATTTGAGAGCTTGTAGTCACTGCTCCGCTTTAAAGCAAGGGAGGGAGGGGTTTCAATCAATTACCAACAACTACAACCACCGGGACCGGGGACCTACCACCAGTACCACGCCCTGTGACTGTGAGAGTGATGGCCACTCTAGGTTTTTCCTTAAATTGATTTTCTTTTTTTTCCTTTTACTTCTCAAATGCTCTGTCTTCTTTATTATTATTATTATTATTTGAAAAAATAAAATATGAAATTGTTGACATGCGGATGCCGCTGCACAGTGTCACATCGGTGAGCGTTCAATAATGGGAGAATTACCCACAACCTACCTCTAAGTTTGATATTGACAGGCGGGTATCATATTTTGAGTTTTTTACAATGTCCTCCCCTGACTAACAGATTGGCTGGATTTGACCATCTTTGACCGTTCAAAAAATGTTGAAAGACCAAAATGCCCCTGAGTACAGTCAGTCTTTTCCTCTGCTTCTTCTCCTTCTTCTCTTCCATTTCTTCATCTTTTTCCAGTTTCTCTCCCTCTCTCCTCCTTCTTCTCTTCATCTTCATTTTCTCCATCGATCTGCTGGACCCAGATCTGGGTTGTGTGGGTTGTCTGGGTTGTCTGGGACGTCGATCGACGTCTGGGTTGTCGACGTCGATCGACGTCTGGGTCGTCTGGGTTCCCAGACGGAAACCCAGACGACGATCTGGGTTTCCAGACGTCTGGGAACCCAGACGACAGTCTGGGTTCCCAGATATGGAAACCAAGACGACGTCTGGGCTTCCGATCGGAAACCCAGACGACGTCTGGGCTTCCGATCCGGCAGCCCAGACGTCGTCTGGGTTTCCGGATCTGGTCTGGAAACCCAGATCCAGATCGGTCTGGGTTTCCAGATCTGGAAACCCAGATCCACATCGATCTGGGTTTCCGATCTGGAAACCCAGTCGAAAACCACATCCGAATCTGTAATTTTAGTCACTAACCTGCTGAAAACTGAGTGGAGATAGAAAAACGATGGCTGCTCTGCTCGGGTTGCACTCACCAGCTCACTTCCTCCTTGCTGCAGGTCATAGCAGCTTGGATATCACCACATCCGGATCTGGGTTCCGATCTGACTGTACTGGAAAAAGATGAAGAAATGGAAGAGAAGAAGGAGAAGAAGCAGAGGAAAAGACTGACTGTACTCAGGGGTATTTTGGTCTTTCAACATTTTTTGAACGGTCAAAGATGGTCAAATCCAGCCAATCTGTTAGTCAGGGGAGGACATTACAAAAAACTTAAAATATTATACCCGCCTGTCAATATCAAACTTAGAGGTAGGTTGTGGGTAATTCTCCCATAAAAAATTCAATAATCATCTAAATAAGAAGCGCAGTGGTACCTAAAATAATAATAATAATAATAATAATTCCAAAAAATACATCTTAAATTATAAAAATATTAATTTTATTATTTATAATTTTATTTTTATTTAAAATTATTTTTTTATTAATAAAAATATTCAAAATATCAGTGAAAAGCATGTATATGGATAATAATTCTCTTAATAATCACGAATTGATAATAAAATTATATGGGGATGAAATAGATATTTTTTATTAATTTATTATTATTATAAAAGGTTTTAGATAAAAATAAATTCGTAAATATTAAAGTAAATATTTTTATAAATTATTATACGATTTTGGGATTATGAAAAAAAAAAAAAAACAGAGCGTTGTGATATTTTTGGGATGCTTAGCTGTCCATCTGGTGCCTGCTGTACCCTATGACATACAAGTTTTGGGTGTGCGTTTGACGGCCAGGTGCTAAGCTGCTCCATTGGTGTTGGCAAAAGAAGAAATTTTTAATTTTTGTCTTTTACACAAAAGAGTGAATAAGAAAAAATGAAATCTTTTACACTTAGGTATTGATCGGTCGAAGAATTGACAGAGGATCATGACATTCTGGAAATTATCATAGGCTAAATTTATAGTAGTTCTACTATATTTGGATATTGGATTTTTTATCTTAATATATACTATAAGTACATGATAGTCAAGATCAACTGAAATATGATCTCGGTGCGGCAGCCAGAGAAACTGTTAGCAAAAATGAGAAGAAATAAACCACATTAAATAGGACAGCAATCTACAATAGGTAAGGGGAAGTTCACAAATTATGGGGGTGGTTGTAAAACCATTACCTCTAAAGATAGAGGGCGACAATGGTCTAAAGGAATCAAGGAAATTAGATGTTGGCTCTGTCAAGTTACAACGTGAAAGATCATAGCTATTTAATAAAAAAATCAATTTATTTTTCAATCTATTTATGAACAAATCACAGCTATTTCTTGAGAAAGTAATGCATAATTGTTAATGTTTTCTGAAACAATATGGTTTTACTTTTCCTCCTTTTTAAAATTCGAAATCCCAGATATCTAAATCCAAAGCACATTTACATATATCCTTGAATACGTAGGCATGTGCGTAGCCTATTAAGTTTCTAAAAACATCGTCAGTATAAAGGATTAATAGAGAAATGAGGGATGGGAACACAGAATTTCGATTGGCTATTTTTCGTGCGGAGGGAATGAACAATGATGCAACAGTTTTTGGTGTCAAAAGAGTGAACAATGATGCAACAATTACTGGTAATAAAGCAAATTCCACATTAATGATGAGAATTCAAATTCCACCACGGTATCACACAAGTAACACTAATAAAGTTCCTATCGACTGAATGCAATAACATTATATAATTTGAATGAAAAACTAATAAGCATAAACTTCATTTCATATTGCATAATTTCAGTGAATTAAATGCACTGTACCCAAATTTGTCCTCAAACAATACAACTATGTTATAGTGTCTGGCTCGATTTTACAATTGGTACACTTTAGCCAGGATCAATAAATAATGCAGCTTATTTCAACAATTAAATTACACATAAATTAATTTGTTCACTTCTTTTATATAGAAAATATGCAAAGTAATTCTTCAGCCAGTACCTAAGCATTTCTTCAAATCCACATAAATGGAAATCTTTCTCAAATAAAGCCACAGAAATGTATTTAACTAAACATGTCAAACATATCATCCTTCATAATATATCTATCAATTATCCTGCTTAAGCAAAATTTTAACTGGTTCAATGTTCAGAAATTAAACATAAATGCCAGAAGCAAGTAGCAAGAACAAGGACCCGAAACCCTGCACCAGAAAATCAAGATTAACAGTCAGCAATGAGATACAACAAGGTGATAGCAAACAGTGAATAAACCAAGTCAACAAGCCATACCAAGAAGACAGACGCTACTGCTCCTGTTATAAGCTCCTTGGCAAGAGAGCGGTTTTGTCTAGTATAGGTTGCTTCATAGCTACAAAAGATAAATAGAACTATCATTAACCAAAAGTATCTATAAAAAACGTATATACAAGTAGAAGATGATACAGACTAAATCCTAACATTTGTCCAGTATAAGACAAGATTAATGCTAAATAATTAAGCAAGCAATACATGTACATGAAGACATCACCAAATCTACAGTAGAAATCCATGGGTGTGATTCATGTGAACATAACATTGTTGTATCCAGTCTTACATCAGTCAATTAGGTTTCATTAAACTTTTCATCATTGAACTCTCAGTCCCTACGAGTCTACGACCACACAGAAACAAAAAGATTTATACGCCAAAAGAAGCAAAGACATTGAGGGCCAAACCCAAACGACCCCCTCTGCCAGGGTGGATCATATCCGGCATATTTGTATAAAGAAAACCTGAAAAGATCCACTAATTCAAGCTGCTCCAAAATTCAGCCAACTTGCTAAGCTAAATGAACTTTTGCTTCTCCAAGGTTACACTCTCTATAAGTGCCTCCATCCAACCAAAAGTTTACTCTCACCAGGATGGTTCAGGATCACAATGGTTAACAAGAAATAGTATTATTGAAGTTAAGTACCAAAGTTAGAACTTTAGAAAGAAAAAAAAAGGATAAGTATCAACAAAAGCGTGCAGCAGTAATAAATACTGCACATTTTCACCAGAGTAAGAAAAGCTATAGTTACAGGATAGAACAATTACTATAACAGTTACATATATAACCAATAGAAGCTTAACTAGTCAGAAGAGGTGTGGGGGCAAGGGTGAAAATTCAAGCAATCTGTTCTGCAGAAAAACCTAGCCCCAACATAGATCAACCCAACCACACGGAAATTATATAAACAAGAAAAGAAACACATTAACAAAATCAAAATGGTCAATAAGTTGACTCCAAAGAGATATTCAGCACTAACATTTAACATAAATATCACACAAGGAAATTGACGTATACTGGTTGAAAACCCAAAGGGCTAAAGGCAGAAAACAAATACAATACAAAATCAAAGATTATACATAAAACAACACGGTTTAGTTATGTGACATCTTATATCAAAGATAAAAAGACATATCAACTGGTTCAAAAAGTAATGCAGCACACCAACTCCCTTCTAGTAATGGAAAAATTTAAACGACTGCCCAAAGGATGTATTTCTACGTTCCACCAAATCTTAGAAAGCTAACGTTTTCGCCAATAGACATATAAAATTAAACAATCTAGAGGAAAGCTATCATCAATCAATAAATTTTAATATTGACAAAATAAAATCGTGACTAGCTATCATATCATCAAAAGCAACCATCTTAGTTAATTCAAACCATTCAATTATCAAGTACAAATACATTTCATTAGAAGTCCACAAACCTAGCAATGAGAAATTCTGATACAAATACACGAGTATAACCAACTAAAACTAGAGAGACATGCTAGCAATCTTAAATTAAGCTTAACCATATACAAAACAACAACATAATTATAAGCTGATCAATTTCTGCAACAATTTTTCTACATTTCTCGTATAAAATTATCATTCAAGCTCAAATTCAATTAATTGCATACTTTAAATGATATTTTACATTATATTTCTAGATCTACAAAAACCTTAATATGATCCACTTTCAAATTCAATTGAAATTTTTTACATTATTATTTAAAAATAAAAATAAAAACGTACAGAAACAAATAAATATAAGTCAAACAATCGAGCAGAATAAGAAAGAGAAGAAATATAAAAGTAGATCAGATCGAACTCACATGAACAAGGAAGCAGTGACGACGAGACCGATCGCGAGCATGACCACGGATAGGGTCGGGTACAGCGCCTCCGGTACTGGACTTGAAATCGGTTTCGGAGTCGAAGCCTTCCAAAAAAAAAAAAAGCCGCGATCAGAATCCAAACAAGAGAGAAAACGTTTTCAGGTAAAAGAGTTGAATCGAGAAGCTTACCATTGCACAAGTTGTTTGGGTATGAAAATGGATCTCCGCTTCGACGACGACTCGACTCAGTGCGACTGAGAGTGGGATACGGGGGGTTTAGGAGCTTTTTATGTTATTGGGTTTTCAGTGATTCGACAACACATGAGAGTTCGTGGTCTCTCGCTTAATGGCCGTTAATCAGATTTGTTATTTACTTTTATTTTTTTAATGGAATCGAAAATGTTAAAAATATCCCAATTAAAAGTATAATTTGTTGTAATGTGGATGAATTCCACCATTACTTAATTTATTGGCAAAAATATAATTGGTCAAAGTTGGAGGCACTTCCAATTGATTGCAAAGTTGGCAAGCCATAATGACGAGTGTATCGTAACTCATTTTGATTATTCCTTAGCCGATTACTATAAATAAATAAATATATCCCATTTGTGCAAAATGAATGAAAAATTAGTGCATGAGCAATTTGCTCTTTATCGTTTCGGATCTCTCTCTCTCAACTATTCTTAGTTTTATTTGTTGTTATCATTCATTTTATAACATAATTCCCTTTTAGCCCAAAGAGAAGTTATTTGTTTTTGCTTTTTTTACATTGTAAAGTGAAATATTTCATATTATATTGCAGGTGAATTTTTTCAAGGGGTTAAAATAAATGACTTTTTTTTAAATCGAATGACATTGTAAAATATTTCATGTCAGGCATTTTTTACCTTTAGCAATCTTTTCTTCTATTTAAAAAACGCTTGACAAGTCTTTTTAGAAAACACTACTTTTATAATTTGATAAACAAATCATAATAATATCCAAAAAAAAATACCTGAACACACTAAGATTTGTTTTATACTTTCAAGTGAAGCCTTCTTTTCTTGAAGTGAATGTGAAACCTATTTTAGTAACAAGGAACCAGGCAAAATGTAGTAGTCAAGAGATATGGTCGAAAAACTAAAATGTATATTTACCCAAATAAGACTATATGTTTATGTTACAATCCATCTATGATTATTCTGTTGATGAAGAATCAGCATAATTAATAGAAAATTTACTGCTCTATGAATAGGGTACTGATGCATTTCATGATACACTATATTCTGTACATTTCAATACAAAAAACTTTTCTTCTTTCTCTTTTTTGTCTGTTTTTCCTTTCCACCTTTTTTCTTTCTCTTTACAGGGTAGATCAACAAAAAAGGATCATTGTAGATGCACTGACCCAGATTCTGTCATCAATTTATTTATTCCAAGTGCATTGAGCATGGATGATATGAGCCCTGTTTGAGGCTAGCTCCTCATACGAAATTTACATTCAAGGTTAATGAACTTTGCATCCAGAAGTTATGCTGGCCTGGCATATCTGCAGCCCCCATCTGACTTGCTCATTTCCCAGTTCCACAGTAGGTGAGAACCTAACGACTGCTTGTTCCAACGAATATGAAATTCAAAAATCGGAGACTGGAGAAGGAAGTCAATTTATGAAAAAGGATATCTGTATGGATTCAATGTGAGCCTGGCCATAACCTCAACGCACCACCATGTTCACTGACACTACCAGTTGACAATCTCCTTAAGTTTTGCCAAAACTTCATGCCCTTTCCTGTTCTCAAGGGACCTGAACTAGAGTATCTTCTAAATGACCCGGATTCATCTTTCCCATATCTTGCTGAGGAACTGAAGAAATCTGACACTGGCAATCCTCTCTCGGTATCAAGCCCCAAATCATAGTTAGGAACTGAGTGCTGGCTTAGCAAGGCATCTGGCAATTGCCCTGAGCTGGTACTGATCCTTGTGTCAAAATCAATGGACAGATCATCGTGGCTCGAACTTCTTGAACCCACTTCCT
Source organism: Dimocarpus longan (assembly GCA_022984855.1). Classification (NCBI taxonomy): domain Eukaryota; kingdom Viridiplantae; phylum Streptophyta; class Magnoliopsida; order Sapindales; family Sapindaceae; genus Dimocarpus; species Dimocarpus longan. The sequence goes on along the minus strand of CM041012.1, from coordinate 44,843,399 downwards.
TTGCCTCATCACACTCATTACATACTAATTTTAAGGCCTGCACAACCTCACCCATGAAAGGACGGTGTGATACCTCAGGTTGTACACACATTGAAGCAATAGCTGCTACTTTGGCGACGCTATCAAAAGGAACATCATTTCCCAAAGACGGATCTATAATTGTTTCCAACCCTTCTCTACTTGTGAGAAGGGGACGGGCCCATGCTACTAAATTTTCTTGACCTGGTAGCTGTGTCATGTCAACCGGTTTTCTTCCTGTTAGGAGCTCAAGAAGAACCACACCATAGCTGTAAACATCACTCTTCACGAGAAGATGGCCAGTCATAGCATACTCAGGAGCAACATACCTGGATGAAACATTCATTAAGAAATTAAATTCCACATCATATAAAAGTTAACAAACCCCCCCCAGAAGAACTTAAATATTTGCCAGGAGATGCCTAATTAATGGTCCTTCAAGCAAAAATATGATAATATTTTCCCAACCCCAACTCCAGATGGAAATTATTGTTTCCTTAATTTCAGTCTTCCTGATGAGATGATGGAAGCCTGAAGATTATTATGTCATTGAACAGGCTGCTCTACAACTTGGACTGAATATTGAAAACCTATCATTGAATTCCTGGAAAATACCATTGAACTCCAAGAATTTAGATGCTGACATGAATCTCTAAATCTTATTGTTTAAATGTTCATAGCATCAACCTATAACCTCTTTCAATGGATATGTAGTTATGTACAAAACAACATGCACATTGCCTGTGAATGATGCTTATCTAAATGGAAGTTGAAGATGGCCAACTGTTCATTAGGTGCTAACAGAAGGCCGCGCAATTACAGAAATCAGGGAGTGATGCCACACTTCACAAATATTATTTTTTTAAGCTCTATTTATACGACTAGGCAGGGGATGAAAATTTCTCATTTTATATCTTTGTATCCTCCAAAAGCCACTAGTCGCTCACAAGAAATTCTAGGCAATATAAACTGATAAGCCGAAATTGTCACATGGCAATTTCCACACAGCTAACTTAGCTAATATGCACCCCACAGATAACAGCTTCTAAGGGCGGCCAGCAAGTACCTTTGGTCTATTATAAAGAATTATTGCTCCTACTCACTAATTAATTCAAGCACAGGTATAATGAAATAAAGGCACACAAGTTGAGAAGCACAGCCAGAGGTGATCAGATTAATTTGAATATTGCCACTGCCAGAGAGATGATTTCATACCCAAATGTTCCCATGACACGTGTTGATATGTGTGTATTTTCCTCATCCATGGCAGTCCGTGCCAAACCAAAGTCAGATACCTTTGGAGTAAAATCATGTTCCAATAAGATGTTACTGGACTTGAAGTCCCTGTGTATGACACGGGGGCTTGAGTCCTCGTGCAGATAAGCTAGACCACGAGCAGCACCAAGAGCTATTTTTAGCCGGGCATCCCAACCCAGAGGAGAAGATTCCTTGTCGATTCCTGGCAACAAAGAAAGACAGATGCATACAAAACCAATTAATAAATGGTCAAAATTGAAATAAGAAAACATAATGATGTTGAAGTAATTACCATGTAAATGAGATTCAACACTGCCATTTGGAATGAGTTGGTAAACCAAGCAGCGAGCATGTTCCTCAATACATATACCAATCAACTTGACCAAATTTCTGTGATGCAGGCGGCTAAGCATCTCAACTTCAGCCAAGAATTCCCGGCCTCCTTGCTGATCATCTCTCTTTAGAACTTTGACCGCTACAAGGGTTCCATCTTCAAGAACACCACTATAGACACGACCAAAGCCACCTTCCCCAAGTATTCTTGAATCATCAAAATTACCAGTGGCTCTCTCTATGTCACTAGTACTAAAGGTCTTGGCAGATCCTGTATAAGTTGCAATGCTAGACCCAAATGATAATGAAGCGGACTCAAGACCACTACCAGTCATTGAGCGAGCAGCACCTGCAAAATGTATATATCTTTCTGTTATCTGAAGAAGGTAAGAAAAAAAACATGACTTAAATTCTGAATGGATACAATGCACTCTATATCACTACAGTTAAAATTTGATGATATGACAACACTAAAATAATTATACACTAATGCATATAAAAACAAAAGATAAATGTAGAAGACAACTTTTACACTCAATAAAATCTCATTTTAATCCATACATCTGTGCAATAGATTGACAACTTCTTCAAGGTCTTAGTCATATTAATCAAATTAATGTCAAAATGCATGGAGTACATTATCGCAAATATCTCCAAATATATTGTACTTAAGAGTCATCTTGAGCAAATCAACTCTATAGAAAATTCTTACAAATACCATATTGTCATTATAAATTGCACCTGGCTTTATAGAAACTAGCATTACCTGATGGTTTTGCATGTGATTGTTGCAAAGGCCCTGGAGCTGGTTCCGATTGATAAACACAACCTCTATATTTGAACAACAAAACCCAAGCAACAGCAGAACATAAAACCACAGCTACAAAGGCCGACAGCACAATAATAGCAACTGTACCACGATTAAGCCTGTAACTTTGTCGCCTCTTTGGCACATCAACCCCTTCAGGCTTCACTGTCCTTGCATTATTTCCATTACCAGAATATGGCCCATCATCTATTATACCAATGCCTGAAGTTGCTGAAGGTGGAGATGGTGGTAAACCTATCAAAGCAGTAATAATATATAAACACATAGATAATATTTAAAATATCTTTTGAGAAGGAAACCAAGAAAGTGAATATTAGGTACCAGGATAGCGCACATATAATACTTCATAATCACCAAAGAAAGAGGATTGTATAACAACTTGTTTATGCCAAAATCTCTGGTATGTCAAAAAGGCTGTGGTATTATCAAACTTTTCTCCTAGAGGTACCAGGTCAATAAGGACAACTGTTTTCTCCGGTTGTTGACTAGCAGCATTAGCTCCCATAATTCGTACTTGACTTTGTTTCATAAAAACTCCTGCAGCAATTTCCACAGCTAGCTCTGAAACCAAGGGAAAGAAAGTATAGAGTGCAACACTGAGGCGCAGCCCAACTTGCATGGGCAAGACACAGCCGCATGGTGCACCAGGAGGAGTATTAGTATATGGCTCTGTGCAAACAGTTGTCGAACAATCTACAGATAAAATGAACCAATATGTTATGTTCAGTAAAATAAGAATAATAACGGACAAAATAGAACAGAAACACTAGCATGGCTAAAAGTAAAGAAAACCTAGAGTTACATACCATTAGGAGGTGGAGGTGGTAAGGATCGAATGGGCGGCAGGACCGGCATTTTTGGACTCTTTGTTGAAGGCCCAGAAGGAGAAATTTTAGGGGATAAAATGGGCACTTGGAAATGCAAACATATCACAAGGTAAGATTGAAAGTAGATAAATGAAAATTTTCATGAATAATACACACTCACACACCCTTGATAAAATAAGCAAGATAATGACAGTGAATATTTCTTACTTTCAGTTTGGCTAGATGTAACAACTGGAGCTGGTGAAGGACCAGGTGACACATGACTTACTGATGAAGGAAAATGAAAATGAGATTAGGCAGATATGAAGACAAACAAGGCAGGAACAGAGTTTAAAGTTTAAATTAATTCATTGCACAGGCTTTGGTCTGAATGAATCAGAAAAGCACTATTTCGGTACCTAGATGTAGGGGTGAAGGAGCATGGTGTCCTCTCCCTGGATAGCCTACTGGACCTATATGAAATAGTGAAAAGAAAAATCAGATATCTGTCAAGAATGTTATAAATACATGATCAGATATCAGGTCGGGACATTCAAAAAATATTAAACCTTGCTGTGTAGAAGCAGTAGGAGAAATGAAATATGTTGATGCTGGAGCAACAACTTTGTCGCTTGCATGATGATGGTTGGGGAATGAGGTTGAAGGTGAAGGCGCACGAGAATGGTACGCTTTATCTGGAGGAGAACTAGGAGATGAAGGAGATGGAACATGAGCATCTGAGTGCCCCATGGATTGTTGTGAGGAAGGAGCTACAACAGAAAAAGAACTGCTTAGGTATATCAAGAAAAACCTCACCATCTTGATGATTATACTTCATATTAGAGATATAACTTATGTAGAGTCTACCTTTACTTGGGGAATGACTCGCAGGTGGTAATGCCTTAGGCATTTCATGCGGAGGTTCAGCAACTGGAATCCAATCGTTATTCTTGTCAGAGTTTGAGGTTGGGGTTGATACAGGAGGTACATTAAGATCTGCAATCTCAAAAGGTGAGCAACCAAATATAACATCATCAGTGTTACGAGCTCAACAAAATTTGGGAAATCACCATTAAAAACCAACTGAAATACTGAATTGAGTAGGGACTGCAAACTTACATTAGCCACATGAAGGATAATAATAAATTGATGAAATCAATTTGAAAAGCTAGCAATGAGAAAGTTACATTTTAAAGTTTTTCAATTTCAATTAAGTCTCCTTAATTTGAATGTGAAGGTTCTAAGATCAACCAAAAAAGTGAAGATGCTAAATCCTTTCCGTCACACAATGAAAATTAAACTTTGAAAAAAATAATAAAATTATTCAGTGAGTTGCACCTGGCAACACAGATGGAGACTCTCCAGGCTTAATGCGGTGGGAGGCCCTTGAATTTGGAGGCAGTTTGCTTGTTGGTGATGAAACTGGCACTGCATTATCCAATTAAGGGACGAACACTGAGTACAATTTCAAATGATCCTATTGGTAGAACTCTTGCAAAGAACACATAGATAACAAGTACCTGGACCCAGAAATGCAGATGGTGCTAACCCTGGAATGATTGGGTGAACCACAGGTGACTCTTTCGATTTCCTTGGCGGAGATGCAACTAAAACCATTTTTGAATGGAAAACAGAAGGCAGATTAAAAAGATCTGTGCAGGTCTCATGATAACAAAGCAAAATGCTGCTGCATACCTGGAGCAACTGGCTCTACAGTAGGAGCCTTATTATTCGATCCATTTCTCTCATTAGAAATTGGCGGCAAAGCTCCTGGTAAAGGTAAACTTGGGTGGGTAGATGGTGATATTTGCGGTGAATTCCTCAAAGGAGTTGCAACTGAAACAGAGATTAGAAGAAAGGCTTTACTTAAGAAAAAGTCAATATCAAAGTTACTTGGCACAACAAAACCCTAATTAATCTTTACCTGGAGCACCTGGCACTGAGACAGTACTTTTATTTGGTGGATCACTTGGTAGTGTGGATGGTACTAGGCCTCCAATGATAATGGGTGGAGGAGCTGAATTAGATGGTGATGATACTACTGGAGCTGTTGGTGTCAAAGATGGTGGAGGAGCCAAATCAGAAGGTGGTGACACTATAGGTTTTGTTTGCGTTGAAGACGGTGGAGGAGCCAAATCAGAAGGTGGTGACACTATAGGTTTTGTTTGCGTTGAAGACGGTGGAGGAGCCAAATCAGAAGGTGGTGATGCTATAGGTTTTGTTTGCGTTGAAGACGGTGGAGGAGCCAAATCAGAAGGTGATGATACTATAGGTTTTGTTTGCATTGAAGACGGTGGAGGAAACAAATCAGAAGGTGGTGATACTATAGGTTTTGTTTGCATTGAAGATGGTGGAGGAGCTGAATAAGATGGTGGTGATACTATAGATATTTTTGGCATTGAAGATGGTGGAAGAGCCGAATAAGAAGGTGGTGATACTTCAGGAGTTGTAGGCGTCAAAGATGGGGGAGGTGCTGTATTGGGTGGAGGTGATACTACTGGAATTCTTGGTGTCAAAGATGGTGGAGTTATATTAGGTGGTGATGATACCACTGGAGTTCTTGGTGACAAAGATGGAAGAGAAGAAGGATTGGGTGGCAGTGACATTATGGGAGTTCTTGGTGACCAAGATGGTGGGGGAGTTGTATTGGGTGGTGGTGATGTTACTGGATTTTTTGGTAAAGAAAATGGTGGTGGAGTTTTATGGGGTGATGATCTTGGTACTGAAGATGGTGGAGGAGCTAAACTAGATGGAGGTGATAATAATGGAGGAAATGGCGACGAGGTTGGTATGTGCTCATGAAATGTTGAGAATGAAGGAGCAGTATCATGTGGTGGCACTTCTATGGGAGTACTTGGTGACAAGGATGGCACAAGCCCTTCAATTATCTGGGGCATTGGGGCGGCTGGCATAGGCTGTATTTCTTGTGGGGGGGGTAAATTTGACCCTGGATCAAACCAGAAGCTTCATCAAACAATCTGAAGACCAATGAAATGGTATTTAGTGCCATGTTTATGAAAGTTACCATTTGGCTCAGATGCTGAGCTCGGTGCATGGCCGCTCAACGACTTTCCATGATGAATGGGCCCAGGTGATCCTTCTACAGGAGAAATCACAGAAAAATTTGCTGGAGATGGGGGAATATCATGCCCTGAATAACATTGTTATTTTAAAATCCATACAAGCAAATTACAACTTTTTAATTATTGACCATCGTAAGTTATCTAGTCATTATCTGAAAATAAGTTGAGCTCAATAGAAAGAAAACTTAGTACTCTAGCATATCTAGCTCTGTTATCCAGTCAGTCAACTCTATAATATACAATTTCAATATCTTTAGCAACACTGGTTTCAGGGCACTAAGTTGTTCTTCTACAAGACTGCAGAACAAAGACACAGTAGCTTAATCTATAGGATCAAATTTTCACAATTAATGTTCTCTAAAAAAGAGTTCTTAGAGACTGCTAGACTATTTGCTTTTGGGACTCTGGAGTCATAAAAAAACATTGTTCACTCCTTGAAATACTATAGCAGCCATGGAACAACTATAAGTGACAATTCCAACAAATAGCAATCTTCGGATGAACCAAACAGCATCTTTCAGACACTGAATGGGACTAACAAAATATATTAGCACAGCATTAACTACAATCTTTTTGCACAACGTTACAAGCTTAAACCTCTGCTTGTAAAACAAAAGCCGCAAAATTTCAGCTGAACGATGTTATTGGGCAGTATTATGTTCAGATTATGAAGATTCCAAAGTCCAAACCAGCTCATTTCATTTCAAATCTAACAGTTCCCCTGTACTTTGTGGATCAAGTGACACTACTCGAATCTGATCACCATATTTAAAATCCATATTCAGCTTACCCACATTGTTGGTCTTATAAATAAAACTGAATCATCATCAAGTCACCAACCGATATCACCCAGTTATTGATCAAACAAAAATATGATCCACCGCACATAGAATCTAATCATTTAATCAATAAAGTGAGATCATATCATTCCAAATTCATTAACTGAATTCTAAAACGAAAAAATTTACCTGCAGATCCCGGAACAGTGAAAGCAAAGCCAATGACACAGAGGTTAACCAGCTGGAGAATCACAGGTACAATCATTCCCATCCCATAAACACCAAATCTCAAAACCAACCTCTTCAATGATGATTGAACAAATTAAACAAGCAATAAAAAGAACTTTAAAAAATGAATAAATTAAGAGAGTGATTGATAGCTTGAAGCAAGAACAAGATTAGATGTCACATTAACAAAGACCCACAAACAGTAAGAGAAAAGCAATGACAACAAGGCAACTCATGGACAAACCCAGAAACATTAAGTTTGGTGGTATTGTCCGAACTTAACCTCTCATCAACCTCAAAGACTTCCATGCAACATAAAACTGAAACCGGTTTCACAGACATGAGTTAATTGAAACAAGAAACAACTGACACCGACCCAACTAAATAAAAAAATATATATAACAGTAAAGAAAAAACTGTAATACACCAAAGCAGGAGCTGTGGACTCGTGAGTTGTGTGTGTCGTGCGGGGAGAGAGGGATTCTTGGGTTATATTATTTTAACGAGGGAGGTTTTTTTATTAATTTTTTTTTCTTTTATTACACGACTATTATATGTAGTGTAATTTATCAGAAACCTTTAATCAAAGTTTTTAAAACATGATCCGAAACTGGAATCCTAAAATCGAGTGAAGAGAGGCGTGAGATTTAAAAGTGGGTATTTATTTTATTTTAATGGGAAATTGAAGCCACCCTTCTACTTGGTGTTGAATTTTGCTGGGATTAGTTTAATGCTGCTGCTTGACTACAACTATTATTATTATTTTTTGTTTTTGTTCTGGCTGATTCTCAGAAATCCTGTTGGCCAATCAGAGATAGTGACTTTGTGTGAGTGAGAGAGTTGTGACATGCGCCCACATCGCAATTTGACACATCACCTTATTGTTTTCTTTATATGTTTTTTCTTTCTTTGCAATGATAATCTACTAAATGAAACTAGCTTTTTCAAGACAAAAATTGATTATTTTCATTTTTGAAATTATAAATACATTTATATCAACATTTTATGGTACAGTTCAGGATGGTTACTCTTTTACTCTCTACTTCCAACAAAATATGAGAGAATGACTCACATTAAATAGAAAAACTATCTATTAATTCAATATATTTATTAAAAATTTGCTGACACACGTGGATTAGGAAGAAATTACCTACTTTTTGTGAGCATAAATATTTACTTTAAGTATATTGATATATATATATATATATATAAGAATGATGAGGGAATTTAAAACTATATTGGATATGTGAAGAAACTTAATAGTGAATGTACTTTAAAATTTATTTTTTATTCAATTATTAGTATTATTTTAATGTAATATGTTATAAAGAGACAAATGCGCTAGTAATGCCGGGTGTCTTTAACACTACTACCCAAAATTTTCCTCTATTTTGGGTGGTAAATTTATCTTTTTTAGGTAAAAGTTCGGTCTATTTCATAAGGACAAATTTCCTACATCTCTTCCACATTACCAACCAAAATGCATGAACAGAAAAGTCTTAGAAGTTATGCAAAAAATATCTCTTAAATTACAAATTATTTAATTACTTTCAAAAGTCTTCAATAATAACGTTTTTGACAATTTCTAATGTACTTGATTAAAAATTAGAGAAATATGTCTTTTCCATTAATTACTTAAAAGGTTGAAAAGTAAAGTTGGTTCAATAGTTTATTGGAGCGATCGTGACATGTAGGATTAAGCAAGTTGTGATTTTTATGTATTATGATATAGGAACTATTAGGATATTTGACATGCAAGTGAAAATTAAAATTATTTCTGATTATTGATGCGTGTATGTGTCTTTTTCTAAAAATAAAATTTATACCTCATTATATTACTTATAATTTTACTGTTAATATCAGAAGAGTATTGAATTAGAATGGTCAATGTTTGCAATGAAACTGAAGTATCAACCAACTGTTGAATTGCACCTAACATTGTTGGCAGGTTATTGAAGCACCCACATGCACAAGAAAGCTATTAATGCCATAAACGTTAGGTTTTATTTACTTTTCATTTAATTAGCTAAAACACTTAATTTTAAATAATATGTTAAATTCACTTATATTGAAACTTGGCTTAGTTATACATGGTAACCATGGGTTTATTTCTTTTTTTCATCCTCTTCCTCAGCACGAAAAATTTTGATATATCATAAAAAGAGAAAAGAAAAAAATATAATTAATGTGTCATAATGTATTGTGCATATTTCACTGTGATTTAACTACGTAGTAAATTTAAAGTGTGATATGCACCATGCATCAGACCTATAATCGATTCTCTTTGGCATAGGAATATAGGGTTTCATTAAGTTAAATTTAAAAAATTCTTTTTCTTATTTGTTAATTTTTTTTGAAGTATGATCTAATTATAAATTGGTATTATTTATAGTATGTTATTATTATTATGTTTTTTAATCAACCACCTACTTTGTATGGAAATTTTAAACAAACATTTAATGAATTTTAGAAATTTTATGAAGGCGAAAACCATAAGTTTAAAATATGATCAAGAAAGGGCAAAATCAATAGTCAGAAAAAAAAAATGTCAAAGAGGGGTAAAAGGGAATATTTAACAATAATATTAAACATTTCACCTTTCGTATCCTAATTCAATCTCAATTCATGATATATCAACTCATAATTTGATACATTTTTCGAGTGAAATAAATAATTATCAATGCATACCCATAATTGAATTAACACATAACTAGCATCAAAGTTGAGATATAAATTAAGATTTGTAGCATTTTTCTTAATATTTTAGTGTAGTGTTAACATATACTTTTAAGATACGAGTTAAAACAATCTTCAATGCTTAAGGATAGTGCTAACATATGCTCTTAAGGCATAGTTTAAAATAAGTAACAACGAATAAAATATCAAGAGAATGTAAGAGAAAAGGATAAACAAAATAAAAAAATTCACTCATTGGTCGATTGTGAGTTTTTTCTTTTCAATTTTTCAGGTTTTAACCAGTACTCTTTGGGCACATGTTAACACTTTTAATAGTCGACAGATTGATGGGTTGCTTATAGTCCCACCATGCCAGCCAGCTATGCGGTAGTTGATTGGGATGATTATGTTAGTGGCGAAGGATTGAAGAATCGTTAATTAACAACTATCCAGCATGTGACTAAACAAGTTAAATCCAAATGATCGAAGCTATAAAGTTGCTTGTTCACATGTTGCATAAAAATTAGAAAAGCCCCAAAGGTGACAAACATTGTCTGGATTGGCATATTCTTTTTCACATCATTGCAAAAATGTCTGTGAGTTAGTGTGGTTTTTTTCTAAAAGAAAAGGTTAAAAAATAGGCTATGCTTTCCATTCAATATGCTGGTTTCTTTTGATTCAATATTAAAGCAAAATTAATTACTTGTAAAAGAAAAGGGAAGGTAATTAAATTTTCATACCAAGTTTATTTGTAGAATTAGGTTCCTATGGAGAATTCGGAATTCGATTTGACATAAATATTAGAAAGTATCACTTGTATGAACAACATGCATTTTTTGGTTAACCAAACAATGAATGTGTGATTTAAGTACAGATTTGACACAAAATTGAAGTTATTTATTGGGAGAGGATTGTTTTATTACATTCTAAAATATATATATATTTAAGGTAGGTATATATTCATTTAAAACAATAATATGACTTATTGTTATTTTTACATTTTAAGTATCTTTTAAGATCTCATTTCAATTTTTTTTTTTTTATAACATCTTCATCAAGCATGTGTCCCTAAAAAATTTGTGTTCTTTATTTTAAAAATATTTACTGATGACTTGCAAAAAAAAAAAAAAAAAAAAACAACTATTTGTTTGTTGTTATTATTATTATTATTTAAAAAAAAAAAAAAAAAAAAAAGGGGGGGGGGGGGGGGGGGGGGGGGGGGGGCGCCCTTTCTTTGAAACTTTTATATGGCCATTTAGACACAAACGTTAAAAGCGTCAATAAATTTGTTGGGACACATAAATTGAACCAACACTTTCAGAATTTATTTTCTTTGCCAACATTGAATGACCTTTTTTTGAATAATTTCTGCCAAACATTACAGCGAAGATTGTCCGAGATTCTATGATCTGTTTTCTCACGAGTCGTGATATTGAAAAACAACCGAAATCCCTTTGTGGATGTAGACAAGCCACTACAAGTTCAAAAACTCCCAACACAGATAGATATCCAGTGGTGGACCAAAATAAATCAAAGCAAAGAATGGCAACACTTGTTTGTCCAAATTTATGTATCATAAACCCCACCCTTTTCAACACTGTTTTCCTTTCCAACACAATTTTTGTATTATGCTAGGCAGAAAGGTCCACTTTGCTAGTGAATCTTGTGACAATTTGTTGCTCGCTACTCAAGTCCCCCTACGAAGGATATATTTCAGGTAATCCGCTGCTTCTCAATATATTTCGGATTTGAATGGCTTTAACTTATAAGGGAAGCGCTTACTTAATAACACATTCTGTGTCAATGTCTTCGTATAGTTTGCCAATCCAAGTTCGGGACCACTATTCCAGAAACCATGTGTTGACATGCAAAGCAATTATCTCTTCATGATCTGAGCTCTTTCTGGTTGCAGTTTTTATATATTCAATACCTTTGGCTTTGCTGCTTTATTTGTCTTTTGTTAAGGCTGAAAAGAGCGTCTGGATGATTTATTCCCCACCACGTTAGCTAATATCGCCATTGTTTTTTCCTAACTTCACAGTCAAGGCAACTTCAATCAGGTGTTAAAGCACAAGCAATTGCTACCCTGGGAAGCCAAACTCTGGTGTTACTGGGGCCCCAGCAAAGACGATCCTTTGGTCATTTAACAATTAACAGGGACTGCAACCATAAAGATGTGCAATTTATTTTTGGGCAATCAAATGGGTGACTACGACTGAACGGGCATTCAACTACAAAAAATTCATTGCAACCAATTGCACAACGCTGATTTAAATATACACTACAACGACATAATAAATGTTGCAGAATAATGAGAGGGTGACACTATTCATGTACCTTCCTTTTGAATGGAGAAAAAAAAAATGAATGCGATACATGTGGTGGTCCAGTGAAATTGATGCTGAAACTCCTACAAAGTAAAAATTAATAGACAAAACCGAAGAAGTGGTAACACTGGGTCGTTTGGAAGTGAAGCTAGTCTAGGTCATTGCCAGATAACTAGAAGTACAAGTGTAGGTGCATGGAGACAGCTATATTCTAATTACAAAATCTTAGAGAAAAAACGATAACAAAGATTCCAACCATCATCAATAGGTCTACATATTTAACTTGAAATGTAACACCAAATAAGAGATCAAACAGTGACTAGGTTTTGACTGGGGCAGAAACAGCCATCTCTTAATTCCACTAGTTGCAATACGTGATAGGGCAGTTGCAAGGCAATTTGTGGCAACAGGCAGCAGAGACTGGAACATCTAGGGCAAGGGAACTTGCAGTCCAAATTTTGGGTTTTCTTCTATCTCGAGGATCAATAAAGTATTGTTGCCACTATTGCTGCATTGACAAATTACTATCAGATACAGATATAACTAGGTAAGATTATGTGATAGGTAAACAATACCTGAATAGGTAGCATCCTTCACCGGCTGACTAAGCAAATATAATGGATGCTTGGTGACAACTCATGAAAGAACAGAATACAAGACTGTCATTCTAGGCTGTAGCAGAAATCATTTAATAGGATCAAATTCTTCAAACTGTTTTTTGAAATTTTCTACCATCTTCCTTTCCTCTTCCTTACCAAGTGCACAATTCCTCCAATCAGCCTTCTCTGCAATGTTCAGCAAGCCTGCCAAAACCTGTAAAACATTTTGCATCACTATTATCATGGCAATTCCATCTCCTAAAGAATACGTTCATTTCTTCAAAATTAGGATCATAGAATCTTAACACTTCATCTAACATTTTTCATTTTTTCAGTTGACACCGAACGAGGTCAAAGGTTTACTAATAGCTATTGAGATCAATCACTATTTGTATGATCCAGATATCACTCCTATAATCAAGAGACAACTACTCCTACAGTGAGGGGACAGACTACCCACATGTCTTTGTAAAATATACATGGTGGGACTTGAACCCCCAACTACTATGTGGATGGGAATAGGAGAGGTGCACAACCACCAGCCTCAGGAGAGGATGTGCCCCTTAATCTAAAGTGGATAAACAACTTTGTAATATATCATTTGCATGACCATTAACCCTAAAACCAGGATATTCACAATAAAACAGACCCTGGTAAGATCAAAGACATGCTAAACTCATTTATCAACAACTAATTTAAACAGCATAAAATGCAAATTAAAATCATGACCAGAACAATCAAACAAGAAAGCATCTTATTATAGCCATAGTCACATTTGAGATTTCAATTCCTAAGGTTGCATTAAAAACAATCCACCAAATATTAATAGCACACAAATAAACTGGTGAAGACAGTCTGACATAATTGAGCTCTGGCTGACCATCAATGGAAAGAAACAAATACAGAATCTGTAATGCTAGAATTCCTGACACGAAATCATACCGGACCTACACCTCCTGTTAACATCAGATGTAAAGCTATAATTCTGGCAAAATTTTGATGCCCATAGGCTAAATACTCTACATTAAAACAAACATGCCTGAGCAATTTCAGTCAGGAATTATAAAAGTCAGCAAAACTTGAAATTATAGAATGAAAATGTGTGCCTACAGGTATTTAGGTATGAATGTAAAATACTGCCAAGTTTGCTCATTGGGATGTATCATTACATTGCAGTAATATAGTCACCTTTAGTGTTATCATAACAAACATGGATGGGTAGAGGCACTTACATATCAAAGCTTAGGAATGTTAAGAACCCTTTGAATGGCCCAAAAGAGTACACCAAGGCTTAAAAACCATAACAAGGTGGTAGAACAGTTTGAAACCGTTCAAATTTAAAAATTTTTAAAAAAAAAAGAAAAAAAGAAAACCCTTAGTAAGCTGAATTTCAATTAGCAGATACCAAAACATACAACAAACTACTTCCCTTGACAGCTCAGGCAGAACATGAACCACATTTCAAATTTAACAGCCATTTTAAAGAATCTTACCTCACGTCCAAATTGTGCTGGGAATGTTTCAGTGTCTTCAACTCTGTGTGACAGTATAATACCTCCAGGGAGTTCCACATAAAAGAAATTATAGTTCTTATCAAATTCCGTCCTTAATGATTTTCTCCCATCAGAGTTACTGTTGGCTGCAAAAGAAACATCAGAATAAAGATTCAGTGGGAGTTCAGGATATATCACAAGCCACTCAACACGATAATGAAACAGGCCACTTTTATTTTAGTCCAGGTGGAATTGAAAAAAACAGCTGTAAAGATTGGGATACTCTTATTCATTTTCAACTTCCATCTATCTTATAAATCAAAACATCGGAATTAGACAAACAAGATGTGTCATAGAGACTTCTGGAAATTGGATTTTTGGTATAGATGTCAGAAATCCATTAGTTGATTTACATAACAAATATACAGCATGTGAGATGTGCTAAAATAATAAATAAATGCACTTACATTTTGTGGCCAAAAATTTGAAACCCAACTTTTCTGCAGCCATATTAAATATATCTTGAACAGCAGCCGCTCTTGACGATGGTATAGGAATAGACTACACATCAAAAGAAAAGGGACAGTAAGTAAAACACAAAAAAAAAAAAAAAAAAAAAATACTAAAATTCCAAAGACCTGCTATTACTGTTGCAAGGATTTGCTTTTTCAATAAAATGTGGAATGTGAAACCCTTGGTGGATCAGGGTACAATACAGTTAGAAGATAGCCACAATCTGACCACAAGATCAATTCCCCATCCATTTGCCAATACTTGAGCATTACTTTTTATTATTGGTTACTACAAGAAGGCGACTATTCCATACCCTTGGATTCCTTCATAAGGCATATAATGGAATTCCATAAGTCTATATGTAAGTGGATACACACAGATGAAACAGCAGTCAACATAGCACACCTTATCCTTAAAAGAAGTTACACAATAGCCACACACACACACAGAGGAGCACCTCTCACTTGAACTTTAGTAGCTTCTTATATAAATAACATTTTATACATTACATGTTATCAATCTGATAAAGATACTTGCAACAATTTTTTTTTAATACCTGAACGTTAGCATGAGTACCACGTTTTGAAACCCACTCAAAAAAAACAGCTTCCTTCCCCTGGCTTTTATAATACTTCTTGAGACTGTTTTGGAATCTAGCAAGCTCAATTTCACACTCTAGGGAAAGAGAAATGGTGTTAGGTGAGTGCTCAACGGGTACAATCAGCACATGGTCTTGAACAAGCGGGCCTTTAGGCAGTGCACAGTAGTAATTTTCTCCTACGCTAACAATCAGATGTGACTCCACACTGGGGCTTGACAAACAGAACCAGCACTCTTTTGACCTGTAACTCAATTGCAAGATACATCACATTACTTATGTTCTATAACTATAAATTTTGTATGGACAAAAATACCAAAGCCTTAAGAAAATGATATAAACAAGCTAGCTTTATAACAGAGCCGAAAGTCTTAAAACATCTTTAAATGAAACAATCAAGAAAATATCAATATGTATTCAATTAGAAATAATTACTTCAACAGAGCACCAACCTGCTAGCACTGGCATTTTCAGATCTAAGTCTTCTGTGAGAATAGTCACCTTCACTCTGTAGGCTGTGCTTATAGCTGCATTCTGGACCCTTTTCACATTTTCCTTTTATAATAAAATCTAGACAAACGCCTCTCAAACATTGTTCTCGTGCTTCAGTATCATGTCGAAAATTGCAGTTCTCTCCACGTGGACAAGACCCAGAATATATAAATTTAAAACACACTTTATCACCCTCACCACCTCCATGTTTCTGTCGTTTTTGAGAGACATCATATCTCCAATATTGTGAATCTGAAACACTATCACTAGACCTCTTTGTGACTTCTTTAGGATGAGCTCCTTGATCAACTGATGTGTACGGAGATAAGGTAGTGTTTGGTGATTTCATGCTTATCTCAGCGGCAGACATGGTAGATGCTGGCGTAGGAGAAATGGCATGAAGAAATTTCTGAGAATAAGGTACACAACAAAGAGTTGGAAGAAGCTGAAGAAACTTTCTTAAATTCAAAAGCAAATACTGAACACAAAAGCAAGTTCCAGACTAAATATGGGCACTGTTGTGAAGCATATAGGTTGCTTCTATGTAGAAAGTAGAATGGTCCAAAGCAATCTTGTTCCAAAGTAAATCTTTAAAATTGCGCGATTCAGCCGAGGTATAATTCAATTCACAACGTAAATTAGCTCCAAATACAGTAAAAATTCTAGAATAATATTTTCTAAACTGTTGGTACCAGCTATAACTTAGGGGTGTTCGTTTTTTATCACTTGAATCTTAAATCTGTTTATCGCCTAAATTTAGTAAGTTGGTGAATTCTCTTACATAATTACATTAGCTTAAAATATTCGGTACCTTGATATACATACAGTCATGAAAATTGTCCAAAAACATTAAAATCATTGGAACAAAAAGGAGATTATTGAAATTTGTTGAGAATATCCATCAGACCTGTTTGTCTTTGTTTCCAACAGGAGCAAGACCCAAGAAGCGAGTTACATGCACCGCACCAATATTACAGTAAGGTTCACGAGCATAGAATACACCCTTAGAACCAGCAATGTGATAGCTTCACAAAGAAGGACCATTGTTAGAAAAATAACTCACCACCTTTTTTAATACAAACAGTAAACTTATGTTCAGCGATATTGGCCACAAAGCTGTAAAAGAAATATAAGTATGCAATAGACAACCTCAACCCAATTAATCAAAGCTGCCTATTTGCCAGCAAGTCTATACACAGTCCAGATCTTGATCATAAATAACTATAGCCAACAAAATGTTAAACTTCAAAATCACAATCTTGAAGGTGATTTTTCGCAATCTTCCACCTGCCCTTAAAGCTTCTTTCTATTGTACTGAATGTAGAATTAGTAACCCAAAATTTTCTAAATACTAGGATAGTATAATGGCATAAAGAAATTATATTTTATATGTAACAAAACTACACTATTAGCAGCTTTAGAGGGAAACATAGGAATTAGGATTGATGTGAAGAGTCATAAACCAAGTGAATGCAAAATACGATCTTAGCTATCAAATTCGTATAACAATAAGTGCCACACCATCCTATACCTTTAGAACATTGCAGGCTCTTTCAACATGCATTCACAGTCACAAAAAGAATGGAACACTAATGGACTATTACTTATTTCGTGCACCATTATATCCAGGCAACAATCTCCAAACATCACAACATACCGCGGTTTGACCTCTGCCACCAACTCTGATACTGTAGAATCACTGCCTAATGAATCTGAGATTCCCACAGGTACATCAGATGTAGCAGCTCTGTTTGTAACCCCACTTGGCCATTCATTAGTAAAACCTCATTAAGGAAGCCAAAATAGAAGCAGTCATCAAGCAAATAGAATTAAAAAGAACCAAAACCAAATTAGTTCAATTCAGTCAAAACAAAGAAAGGATATGTTAAAAACAAGTCAACAATTCCAGGTTCCTCGGCCAATGCTCGTAAAACATCAACATCATCTTGACTATACTTTCCAAACTGCTGACCATCCGATAATCGCCTACCAGATAAATATGCCACAGATAAACCTAAATAGGAGCACACGAAGATAAAATAACCATAAATATTCTATCACCACTAAAAACTTGAAATACATTCACCAATTCAATACCGTGAAGAGTGAACTTGCCACTGCCTGTCAACCAGAACAAATTGTTGCAGATTTTGAAGCCGTCAAGCTTGAAGCCCTGATTGACGGAGTCTTTGGAAGCGGCGGCTAGGACCTTGGCGGCGCCTACGCCGTAGTCGCCGATGAAGTAGGTTGGGAGAGGAAACTGCGAGCGGTTTTCGATGAAGTCCATAAGCTCCTGTAGGTGGTCCGGTGAGTCCGGGAAGAACTGTCCCACGCAGAGAAGGGCATCGAATGGACCAGCTGATTTGTTGACCTGGAATCAGTAACAATGTAAGTTGATGAATCACATATGCGAATTCGTGTATTGATAATTTGCACGACAGAGAGGGTGAGAGAGAGACCGATTGAACTCGTTTGAACAGCTGGTTCAGGCGGCCTAGGACGTCGCCGCATAGCAGAATTCTTGGAGGAGCCATGACTCTCCGTTGGTGCGTGAGAGCGTGTGAGCGAAAGAGTGAGGAAGAGAGAGAGGAAGAGAATCTGCTAGGAGTTGAGTATTTGGGCCATTGAATTTTCGGCCTCTGGATTTTGGGCTGGGCTTGGCCGGTAGGAAAATTATTTCGGGAAGTTCTGGTTCTGGCTTACGCCGTTACATGGAAAAGCAGTGTTAATGCCGCATCACCCATCAAACACGTGGGTGGAATTTTTTATTTGGAGCTTTTTTTTTTTTTTTCATAATTTTGAGCTAATTTCAACAACCATAACCGCATAATGCGACCTGAAACACGTGTCCCTGTTCAAGGAAAAAACTGTCATTACCTCCGTGAGACGTAATTACAATTATCTCATACACACAGAGGAGGGATCAAATGGTAAATATTCATATTGTTTTAGGTACTGAAACTTTAGCACTCTTGTGAAACGTAGGTATACTGTGCCATCTAGACATAATAATTTGAATTTTTTTTTTTTTGGAGCTCTGGATGCAATTTCAAAACTTTTATTAAATAAAAGATTTAACTATCTTATTAGTTAAATAATTTTACACATCAATAATAACTTTTAGGTAATTTTTAATAATCACTATTATAATATATCAAATAGTTATTATTGATTAGTAAAGTTATCCAGGTAGTCAAACTCATAAATAAATTGATTAATCGGAGTAAAATCGGGATATTTATACTAGAGGACCAAATCAAATATAAATACTAAAATTTATATTAAATAAATATTATAAAGTTATTGAAAATTAAAAGAAATTTTTATTTCCCTGAGGTTGGGGGAAACTTTATTTCCCTAGGTTTTAAAAAATATCATATTTTTAAAACTCTTTCGGAAACATTTCCTTTTATTTTTAACTTTTTCAAAAAAATCTAAACCGTTAATCAACTGACAGTCAACGGTGACTTTAAATAATTTAAATTATAATTTAACAACTTAAATTCAGAAATATTTTAGACAATTCAATTTGTAAATTTATTATTTTATAAATGTAGTCTGGTAATTTATATATCATTAACAACCATTAAAGACCAAAATATTTTTTAACACATTCTATTAATGTTGATCGTTAGCTAACTGACGGTTTAAACTTTTTTTAAAAGTTTTAGAAAAGTTAGTAATAAAAAAAGTTGTTTACAAGAGAGTTTTAAAAACCTGATTTTTTTAAACCTCATAAATATAAAAAAAAAAAAAAAAGGTTTTCCAAAAAATTAATGTGATACCGTTTAGTCATCTTTCAAAAACTAAACTAATAAATAAATTGGAAAATAGCTTTATGGATTACAATGAAAGTCATCACTATTTTAATCTTAAAATGATTTATAATTGAATCTATGCTAAATGTTTTTAATATCTTCTTTTTATTGTGAAGTCTAGTCTTAATAATAGGCATACCTGGAAATGAACTTCCATTAATGGCAATTGTCAATTTAAAAATAAGCACAAACGTATATTATTGATTTTCAAAAAACAATAGGTATATTATTGATTTTCTTATATTCACCAATCAAGACAAAATATAAGTTTAAAATATAAAATATTTATTAATTACCAGGCTTAAATTTGGTAGCTTAAAATGCTGTAATATGATGCGAGACAAGTTTAACATTTCAAAAAAAAGGAAAATGGTTTTAGGTCAATCTCAAAATGTTTTATATACAAGTTTAACATTTCAAAAAAAAGGAAAATGGTTTTAGGTCAATCTCAAAATGTTATATATATATATATATATATATATATATATATATATATATATATATAACTTTTATTGCCAGTACCTCATAACTTTAAAATGTTAGTACGAATCAATCAAATTCATATATTACATTTTAATTAAATAAAAATAATAATTTATTTGAAAAAATATATAACTTTTATTGTCAGTACCTCGTAACTTTAAAATGTTAGTATGAATCAATCAAATTCATATATTGCATTTGAATTAAATAAAAAATAATTTATTTGAAAAAAGAGAATGCAATAGATAAATTTAATTGATTCGTCATAATTTTTTAAAGTTATGAAGCACTGATGGTATAAATACTATATATATACATATATTTATATTTATATAAAAAGAGTAATTTTATCATCGATGTTATGACTAATCAATCAAATTAATTCATTACATTATCGCTTCTAAAATAAATTTTCTCTTAATTCATATACAAATTATAAATTTAATTAGTTCGTCTTAACTTTTAAAGTTAAGAGATACTAATAGTATAATTACTATATATATTATTTATTTATTAAAGTAATGGGATGATAAAGGTTTTTCTCTTATATTGAGTAGGAACAGATAAATTGTTTTAGTAGATTATATCATTAAAATAATTATAAGAATTTACGTAAGGCAAAACATTGAAAAATATATATTGGAAGAGGATAGGGGATCAAAACAATGCTCATTGAATAGGTTTTTAAATTATAATAGCGGAAGAAAAAACAATTAAAATAAAAAATAATATGATTAATTTGATCTTTAAGATTTAAAAAAGATCAAATTTGTAATTATATTCGAAAAAATAACTAAATTAATCCTACTATTTTAAAAAAATATCAGATTAGTCTCTCTCATTAACTAACTAAATTAACTAATTAACGGTTAAACCAAATAAAATGTATGAAAAGACTTAATTACTCATTGCTTTAATTACAAAGTATATAATGATTGTTTTCGTCCTAATAAAACTAAAATTTATATTTAATTAAAAATTAATAAATTAATATTAAAAAATTTATATTTAATTAAAAATAAATAAATTAATATTAAAACTAACCCCTAAAATAAAATAAATTTAATTTAAAAAAAAATGGATCACACCTCTTGACTTCAATCCCATTCAAGCCAAAATAATATCAAGAAAAAATTCGTAAACCAAAAAAAAAAAAAATCTTTAAAATATTTACAAATTAAAATTAAAATGATATTTAAAAAACCAGAACAGGGAGAAAATTTGATTAATTATAATAAATTTAAAAAATATTCTATATATATATATATATAATCTGGTTCCTCGCCAGAATCTGGGGATGAATCGTTCATCACCTGGTGATGAACCAGCTTGATGCGTTGTGTAAGGGCTGGTTTTTGAACAACAGGTAAGGTTGGTGATGAAGGGACAACAAGCTCGGTGCGACAGGACGGCTCATCGGACAGCGTCTAAGGGCATGCTCATCGGACAACCACCCAGAGCCCTTTCTCCACATCACATGAAACCTCCCCATTACCACCAACAAAACGACAATCGAGATTCCAGCGTGGACATCCTGGTTGAAGCGGTGGAAAGAGAGGGGCTGAGTGACTGTTCACGTAACCAGGTGGCGTCGTCAATATAGATCCACCGAGCCCACGGCCGTTTCAACCTCTATGTGGCTGTGCATCTGACGTGTTGTGGCAAATCGTCAATGTATATCCACCGACGAGATTAGACCATGACGAACCCAGATCGTCACGATCTGGTGATGCAGGTTTCCCATCTGGTGGATCCATCAATGGTGGAGATCTGGATCTCCACCAGATGAAGAATATTTTTTTTCTAAAACTTATATATATATATATATATATATATAATAAATTTTTAAGACAAAATTTAGAGAGACAGATTGTTAGCTGTTTAAGACCAACAATCTGTTATTTTGTTTTAATTTCCCTTTTCTTTAAATTTTGAATTTGTTGTTGATTAGAAGCCAGATCTTCAAAGATCTGGATTTTCAATTTGATTTTTAATCTGTTATTTTGATTTTTCTTTTTTCTTTCTTTCAAATTATCTTGCATGTACATGCGACAAGAACTTGAATTGTGATTGAAAATGACAAAGTAATCCCTATGAATCATGCTTATCGTTAGATCTGATTTTTTAAAAAACTTTAGTGTTGGTTTAATCATTTTTTAAAATATTATTAATTAAAACGATTTTTATCCAAAATAATAATAACAAGGCACAGCAATCTCAGTTTTTGTGTAATATCTCCATTGCCCGTGAGAGATCCCAGCTCGAACATCTCCTTTGCCTGTGATCCCCAGTGAAGAAGATCCCAACTCGGACCCTCGACTTAAGATGGACACCGTTACAATAATAATTAACCGTGTTCACACAGTCCAAATTGGAAGAAAAGTGTACACCTGTCATTTAATGCTCACCTATCATTGTTTTGTATTTTTTCTTTGATTGCAAGGATTGGCCCGGGAACTACACACCTGTCTTTGTTTTTTCTTTTTTGCTGCTGAAACCGACCCTGGAAACTACTACGACCAAATAAGATGGATTACCATGGTACTTTCCTCATATAAAAATGATTGACCCACTCCGTATGAAAGGGGGGTTCTGTCCATATATAAAGATAGAAGAAAACAGTCATATTAATGGCCACTAGTTGGATGTAAAACCTAAGATTTGAATTATCTTTGGCTGTGCTGTCCACTACTAAGGCCGAGCGCTTAATAACCATACCTGCTTTTGTTTTTTTCTACTTGATTTGATGCCCTTACCAAATCACATTTGATTAATATTTATTGTGATATAATATTTTCGTGTCACACATTCAGACACATGCATAGAGAAAAACTTGTTCCAATTGATTTCGATCACGCGTCGGTCTCCTCCAATCTTGTCCAAGTCAACGTCTGCGTCTCACATGGCTGCAACTTACCGCCAAAGTGTGAAAGTGGGAACAAAATAAAATTAAACAGAAAAAGCTGTAAAAATGGAACGCCAATGATTGTGTGGCACCAGAGCCTTCTCAAGTCAAAGGTCGCCGGATCGCGTTAGACAAGCGTGAAAAACGTGGAGTGTGACGCTTCAACAACCAATGTGTCTTTGCCTGATTTTGTTTTATGATAATTTAATATAACTTTATAATTCAAATAGTGAATAGGAGAATTACAAAACCGATGATTTTAGGCTCTATTTTTTAGAGGGTGAAAAGTTTTCAATGACTCCTTTCAGGAAAAAAAAAATTAAATATTTTTTTTTTATTAGAACAGAGGAGAGAAATAAAATTTAAAGAAAATTAAAAAATTAAATTTAAAAAAACTACTCACATTTTATATTTTAAAATAAAAATTAAAAAAAATATTCAATCATTATTAAAGATGACATGCAACTTATCAAGTGATTGAGAATGAATCATAGAGATAAAAAATAGGACTGTTGATCAATGGCCATGGCTTGTAGACATTTAGCTAATATTAAAAAAGAGAAAAAATCATTTTAGGTCCTAAGTTTTGGGAATTAATCAATTTTTAACTATATTTTTGAAAAAGACTAAATTAATCCTAAAATTTTGAAAAAGTATCAAATTAATCCCTCTTATCACTCAATTAATGATCAAATCAAACTAACATCCTGATGGCAGGGATAATTTTGTTATTTCAAATAGTAATCTAAGATCTTTATCATCAACGATTTAAAAAAAAAAAAACATTTATCATGAATACAAACTCATAATCAAACACAAACCTAGTACAATGAACTCAAAATATTGAAGATGAATAAATGGGCTTCGAAATCAAGATAAAATAAATAAATAAATTTTATTTCTTCTTTTTAATCACTTCGCAGCCTCACCTATAGAAACTCTAATCTCTCTGCACGCCCATAAAAACTCACATGCTCCCTTCAACATGGGAAGCCTCAACAGTCTATACATCTCATCAAGCTAGAGCAATTGAACCGCATTGGCAGTGGCATCATCAACAAAGTCCTTTACAACCAATTCGTCATTAACTCTATTGGAGGGTGTAAATCTTCTGTGATGTGGACCACCTCAACTTCGTTAAGTGCCACAAGATGTACTAAAAGCTGGAGTTCATAGAAGACGAAACCTTGGAAGGTTGGTACATCACGGAAGAGCAAGCCCTCTCCGCTGACACTCCATGCCTCACCATTGATTCAAACTTTAGAGAGAGAGAGAGAGAGAGCACATTTGGTGAGAAAAAGAAGAGAAAATAGGTGGAGATGTTTCTATTGTTGTTAACTTTTGGGTTTGTTCAAGACAAATGTGTTTTTGATTAGGTGATGTTGATAATTGATAACGTTGGGTTGATGATAGATTATGAACATTTTTTTTTTATCGAAATGGATGACACTTAAGAGAGACTAATTTTGTAATTAATTAAATATGAAGATTGACACAGTGATAGTTGGATTGATGATGAAAATGTGTTTGGGGTTGAAGTTGAAGATTTTTATTTTATTTTATTTTATTTCTTCAAAAATCTGATAAAGATAATGGTTTTTAAAATTTTTATTATGTTTTTTATTTTAATTTAATCATTTTTCAATTAAATTTTCATCCTTAATCCAACCAATCACACACAAAATTTATTAAAAAATCTGTTGACGTATGAAATTGGTCAACTAAGTTCTTCCAGACTCAACACTGCATGAACGACAAACTGAACAAGTAATAAGAGTAAGGATGACAAAGCTAGAATGCAAGACAGTGAAGTGTTTAAGTGGTTCGGCTAAGCTTGCCTACGTCCACTGTTAGTTTTCTCAATATCTGGACAGAGTAACAGCCAGTTTTTCACCAAGTATTTCGCTCTTACGTTACATGGAAGAGCTTCCCCTATTTATAAAAGGAGAAGTGCTACAGCGATGTACAAGGCGTTAAACTAAAATGATTACAGCAGTTAATGGACCTGACCTCCATTTAATGCAGTCGGATTACATTAAATGCAAGGGACAGGTGGAAGATAGGCATGACTAACCCACGCGGATTAGGTGTGGTGATTTGTAATTGGAACAATAATCTCTGACAAGCTTGACGTGCAAGGCAAGTTAAGTGATGATCTGGCATGGTGGTAAACGAAGTGGAGGCTCCGGGTGGACCAGAATGTAAGACGTAGAGACGGCGATCTTAGTTTCTCGTAGACAAATCTGTCTTGATAAGGAACGAACTCAGCTCCACGAGGTGGGCAGTACGGACTTCGCACTACGCTTGGGGGAACACATTGCATACCCGTGTCTCACTTCGCTAGGATTTCACCTCGTTGTAGGGGTTTAAGTAAATTGTATCGGACTTGCGATGGTTTATTTTGATGATCAAGCTGAACTTGGGCTCAGTCTAGATGGGCCAATCAGTTGGACTTTTATCAGGCCTTATAGTCATTACAGAAAATACTTACAACATAATCCATCAATGGTATTTTCATAATTAAATATTACTATATTATTTAATTATAGACAAGAGTATAACAATCCTTTTATTCGTTTTAATTGGATCAAAGGGTAAATAAGTTTTTTTACGGTTTTCATTAGGTGTGACCGTTAGTTGACTGACTGGAGGGGCTAATTTGATACTTTTTCAAAACGTTGGAATTGATTGAGTCTTTTTATGATATATAGTTAAAAATTTAATCAATTTTCGAAATTTATAGACTAAAATGACTTTTATTCTTAAAAAAATAGTAACTACTACAAAGGTTTTATATGGGCGGACTATGGGAGTGAATTTTCTTTTATTATTAATTTTTAATATTTCCTTAATTCAAGTACACGAACATATATGTCGAACCTGAGGATGACCCAATTATCAAACCCACAATAAAATATATATATATGCATATATATTCATTATAAAATAATAAAACTTTTTAGACATACTATTTTTTTAAAAAATCTCTCCCTACACACTAATAAAATACAAATAGTAGAACTTTAACACATCACTAAAATGGATGGGATATACTAAGATAGAAGGTGATGTAACTTAAATTTAATTTTAATTAACAAAATAACATGTATTTTTCATGAACTTTGCCTTTATATATTCAAAAAAACAAATTAACTTGTACATTACCTTTCAATATATATGGTAAATCACTTCTCCATTTAATAAGATGCTAGAAATCCAATTCCCGGCAAACATATTTTCAAGGTTGTTTTTTCAATTGGTCATGCGTATTCATTTTTCCATGGTCAACTATATTTATATCCGCTGCCTAATTTGATTTACGACTCGTCAATTTCAAATTTATCATTTTTTCTTGATGTAATGATTCTTTGGCTGAACGGTTACAATTAAACTTTTTTTTGTGTTTTGGAATAACAGTTCAGTCTTTTTAAACTTTAAGGTTTGTTACATTAATTTATTCCATTTATTTTAAAGAATTTATTACAGGTTAATTTAATATAACTGTGACTGCTAAAAACATGTCATCCTTATCTTTATGGGTCTATTACTATGTTGGAACCAATCATATTTTTGGATGGAAAATAACCGTTGAGTTCAAATCCAATGATTCAACAAAAACAAAGATTTAAAAAATTTAAAATTTAAAAAGACAATTCTTTTTTGCCAACACTGCAATTCCAGTTTCCTATTTTTATTTGTGCGATGAGAGTTTTTTTTTTTTAAAAAAAAAAAAAAAAGCAAAAACATGAGAAGAACTCTTGTTATGTTGTGGACATAGTTATTGAATTTTGACTTATTTATATAGTAAAATCTTATTAATTTGATATATATTTTTTAAAACATTACACGATGATGTGAATTTGAAACAATATTGGACTTAACGAAAACTCTTTACCATCCGAATCACATTGGCCAATAGTTTTTGTTTAATAGTTATCTAGTGTTTTGATAGCGTAATATGATTATATTTTCAATTAAAATTTAAAAATAATTTGAAATAATTAGATTTTAAATTGTATATTATATTTAAAAGTGTAAAAACAGTATTTTGTTTGGAAAATGAAAATATTTCTAATCATATAAAATTGGTACTTTTGTTTATATTAGTTAGGGTTTTATTATTATCTATCTTTTTTTCCACTTATCACTTGATAGACCTGAAATTAAATCAATCATTAAATTGTTTTTGTTTGTTATTTTCAGGTGGTCAAATAATTTAAAAATGCTAAAAATAGTTTGAAATGAAAAGTTAAACAACTTAGCACTTACCCACATAATTATATTAAAAAATATTTCACATCTTATTAATAAATTGGTTGTTGATAATAATTTTAATCTTGTATAGTGTATATTAAAATGAACATGTATATTATAGGGTTGTTATGGGTATTTTTCGGACTCCTCAAATGGGCCGGCAAAGGCCCATCCAGATGGTGGCCCAAGCCACCGAGACCAAGTATGAAGCTCGAAATATAAGATCGCCAGACCGTCAGATCGCTGTAATGATTGACGAGGTCAAGATCGTTAGAAGAGTAGCGATGTCAAGGTCGCTGAGATCGTTAGGTCGCTAGGAAGACGAGATCGCTACGTCGAAGCTTCAGTTCGTTTTCTACCTCAGTTCGCCCAGTATCAATGCAAGACAGTAAGATGACGTATCTTACACGATAAGCAAGATTATTTCACCTAATGACAGCGTAATTCCGGGAAATCTCACCAAAACAGTATGGGCTAGCATTCGGCCCACGTCTTGTCAGAGTTGACCTGACAATAGTCAGATGTATTAAATGCATTTCAGTAGCATTAATGACGATAGATCCAGACTTTTTTGTCTGTTTGTTCTCTTTGTAGCCTCGTCTCCTCTATAAATAAAGGAGGACATTTATTGTAGAGGGATCCCGGTTTTGAGTGCTGTTATTCTGTCAAAATATATAGAGAGCGAAACACTTATAACAGAAAAAGTGGACGTAGGCATTCCAAAAAGGCCAAACCACTTCAAACATTGTCTTGTTCTTCTTCCTTCTTCTCTTCTCTTTTGCCATTATTGGTTTTGTTTGTTGCAGGTCTTCTTATCTGTGCGGCATTGGGCTCAAGAATCTGGTTGGCTGGTTTACCACGTCAACAAAGGTCAAGCTAGAAAAACTTAAAACTTTGATTTAGAAAAAAATAAAAATAAAATTTTAACATCTATTCATCTATTTTCTCTCGATCTAAAGGATGTTATTAATTTTGAATGCATTTACGTTTTTTACCCTTTAACTGAGTGAAAATAAAATGATAAATATTAAAGTCATATTTTTAAGCCAAAATTTTAAGTTATTTTAACCTAACCCTGTTATAAATTATATGAAATTAAAATTTTAGGCAAATGTTAAGTATAGATAATAGTTTATTTATTATTATTAATTAAAAAGTAATTGATCAAATGTTTTCAGTATTTAGATTAAATAGGCTTAAAATTTATGAAAGTGTTTTATCTTAGTCGTCATATTCCTTTTTAGTTTTTCATGTTCCTATCTTAAGAAAACAAACAACAAACATGTAAATTCATATGTCAAAAAAATTAATAAATGTAATGGGCTGCATGTCAATGACCGCACCTTTTAGTAAAAATGAGATTTTAAGTTTAAATCTGATAAAATAAATAAACGAATATGTTATTCAAATTTTAGTCCGTAAATTAAAACCTATTCACTCTCTAAGTTAAAAGGAAAAATATGTATATATATATATATATATTATTCTCATAATCAATTACAGTATATATCAATTACTATTAATCAACGTGTGACTAAATTGTCAAGTTCGACACTGGTAGTGTAGTGGTAATACCTACTGGGCCATCATGCTTAATTGAAGTCATTAATTGTCCCTTCACCTATGTGTGAGTTGATCGCTTTTATATAGGGTTTGCTTTTCAGACCGCACCATCAATGTCAGATTTCGTTTGATCTTAGTTGTTCTTTAGATCAGTCCCAATAATATAATGTAATTAAATATATATATATATGATTAATTTTGACATTTGATAGTTTTCGAATCTAAACACCTCATAGAACGTTGTCCACCTTTTGGTGAGCACAACTTTGGCTGAATTAGGTTTGTATCCAAAATAATTGAGGGCATAAGATTGAATTAATGTAATGATATCCTAAATGGAAAAAAAAAAAATCATGTAATTACTGAGGTTTTTTTTTTTAAGAAAAAATAAATTGACATCAAAGAGGTAAGTGACAGTCTACGTACATAGTATTACCTGTGTGACCTAAAAAATCAATGGGTAATGGTGGATTACCCAAAAATTCTATCAAATATAACTTACATATCATATTAATTGGGGTATAATTTTTTTTTTAAAAAAAGAAGCATCACTCAAAATCTATCCTTATAACTACCTTAGAGTTAAATTTCTCTAAATAATACTTACATAAAATGATATTTAAATTCACTTAATAAATGCAAAAGGGAAGATACACAATCCTTAAAAATTTAGGAGATGTGCGAAAAATTTTGATGGTATAAAAAAATATATAAACTAATTTCAAAAAAGAAAAACTATAAACTTATTGGTTATTGAAGACTCATCATTATTCCAAATTAATCGCACGTTCTAGTCTAAAATGTAATAGTTTTGGTTTGAACCATGGAGATAATTTCATCTTGAACTTTTTTTCTTTGATTTTTTTTTTTTCAAACACATTTTTTTCTTTTGAATTCACCATTTTTATGCTTTACTAATGATTACTTTTGTTTATTTTCTATTTGACAATTCAGCACGACCTACTTTGTTGATTAATTAGTACGATGCATTTTGACTAAACGCACCTTAATTCATTTCATGGTTCAACAATCAACATTACTGTACATGCTGCTCAAAATTAAAATTAATGAGTAGTGTTGTGGGTGTTTTTCGTACTACTTAGATGGGCTAGCAGAAGCTCACGAAGTTAATGGCCCAAGCTACCGAGACCAGCGTGTGGAGCCCAACACAAAAGCCCGTGAGCACGGTTAGAAGACTGACGAAGTCGAGTCCGTGGGAAGGTTAGCGAAGTCAAGATCGCTAAACGGTCATTCCCACTACAATGACGTTGAGTCCGTCGATGCCGCGCGAGGTCAAGATCGCCTATCCCACAGTTTCGGTCCGTCTTCGACTCAGATCGCCCAGTGCCAGTCCAGAACAGTAAGATAGCGTATCTTATACGATAAACAAGTTTATCTCATCTAATGACAGCATAATTCCGGGAGATCTCACCAAACCAGCATGGGCTATCATCTAGCCCACGTGTTGACAGAGTTGACATGACAAAAGTCAGAGACATTAAATGCAGTCCAGAAGCATTAATTGTGATAGATTATGACATTTTTTATCTGATTATTCCCTTTGTAACTCCCCCTTCTCTATAAATAGAGAATCATTTATTGTAAAGGGGAGAGCGAAAACACTTTGAGAGAGAGTTATTGTCGGAAATAAGAAGAACAGTGGACATAGGCAATTTATAAGGGCCGAACCACTTTAAAAATTGTGTTGCTTTGTTCTCCTTCATCTCTTATCTTTTGCTATTATCTGGTTTATTTGTTGCAGATCTCCTTACGTTGTGGCATTGGATTCAAGAATCTGGTTGACTGATTTTCCACGTCAACAAGTAGTAACTTTGAAAATTAAGATGTGATCACATATATAGTGTGGTGGTGGTAACCACGAATCCCTCCTCCACCAAATTAATAATAATAATAATAATAAAATTCTTTTTTTATTTGTGGTCAGACGTGTACATAATCACAAGAGTTTAGTTTAATGTATATTTAGCTAATTAATTTGTATAATATATGGTAGTATTTACATCCATATTATTATAGTTTGATAGTTAACTATATTTATTCTCATAATTATAATTGTGAGTTCAAATCCCTATGCCATTAAATATGTTTATTCTCATAATTATAGTTTTGGGGGTTGACGCAGTCCAAGTCATGTGACAAAGTGAAAATCCATAAAATATATTCGTCGAACATTTCATGAGTATGAAAAGGATTATATTAATGAGGTTTACCAATCATGATTAGAGGTGGCCAATACATTCATGAATATTATTAAACCCCTTTTAGGTACAAACAGTGTGTGTGTGTCCTGAAATTAAATATAACCACGTGTTTATATTTATCCAAAAAGATAAGTCTCAACTTTTTATGGGATCAAATGTTTTTGTAAAGTACGTATTTGGTTAAACTTTATCTCTATGCCATTAAATATTATAAAATATTTATTTATTAAATTTGTCTGTTGATTAACCTTTTTCTTCTTCCTTTTTTTTTTTTCCTTAAATTTAATTCGGAATTTGAAGACAAGACATGACCTGATTTCATAATCCAGTGGCATAGATACGAAGGACATGTCAATAGCTAACCTTATTTTATCACTACTAGTTGAATTTATTGGTTAAAATATTATAATAATAATTTTTTTTATTATCTAACTAAATGAACTCTCTTAACTTCAAATCATAGTGGATAATGATAAATATTATAATAATTATAATTATAATTATAAAGTATTATAATAATTAAATTATTAAAACATTTTTTTTTTAAGGTGGAGGAAAAGGGATGAAATTTGATAGAAGATAAGTGTTAAATCCTACAACTATGTCAGGAGCAGCTCACGCTTTAACCAACAGCACAAACTATCTGTTGACATATTCTTAATAAGCAAAAGCTGTCTCTGTTACAAAAGTAATTATATTCTTTTTGCCATTTTATCCTCTTTGCACCGCACCACTGCAAGATCAAACTCAACAAATTTCCAGATCAGTTTAGTAACTTTCCCTCTAACAAACCAAAATATATTTCCAGAAAATCTATTAACAACAATGAGGGTGACTGTTAGTTTTCTCCATATGCTTTGACGGTGAATGTAAAATATGTTGATTCAGGAAATTTTGTGTCACTTGTCCTGGCCTAATAATATCTGATCACAGAGACTTTTAATTGCTGCAGATCAGTACATGATCTGACCTCTTATGGAGAAACTTCTCCTTGCCAATCTCTTGTATATACATATCCCGTCTCACGCAATTGTTATCTCATTCAATCAAATTCAATTCTATCTCGTTCAATTTAATCCAATCCTATTTCATCAACTTTTGTACACCAAATGGTGCCTAAAAGTCTATTTTTCTTATATAATAAATAACTTCAGTTTATTAGCTTGAATTTTTTCCTCTAAAAGTATAGGCTCGTTAAATTAATAAACAGTATAAGTATTGTAGTTTTTTTCTCTATATATATATATTACAAATACAATTACATTGACCATCTTGATAAGATTCTATAAAACCGTTTAAAACACAATAATATTTTTACTCTACTCCCTAATAATAAGGAGAGAGAGTCACACTAAATGAAAAAACTATCCTTCAAATAAAGGGATTTATGAGTAATTTATCTAAACATAAGTTGACTAGAAGGTAAATGTCCACTATTTGTAGACAGAAGTACTCAAACTCTACCGTTGTTAATGAAAAACGGGCTAATAGAATAATATGAAGATTAAATAAACATGAACTTCGACTTATTTAACTATGATTAAATGTGACAATCATAATTACCATAATTTGAGGGCGTTAGAGCTTGAACCATGTCTCGCGCTCGCAAGAAACAGACAATCCCACTTGTCTGCTTCCTGTAAGCGTGAGGTAAGGTTTGAGCTCTAATCCCTCAAATTGTGGCAATTTTTTCACTTAATATATGAGTCGACCTCTTCCAACTTTGAGAGCAACGACTATACGTTAAAGTCTTATATTAGATAGATTATGATAGTTGTATGATATAATGTCTATGGCAAAAAAAATGTGACTATCTTGATTATAATTAATTTTGAAGTTTCTTACACACAATTAATAAACCATATTAGAGTCATCTCTTTTTCTTAAAAAAAATCTAGAGAGAGCCTTTGGTGAAACTCCATGCTTCTCAAGTCTTCTCCCTCTCAAGAGAAATCTAGAGAGAGACACTAGGTGCCACTTAGATTCGGTCTTTTGTTGTTTTGAGTAAAGATTGACAATCTCTAGCTTCTAATGTGACCAATAGTAGTGATGACTCCTGAAATAATCCAAGTAGGTTATGATGTAGCAATTCGGGATCTCAAGGTTTTCTTATAATTTATCAACAATAGAGGATCATATTGCTATCTGAGAAGGCTCTAATCTAGTATGTTATCTCTTGTTCTTGATAGCTGCTTTAATGTGAAAGTTGTTTTCGATCAAGGAATCAGGTCTATAAATTTCTTTATAAGTAGTTGCTGATATATAAATTTGGTTTAATATTATTTTTGGGTTATTTTGAGCTTCTGAGAGTTTGTATGTGGGTGTCAATCCATTTCCATATTTTGAGAATCGTATAATATTTCATCTAGTCACTCTCGCTTCTCCTCTGTAAATGATTAGGTTGTTGGTTAATAGTTGCAGTCCCTATTCTCCCAAATTTAGTTCGATGATTGGTGTCTGTAATTGTGAATATCCAAATTTGAGTGGTTATAATGGATATTCGGGCATTTCAAATAATAATAATAATAATAAACTGTGTTACGTAAAGTTTAAAATATAAATTGAATAGTGATTTAGTTGTAATAATAAGTTTGTACTTTATTATTTGGGATAATCCCAAAAAACCGCTTCATGTTTGATAAATTATCCATTATCCCCCATATGGTTTTGTTTTTATCTAAATTACCGCCTAACTTTTAATTAAACACCCAAAATACCCCCTGAAGGCGTATGAAAAGACGGTAATACCCTTGACAGTAACAGATTCCGTTAAATGAATAAGGTTGACCATTTGACTCCGGGGGTAAAAGTGGAAATACGAAAGAAAGTTAAAAATTTATATATTAATTAATTAAAATATGAAAAATTAAAATAAATAAATAATTTAAATATAAAAATATAAAAAATAAAGATATTTTTATTTAAAAAAATAAAAAATTTAAATAAAAATATTTTTTTTTCAGTCACTCGCTGCCTTTTCTGTCAAACCTCACCGTTCTCTCTCTCCCTAATTTCACCGGTCTCTCTCTCTCTCTAACCTCACTGCTCAGGCTCCGTCACTCGCCGTCGCCTCCGCCAGACATCCACCACCAACCTCTCCCTCGCCGACTCCTCTTCATCTCTCTCTCTCTGGTGCCACCGCCTTCTCTCCTCTCCTTTCCTCTTTGTTTTCAGATCAAGATCGAAGGGTTCGGCTGGGTTCCAACCCAGACGAACCCTCATCTGGGTTCGAACCCAGATGAGGGTTCGTCTGGGCTGGAACCCAGCCGAACCCAGACTGAACCCAGTCCTCTGGGTTCGAACCCAGACGGAACCCAGACGACTGGGTTCGTCTCCTCTGGGTTCGAACCCAGAGGAGACGAACCCAGTCGTCTGGGTTCCATCTGGGTTCGAACCCAGAGGAGACGAACCCAGTCGTCTGGGTTCCATCTGGGTTCGAACCCAGAGGAGACGAACCCTTATCTGGGTTCGAACCCAGACGACTGGGTTCGTCTCGTCTGGGTTCGAACCCAGATGAGACGAACCCTCATCTGGTTTCGAACCCAGATGAGGGTTCCAGACGAACCCTCCTGTGAGTTTGGTTCATCTGGTTTCAGACTGGGTTCAGTTGAACCTTCAACTGGGTTACTGGGTTCAAACCCAGATGAACCCAGTGCTTGATGATGTTTGATGATTTTATTTTTCAATCTTTGTGGATTTGTTGATTGATTATTGTTCAATGTGGCTTTACTGATTTGTTGTTGATGGTTGTGGGTGTACTGATTTATTGTGATGGTTGTGGGTCTGGATGATGTAATGGTTGTGGAGATCCAAAATCTGGATCTCTATTTTTTTTATTTTTGAAAAGTTTTTATTTTAAATTTTTCATCTGGTCTGTGGCTGGAATGTTGGAGGTTGGTGATGAAGATTGATGATGATGGAGATGGAGGTTGAAGCCGTTGAAGATGAAATTGGACGATGAATCTCCCGTTTTTTAATCAGTTTTTTTTTTTTAATTGAAAATTACGTTGTAATTATTTTATTTTTTAAATAAAAATATTTTTTCAGGGTTAAAATTGTCATTTCATAATTTTATCAACTTTTCTGTTAATTTAGTGACGGAATGGGGTAATTTGGACAAAAATAAAACCTCAGTGCTAAAATGGATATTTTTGTAATCTAGAACCGGTTTTTTGGGATTATCCCTTATTATTTTCAAGGTCAAGTCTGTTGTCACTGTCATCAGAGAGACGCAGACCGATAATTTTGACTAAATACAGCTATTACCCTAAAAAATAATTATACAAAACAATTCATGCAGTCGTGGTGCACATAACACCGTCAACTTCCTTTGTATTTCGATGCATGTCATATTCCTTCGTATCCTATGTTTTAGCCTTCAAGTAAAGCAAACCAATAATTCCATAATATTTATCAACTGCTTGATTCAAACTACTTTCTTCATCGTCAATGGTAGTTAGCGCCGTAGGTTTCGACACCAGCTACCCCGTGTCTTTGGTGACATGAGTTTGACACCCGTGTTGTCCAAAAAATAATAACTCTTTCACTATTATGTGTAACTTACACCCTCATCCTCGTGTAAGTCTTTTCCCTACTTTTGTGTGGGTGAATTCCTCCCATCTAGGAGTAATATTTCAAACTATGTCAAAGTATTTCAATCTTAATTGGTCCCGGTTATCTTTAGATCAATCATAATTTGTAAAAAAAAAAAAAAAATCTACCTTCTTCTTCTTTTTCTTCTTTTACCTTTCTTATTCTTCTTCCTTACCTATACATATTATAACTACCAAATCATTTTAATAGGATGTATATTACTACTTGATTCAAACTACTCGAGTCACTTGACAACCCAATTTTAAGGAGAAAAAAAAAAAGGGCTCTAGAGAACGGAAATTTTTTTATGCACCTCGACGTATCCATTATGTTTAATGATACTGTAAGCTTGCTAAATCAGTGTATAAAAGAGAATTGAAAACAAAAATAGAGGGAAGTAGTTTAATTATAATGGAGAGAATTCATGAATATGAAAAATGAAGAAAATATTGAATCACCTGTGCATTCCCTTATTTAGAAGAAAAAATTATTTGTTGAGATACTTACAGCAAATTGGAAATTAGAATTACTTGATGAGATAATTTTAGTGTTTGGAACTTTAAGGATATGTTTATAACATGAGATTGGTTTGGACGTGGATAATTTCCAATCCAATCCAATGCTTGGCATGGGAATGCTCAATATTTCATTCAGCTCGGCGGGATATGGGAAAGGCAAGGGACTGGTATCCCTTGATTTATCATTATTTTGATATGTATATTTTAAATATAATATTAAATTTATTTAATTATTAGGAAGATCAAGTTAATATATATTAATTATTTCTAAGAAATGATATTTTCATATTAATTATAAAATAAATATTATTTTATTTAAATTGTATATTTATTTTTCAAAAATAATTTAATATGTAATGTTATTTTAAAATTATTTTAAATATCAAATATATTTATTGTATTCATACTTTTAGCTTAATCCCAACCTTGATCAGATAAAATATAGTACTATTTTTATCTTATCTCATGTATCACTAAATACATCATAGTATAAATTATTCAGTTAAATTCAATCATATTTTATTAAAATAATCTCATTCAATCTCGTATATCAAAAAGAGTCTAAAAAATACATGGCGAGGTGACTTATTATGCTCCTACTAATACTATTATTTATAAACTATGCTTGTATGATTATGTATGTATTACAAATAGCTAATCAAATATATTTTAATATTATTATACATGGTCCAATGTAAATAATAATGTGCTGGAGGTTTTATCGGCACATGATAATCTCGTGATTTATGACTGATCAAATTGTCAGACCATAACCAACTCTGCACCAATCGTGGTGTTTTGGCACGATCTTAATAAAAGTGTTTTTTTTTTAAATAAAAAAATAAAAAAAGAAAAACGAAACAACCATTTACTTATAATTTGTAGTTATGATAAAATTGAGTCCATCCTTTCGAGTCAATATTGTTATGTTGCATATTTAGTTATTAGTTAATAAGAATAGAATAATGTTATACAAATTTATTATCTAAAAATATGATAAATTAATTTATAATTATCGAATTAATTTTAAAATGATAACCTATCACACCATTTAAATAATTTTTTTTTTAGAAAAGTTTAGCATCATTTCGTAAGAATAAGAAGCCTACACTGAAAATGTTTTAAATTACTATTTTTAGTTCTTTTAATGACGTCTCGTTTTTTCCTTTATGAAAGTAAACTTTTTAAGTCTTCGAACAAACCTCAAGTCAAGAGTCAAGACAGACAAAATAATAATAATAATAATACACGTGTGCCACGTTGGTACTTGGTACGATATGTTATCACTTTTTTTTTTTTTTCAATTATTTGTTTTTTTGTTTTTGAAATGGGTAGGTTATAACTTTTATTTGAATTTAAGTTTCATTAATTTTGATTTTTTTAATAAGACGAGACAAAGCAAGCAAACTTAATTATCGTGACAACATAAATAATTATGATAAACATATGTGTATTTGTTAATTTTAATAAATAAAATTCTATTGGTATATGTATCTCTTAGCATATATGATTGAACATCTTTCATTCAATAAGATATTAAAAATTTATTTCTTATAAAATATATCTTAAAATTATGTAGTTAATTTTTTCTTTTATTTTCAAGAGAGTAATTGTCCATTGTATATGGATAAGAAAAAAATACATGTATAATTTTTTCCTTTACTATAAGAATAATTACCCCTTATTTATAAGTGAGAATAAATGCTTAGACCATTGGAATGGAGTTGATTTTCTCATGTCTTAATAAACTTAATCCCTTGCGTGTGAGTTTGAAAAAAATTCCTTTACATGTAATATACAATTTTTTTTTTTTTTTTTTTTATAAATAAACTAATGTAATATACATCTAGTGTGCTTGACATTACTAGTAACAAACTAAAATTTTGTAATGCACTAACCCGTCCATTATTATAGAAATTGTATATTACGTTTCTATATGGGATAATATTAGTCTTACTGTTGTTTGACAGAATCGTTAATGATTTCCTATAATTTGGCATAATCTTATTTTCTCTATTCTGTTAACTATGTTATTGAAAAGTGTGTCATGATAATTTGAGTTTAATTTTGAATGTGGTTTGAGAAGGAGGAGAAGAAGAAGAAATAAGAGAAGAAGAGATCGGAAAAGATAAGATGAAGAAGAAGAAAATACCAGAGCGAAGAGTGAAGGGGGTAGTGGCAGGCGAAGAGCGGATGAAGAAGGGAGATCGGCGTCAAAGATCAGAGAGATAGAAAAAGATAAAGAGAGTTATTATTCATATATTTATTTATTTATTTGATTTTTTATTATTTTTAATTATGTCCATCGAATATCAATATGTTAAATAGTGTATATAATTTTTTAAAAAATTAGTAATAAATTTATAAATTTTTTCTTATTTTTATTTTAAATTATATCAACCGTCTATTGTGTTGATGGACAGTCTAAAAATATTAATATTTTTTTAATTATTTTTAGAAAATATAATATACTGATAGGTGGACTAATATGTTTATTCGAAATTTTTTAAATTTGTTTTACATTAAATTGATTATTTTATCTTTTTTGATTAATAGTTAAATATTGACTTTTAACGTTCAAGGTGATGAGAGAAGATTTTTTAGTCATTTTGATAAAAGCGGGTTTTTTTTAACTATTTAACAAACTATAGGAAATTTTAGTACTTTTTTTTTAATTAATAAATTTTTTTACTATTATATCAAATTACAGTTTATATTTATCTCTTTCTAATTAATTACTAAAAATAAAGTTCGTTAGGACTTCCATCTGTAAAATGTAATAAACTATTATATATATATACCGAAAAAATCTGAAGGAAGAAGACAGGCCTCAAACCGATTATTGTAATCCGCATTGCTGCTCTATAATTTACAAAGTTTATAACTAAAAGTTTCTTCAACAAAGTCATCATTAATTGTTTCTTTAAAGACCTACAAGTTAGCCTTTCTTTTCAGTTTTTATAATGAAAAAAAAAAGCAGAAAAATTAAATCTGAATAATAAATACCCAATAAAAAATTAAATAAAACACAGTTACAGGAGAAAAAAACACATAATTCTGCCACCAAAGATGCTGTTCGAGAAAATGAATAGGACGTAGCAGCAATTCTCATTATATATTCTCTTCCAGTCCCTGCTCTTCTAGCTACTCTTCTTCAAATCCCCCAACAAAAAATCTCTCTCTCTCTCTCTCTCTCTACAACTCCTCAGGTAATCTAAACCATGGCAGATCCATCAACAGTTGTTTCATTGTGGGCGTCCATTACTGGCTTGTTTACGCCCACCGCTCTCTTCCTTTTCGTCAACCTCGTTATTGGAACAATAGTAATCACCTCTCGTTTCACTTCTCACAGAAAACCGCCACCCCAACATGACCGTGACTCGCCGTACCTCGTCCGAGCTCCATCTCTCTTGGACAGAGTCAAGTCCATCGACTTTTCTCCATACAAGTTCCCTCAGTATCGCAACCCAGAAGAAGAGACCCGATATTTTCCACCCAGTACAGAACCCCCACCCCAACATGACCACGACTCGCCGCATCTCGTCCGAGCTCCATCTCTCTTGGAAAGATTAAAGTCCATTGACTTTTCGCTTTACAAGTACCCTCAGTATCGCAACCCAGAAGAAGAGACCCCGTATTTTCCAACCAGTACAGAACCCGTCCACGACTCCAAATCGGTCGACCCGTACCCGCCCCAGCTCCAGCGAGCTCCGTCTCTCATAGAACGGGTCAGGTCTTTCAACTTCTCTTCTATTTATAAATCCCAACCGTACCCGGAAACAGAAGCAACAGAGGTAATTGACAATTCTGTGAGTGAACCAGTTAATCCGGGTCCGGGTTCGGATCCGGATCATCCGTCGACGAGGAGCAAATCGGAGAGTAAGAAAACCGCGGTAAAAGTGCGGGAAAGCGTGAAGAAGTCAGCAAGCGAGAAGTCGATGATGGTAGGGGAGGCGGACGAGAAGCCGGAGGCGGTGGAGCGAAGAAGGCCGGAGACGACAAGGCCGTTTGGCGACGGTGACGAAGGTGTTGACGCCAAAGCTGACGATTTCATCAACAAGTTCAGGAAGCAACTTAAATTACAGAGGCTGGATTCTCTCTTGCGTTACAAAGAGACGCTCAGGGGAAAGTAAAAAAGTTTTTTAAAAAAAAAAAAAAATGAATGACAAGTAAAAATCACCTTCGGTTTTTACCTTTCCTCGGCTTTTTTCTTTTTTATCATTTGCATGTGTTGTATGTAAAGGAGCGCTTTATTGGCTTTTAGTGTTTATTGTTGAGCTTAGTCTGGAGTGTACCATATGATCTTTTGGCTTCTGAGGGAATCTAGCTTTAGATTTGTTAGACTATCTATTAGTAGTTGTTCTACGAATGGCCATTTAGGTTTTGTTTTTTTGTTTTGAGGCAAGCCATTTAGGTTGTTAATGCCTCATTCCTGTAAAAAGGTTAGGAGGAGAAGAGAAGGGAAGTGTGTCTTAAGTCAAGGCTGTTTGAATGACCGAAATAGCCCTTGTCTATTTGTTGTGGTCTTGTAGACGGATGGAGACTCTGATCAACTTCCAACTCTACTTTCTTTGTTTCTCTTTTATGATAAAAGGGTTTTATCTGGGAGCTGGATCCTCGGCTGCCGTTATTTGGTTTGATCTTTTTATTTTTATTTATTTATTTTTGTTTGAAACAAGCAAACATTTATTGAAAAAGAGGAGAAGCTGGAGATATACAGCTTACATAAGCAAATTGCCATGTGAGGTCCTGCATTGAGGACAACGCCAGGGCAGCCAGCTTGTGAGCCAGACGCATCGCCGCTCTGGGAACGGCCTGAAAACAAGTAACGCCAACTTCTTGCACAATGTCATCAACCAACGTGTCAGCTTCATCTCTGAAGAAATTGTTAGTTTGGAGCTTCAAATTTTAAGGATATATGACGGAGAAAACGTCATTTATTATTTTTCTATTTTAATTGACTAGAAAAAGAAGAAAAGTTAAAAACAGGATTTTGCCTCTTTTTAACCTTTTTATCTAGGGCATCGTCAAAGTACAGATATTCAAATTTGGATTTTTTGGTGAGCTGAACTTAGGTTACATGTATAATCCGTTTAAAAGATCAATAAATAGGTGTTTGGTAACTTAATTTTAAATCTACTTTGTTTTTGGGATGGAAATGTATTTAGTAAATTGAGTAAAATAGAAATATATATATTTTTTCATAAAATACCAAATGAAACCATTGAATGAGACAATATAAATAATTTAAAATATTAAAAAAATAAATCAAGTATTTATAAATTATAATTAAAAAATTGAATTAATTTAAACTATTTAAAAATAAAAAAAGAAACAAAATTTACAATTGCAGTGGATGATGGACTATTCTCAGAGTTTACGGTCACTGCTAAGGCTAATGTTCGATGGAGAATTGATATTCTCCGACGATGTCATCAATAGAAGCCAGTTCTCCTTTGCCAGGGAATGAGGCAAAAAGTCTCATCCACTCTCGGGATCAAACTCATGAGATTTTATTACTAGAGTGGAGAAGCCAGTTTCCTCCATTGTCGAATCGAATTGGCCTTTCCGACACTAGAGACGTTGGTTTTACCCGGCAATGGAGGAGGAGGAAGCCTCCTCTATTCTCACAACGAAATCTCACGATTTTAATTAATATACTAGATGAGATCTTGATTCATTGTCAACGTTATTATTTAAGGAAGTTGGTTCTCCTTCGGTTAATAGGACTGTCCTTGGCCTCATATGAAAAGAGATAAAATACTAATCCTGAAATATTATTGTTATTTTATTAAATTAGTAAGGATAATATGGAAATTTCATAAGTAATAATTTAGTTTCTTTAATAACCCGTTTCTAAAAACCAATATGATAGATACCAGTTCATAGAAACCCCGGTCTTTATGCGATAGGGACCTTTCATCGTCCCCATCATGCAATAGAGATAATGGAGATGAGTCTCCATTGATGCCATTTTTTTTCCTTTTGGGTTTAATCTTGATCTTTATCTCAATATTTGGATTTTTTTAATAACAAATTATTTTAATTTGTTTTTTAATTTTTAAAATTTGCTTATCTCCATTTTAACCTTTGTATTGTTGAAAATGATTTTTTTTTATTATTTAATTTTTAAAAAATAATCATGTTGTTTAAAAAAAATAATTATTATATAATACATATGTCAATTTTTTATTGATGAAATGACATGTAATGTTTTGATTTTATTAGGGATAAAATGGTCATTTTAGGTGATGAGAGACTATTGTGTCTATTTAGTTTTTCTGTTTAGTTTGACATTCAGTGGCTGATGATTTAGATATTTTTGAAGAGTTTCGAAAAAAATTGGGATAAAAAATGTTGTTTTTAAAAGAGTTTTTAAAATTTAACATTTTTCTAAAGATCAAGGACTGAAATAAAGTTTTCCCGTTAAAGTTAGTCTTGTTTTTCTTGTTTGACATGCTGTTAAAGTTGTTTTTGAATGCCACATGGGGTGCATAATTCTTCATAGAAATTCGTGTTCTGGATACTAAATATTACTATCCACATGGGTGGATGGTAAGTAGTAACAATTAAGGATAAATTGGAAAAGGCCACGTCAGTATGTTAGGCATAATCTTCACATGGTTTCTTCGTTTGACTCATTACCTGACAAGTGACAAATCAAGCGTGTGAAACTTCGTCCATTATCATGAATGGGTTGTTTTTGTTGTTAATTTTTAGTACATGATTCTCATAAATGTGATGTAATCATACGCTTTATATTTTTATTTATTACTTTTTTATGATTGGAACTACTTCAAAATACTGTTGAAATTAATAATGATACACGTGAAGACCATATAATTAGAAAATTAACTCCAAAAAATAAGAGAAAGTAATCTATATATAATCAGAGGATGACTCATGTTCATGGGAGTTCAACCTATTTTACACGGAAGAGAGTATCGAAATACTTACCTCTCAAGAGAGTGGTGGTGGAAGGGCA
The DNA here is from genome assembly GCA_022984855.1 of Dimocarpus longan. Classification (NCBI taxonomy): domain Eukaryota; kingdom Viridiplantae; phylum Streptophyta; class Magnoliopsida; order Sapindales; family Sapindaceae; genus Dimocarpus; species Dimocarpus longan. Next base: position 44,800,027 of record CM041012.1, on the reverse strand, counting down.
GCATTTATTCCAATGCCCTACAGCCCCTTCGACAGCAATCATGCAAAGTTGGGTTTATATTCAGAGATACTTGAGAATTTATTGGCCAAATAACGTGAAAAAAAAAAAAAAAAACACATATTACAGGTAGGCAGGTGCAGGTGATGACTTTTTCCTATCTTTGTCGTTCCCACAGCGGCGTATTGTGTGCACACCCTGACGTTAAGCTTAACTGCAGTATTATGAAATTGTTGTTGATTTTTTTTTTTTTTTTTTTAAATGGAAAGTGTTGAAATTAGCACAAATTACCCTTCCATTAAGTTATCCATAAAGACAGTAAAAAAATTCATTTACAATTTAGTAATGAAAAATAATTACTAATTATTTACTTAAGTAAATTATCTTTTAAATAAAAAAAATAGATGGGAGGAATATAGATATTTTATTTATTTCTATTGTTATATTTTTTTTTATCAGATTTAATAGATAGTTGAAATTTTTTGTTATAACTTTTTTAAATTTACGAGACATTTACTGTAGAACTACTATATACAAAGGGACAAAGATAGAGAGAGATAGAAATTTTCATCCATAAGAACAAACTAATTTTATTAGGAAAAACTTTATTTTAGTTCATGAAGTTTTAGAAAAATATTAGATTTTTAAAATTCTTTTAAAAATAGTTTTTTTTTTTTTTTTCATTATAACTTTTCAAAAACTCTTTAATAAGATCCAAACTGTCAGTCAACTGATGGTCACTGTTAGTAGAATGTGTAAATTTTTTTTTTTTTTTATCGTTGATGATCGTTAGTTTAACGTAAATAATCGGATTATCGTAATAAAATAATAGATTTATAAGTTACACTATTTAAAATATTTTTAAATTTAAGTTATTAAAAATGGTTTAAAGTCACCGTTAACTATTAATTAACAAATATTTTGGACTTTTTTTAAGAATTTTGAAAAAGTTAATAATAAAAATAGCTATTTTTAAACGAATTTTAAAAATTTAATATTTTTCAAAATCTCGAGGACTAAATTAAAGTTTTTTCAATTTTATTAATATCAATTCCAAAACTGTGGCCATTAAAAACATCCTTATTTATTTATTTTTTTCACGGTCAACAGATTTTGTCGTTAAATAGAGAATTATACACACATTCCTATAAGGACTAGCTAATTTTATAAATATCAATGCTCTGATGCATTATAAAAGTATCACTTATTATATAGGATAAATAGATATTGAAGTAAAATAAATCTCTCAAATATAATTATTACTCATCGATATCAAAATGAGTTGGTTCAAAAAAAAAAAAAAATTGTCAACATTATTATGTGTTTGTAGAGAATGTGTTAGATAATCATATTAGTAAATTAATAATTAATTATTTCTAAATTTTAAATATAATTAGAAGTCAACAAAATGAAAGCATTAAATATAAATACATAAAAATATTAAATTAAAATATTGGAGGATAATTTTTTAATTTGATTATTTATCAAATGATATCTATATCACGTAGCAAATGTCTTGACATTGACAATATAATATATTTTTTTTAAAACATAATCTCTGAAAATATTGATGATGCTTTTAGTTTAAAATTTATGGGCTATTCAGTACATTTACTTTAATATAATTGGTAAATGACTATAAAAATTAATACCGAATTTATGGGCTGACAACTCTCCTAATATTTAGTCCTCTATTAATAATGATCCTTATTTTTTTTTTTTCCTCAAAACGTTAATTGTAAATACTTATTTTATGTAAGTTTTATCGTTAACTAGAGAAATAATAATAATAATAATAATTCTCCAATGATAAAACCCGCACAACATAGTTGGGTGTAATTGGTACTCTTCGGTTGGACTAATTTAAAACTTTGATTTAAAAAAAAAAAATGATTTCAGTATTTATTCATCAATTTCGCTTAATCCAAGAATTGAAGAAGTGGATAAAAAGCTTATATTTAGCTTCTGAACGCAAAAGTTGTGTATTCGATGCGTTTTGAATAATAAATATGAAGTGGCTGTTTAAGGCTTTAGTTGTAAGATGTGTCCTAAGGGTACATATTAATATTCTCCTATAAGGTATGTATATTTTTATTAAAATTTAAATTCTCAAGATAAAATATATATTTGACTGTTAATAAGTATTGGATGATTTTTAATTGTTTATTTAGATGAAATAACTCACTTTTTTAGGAAATTATTTAAAATTCATATATAAATGATATGACTTATAAATTGTATTCATTCCACAATTTGTATAGTTGTTACAACTTACTTGATATTTTATCTGCACATAAATTTTGAAAAAAAAAAAAAAACACAATCCAATGCAACTCTTTTTTTAATCTTAGTTTTTATTTTAGAAATCGAGTTAAATTTTTTTGTATCCAATAATAAAGGGAGTCACCCTAAAAAATGTAATTTTTTTTCCCAATAGATTAAATGCTTTAATATCTTAAATAGAACTTTTAAATTTAAGTATATGATCAAGTTAAATCAACTTAAAAATTTGATTTTAAAAATTACTTCAATAAATATTCATCCATTCATTATTGCTAAATCTAAAGGTCATTAACTATACTGAGATTATTTATTTTTTTCACCACTAAATTGAACGAAGTAAATTGATAGATATTAAGGTCATTTTATAAAGTAAAATTTTTAAGTTGATTTTGTCCCTTATTTCAATATGTAAATATCATTAAATATGCTATATTTTTAATAATATCTTGCTTATAAATAAACTATCATTAATAAGCATAAGAGTATTTTAAATTTTGTTAAATTATTCATTTTTAAGTGTTCATATCATATTAAATAAAATTCTATAATAACTAATGGCTAAGAGGGTATAAATATTAAATTACTTTAAAAAAATAAACAAATTTATATTATGCTGTGTTATTAAATTTGTATATTGTAGTCACTATTAAGTTTTCAATAAATTTCACTATTATTTAATCCGTAGATAAAAAAAAATTGATCCCTAGATTTGTTTAATATATATTGTGAATCATTAGATATATTCACTTTTTTTTTTAATTAATATTTGAAATTAATTACTTATATTTAATCAATGTATCATAATATTAGAATTGATATTATTCAAATAAGTTATATATATGTATGTAAAATGAGGTTTTACAGTGAAACATTTCAAGTGGAACGAAACCATAACACATTAACATCGTCTTTCAATTCGAAGTTTCAATCTTGAATAACAATATTGAGTCCACGAGAGCTTAGCCAATTTGAGTCAGGAATTCATAATTTGATTTGTATCTGAGGTCCTTGAGTTAAGAGTAGTTTTTCCACGTGAAGTGGGGTATTTCCTACTCTTGATCAAAAGTATCGGGTAAGTTATACAATATATAATAAAGTCCAGTTGTATGTAATAAATAAATAAATAAAACAATCTCGCTGTTGAAACGCTCCGTTTTAGTCTCTTAGAAACTCTCACTGCGTCTTGGGCATCGGCATAACGTAAAGAATCGAAGTAAATGGCGGAGAAACCCCAACCTGTTCGCGTTTTGTACTGTGCGGTGTGCAGTTTACCCGCAGAGTACTGTGAATTCGGACCCGATTTCGAGAAATGCAAGCCCTGGTTGATCCAAAACGCGCCGGATCTTTACCCGGATCTCACCAAAGGTCTCCCCACTTTTTAAACATCGCCGATTCTTCTGTTGTGATTTTTGTTTCTTAAATTTTGTTTTATTATTATTTGCAGACTCAAATTCAAAGGAAGAAGATAAAGTCGCTGATCAGTTACAATCCACCAGCATCTCCGCTTCTGCTTCTTCGGGTTAGTTTGATTAATTCTTCAACTTTTTTTTTTTTAATTAAATACTTTTTGCTTTTTAAATATCTTGAACTTCGCTTACTACAAAAGCCAAGTTGTAGTTGATCTTTAAAAAAAAAAAAAAAGCCAATTTGTAGTTGAATTATAGAGTGATAGATTGCAAGGAATTCCTTAATTGGTACTATTCACTTATTGTTTTCTTTGTAACAATTATGACTGTATATTATGCGAGTGATGACAAGTTCTTCCGCTTGTTAGGGTTACCGATACATGTCAATTCTGTAAATAAGGAGGAAATAAAAGAAGTTATTCTGATAAGCCAAGACTAGGAAAAGTAGCACCTTGATCTTAGCATCCATTGGATTACATGTGGAAATAGAATGAGTAATTGAGATTCTTAAAAAAAAAAAGAATAATTTATTGAGAAAATCGGCTGACGATAATGCTAAATGCATGGCATATGTACAAGATGCCCACCAGCTATCTGAAGTCGGGACATAGAGAGTACCTTGGGTAGACTGAGCATGAATAAGGGAGAAGAGCTCAGTAGCATTAGCGGTGAAAATTATTTACCTGTGGCATAAAATTGCCAGCACATAAGATAAAACTGATATCTTTGCTGAAGCTTGATGTTTATTAGGATTTTTTAACCCCAAAGGTTATACCTTGTTTTTTATTTTATTTTTTTTGAAGAAATGTTCTACCACGGTTTTGACTCTCATCAATTAGTTTGCCACACTTAGTTTCAGGGTTTTACTACATTCGTTAGAATTCAATATGCTCTGTGCTTTAGAAGATATTGAGTTAGTTGTTTGCTAAATGGAAAATTTTGTTAATGTATTTTACCTGTTTTTAAGTTTGGGTAATGTGACAGAATGTTTATGCTGGGGTTGAACCAGTTAGAAATTAATTTTTGCCATTTCTGATTTATATTTTTACATTATTCTGTTTTGCTTTTATTTTATTAATTGTGTTGTCTTGGCTATTAATAAATTGGATTTTGGATGATATATATTCTATCTTTTCACTTATGATTACTTGTAAGATTTATCAAATGATGACATTATTTTCCTCACTCTTTCTCTCTCGGCTACTGGACAACTGCAGCAATAAAGCAAGAAGAGGTCAAACGTCTTCCTGGTGGAAAGATTAAGAAAAAAGTATGAACTAGAAACTCATTTTTCTCATTGCATGCACAAGATTTTTCACATCTTTTGCGGGAAATGTCTTGCATAATATTTCTTATATAATTGACTTGTGTAATAAATCATTTCTGTAGGAAAAGCAAGAAGTTGTTATTGAAAAGGTTGTCCGTAACAAAAGAAAATGTATTACTACTGTAAAAGGCCTGGAACTTTTTGGTGAGCTATGTCCAATTTTGATTTTTCCTTTTATATCCTTATTATTATTATTATGATTTTACAAATTTGAAGTTCGTCCATTATTATGATCATTGACTCAGTTCATTGCATCACAATTAAGGTGTTAAACTGAGTGATGCTTCGAAGAAACTTGGGAAAAAGTTTGCTACAGGAGCCTCTGTTGTTAAGGTGTATTTTCTTTTTATGCCGTAAACATGTAAATCTATCATGCTACAGATGCTAATAATGTTTTATATTATATGAATGAATGGTTTCAGGGTCCAACTGAGAAGGAGCAGATTGATGTTCAAGGAGACATATCATATGACATTGTGGAGTTTATCACAGAAACATGGGCTGATGTAGCATACTCTTATCCTTGTCTTTAATGTTATCTGCTGAATTAAAAATTCTGTTGGTTATTTATCTTAGTGAATATTGAATTGTGAAATTCTTTAATTACTTGCTATACGGAGGTCATGCTTTTACATATCATGAATGTAGATGCAGTGGAGATAATTAACCAAGCCTATATGGCTGCTAATGTTATTGAATATGTACATTAACGAAGTTCTTGTTAGCGTGACACAGATCATGAAAACTAGAATCTTGGTATTTGATGGTTCCTTTATCAAACGTAAAACCATGATAGAAACTAATACCGGCAACATTTTAGCTTAAGTTTCAATTCATTGTTGCTGCTTTTGATTTTTGTTCATTCTCTGTGTAATTTTGCTTGTCAATCAATTTGTCAATAATTATTGTTGATATACTATTTAACTTGTGGAAGCAAGCCATTAAAATGAATTACAGACTCTTCTGTTGTGGAAAAGTTAAGGGCCTGTGCTTGGTTTTGCATGTCTACTAAAATCTCAATATGATGACTTTGACCTAACACAAAGATTAGAATTTACTGATGTCAAACACTTGTGATTAATGTGGTTTTGAGTGGGTTGAATTATTCTTATTTTTTGTATGAGTTGCCCTTCTTGCAGACTAGCTGTGGTAAGATCAAGCTGACGAAAAAGATTGAAAACCAATTTCACATTCCAATGATTGAACCAGCTCCTATAGAGACCTAAGTACAATCTCAATTGAAAATTTTAAGGTTGAATTTGGTCACGTCAGAAATAGGATAGGTAGAAACTAGGAATTATTATTGACAGTGGAATCATAAATTTGAACACCTTGTTTGTATAGAAGTGCTTTTCGAAGTGATTGTCTGAAATTGAACACGTAAGTGCAGTTAAGATCAAGATGGTCTTTTGTGTTTATGTCTGTTCGATTCTTTTGGGTGGAGTAATTATTATCACACTTTTGGGTTTGATCTCCATTTCACTTGTGATGAATTTTACAGAACTAAATGGACATGGCTGGCCATGTGGCTAATGTTTTATTTACCTCTTGTCTTTCTGTTTTAGGTACCTGAAACTGCAATCTTCTTTATTGAAGATGGAAAAAAGGTCCCTGCTGCTTGAATATGGAATAATGTCTTACAAACAGTATGAAGTATGGCATTTTCCTTTCTATACTGCACTAAAGGAGATTTGATGTATGTAATCGCAAAGTAAAAGCAAAGTAAAGGCTGTTTGATGAAAATCGTGGCGAGTGAGGCCTTTTTCTCATCTTATACAGTCTACTGTTACTTTTGTTGCTAAATTAATATGTTGTCTGGTTAAATGTGTATTGAAGTTTAATGGATATGATATAGGGTTTATTTACTATGTTGTTTACTTTTATTTTTTTTCCAAATTAAAGCATTGGATTTACTTTGGAAACATCCAAATTGAATTTTTCTTCAGCAATGAGTATTACCGGCATGTCACATTGTTTATGCTGATATGTCTGTCACAAATTGCTTTATCAAAATGAATTATTACTTGAATACTAATTAATTGATTATTTCTATGCAATTCTTCTTTTAGTCATATAGACCGTAGTATAAGTTTAGGAAATTAGTGAATGACAAAACGGTTCAAGGTCATATCTTGTTTCTACCATTACAAGTAAATTGTTGTTTAAACGTGATATTTATATGGAGGCATGGACATTGTTGGTCTTGCAAAATACATGTATGGTTAATTGATGTTATGTGATTATTGTGGAAGTTTATCTCTTTAAAGGTGTAAATTACATGAACCCCTTGAGAGGTTGAATGAAATTACGACATTGTTTAGAAAATTGATCACGAGTTTCCCTTGTTTGGAAGCTACGTTGACTTCTTTGTTAGCAAGTTGGTTATATTTTTGTGTCTTTGTTATCAAAGTAAAGATTTTGCTTTGGTAGTAGACATTTTAACATCAAATTTGTTTGCATTTATAAAGAAATTTAATTGATAGTTTCAAGTGTACAAATTTCTTCCAAACGGTTGATATCAATATTGCAAACCCTATAATTCAAATATATATATATATATATATGTATATTGATTGCAAACCCTAATCAAAAACACTAATCAATCACAATTATACCCCATACCGATGATCCACCCACATGTAATGTTTCTTCCGTTCATTTAAGTATCAAAAGATCTCACATAAAAAGAAAAACATTTCCACTTTTTAGTTTCTTTGTACAACCAATATCAATCCATTGAAAAGAACACAAACAAGAAGTGATGTTGATTGATTGTTAACCTCAAACTAGAATAAATATACTCATATTATAATAGATCGTAATATATATATGTATGTATGTATGTATGTATGTATATGTCTATTTAAGAACGTCGCAAAGTGTCATGATTTTTCAGTCCTGTTATAATCTAGTAACTTTGTCAAATCACGTAGATGCTCTACTAGCCATACAAAGTGAAGAATTATATTCTATCAATCTAATTACAAAGTAAAAAATCATATTCCATCTCGTAAATTGTCCAACTGATGAAGAATGAAGTAGTGTTTGATATAAAAAGAAAATAAATAAATAAATAAAGGTGTTTGACAAAATGTAAATAAATAGAAAATTAGAGGGTACAAATATGTGAAGATAAGTAAATGTGCATAATTAGAGAGTTATTAAATAAGTAATTGGGGTCTATAAATCATACTCATGGTGGATAAGGATACTATTGGCAGCATTACACTGGATGTTAGTGATGGTCTAATTTTTAAATTTTATATATGAATGTACTTATAAAATGGATGTGTACATCATATTAACGGATGACAATGTCGACAGGTTAAGAACAAAGTAATATAATATTTCTTAATTACATTTCAAAACCAAGATGCATTTAGGTTATGTGGTCGTGAAAGAATATTACAATAATACCCTTAATAATGGTGTTATAGAAGAAATAACTTAGGGAACACGTAGGGCCGGAAAGGTTCTGTCCATTAGTGGTGGACATGATGGATGGAACTAAGCACAATTGGAGGTTGTGCTGCTGTGTATGGCCTATGATGCTGGTTGCATGTGACACGGTAAATAGGTATAAGCATCTCCGATCCAATCCAACAAACCCAATTCAACCCAACAACTTTTTATCGGATTGAATTGAGTTAAATCTTAAAAAAATTAAAATAAGTTGGGTTGAAAATTAAATTGGATTGTATTGCCCTAACCTGACAAATGTTCATCCATAATTCAAAATCCAAGATTTTTTTTTCTTTTTCTAGAAGAACATTTGCTAGGGATAAGGATAAAAAATAACCTTTATGTTGGATTGATTTTTTTTTTTTTTTTGAATAATTGAATATTTGTTTTTACTTGTTTTATTAGTAATCAAATTGCTAAAACCATAAGAGTTATCAACTAAACTTGTGATGCTTTTGTGGTGGATTAAATCTAATCCGATCAACCTAACCTAAACTAATCCAATTAATATTAGGTTAGGCTGAAACATTTATTGGGTTAGGTTAAGTTAAAAAATTTTCAAGGCAACCCATATTGGGTTGAGAGATTTTTAACCTCACCCAATCTGAACCTGAAAACACCCACCCCTAACGACAAGTGTGGTGGTGATGATTTAGTAGAGGTATTGGCTATGCAGACGGTAAATGGTGTTGGTGTTGATATTACTTTGGTTAAATAGTTGCTCTAAATATAAAAGAACAGTGCAGATACCCTAGTGTAGAGGTGAATAACATATTTGGGGGATGGAGACTAGGTACTGGCAGAACAACATGAAAATATATGATGACCTGAAGCTATAATAAACTAGTTAAAGCCATCTACTTTTATGCACCTGCAGTTTTATTATATAAACAAAATAAATAGTTTATGTTATCGGGGTGGAGGGTTCGGGGGTTGAATGATGGCCTATGATGCTGGTTGCGTGTGACACGGCAAATAGGGGTAAGCATCTCTAACCCAATTCAATAACTTTTTATCGGATTGGATTTAGTTAAATCTTAGAAAAATTGAAATGAGTTGGGTTTGAAAATTTTTCAACTCAATCCAATCTGACAAATGTCCATCCGTAATTCAAAATCCAAGATTTTTTTTCTTCTTTTAGAAGAACATTTGCCAGGGATGAGAATAAAAAATAACCTTTGTGTTGAATTTATTTATTTATTTTTGAATAATTAAATATTTATTTGTACTTGTTTTAAAAGTAATTAAATTGTTAAGATCATAAGAGTTATCAATTAAACTTTTTATGCTTTTGTGGTGAATTGAATATAATCCGATTAGTCTAATCTAAACCAACCCAATTAATATTAGGTTAGACTGAAGAATTTATTGGGTTAGGTTGAGTTAAAAAATTTTCAAGTCAACTCATGTTGGGTTAAGAGATTTTCAACCCCACCCAATTCGAACCTGAAAATGCCCACCCCTAACAGCAAGTGTGGTGGTGATGATTTAGTAGAGGTATTGGCTATGCAGACAGTAAATAGTGTTGGTGTTGATATTACTTTGGTTAAATAGTTGCTCTAAATATAAAAGAACAATGCAGATACCCTAGTGTAGAAGTGAATAACATATTTGGAGGACGAAGACAAGGCACTGGCAGAACAACATAAAAATATATGATGACCTGAAGCTATAATAAACTAGTTAAAGCCATCTACTTTTATGCACCCGCAGTTTTATTATATAAACAAAATAAATAGTTTATAAGAGTGTGGAAGAAGTCATAAAAGAAATGTAAACATGAGTAGGATATATAATATGTTGTTATTGCGAGTCAGATTTAACTCTTAATTGAATATGTGAATATTTCAATATACATTTTTTTAAAAAAAAAAAAATTACAAAATTAATTTATTAAGAGGGATTGTCCACAAGGATTAGCAAAATTGAAATGAACCTAGACATGGTCTCATCTAGAATGAAGTGTGGAAACGATTGTGGAAAGTGCTGGCTGCACCGTTGATAAAGGTTATTAGGTTTTGTTGCTACATATTGAAGTTGTAATTTGTATAAAATCTTGGATTAGATGATATGCTTGGATATTTTATCACTTTGGTCTGTCAAATCAATCTGAAAATGGCAGCATGTTTCAGAACATCAATGTTTAAAACTTGTGTCTAATTGGAGTTTTACGGATTCTTGTCCCAGTCTGTATTGTAGGTTATGTTGTGGAATCATATTAAGTGTGGGGTATATATGGAGGACTTTATGGAGCTTGGAGGTCCCGTTTGCTTTGATAGATGGCCCACCGTAATGGCATATGGCATCTTTTTGGCAGTGGTGGTCTCATGTGTCATGGAAAAATAGAACTTGTACCTCTTGTAGTTTTGTTATGATTCTCAACGTCCTCTGATGCAAATCTGAATCTCAGAGGAAAATCAACTGGATGTGACACTAGTAAGGTAAAATCTACTAAGCAAATGCAATCTGTCCTAATTTTCTGTGACAATTCATTTCAAAATCTGGGAATCTCCACTGCCATATCGCAACACAATTTGTGAAGAAAAAACAAATCACTTGGGATGAGTTTACCAAAAATAGAAACTTCACTTAGTTGAGAATCGAAAAAAATATTTGAAGCTTGACTAGTTGGATGGAAGAGAAACGACATTGTAATATGGACAAACTATTTTTTCAGAAGTGGGACTAATCTAGAGTTGGCACCAGAGTGGGATTTGGTATACTACAAGGGCAATGTAATCATGTGAGTCTCATTTTACATCAGTCCTTAATGCTTTGAAATCTCTTAAGTCAATTGGATCAATCCAAAGAGCTGATTTTGTTGGCCAGATTTTTCAATCTTTGTTATTACTGTCATCCACCATTTTGTCATCATCATCATCTCTTAACAGCCTGGACCAGACTACCCACTAATGCTTTTTCTAGTTTCTTGTGGTGTGAATACATGTTTACTTTCTTTTTTCTCTTGAATTTTAAATTGTACTAGCACGTTTTATGACAAGCTTTGTCTTAATTAGTTCGTGTTCACATCTTAAAAGTGCTTAACAAAAAACTTCCACACCAACTTGTCCCATATACATCAAGCTGTTTTATGTGTTCTTTTCTGTCTCTTATCATGGCTTTTGATTTTTAGGTTTTGTTGTGTGTTGGATTTCACTTCACCGCATATGTGATGTTTTGTATATATTCACTGTTGGTCATCAATGCATATATATATATATATATTGCTTTGCTTAGAGCCCTCACAACATGTTACTTTGCATTCCAGGTTTATATCACTTTTTAGATAATAATTTTTCATCTCTATTGTTTAGCATGATCTCTTTTACAAAATCATCTCCATTCGATTGGCCTGTCATTTTAAAAATATATTCGCTTAACTTTAACTGGGTCCTGTACTCGGCGTGTGCACAATGACCACCCCAAACAGTAATACTTTTTTTTTTTTTTTTGTAAAAAAATAGGAATTTAATTTAAAAATAATCATTTTATTGTCTAATGATGACGTTTGTCCATTAAAAAAAAAAAAACGAGTGTTTCACATTTTTTTAACACATGCGACTACGACAAACGTTTAATTAATCAAATCCAGTTAAATAAAAGCAGTGGATATCATAAAATTAAATATGTATGTACGTTGTCGGTCATATCCGAACATGAATGCGAGGGCCAGAGTGGTTTTGTTGGTTTCTTATGATGCTAAAATGACCGGCATTGTCAGACTACAGTATCTCATATCACGCTTTCTCATTCAAATCCATGACAAATTATCCATACCGTGAAATACTTTTTTTTTTTTTTGACAAACTTTTTTAGTTTCTTTGATTCTTTCAAGAGAAAATATTGATACCTGTGACAACTAACAAGAAATTCTACAAGAAATTTAAAGATTATGACTGAATCAGACTAACATAATATGGCTAGTTCGAGATATATACATATCTATATTCTACGTCGACATGGGAGGATTAAAGTTTGTGGAACCAATTGAATCAAATATTACTTATATCTTTTAGATATATATCTATTCTTATCGACGAAAGACAATTATTACCACAATAAAGGATAAGACTATCAACACAAGCTATAAATATGGTTAATGAGAATTAAATCCTTAACCATATATATTAAGAGAGAGTGAATGTAATATATATATATATATATATTCTTTTCTCCTATGTGCTTATTGAGATAATAAATTTAGTGACTCAATATCAATAATTAGACTTATTTACTTTTATTTTCTTTGCCTTAGTCAATAACCATTTATACATAATTAATGTCTTATATACAATGCACTGACTTAATTAATTTGATTAATTTTAGTGAGCGTTGAGATAAAAATTATATATTATATATAATGTTAGTTTATATTAACTTAAAAATTTGACTTAACAATTTCACTCATAAATTCGTGTAATTTTTTCACATTTAGATTGACTAAAAATGGATGGTTAGAGTGTGGAATTCTACCCCCAATTACTTGTACTAAGAGGTGTTTGTACGCTTTCCATTTGAGTTATATATATATTATATATAGGGAGAGACCATGAATTTATTGTAAACATTCCTTAGAAACTTTTGAAAATATAAACCAATTGTTGTCTTATGTAATTGAGTAACAAATTAACATGTACATAAAAGGTTAGACAAATTTACTAGAAATTTCGGAACGGCAAATGTATTTTTAACGTAAATATGCAGGCCATATCACCATATTTAATTAGGTCTAAACATTCACTGTTGAACATATTTTCGTAGCAGATGTTACTCGTTTAGTTTGATAATAATTCAGTTACAAATAGCCCTGACCACATGTCTTAAAAAAAAAAAATATCGTAATGAACAGCGAAATATCTTTGCCCTGGCTGTGCCGTACATCATATATGAATGCATGCAAAACACCCTGTGGACTATTTATTTAATTATTCAGTAATATACAATTTTTTCTGTATAGCTGGCCTACCGGAGGCTATAGTCCAGCTGGATAAAGTACATCAAAATTTACCCTGCACCATTATCTGACGGCTTTAAATAGGAATCCTCTCGTTAGATTGTTTAGCAATAATAGAAAGAATTCAAATCTTATCTCCTATTGACGATAACACTACTGGAGCATTGCAGTATTTTAAAAGACAATGTAAATATGAGATGGGGAGAGAGAATGTAAAGATGAGATGAATTGAGGAGAGGTTGCAAATTTCCTACGATTATTTTATAGTTCTTTTAATTTTTAATTATATATATAGTTACAAGATAATATGACATCAATGGTTAAGGGTTTATTAGGACTTGATAAAATTAAATACTACATAAATGTTATGGGAAATCTATTCCCATAACATTAAAAGATATATATATTAGGGGTCCTATATGGTCATACACTAGGATAGAAGTTGAATTACAGTTCTCCAACCATAGAGTTTCAAGTCAAGGTTACAAAATCTTGATAGGGAAGTCTTTTTTAAAAAAAAAAAAAAAAAATTCAAAAAAAAAGAAAGAAAGTCTTGTTTTTTTATTATTATTAATTTTAAATTCATAGTTCAACTTTTAGCATGTGAGCTTTGTTGCCTTAAATCATACACTAGGATAAGAGTTGGAATTTAACCAGAAATGACTATATAAGTTTGAAGGATGGTTGTGACATGTGAGGGAGCAAGTAAGTGTCTCGGACTTTGAATTGTGGAGGTGGTGATAGCTGTCTTGCATCCTCTAGTAAGAAAAATGTGTTGGCCTGACCGAAAGTTCTCCAAGACTAGGCTATTATACATGAGTCGACACAACTTTAACCTAGAATCTGTAGATTGATTTCTTTTGTTTATCAATTACCTTTTACGTCGAAACACTTTTGCTTTTAAGAAGTTGTAGAAAAGTACTTGTTGAATTTTAAAATCAACAAATTTTATTATTGAAAAGTCAATTAGTTTTATCTAATTTTTTTTATTAAAAAGTATTATCTGTGCATAATATTACATTAGAATTATCATTATTGGCGATAGATTGATTTTTATAAATAAATATATGTATATTTTTATTTTTTAGTAAACTTCCATCTATCGAGTTCACCGAAAGTTCAGTAAAGAATAAAAATCACTTTAAATCCAAACATTTAAATTTACAAATTTATAACAAAATTATACATATATATATATATCCATTCATAATTTAAGCAGTTAGTATACTATTATTTTGTATATATATAATAGAGGGTTTGAGTACCGTTTTATTACCAACATTATTGGATACATGAGTTTTTTGACCACATATATCTAATGTTTAATATCAATAGAATATTGTTATGAGCTTTACAATATATATATATTTATTAGTCTATAGGAATATAAGACCAAGTAGATATTTGGTCTGCATATTTGTAGTGTTAAATCTCAATAGGATATAAGAGCACCATACAATATATATATATATATATATATATAGTGTTTAATTAATTTGTGATTATATCAAAAACAAATTTAATACAAAATTGATAAGATTATTTTAACACCATTGTGTATCCCGTTTTTAGTTTATACCTTATTATTCCACTTTTCTCTTCTTGGCCAACGCTACTATTAGAGTGGCCCCTCCGAAATTGCAACTTTTCCTCTTGAAAACGAAAAGTTGTTGGATAATTGAGGCAGAAAAATCTTCTAAATCACATCGCTAACTTCGGACACTAGCTTTTATGAAAGCGATCATCTAAAAGATATATATTTTGTGTCTGTACTGCTTTAAAGTTATATTTTATGGAGTGAGACCTTCTTATTGTTTTTTTGTTATTTTTGTTTGGGAAAAGTAATAAACATTAGAGACCTTCTCATTATTTGTATTTTGTTTGGGTAAAAGCTAACTATAGTATGCATGTGAATTTTTTTTTTTTACCAGCTTAAACTCTTGTGGCAGCTAGGTAGGTAAGATACTCAAAATACTATGCTTTTCCTTGTGTGTTGAGTGCATATGTATGTATGATTTATTTACATTTTATTATGTGATAAATCTTTTTTTCTTTTTTTAATTTTTGTGACTGACCTATGAGACTATCAAGATCAATTAGGATGAGATATTAGTGACACGGTCCGTATAATTGTTTCTATATAAAAGGGAACGGTTCATACGGAGATGAGAGAGTGACTCACACATGAGTAAGCAGACCATCCACGCAAATTGATAAATGAAGTTGTTATGAAACGTAAAACCCATATCAAGAGGTATGGGGGTTGTGGTTTTTAACCAAAGATATCAACAGATTGCTATTATTATGTCATATAATTAATAAGTATATAATAACATAAGAAATTAATATTATTTGACATAATTTGAATGCATAGAATATACACTCGCATGTCGATGTAGCCTTTTTGGAGTAGTTTTGGATGGTTTCTTCGAATGAGTAGGCTAATCTTCGAATCACACGGACCAAGATCCTCTCAGTCACGGTACAAATTATTGGCTAAAACGAACAATTGAAACAGAAAATTGTTTCACTAGGAAACAAATTGAAGTACAACAAAGACAAAGGCTAGCTAGCTAAAAGTACTTTTTTCACGTAGTAAGTAAAAGAGAGTTTATAGGGACGGTGCATGCGCAGAGTATTTATGGACCAAGGTGTGTTTCTTTCAGCTTGACATATATATAAGAATCAAATCTCTCTCGTGGTTTGGGACACAACAATCTGACGTATACTACTTGCCATCAAAATTGATTGATTGGTTGACTGAATAATCATGTGATGAGATCATCAACTTCTGATTGATACTTATAATCCACCTAATAATAGTACAAAAAAATTGACCTCGTATAACAAGAAAGATCTATGGACATGTGCAACATATATATGCCAAAAAGGAGGGTTTTAACTAATTTTCTTCCTTGAACATAGATAGATTGTTTATGATTCATTGGTTCAGAGGGGCTCAAGATCACTTAAGAGCTGGGGGTATAAAAGGTGCACGATCTTGTGGATGTGAAACAGCTTGGCGTTTAGACCTAGAGTAACATGCATGGATGATGGGTTAGGGTTTTGATGATCGTCTAGAAAGGAATCTGTACTTTTATAATAATATTATTGTATTATAGAAATAAATAAATTAATACCCAATTGTTTTGTAATTGATGACGAAATCCTAGTTGGTCTGAAACCAGGATGGATGGTCGGATACGCTGCTGGCCTTTAACCAAATGGCATGATGACCTCTGCTCAAAAAAGACGAGTACTGCTAAATCATATTCATGCAAAGTTATATATATATATTTCAATTACACAACTATTTTTAGTTTTTTCCTTTTTCTAATATATTACTAACATGTTCATCATTACCGGACCTTTTTGACATAAAACTCTATGACACAGTTAAAAACTAGATTTTAAAAAATAGGAGGAACAATCCACACAGAATAAAAAAAATTATCCATAAATCAAGTGAAGCTTTGCAACTTGAACCTTGTATTAGTTACTCAAGAAGAGCAGTGACCAAAAGAGAGGGTGCCACTGCTCTGCTCCACGGGCTATCTACTTTCAGTTATTGTATGTTTTGAAAGCAAGACAATAGTAGTTTTAAAAAGGGCGAAAAAAAAAAAGCAACATAATAGTTTTATAAAGCAAAGTATGAGATATGGACGAAACAGGAAGACTATTCTTTAGGACTAGTTTATGGTTTAACTCTATAAAGTTTAAGTTATACATCTCCCCTAGACTGAACGAATATTTACTTTCTTTTATATTTATAATAAGGTTTTAAGTTTTACCCTGGTTATAAAATTATAAGGTTTGGAAACCTATTCCTTGTGTTATAGGAATCACTTTTCAAGTCATGCTTGCGAAAAATTACTTTTACCAGATAATTTACAAAATTACTGTACTTACACAATTTTACGAAGTTAACCTCAAAAGAAATGATTGAATGACTTAGTCATATTCTTTTAATTGACATTCAATGTATCAAATTTTTACTTTTTTTTGTTTTTCCAACTGTCGTTTATTTCCGTAGACAGAGGTGACGAATTTAAAATTCTCTACTTCATTTGTCGAAGTTTGAACAAGTATGCATTATGTTTGAATTTTTTTGCTAAATGTTTCTTTCTATTTCTTTATTACTTTGCCTCACAAGAAATTGTCTTTTGTCCTCTTAAATTTTCTTAAGCGGTAAAAGCTCAGTCCTTCCAAACTTAATTTATCTATTCACCCGCTCATTATGTCATGGCGGCACTCTTTGTAGCAATTAATTGATCTTGCCAAAGTCAAGGTAGCTAAAAAGTTAGGTGAAGAAGGTATCATCCCACTACGCATCCATCAAAAGGTAATTAATATATATATATATATATATATGGGACAGGATCGAGGGACACAAGTTTTGACACAAATTTTGACATAATTTATTGACCACTGGATTATAAAGATTTTAATGGTTTAGATTTACTCACACATTTATATACAATTTAATTTTATACTCTACATAAATGTGTTTTTTCATCTCGCTTTTCATCATTAATTACACCATATCTTCTCTCCCCTCTCTTTTATTAATTACAACTTTATATTAATATATTATTTTCCTCTCTCTTCATTATTGTATTATCTCTCTTATCTGTCTAATTAAAATTATTTATATATATTTTTAAAACTTCTCCAACTAATATTAAAAATAAATCAATTAATATTATTCTTACTCATTGGAATTTTTTGCATCTTTATTTTTTTATTTACATTTAAATTATGTTATTTTCAAACATATAGATACATTTAATAGTATCTAAAAAAAGACTCACACATATATATTTGAAAATAACATAATTTAAATGTAAATAAAAAAATAAAGATGCAAAGAATTCTAATGATTGAGAATAATATTAATTGATTGATTTTTAATATTAGTTGGAGAAGTTTTAAAAATATATATAAATAATTTTAATTAGACAGATGAAAAAGATAATATAATAATGAAGAAAGAGAAGATGAATATATTAATGTATAGTTGTAATTAATAAAAGAGAGGAAAGATGAGTCATAATGTAATTAATAATGAAGAGAGAGATGAGAAAACATATTTATGTAGAGTATAAAATTAAGTTGTATATAAATGTGTGAGTAAATCTAAGCCATTGAAATCTTCATAATCCAGTGGTCAATAAATTGTGTCAAAATTTGTGTCCATCGATCCTGTCCCTATATGTATATATATATATTCTTATATTTTAAAGTTTTCATTTACTTTTCCACTTTTTAAGTTTTTTTTTTTTTAAACATCAATACTTTAGGGGTTTAGATTATCGAGATAAATTGTTAATACTGTAGATTGAATGACTACTTTCATAATTAAAAAATAACAACTCTGACTAGGAGGAAAATACTCTCCCCATTGTATCTTAATAGAAAAAGAACAACACTAAAATACTTAATGTGTTCCTTTTAAAATAATAGCCACCACCCATGCCTCCTTTGACAGGGGCATGGGTCGACACCCCTCCCTCACATCCAAAAAAATATATATACATATAATTATAATATAAATATAAATATATACATTCTTCTCTTCCACCATATGTGTGGGTTGATCCCCCACTTTCGTATGGGTTTCCCTCCACCCGTTTCTGGGTGTGTTAATCTCTTCCAATTGGGAGTTATCATCCGGACCGTGCCCTAATGTCCTATCTCGGTAGGTCCCGGTCGTCCTCTAGGCTTGTCCTAGGTACAATTTATGTATTCAAAAAAATAAAAAATAATAATAATAATAATAGCCAATATTTTTTATTTATACTTAATCTAAAAGTTGGCAGTGCACGTTAACTTAATTAATAATATTTTCAACCATTGAACTAGAAGTATATAAACAATTAATATTAAAATAAAAAATAAAAGTCATAAATTTAAATTGATATAGCAGTAGTTCATTAAATAAAAACATCAACAATTTTAAATCAAAAGTGATAATAGGCATGAGGATAGGAGACGCGCTACAAAAGAGGGTGGGACAGAAAAGAAATGGAAGAATCGTCCATCTAGTCTGCTCAAAATCTTTGTCAGTAGAAAGAAAAAACCCTAGAGCACAGACAGTTTGGAAGCACGAGTCCATGAAAAACTCAGCAATCTGCACCCTTCTAGTGGGGTCCTTTCGTCGAGCATTTATGTTACCTTCCTCCACGGGCATTTACAGTGCCATTTCCAGCAAGAGAAACTGTTATGTATGATGTATTGAATGTGAGATGTCTGTCATATAATAAAATGTAATATCGAAGATGCGCTCAAAACTTTTTCCTCATGAAAACTTCATTATTATCACCTCGACTTTTGGCCCTGTATTACACACTCATTAGCAAGGTTTTTAAGTTATGTTTTTATCCACATAAATCAAAATTAGATTACAATATCATCGAGGAGAAGATTATATACAGCTCTGTGGATTATTGTCGGTTTGAAGTTTGATCACCGTCGTTTAATGATATGTAATAGAGAACAAATGTTGATTAATTTAATTAATGAAACTCAATCAATCCTCTACTTCGATTTGAGAAACTCCATGTCTCTATCATCCTTATGATATACACTGTTTTGTTGATGACAGCATACACTAAGTAACAAGTTAATCATTATAATTATGTTCTAAGCAAACAAGGACGAGACAAGGGAGGGTGTGTTGTTTTTCTTTTGGCACTTTATGTTGGAAACAATAGTTTCTTGCTTATTTTATTATAAATTTTTTATTAAGATATAACTACAAAAGTAACTTCAAAAAAAAAAAAAAAAACGAAAGTATGTAGCACTTATTTGTAATTAGAAAAAAGAAAATAAACTTTAGAAGTGAGTGTCGCGACATGACAATTTTCTCTTTAATTTAGAGAGCATCCAACTTTTTATATTGGATTTAAAATGTTTTATATATATATATATATATATATATCATTCGATGTCAACTTAAAAGAAAAACAAATTTTATGTGATACTTCTCGGGTAAACCCTTTATGGAATGAAAGACAAGAGCAATACCTTTTTCTGCGACCTCTACAATAGTTATAAGGTTATGCAGTGAAAAAATTGTTATAAATTGAAAAAAAAATAAAAATCATGTTTCTTAGAATACATAATTATTTGTGTTGTGAAATAATAAACATAATTGTACTGCTTAATTACTTATAAAAAGATATATTTCCAATTGGCATATATAGAAAAAAACCAGCAACCTTTTGTTTTTTGTTTTTTGTTTTTTTTTTTTTTAAAAAAATCATACTTTTAAGATTTCCATTTTTAACAATCTACCCCTTAAAGCCTTAATTAATCAGAGATATTATACTAAAGACATAAAATAATATAGAGTCTGTATTTTTTTTCGTTTGGATCTTATTTTATCTTCTAAGAATCTAATGACATATAAATATTATTATTTATAAATAATTATGATTTTATTCCTTATAATTGTCTAATTAACAATTAATCACAAACTCCGAAGAAAAGATAAAGTAGGGACAGGAAGTGAATTTTTGGCCCATATGTGTGATGGAAATATGATCATTAATTAAGAAACACATATAATAATTATGTTGTTGTGTTAATTGTATGTTAACTGATTCCTCTGTACATATATATATTGAATAAAATAAAAAATATTTAATTAATTCTTACATTAAAAAGATTATATACATGCATACATATTTTCCCGTAAGGATAAATTTAAATATATATTTTTTCACTTTTTGAATAAATATATATACATTCTTAATATGAGTTGTCCAAAGGAAAAAAATTAAATTTGCTGAAGAAAAAGTACAATAATTAATGCCAAAGAAAAATAAAGAAAGATATGAAAAGTTGAAATGCGCTTGGTTTTGATGGAGACGCACGTGTGGGATGATGGTGAGCAATCAATTTGACATAGAATTAGGCGGTGAGGAGGAGAGGTAATTTCTTCGCTCTGGACCACGTGATCTTGTGGACTGG
Source organism: Dimocarpus longan (assembly GCA_022984855.1). Taxonomy (NCBI): domain Eukaryota; kingdom Viridiplantae; phylum Streptophyta; class Magnoliopsida; order Sapindales; family Sapindaceae; genus Dimocarpus; species Dimocarpus longan. The sequence continues at coordinate 44,778,624 of CM041012.1, read as the reverse complement.
CTGGCTTGGATCCCCATAAAGATTTCCAGTATCTCTCAACAGTACCCCACCACCATCACCCCTCGCTCTCCACCCATGTTTTTCTGCACCTGTCTCTCTCTCTCTCATGTTCATCATCATCATCAATATGAAAGCATAGCATCTTCATTAATTGTTAAGTATCCATCCGAGAGATGGAAGAAGCAACGACGCAATTTCATACAGCTAAACTAATATAATGTAGCGCATTTCTTCCAACAATTGGTCGTTGTCTATCAACTCCATTAATTTTGACGATTGTTCTTTGCCTTAATCATCATTGTGATGTACACGGCGACTATTACATCTCAATGCGAAGATTCGTTCTGCTACTGATTATAATGTATCTGACAATTTTCAACTCACCATTTATTTCAATCTAGCTTGTGTCAATTCATGTATATGTGGAAGAATTAAAATATATGGTTATCTTTTAAAAAGAAATCTTATGATTTTTCGTCCAATTTAACACGTTGCTTCAAAATTTTTTTATTGAATTTTAAACATGACGTGATATTGTCCTAATTGTTGCTTTAAAATGAAAGATTAAATTCAAATTCATTAGTAAAAGAATAGAAGTTTAGATTTAAGGTTAAAAAAAAAAAGTTAAGGTGATCTTACTTCTAAATAAATGCATGATAACAAAAAAAAAAAAAAAAAAAAAAATTCAAAGCATATAATTGGAATTTAAAATATGAAACCTAAAATATAACTGCCACAAAAAATAGATGCGAACAATTAATTTAGTTATTGAATTAATGGATCGGAGCAAGATAGAAATAGACGTAGAGGTATTTAACTTATAGGGTTTCTTTCTAGCATAGTTATAGCATGGATATTGCTATGTATTCGGGCATGAGTCATGCGTGTTTCTATATATTTCATTTATTCACGTGACCAACCTTTTTCTCCTATGTCATTCATGTTAGGTAAAAGACCTAACCTTCACTGTTTTCACATGGGACAAACCATGCTTAGTTGTATTCATGAAATTTCTTGATGTTAGCTGCCATTTCAAAATAATTAATCAAATAAATAATTAGAAAATCCATCTCATAAACCGATGATTTCTCATTTAATAGTGCCTATATGTGGCTAAGCATTGTTTGGTCTGCCAGGGCATGCATGTTGGACATGCATGGGCCACTGCATCATGAATATATACTCTTAATTAATTGATCACATATATACGAATCCATAGGGATGCATGGCATCTTCAGATGATATCATGCATGCGTGCATGTTTGAAGGGTCTGCTGATAGGTCTCTGTACCTGCAAGATCTTCAGGTCAAAGATTATCCTTTGAATAAGAATTTTCGTTAGTCCAATTTTGATTTCCAACCAAATCTTTGGCTAGGACCTGAATGATAAAATAGAATGATTTTATATTTTATTTTTATAAAAGAATAAAGATAATTAAAGAATAATTATGTACATATAATTTAATATGGTGCGATTAATTCTTTACTGATAAAATGTTTGTCTATGTTGCAGGCTCTATCATTATATAATTTCATAGGCCATACTTCTATAGGCAGAGACAGATTCTTGTGATTGCATATGGTCGCCTAGTATATATATTTCTTCCGGTGTGCGTGGCATGATATTGTTCTCTTGCTATATTTTTCTGAATTCATGCAGGTTGCTTAATATTTTTATATAGATTTTAGTTAATTCTTAATACATATTATATATTTGTTTCTCAACAACTCTTTACATTAATGCAGGATTTGTACATATTATTGACACATCCCCGAAATCTTTATAAGATTTTGTATGAAAAATTCATCAACAGCCTATTTGCAATATTAAACGCCTATAATTTTTATAGTGTATATATAGTTTGGAAACTTCCTGGATTGGGTCAATTAAAACCAATGACCGAAAATGTTTTTGACAATGCTAATTTGAGACGGCCTGTTGAATTTATATATGCATATTGTGATCAAAACATGGGTAGAGAATGATTTTTCTTAAAATATTTATAATATTAATAAAAACATATCTAAAATGGAGTGATAAACTATTGCAACTTTGGAATTAAATTTTAAGTTATCACCTGAATCATTTGCCAAAATAACAAGAAATTATTGAGAACTACGTGAACTTTTTGGACTTGTAAGAGATCACTTAGTGCTTGAAGGGACATCATGGGCTTCGTAATTATGGTCCCAAATTGACTTTACCACTTATTTGTAGCCCTAGATACACACAAACAAAATCTTCGAATCGAAGAAAAATCTGGGCTAATGTCCTTGTGATTGTGAATCTTGTGTTAAGACATTGCCTTGATTCATGAGAATTCCTCCAACACCTAAAAATAAAATCTGGAAGATCCGTTGGATCATTACCTAATTTTGACCCCAATACGTCCTATAATAGGAAACCAAGAATTATATTAATAATATCTTATACTATGCAAACGAAAAATTGGGTACCATCTTGTATCCAAAAAAAAAAAAAAAAGAAGAAAAAAGAAAAATTGAGTACCATCCAAATTGACCAAAATTGACCTATCTTGACCGTTAGATCACAATCGTACGCTCAAACTTTTATCTGGTCTGGTCTCAGAATCGGCCCACAAGAATGGAAAATCTGCGGACGGCTTGTGATCACTCGTGATTATCATACACGAACAGGCTAAAAACGTATAAAGTGAAATTATTTGGTTACTTTTTTTTAAAGGAAAACTCTTTCGTTACTTCTCACGTGTACATCATTGTTTTTAGCTCAAAAGTCTTGCAAAAACTGTAACCAATACTTGACAGCAAACGACGTCGTTTTCTCAACCAAACGCCTATATATTCTCACACCTTTCCTTTTCACCACCACCATAAGCATCACCAACTTCTTCTTCTTCTTCGTCTTTTCGTCTTCTTCTTTTTTATTATATTTTTACCCTTTTCACCATTTTCCATCAAACAAACAAAAATGGCTGAGAATTTTCCAGTCGCAACACATATTTTGCTCTTCTTGTTCATAATAAGCCGTTTGATAACAACCATAGGAAACTCCAGGCCTTGGAACATTTTGCTCCCACACAAGCTCCTAACCTCCGACATCTCAAACAGGCTTCGCGACGATCCCGCAGCCATCAATTCCGTCTCCAGCGATTACGGTCACATTGTCAAGCAAGACGCCGCAGCGGTTCTATATCCTTCATCGACATATGACATAGTGGCTTTGATAAAAGTGGCCTACAACAACTCAGTTCCTTTCGGTGTGGCGGCGAGAGGCCGCGGCCACTCCGTGCGCGGACAGTCCATGGTCCGAGACGGGGTGGTCGTGGAAATGCTGTCTTTGAAGAGCCTCCGCGACGGGGCAGGAGTTATTGTCTCGGGGAGCCATTTTTCAGGCTTCTATGCCGATGTGGGTGGCGAGCAGCTGTGGATCGATGTGTTGAATGCGACACTCGAACATGGACTTGCACCGCCTTCATGGACCGACTATCTGCACCTAACCGTTGGTGGGACGCTCTCTAATGCTGGAATCAGTGGCCAAACGTTTCGCTATGGTCCGCAGATCAGCAATGTTTTTGAAATGGATGTTATCACCGGTACGAATTTATTTTTTATATATATATATAACCTGGTATCTGTTTTGTTTTGTTTTGTTTTTTTTCCTGAAACAGGTGTTTGTTTTGTTAATGCAACAATTATAAGTAATCAATGTTATAAGCTGGTTGTCATTGGGTCCCACTTTTAGGAAAAATTAGTAAATAAAGACAACCGTGATTAATACTAGCCAGCCCAGATGTTTCTTTGAACTTTACATATTTTGAGCTGTTTACAAGAGTTTATGATGTCACTGTGTTTTAATTACTCTCACTTAATCGAATCGGGTTTTCAAGTTAATGACATTTTCAAGATATCCTTTCTTCAAGCCAAGTTTACTTATGTGGTTTTGTTTCTTGTATTATTATTATTATTATTTAATAGGATTTATAATTTAAATACTTTATTAAAATATAGTTTTGCATGCATGCAGTTGTTTAGGGTTTACTTATGTGGTTTGTGCTATCCGTTTCAGGAAAAGGGGAGTTGGTTACTTGTTCCGCATACAAGAACTCCGATCTGTTTTATGCAGTTCTAGGAGGTTTAGGCCAATTTGGGATCATAACAAGAGCAAGAATTGCTTTAGATCCAGCCCCAAAAAGGGTAAATACACATCACGCTTCGCTTGGATTAATTATATGCCATACGTAATTTGTTGCCAGCCGCTAATTTCGTTTTGTAATTTTTTTTTTTTTTTGGTAGGTTAAGTGGGTACGGATGCTTTACAGTGATTTCTCAACTTTTACTAGAGACCAAGAATTTCTGATATCAATCAATGGAAGGGGACAAAGACAAGCACTGGATTATTTGGAAGGTTCACTTTTAATGGATCAGGGTTCTCCAGATAACTGGAGGTCCTCGTTCTTCCCACTCTCTGATTACTCGAGAATAATCTCCCAAATAACCAGACATGGCATCATCTACTGTCTTGAAGTGGCCAAATATTATGATGAACACACCCAAAATACTGTGGATGAGGTACAACATGCATCCTCATGAGCATACTAATTAAAAATTTAGGTTGCATAGAATTAAAATGAGCTAATTAAAAAATTGTTTGTACATATTAATTATTCTCAGGGATTGCAACAATTGTTTAAAGGGTTAAGCTATCTTAGTGGATTTATGTTCACAAAAGATGTGTCCTACGTAAAATTTTTGGATAGAGTTCGAGGTGGGGAGCTGAAACTTGAGTCACAAGGATTGTGGGAAGTTCCTCATCCATGGCTAAATCTCTTTCTACCAAAATCTCGCATCTCAGATTTCAATGAGGGTGTTTTCAAGGACATTGTTCTTAAACGTAACATTACCACAGGACCCGTTCTCGTTTACCCTATGAACCGAAACAAGTAAATCTTACTCAAGAACAAAAACCTTTATAATTGTCATATTATTCTATTATTTGAACTAAAATAATATTTTTTTGTTGAACTACAGATGGGATGATAGGATGTCTGCAGTGATACCTGATGAAGATGTATTCTACACCGTAGGATTTTTGCATTCAAGTGGGTTTGATGACTGGAAAGCCTTTGATGATCAAAACAAAGAAATATTGAGGTTCTGTGATGCCGCTGGTATTGAAATCAAACAGTATCTTCCTCATCATACAACCAAAGAAGATTGGATTAAACATTTTGGGTCCTCAAGATGGGAGACTTTTTCAGAGAGGAAAGCTCAGTTTGATCCGAAATTGATTCTGTCTCCTGGACAAAGAATTTTCAGTAGCAATTAAGATACAGATTAGGATTAGAGATAATAAGTAACCAGTGTTTTGTTTTTATTTTTTTATGATCTATTGTGGGGTAGGTTTGTAGTATGACAGTTCGAGTTCAGCGATGTACTAGTCGTGAAAAGTTGACAACTAGTTATTTTAATTTGTAAATTAATGGGTAGTTAAATGGTATTTTTCAATTTCAAAATAAAAAAAAAATGGTGTTTTCCTTCTCATTCTGTGAAAACTGCAGACCTGCAGTAATGACATGATTTGCTCCACTTCTGTTTTTTCAAAAAGACGGCAATGATGTAGCGTATATTAGTATAGCTCTTTCTTTTCTTCTATCCCTACATAAATTGGATGTAATGTCCCACTGTGAGAAAAGAAATTGGAATGTCTGCTGTGAAAACATACACTACTCTCTTTTGGTTATGTAGATTATTGTTGCTTCAATTTTTCTTTAATTTCTTTCTCTGTAAAATGTATTTATAAGATATAGGTGATAAATACGTATGATAGTTCTTGTGGTCCAACGTTAAAGTTTTGGTAGTTTTGATTGGCGCATCATCCTCCATTGTCCCCACCCTAAAAGGAAATGTAAGACAAAATGTAAGACAAATAACATGTCGATCTCCATATTAAAAGCATATCATACTTTTTATGCCATCATTTGATATGCCTGCCACTTCTGGAATAGGTGTAAATTTCTTGATATTATGAATGTGTGGCGGCAGCAATAAACTCACTTTCTAACTCTTTATTTTTCATCAAAAGTAAATAAAGATAATGTAAAGATATGATAAAGAGATCCAAATAAGTAATAGACTAATGGACTTTTGAATTAATATGAACTTAATTTTCTATATTTGTACACATGGGTATTGGACCTCTGTGATATTATGCATCTTTTCATTAACCACATAGTCATTAATTCAAGATATATTAATACATTGATATAGATAAAAGTGAATTTCATTAAAATCCGATGTCATTGGATTTATAAGCAAAATATTCATTATCTTTTTATTTTTTTAAAACATTATTTTTAAGAAATCAAATATCAGTAACATTTCAATTTCAATTATATTTGTCAAATATAAACTCATACTTAAGTACATACTCAAATATGCATGTCCATTGTCGATACGATAGAAATAATAGTATAAAACACGAGTATACAAATATATATATATATATAAATATATGGAGAGAGAGAGTTAGTTAGCATGAGTGGAACAAGTTTAATATAATGTCTTGACAAAGTTGCATGAAGGAATATTAATATGAAAGCTGTGTGCAATGTGGCTCTGAGACGGGCTAAATGAAGACACGGTGGCCTTTGGTGAATTTATAAAGATAATAGGTAATGAGAATGTTTGCAAATGTTATTGCGGCTTGCAGGAAACCAGGAAACATGAATAGTATCATCTCCATCATTTTTTGACTTTTTGTGAAGCTATTCATTACACGTTCTCTGTACTTGTAATCATTAATATTCTTAGATTAGGATCCCAATAATACACGCACGGTGTGCAACTTTTATGATCTTGAAAAGAGCAGCATATCTATTATAACTTCTCTTCTCTTTATACCAAGATACCAACACAAACATTTTTCAAATTAAACCACATAGTTAGGGAAGCCACTAATCTGCCAAACTATTGCTTTACGCTTCTGTCTCTCTCTCTCTTATCTTTAAAATATAAAATACAATAAAATAAACTAGACATAATTATTGTTAATTTTTTTTTTTTTGGGGTAAATTCGTCGAAATGTTAAAATGATGTCTGTAATTATATTTTCACCGTAGGATCATGGACTGGTAAGCAAAAGGAGCAGTTGTTTTGTAACTTAACCAAATAAGAGCAGGTGGCAACCATAAAATTGAGTAATAACGCAGAACAAAAACTTTTACCCTACTAACTGTGCAACATTTACCGCAGCGCTCTAGAGGAAAATTCTTTAAGTGCGTCGATTAATTTATAGAATCCCTTGTTTACATCTTCCACCCAATATATATGTACAATCAAATATATGTATATATTTATACATGTATATACATATATATATATATATATACATATGTGATAACTTTTTCAGAGAATTCCATTTATTCTGGCTTGGATAACATGCAGGCCTTCTTGATTTTCCATTTACTATGGTGTGATAGCAACCTAACCTATATTTCTTGGTTTTAATAGGACTCCTTACCAATGTTGTTTTTATCTCCTACTATCTAATAGATTTTTATCTACTATTACCTAATAGTGATCTAAGTTATTAATGATTAGGAAAAACAAGAATTAATTTCTTACGTTGAAAAATATAGAAAATTGATCATACAATATGTAACAAACTGTCCACCCTTGATCGACTACCCGATCGACCAATCCGACTCAGCCACAGCCCAGTCAGGTGGAGTTTGACCCAGTTCACCACCGAACCCAGGCAGGTACTATCCCTCTGCCTTCTGAGGGATTTTCACGCCTCCCCCACCACTCGAAACTAAGATCAAAGACATATAGTACCCAAATGACTATATGCCTTTGGTCTTGGTTTCGACTATATGTCTTTGGTCTTGGTTTTGAGTGGTGGGGAAGGCGTGAAAATCCCTCAGAAGGCAGAGGGACAGTACATGCCTGGGTCTGGTGGATTTGATATTTTTGGATTTGATATTTTTGACTGACAACATCGCTTTGCCGGCACAAGCCGTCTCTTTCCATATATATATATGCACATATTTAACCAGTTTTATATATTTGTCTATCTGGTTAATTTGAATACACGTTAGACAGTCTTGTTATTGAAATACAAATAACAAACACACAAACAAACCCCTTTTATTTTCTTACTCATTAAGGCTGTATCTATCTTGATTTCTTGGTTTAGTAGTCATTTTGTTTATTGTTTTTGAACTGGGGATGGAAAAAAGAGGGATCTTAATTGTTTAGGTGGTGAAAGTTTTGTTTTTATGGTTATAATTGGTGGTGTTTTGAGACATGCATGGGTGGCAAGTGTTCGACACCAACGGAGGTTAATGCAGCCGTGAGAGCCCTCTGGAGAGACTGACGAGAAAAGTGTCAGCGATAGTAGGTCTGGGGGTATTGGTTTGGAGTTAGAGAGAGAGAGAGAGAGAGTATAAGAGAAGGAGAGAGCATGCAGATGGTGGTGACTTGCTGAGTCAGCAATAGAAAATCTGTCTACCGTACCCTCTACTTGTAGGGGTTTATCTTCAAAGTGTTCGTTTATTTTTTGTCATCTCAGCTTGATAGTGAATATTAAATTCTACGTGATATCATTTCCTTTTTTTTTTTTTTTTAAGAATTGATGGTGCATTGAAGACGCTCTTAGAGTATCTCCAATATTCTCATAGATTATAAAGGTATTATATGTCACATAAAATTAATAGAATTTGAGTTAAAATAAATATTTCCAATACAATTATCACTTATCAACATTAAGTTGAGGTGACAAAAAAAAAAAAAAAAAAAACATTATTAACATGAATACCTATTTTTAGAGGGTGTGTTTGATAGGTATATCAACAAATCAATAATTATTTAATTCTAATTTTTAAATTTAATTAAAAGTAAAAAAAAAAAATATAGAAGTATTAAATAGAAGTATATGGAAGCATTTTAGAACAATTTTTCAATTTGATTGTCTATTAAATGATATTTATGTCATGTAGTAAGCAAATCCTGTGACATTGATGATATAATTTTTTTTTTTAAACAAAATTCATGAAAGTATTAGAAATGCTCTTAATTAAGCTGAATAAAAAAAAATCATGAAAGCATTGCAGAACAATTTTTCAATTTGATTGTTTATTAAATGATATTTATATCATGTAATAAGCAAATCTTGTGACATTAATGACATTATTTTTTTTAAAACAAAATTAATGAGAATATTGAAGATGCTTTTAGTTAAGTTAAATAAATAATATATATATATATTTGATAAATCTGATATTAATTACTGTGAATTTATAAAATACCTAAAATTAATATAAAAATAAAACATTCTGATTGATATTTGGTATAAATATAATTTGATATAGTTAAGATTGAGATTTAAATATCTTTTTATTAAAAATTAATGAATATTATTTGACCATATTAAAGATTTATTGAATGCTATAAAACTTCAAAGCGAATTATTTTATAATTATTTAACAAAAATAAGCCTCGATTGTTTTTAAAATTACTATCAAATCTGGTTAGAATATGAAATAATCAATATTAAAAATATTTTTTTATACATCACCCCTTAGTAGAAGTAGTTAAGTAACTCTCGTGACCATAAGACCATGTTTGTTACATGGGTTTGGACCATATTTGGATAAAATTTAGTCTAAAATCATGTTTGGAAAAAACATGAGATCGGAAAAATCAATCTCATCTCAACTTTTTATCTCACTCTGGTGGGTTAAATTAAACTCACCGGATAGATGGAATAATTTAATCTCATGTCCAATTTGATTTTTTTTTTTTTGCGATCTTTCTAGAATCAAAAGAACAATCGAAGGAGTAGAAGGAGAAGGAGAGAGAATGGAGGCGTTATTGATGGGTAGTGGAGGAGTTTGAAGTTTGGAGGCGGCGCTGTGTGTGTGTGCAGAGAAGCGGGTTAGAGGTGTTGTATGTGAAATCAATTGACGACACGACCAAGTTCGGGCGAGGTGGAGGTGACCACGGTTTTGGTGAGCAATGTGGAGGAGGAGGGCTAGGTAAGGTATCGGAGGTGCTGGAGGAGAGGGAGAGAGACGATTTGGTTTGGGTTGGATTTGAGACTCACCTAATGGTTAGACAAAAGAGACAATGAAGGCGATGGTGCAAGAGACTAAAGACGAGTACTGCGAGTCGGCGATGTTGATTTGGCGGAGAATGAGAGAGTGGGACGATTGGGGAACCATGAGGGACAGAGAGACCGGTTTTGGTGAGTTAAAAAAAAATTGTTATTTTTAAAATTAATTTAATTATTTAAAATTAATTTTATTCAATCTTATATTTTACCAAACATATTATAACATTAATTTATCGCATCCCATATTACACCAAATACATCAAGATACTAATTTATCCAATTCTATCTTATTCTATCAAATCCAATCTAATCCCATAAAAATAATTCAATCCAATCTCGCATACCAAACGAGGCCTAAAAGATTAAAGGTTCAAGTTTTATCCTTATTATATTGAGACACAATGTGTGAGTACGTTTTTTCTTATAGAAGTAGTCATTTTCAGTTATAAAAGTAGTCATTCGATCGCGCTATCAGTAATCGATCTCGATAATACTCTACTATCCTTTGTATTAATATATATATATTTAATTGGAAATTATAGAAAACATAGTTGTACACTTTATTTTACCCATATAAATACCTCTAAATAACTCTCCCTTGTACTCCAGCTGCAATTTGCGCATTCTGCTCTCTCATTCAAAGTCGTTTTTCTCATTTTATAGGACTGAGAAAACAATCTTTCGCAGTCATGCCCATATTAACATGTATCACGCTCATATTCACGATCACAAACCTTTTCACGTCAACCATGGCCATTTCACTGCCACCAGCCCTCCGAGACAAGATTCACACAGATCCTGATTCCATCAAAGCTGCATCCACCGACTACGGCCACATCGTTGCCCAAAAGCCGGCTGCGGTTCTCGCTCCCTCCTCCGTGGAAGACGTCAAAACCCTGATAGGTTTTTCATTCAAGGCTTCCGTTCCCTACACTATAGCGGCCAAGGGGGTGGGCCACTCCGTCCGCGGACAGGCCATGGCCAGAAACGGGGTGGTGGTGGACATGTTGTCTCTGAACAAAACCGGCAGCAGGATCGTGATCGGTGGAGACAGGGGTTCCGGTTTCTACGCGGACGTAGGTGGAGAGCAGCTTTGGGTTGATGTGCTGAATGCTACGCTGCAGAAGGGACTTACACCAGTTTCATGGACTGATTATTTGTACCTAACCGTGGGTGGCACTCTGTCCAATGCTGGAATTAGCGGCCAAACATTTCGTAAAGGTCCTCAGATAAACAACGTCTATGAATTGGATGTTGTCACTGGTACGGATTTGATTTTGTCTTTTTCACAATTCCTTTCTTCGGTTGCGTTCAATCCAAAGTACACATATCTACATATATATTCAATTTCAACGTATCTTTTGTTTGCGATAAGGGTCTGTTTTCTATATTTCTTATATAAAATTTATTAAAATTTTTGAAGGGGCATTCAAGTAGAACAAAAATATGTTTTCGAGTTTTAAACTAGATTTTTAGAATAACAGTATAAATTAGGGCCTGTAGTTATTAGTTTAATTTTATCAGTAAAAAGAATTAAAGAATTGAAACTAAAATTTTAATAATCTAACAAATGTTCCCTATAATCGATGTTTATCTTCAAATTGTAGCAAGATCCAACCAGCCAAGTTTTATAGATTTAATTAGGAGTAGATAAGTTTTATGCTGCAAGCCTGCAAGTCAATTAGTTTAAGCCGTTTACACTTTGGCTACGTATTGTTATGAAAAATATCCTTAATAAAGAACTGGTGAATACTTTTCAAAAAGATCTGGTGAATAAGTTTTATTCATTAAAAAAACATGAAGAACGTCGGATTTTTTTAAATACCATTTACGTGACAGAGACTCAAATTGCATCATTGTCATGCTTAGGTGGTGCTAAGAAAATAGGTTGCTTATTAGATATATTTTTCCGTTATTAAGTTATCCATCATTAGGTGGTGAATAAGTTTTCATAAAAAAAACAAAACAAAACAAAATAAAAAAAAAAGAACATAGGATTTTTTTTTTTTTTTTAAATACCACTTATGGTGATGGAGACTCAAATTGGATAATTGTCATACTTAGGTGGTGCCATGAAAATAGAGTGTATTCAATATAGAATTTATTAAAGTTCGATTTTTTTTTTTAAAAAAAAAAAAAAATTAAATTTTAGTGAAATTCACAGATTTTGTATACTTTATATTGATTTTGTTAAAATATTTTAAGAATTGTAAGAAAATCTTGAGGAAAAAAGAATGATTTGTTATAAAATTTTTTCTTCATTAATATCATTTAAAAAATCCGTTACTTAAATAAAATCCGTGAAGTGAATGATATTTTAAATACATTTAAATTTTATTGGATTTCATAGAAATATAAATTTAGTACACTTAAATTTTATTGAATTTTATATAAATTTAAATTAAATATTCTCATTTTTTAACGGATTCCATAAAAATCTAGATTACTAAATACATCTAGATTTCAATATAATTTATTCAAATTTAAATTAAATACACTCAAACTTTTAAAATATTTTAAATTCTAATGAAATGAAATACATCCTCTAAGTGAAACGTTTAATGTTTGTTACTTTATGTATATATAATTTACTACTTCCAAATTTTAAATAATTTGTAGATACATTTTTTGTGCCAAAATTGTCACTGGATTTTAAAAATTCATAAATACGACCAGTTAAGTATTATATCAAGTAAACTATTTGAAAATTTTATAAAGCATGTGAGATTTAATATCAGAAAATATGTCATAATCTCAACTAAATGATGAATGTGTAAATGTGAGTTGCATTGAAACTTTTCTCTACAAATTTTATTGGATTTTTTTTTATCCGCTATTAGATATTGTATTAATATGATTAAAAATTTTATTTGAATTAAATAAATCCGTCCTAGAAAACACTTTTACAATTTGTTATACAGTTTCAAATGAAACATTAAAATGGAAAGTAGCACGCGCCTTCTGTCTATGCAGGAAAAGGAGAGCTTGTGACTTGCTCCAAACGAAAGAATTCTCAATTGTTTTATGCGGTTCTTGGAGGCTTAGGTCAATTTGGGATTATAACAAGAGCAAGGATCGTCCTGGAGCCAGCAAAAACAAGGGTACGCATAGAGCTCATTAAATTTTTTTGTTAAGTAACCTAGGTTTGGAAGAGCTTTAATAATCGCTGAAAAGCCTATTGGATAATTAAAAATGTTTTGATAATATATATTTATATAATGCGTGAGTAAAGCGGCATAGCCAATTCTTGAGATTGAGAAAGTGTTGAAAGTACCGATTAAATAATTAAAAACCTTTTGACTTTTATTTTAATTTATGAAAAAAAAAAGTGTTGACTTTTATTTTAATGCGTGGTTGAGAAAAACTGATAAGATGATGTATCATGAGATTGAAATAATTTTAAATGATTTTAAACAAGACATTTGAAATGGACTTTTCTATAGAAAATGTTTTCAGATAAGAAAATCACTTGGATTATTTTGTGTACAAAAAATTGATATATACATGCACTTTTTTCACAAAGAAAACATATATTTCATTTGAAAATGGTTTTATAAAAAGGTTCAGGTGGCAATTTTTAATATGATACTTAGTATGACACCTACTTGAAACAATTTCAATAGGTTATATACGGCATGGCTTATAATAACTTTTAACTTAATCAATTAGATGGGTCAAAATTTTATGATCACATGATTAGTAAGATTTTATAACACCTAATAACGCGACACAATAATATGAATTTTCAACTCTCCTACTTTAAAATGCTTGTTATGTAATATTTGTTTGTTGGACGATATAGATTGTAATTTCATTTTGGTGATTTTATTTGTAGGTTAAATGGTGTCGAATGCTTTACATTGATTTCGTTTCATTTAGTGAAGACCAAGAAAAATTAATATCCCTAAGTCGTTTCGATAAACTTCCTGATTACTTAGAAGGGGAACTTTTAATGGACCCAAATTCACTAGACTTTTACCCGCCCAAGCATCACTCAAGAATAGCTTCCCTCATAAAACAATTTGGCATCCTATACGTTCTTGAAATAGGTGTCTACTATGATGATCGCGCCAATCATTCAGTGGACAAGGTACGACCTCGTCACCCTCATTTTTTATCATATACTGATATGTGCATTTTATTTGTATTTCTATGTACAAACATATTTTATCAGATACATAACTATGTAGTTACTAGCTAGTGACTAGTGTAATAATATATATGATGATTATTTTTTTTTTATGTTTACAGAAACTGCGCGAATTGTTCAAGATTTTAGATCACCTCCCAAACTCCATAAATATCTACTTAAAGGATGTAACCTACTTTGAGTTTTTGAATAGAGTCCACAGTAGTGAACTCATCCTTCGCCGAAAAGGACTCTGGGATGTTCCTCATCCATGGCTAAATCTTTTTATACCAAAATCTGGAATGATACGTTTCAACGATGGTGTTTTCAGGAACATTCTTCTCAAACAAAACTTTACTACGTCACTTGTCCTCGTTTACCCCATGCATAGAAGCAAGTAAGTGTTTCGAAGTATTTAATTTGTTTTTCAAAGAAGGAATATTGAATTATTTTGCTTAATTCTTATTGATGATAACTGCAGATGGGATAATAAAATGTCAGCAGTTATACCAAATGAGGAAATTTTCTACACTGCAGGTTTTTTGGATGCAAGTAGGTTCAATAACTGGCAGGTGTTTGACAAAAAAAATAAAGACATATTAGCTCTTTGTGATCGGGCTGGTATTGAAGTCAAGGCATATCTGGGACATCACGACACAAAGCAAGGATGGCTCAACCATTTTGGCTCAAAGTGGAAGACTTTTCAACATAGTAAGGCCCAGTTCGATCCAAAACTGATATTATCACCGGGACAGAGAATTTTTATTTAACATTTAGAATATGTCCGAGAGTTATATTTCAACCCTACATGATATGTGTATGTTAGCGTATATCTTATAAATTTCATTTGGGAAGTTGAATAAAGAATATCTTCGGTTTCTTTCTAGTACTTTTAACTTTGGAAAAAGTTGAATTGTGATCTTAATATTAAAATGAGTTACATAATAAAATCGTTCTTTTTTTGTTTCTTATAATACTTCTTGAATTTGACTAATTTATTGGTTTGGGTAAAGTTACTTAAACCATTTATAACTATTAGATGATTTAAAATTAATCTAATGATTATCATTGAAGGATCTTATATAGTATTATATCACGTAATATTAACCAATAGCCTATTTATAACCTACTAAACTAGTTTCATCAAGTTTTATACAATTAACTTCTGGACTTTGAACATTAAAATACTTCTTCCATTTTATATATTTTTTGCACAAACTTCTGATTTAGCTCTTCTGCAGTTTCATTTCATACAATTAACTTACAGAATTTGTATGCCTTAACGACTCACTACTCTCCTTCAACAACAACAACCCGACCCGCAACTCACCGGTTCAAATATTCTGCTGGTCAGACTGTTCTTCACACGACTCGGCCGGTTGACTAAAGAGAAAGCCAAGAGTGACGTGGAGAAGATATTCTCCGGATTCGCCAAAACCAGAGACAACCTCGCCGTAATCGATGAGCTCCTTCTTTACTGGAACCTCGCCGAGACCGACCGCGTCCTCGACGAACTCGAAGATGTTTCGATTCTTGTTGTCTTTATTGTTCTGCAATGTCTTTCGAGAGAAAGAAAGTGACTTGCCTTGGTTGTTTGTCAATTGCAGACTTTGTTGGTGTCTGATTTTGGAGCACGAATCACGATTAAGATTGAGGAGAGCTTGAGAGAGGATATACTGGGAGGGAAGCTCAAATCAGGAAGCGAAATTAAGGTTTATTTTTTCCTTTCTTAATAATATTATGTTTATTCAATTATTTAATTTTGAATAATTAAAGCAGGCTATTTATTGATGTGGCATTTTAGGATGAAGTGTGTTGGATTTGTTAACAAAGAAAGGCAACAAGACGGCTTGTACTCGGTTATGTTCAGTAAGTTAGGACCAAAATGATAGTACTATTTTTTTTAACGCACCCTTTTCATGCGCAAAATCAATCACCTTGTCATACGGATAGAGTCTAAGTACAACATACATTTAAATGCAAAAAAATTGAGAAAAAACACATAATAGCAGTTATCATATGAGTACATAAACATAAGCATTCGAGATTAAATCGGCTTTAATAAGATGTTAAATTAATACCCAAAATGTGAATCATTAGTGTAGTTATTGTATGCTTTCTTTTAATGTAGAAGTTCATAAATTTCTTATTAGAAAAAAATTATGTTTATTAGGAGAAATTCAAATTTTATATTTTTTCTATGAAGCTCAATTTAAACTTATTTTAAAAATATTTCAATTGTCTTAACTACTCTTATTATATTTCATAAATTTTAGAATATACCTTTTGAATACAGAAATCTATCTTATTTATTAATTACAATTAATTTAATTAAAATTATTTTTATTATGATTACAAACCCCGAGTATGTTAACGTTAAATATCGGAAGGACAAAATTATCTTTTAACCTTATTTTTAATTTTTCTTCTAAAATAAATTTTAAAAATGAAAAGTTAATTATTTTAAATGAGATCACACGATAGCCGGTAAAAATCAACTTTAAAAAACAAAAAAAAAAAAAAAATCAAGAAAATGTGGGATCCATCTCTAGATTGGACGGTGGAGTTTTAATCTAAAAAGTGGATCTATACCAATATTACCATTTCCATGGATGCAAATATCTATCATTTTCAACAACAGAAATGGGGGAAAAAAATAACAAAAAATTTGAAAAATTAACATATCTTTAACATCATTGATCATTAAAAACCAACCATCACCGTGGAGACCTAGAAAATGATAGGAAAAAAATTAACCTTTTTCATAAAAGACTAGCTGCAAACACAATATACTTGAGAAAAATCAAATAAAAAATCTCACCATTTTAGTCAATAAAGAAATAAGTAAATTAAAATATAGTAGAAAAACTCAAATTCCAAATGAGCAAATTCAAACTTGAAAATGATTTTTCTGATTCTCGAAGAATGAGGGGCAAAGGGATTGATCAAGAAATATAAGATAGTATGATTGGATCCATAAATGCTTGTTAAAAACAGAATAATCTTTTCTTTTGAGGATAATCAAAAAAAGAGAAGTGCGTAATTAGAACATGAAAGTTTTTTTCTTCTTCTCTATCAAACACCAAATCTCTCAAAACCTAAAGTCTCTCTACACACCTAGAAAAACCAACTTCCTTTAACATAGAGCTTCAAATTTAAACCAATCACGGCCTAAAAGAAGTCAACTGACGAAAGGATGAAATGTAGTGACGACAATGAACGACAGTGGGATGAACAATAAAGAGGTTGGATCGGCGACGATTTTGTTTTCCAAACCACCTATGACAACTTTAGAAGTTTCTACAAATGACAAATGGAGATTTATGAGGTCTAGCTACTCTCTCTTCGAAAACCCACCACATGTTCAACAAAAGTCTTTAGAGAAACCCACTATCTTCACTCTATATTTCTCCTTCATTTCCTTGTTTTGGGCTTTCGAGTATTTGTTATTTGGTGTGTTGGAGTTAAAGAAGGGAGTTTTGTGATTTAGGTTTCTTAATTTTTTTTATTTTATTTTTTTTGGATATTTGTGTCATGGATGTTCTGGGTTTTGATGATGTTGATTGATAACTTTATATTTATAGAGTTATTTTATCTTTTTAAATTTGAATTCTTGCTTAGTTCTTAATATTTTTATTATTATTAAGTAAATTATTTCATATTTCTTTTATTTTTATTTTCAGAATAAAATTGGTTAAAAATGCACATGTGGACCCCACCAAGTAATATTGTTCAAGACAAGATCATCGCTACAAAATGAATATCATTCGCAGCAAGTTCATCGCCTCAAGAATTACTCGAGTCGGAGATCGCATAAAGAAATTATCGCGGTTTAAAGATAGGGTATTCTAGAAATAAATATTATGTCATGCTGATGTAAGAAATGATGTAATCAAAATTATGATGTAAGCAATGATGTAATAGAAGTTGACTTGACTGGGGTAGGTGAACGATGATGTAAGCAATGATGCAATTTGAAAGTTGACTTTGAATGGGGTAGGTGAAAGATGATGCAAGCGATGATGCAAAATGGTGGAAAATCAGGAAATGATGATGCAATCGATGATGTAATTGGAGGAGAATTTGGCCTATAAATAGGCCTTAGAATCACCATTCTAAGCATTCCATCACAAACCAAAACAATAAGTAGTTTAGAGAAAGAGAGAGAGAGCTTGGAGAGGAGGAGCAAAGCAGAGGAAAAAATTCTACGATGAAGCTTCAATCCACTAAGTTTTCCTATCTCTTGTTATGTTTAATTTTCTAGTTTTTGTAAATTCTATTATGGAGTAGATTTGTTTTCTAAGGTTATGATGTAGCCTAACTTTGATGTTCCAAACCTTTGTTCAATTCAATTAATGATTTTCTATCTTGGTTGATGCATTTAATATTGTTCTTAATGCTTCTAAATAATTGGCCACTATTTAGTTGAATTGTTAATCATAATGATAGCGGAAGCTAATTTATGTGTCTAGTTCATTGTATTTAATGTCATAAATTACATGTAGGATAGGAATATACCTGCATGGTTTGTGTAGTCTATAAAAGAGATCCATAAATCTTAATGAATCCTTTAATGTTTTGACTTGCATGGGAACATAGCAGTTAATCTTTATAGGGTATTTTCCTTAGACCTCGGGAGGGGCTATGTGAATAATTCAGGGAATCTCGACTAGCAACTGGATAGTTAATTTTTGTTAAAAAGAACAAAGGGGAGGAACAGATTAGTTATGGTGAAATCATAATCTTAGAGTTTTTATTCATTGAATTAATTTTCATTTATTTTCAATTGCAATTAAATTTAATCATAGTTATCAACTCATTCACTCAAATTTCATCTACCAAATAAAAGTTGAGTTATTTTAATTTTGGGCATTAATTAACAACAATCCTCGTGGGACGATACTTATCTCATCACTTTATTACTTGTTCGATTCGTTCACTTGCGATTTTGCACAACAAGTTTTTGGCGCCGTTGCCGGGGATTGTTTGTTTCAATTAATACTAATACTACGTAACTCAATTTTTAATTTGGTTATTTATTTATTTAATTTTTTTTATTTTTTTTATTTTTATTTTGTTTGCTTTATTACTTGTGAGTTTTATGGTGTATGAGAAAGTCTGGGGGCGAAGTGTTACCATTTGACCCAGAAATAGAGAGAACTTGCCGTAAGAACAGGAAGGAAACAAGAAAGGCTGCTAGTACTGCACTCATGGATATGGCTGAGGGATCAAACAACACACAGAATATTGTACCAATAGATGCCGAAATTCGAGCATTACGAGATTATGCTCTACCCACAGTGGGTAATACTTCGGCGATACGACGACCAACTATTGCTGCCAACAACTTTGAGATTAAGCCGGCAATCATCCAGATGGTTCAAAACAACCAGTTCAGTGGGGCTCCGAACGATGATGCAAATGCCCACATTGACAACTTTCTGGAGATCTGTGATACGTTCAAACATAATGGTGTTACTGATGACGCCATCCGTTTGAGATTATTTCCATTCTCCCTTCGAGATAAAGCTAAAAGTTGGCTCAACTCGTTGCCATCAGGGAGTATTACTACATGGGACATCTTGGCACAAAAATTTCTGGCCAAATTCTTTCCACCAGTCAAGACTGCAAAACTACGAGCTGAGATTGCCACATTCAGACAGCTTGAGGGAGAATCATTATACGAAACGTGGGAAAGATTCAAGGATCTGCTAAGACGGTGCCCACATCATGGAGTTGCTGACTGGTTGCAGCTACACACATTCTACAATGGTTTAGGGAGTTCCACAAGAACATTGGTGGATGCCGCCGCTGGTGGAGCACTTTTGGGGAAACCCCATCAAGCCGCTTGGGATTTACTAGAAGAAATGGCTGCAAATGCCTATCAGTGGCCATCAGAAAGAGCAGTTCCGAAAAAAGTTTTCGGAATACAAGAAAATGATGTGTTAACCAGGCTTTCCACTCAGGTCGAGACATTAGCCAAGCAACTTGGAAACTTGACAGCTAATGCAATTCATACTCAGTCAGCATCCTGTGATTTCTGTGGAGGGAACCATTCCAACGGGCAATGCGATGAAGACCAGACGGGTCAAGCCTTTTTTGTGGGCAACAAACAACCAAATAACCCGTATTCCAACACATATAATCCAGGATGGAGGAATCATCCAAATTTCTCATGGAAAAGCAATGATCGACCCAGACAACAATATCCGCCACCACCTCAACAGCAGCAGGCCAACAAACCGTCGCTTGAAGAAGCACTTGCTCAGCTCACCGTAAGCACTACTCAATTTATGACGAGAACAGACACCACGCTCCAGAATCAAGCAGCTTCCATTCGAAATCTGGAGGTACAAATGGGTCAAATCTCAAATTTGTTGACTGCAAGACCTCAAGGATCCCTACCAAGCAACACAGAGACCAATCCTAGGGAGCACCTGAAGGCTGTCACGTTACGAAGCGGTAAAATTCTAAAAGAACCTGTCAAAAAAGCAGACGAGAAAGAAGAAGAAGTGATGGTTGAACAACAAGAAGCAGAGAAGCCAAAGTCAAAGTTATTCCCAGACAATCCGCCACCATACAAACCACCATTACCCTTCCCTCAGAGATTTCAAAAACAGAAATTAGAAAAACAATTTTCTAAATTTCTGGAGGTTTTTAAGAAGCTGCAAATTAATATTCCTTTTGCAGATGCTCTGGAACAAATGCCCAGCTATGTGAAGTTCATGAAAGAAATCCTCTCAAATAAAAGGAAGCTGGAAGAGCATGAAACGGTAGCTTTGACAGAAGAATGCAGTGCAATCTTGCAGAAAAAGCTACCACCCAAACTCAAAGATCCGGGGAGCTTTACAATTCCTTGCACCATTGGTGATTCATTCTTTGATAAAGCATTATGTGATCTTGGTGCAAGCATCAACCTAATGCCATTCTCCGTTTTCAAGAAACTCGGCTTTGGAGAAGCAAAACCCACTACAGTTTCGTTGCAGCTAGCTGATCGTTCAATCAAGTATCCAAGGGGAATCATAGAAGATGTACTAGTCAAAGTAGATAAATTCATATTTCCTGCGGATTTTATTGTGCTAGACATGGAGGAAGACCAAGAAATACCCATCATCTTGGGTAGACCATTCCTAGCAACAGGGAGAACCCTTATTGATGTGCAGAAAGGTCAACTCATACTCAGAGTTCAAGATGAAGAGGTAACCTTCAATGTGCTAAAAGCTCTCAAACATCCACACGATGTTGATAACTGTATGAGGGTAGATATGGTGGGTGAATGTATCAAAGAAGTACATCAAATCACCACTCCAAAAGATCCACTTGAAGCTTGCCTACATGGAGCACCAAACTCAGAAAGTCCGAACATCACAGAATGTGTTAACCAACTGGAAGCTTCATCTCCCATATTTTTCAGACGACCTTTCGAGGAGCTTGGAGCAAGTAAGAGACAACCGGTACCATCAACAAAAAAACCACCAGAGTTGGAGCTCAAGCCACTGCCAGTTCATCTCAAGTACGCATTCTTAGGTACCTCATCTACACTACCTGTCATTATTTCATCTTCTCTAACTAGAGAACAAGAGGAAAAGCTTTTGAGAGTACTACGAGAACACAAGATGGCTATTGGATGGTCGATCGCAGACATTAAAGGAATCAGCCCATCTTTATGCCAACACAAAATTCTCATGGAGGATAAGTACCGGCCATCCATCGAGCACCAAAGACGTTTAAATCCAAACATGAAGGAGGTTGTTCGAACAGAGGTACTTAAACTTTTGGATGCAGGTATCATTTATCCTATTTCGGACAGTACATGGGTAAGCCCGGTGCAAGTGGTACCAAAGAAAGGAGGCATGACAGTGGTCACCAATGAAAACAATGAGCTGATTCCAACACGAACAGTAACCGGATGGAGAGTGTGCATTGACTATAGGAAACTAAATAAGGCGACCAGGAAAGATCATTTCCCTTTACCCTTCATCGATCAAATGCTCGACAGGTTAGCAGGTCACCCTTACTACTGTTTCCTAGACGGTTATTCTGGTTACAATCAGATTTCTATAGCACCTGAGGATCAAGAAAAGACTACATTCACATGCCCATATGGAACGTTCGCGTTTCGGAGAATGCCGTTTGGTCTATGCAATGCACCCGCCACCTTCCAACGGTGTATGATGTCAATTTTTTCAGATATGGTGGAACGCTTCATTGAGGTATTTATGGATGATTTTTCAGTATTTGGCTCATCATTTGATTCTTGTTTGGATAACTTAGCACAAGTACTGAAAAGATGCGAAGAGACAAATCTGATTCTTAACTGGGAGAAATGCCATTTCATGGTACAAGAAGGGATCGTCTTAGGTCATAAAGTTTCAGCTAAAGGCATCGAGGTTGATAGAGCCAAGATTGAGGCAATTGAGAAGCTGCCACCACCAACATCTGTCAAAGGCATTCGAAGTTTCTTAGGGCATGCAGGGTTTTACAGAAGATTCATCAAGGACTTCTCGAAGATCACAAAGCCATTATGCAATTTACTCGAGAAGGGTGTTTCATTCCACTTCGATAATGCATGTAAAGAGGCATTTGAGATACTGAAAAAGGACCTTGTGACAGCCCCAGTCGTTATTGCACCTGATTGGGCTTTACCGTTCGAGCTGATGTGTGATGCTAGTGATTATGCCATTGGAGCCGTGCTAGGACAACGTATTGGTAAGATTTTTCATACCATTTATTACGCTAGCCGTACACTAACTGATGCACAGGTCAATTATGCTACCACTGAGAAAGAGCTTCTAGCTGTAGTCTTCGCATTCGATAAATTTCGACCATACTTGATCGGTTCCAAAGTCATTGTATACACGGATCACTCAGCCATCAAATACCTTTTGGAGAAGAAAGATGCAAAACCACGCCTGATCCGATGGGTCCTTCTGTTACAAGAGTTTGATTTAGAGATTCGAGATAAGAAGGGAAGTGAAAATGTGGTGGCCGACCATCTTTCTAGACTAGAGCAACGAGGGGATAAGGAGGATCTTGACATAGACATTAAAGAGACTTTCCCTGATGAACAGCTCTTTGTTCTAGATACAAGCAATGTTCCATGGTATGCTGATTTTGTTAATTTTATTTCTCACAAAGTTTATCCACCTGACGTTTCATGGCAGCAAAAGAAGAAATTCTTGGCAGACGTAAAACATTACTATTGGGATGAACCGTTCCTGTACAAGTTATGTCCAGATCAGATCCTTCGACGATGTGTCTCAAAAGATGAAGCACGAGATATTCTCCACCATTGTCATTCTTCTGATTATGGTGGACATTTTGGGGCCAATCGAACTGCTGGTAAAATTCTTCAATCTGGATACTATTGGCCTACCATTTTTAAGGATGCTCAATCATATGTTGCTGCATGCGATCAATGCCAACGCACAGGTAACATTTCGCGAAGGCATGAGATGCCCTTAAACAACATTTTGGAAGTGGAGTTGTTCGACGTTTGGGGTATCGATTTCATGGGACCATTTCCACCGTCTTTCAAGAATCTCTATATTCTGGTGGCCGTGGATTATGTGTCAAAATGGGTTGAAGCCATTGCTGCACCAACCAATGACTCCAAAGTAGTGGTGAATTTTCTGCGTAGAAATATCTTCACCAGATTTGGAACCCCTAGAGCAATCATCAGCGATGAAGGGAAGCATTTTTGCAATAGGTATCTTGATGCTCTTCTAGCCAAATATGGAGTCAAACACAAAGTTGCTACAGCATACCACCCGCAAACCAATGGACAAGCTGAAATCTCAAATCGGGAACTGAAATGGATTTTGGAAAAGACGGTAAGTGCATCTCGAAAAGACTGGTCGAAAAAGCTTGATGATGCATTATGGGCCTACAGAACAGCATTCAAAACACCGATTGGGATGTCTCCATACAAGATGGTATTCGGAAAGGCATGTCACTTACCCGTTGAACTAGAGTATCGTGCATACTGGGCTATCAAAAAGTTGAATTTCGACATAGGAGCATCAGGAGCTCTGCGAAGATTGCAACTCAATGAGATGGATGAACTTCGTCATGGTGCATATGAAAATGCTAAGCTGTATAAAGAACGCACCAAAAAGTGGCATGATCAACGGATCTTAAACAAGGATTTCACTCCAGGACAGAAGGTTCTTTTGTTTAATTCAAGATTACGTTTGTTTCCAGGTAAGCTACGCTCTAGATGGTCTGGGCCCTTCACAGTTGTTCAAGTGTTTCCACATGGTGCTGTTGAAATTCAAAGTGCAGATCGTCGATTCAAAGTCAATGGTCAACGACTCAAAGTTTACATGGATGGTGGAGAACCTCAACAGAAATCCACTATCGCGCTTTCAGACCCGACTTAAGGCGTTTCTCAACAGTCAAGCTAACGACTATAAATTAAGCGCTTCTTGGGAGGCAACCCAAGTTTTTCTCTTTTTAGCTAGTTTTTCTCTGTTTGTGTGTTATTGTGTTCTTTGTGTGTTTTTGTTCTTTCTTTGATAATTTTTCTTTCTCTTTCAGAGATGGAGGCAAGTCTTGCAGCACTGAAAAATCATTTCCCTACTCTACCCCAAGATGTACTCAGAAAGATTTACAAGTGCAGACTCGAAAGAATGAGGGCACTAACATCTTTAGGTCTTCCAGAGCATATTCGATGGATCATCGAAGCTAAGGTACGTTTAGCAGGTGAGTTGAATGATTCATTAATTAAACGTTTACCAGGATTAGGAAGAAGTTCTTACTCAAAGAAGAGGAGAGCTAAGAGAATGGAAGTCTGTCATAAGTGTGCGAGATGTAACTGCGACACAAGCTGTAAAAATCTTGGATATTTATCTATAAATCGAGAAGATAAAATCAAATGCATAAAGGATGGACTGAGTAAGGAGTCTCTGGATAACATCCGTGAGACTCTTGAGACGCATCCTTGTGGGAAAGTTCAACGTATTCTTTTAGATTTATGGGAGTTATTCAGTAAAGAGAAACAGCGTTATAGTCTTGGGAATCTGACTGTAAAAGACCCTGTTTGCCAGTTTATAAGAAAACTGGATGGGAAGCCAATCCTCAACTCATAGAAGTTGTTTAAGCCGTTTCTGGACGTAAAACCAGAGGAAGATGTGAGCCACAATCACAACTACTGTAACATCAATTTTTTTCTTTGTTTAGCAGTCTGTTTCAAATTTTTTGATAATTGTGTTTACTTTTCCTTACCTGTCCTTTTGGATTTTTAGGTCGTTTCAAGCTTTCTTGATAAGTGTGTTTACTTTTGACGTTTCATCACCGAACATTTTTATTTTTAGCAGCTATTTTCAAAATTTTTCGATGTCTGTGTTTACTTTTTGACGTTTGTGTCTACTTTTTCGATGTTTGTGTTTACTTTTTGACGTTTCGTCGCCGAACTTTTTGAATTTTGTATTTGTAGCGGCTTGTTTTATTTATTTATTTTTTTTTTCTCGAAGATTGTGCTTTCTTTTTGACATTTCTACACTTAACATTTCCTTTTCCCTCTGACCAATACTGTTTAGCATCATAAAACTGTTCTTTTACTCTTTCATCTTCTTTAAATAAGTGTTTATGACTGATAACAAATAATTCGTTTTCTCTGAAAAAAAAAAAAAAAAAAAAATGGCAGAGTCCTCGAGCAGTAAATTCAAAAACATCTGTGTTTTTTGTAGCCCAAAGTCTGGTATGAGTACACAATATTCAAAAGCAGCTGCTGAACTTGGTACGGCTTTAGCTACCCGAAAAATAGATTTGGTGTATGGAGGAGGCAGTTTAGGACTGAGGGGCTCTGTCGCAGTAACTGCAACTGTTGGAGGTAGGCAAACCCTCGGTGTCGCAGTAAAGCCTTTGGCTGAAAGGAAAGACATCATCGGTACGAGCATAGGTAATGAGTTTCAGGTTATAAGTATACACGGACGAATGGCGTACATATTACTCAATGCTGATGCCTTTATCGCGTTACCTGGTGGTTTGGAAACATTTGAAGAAATCTTCAACATTGCGTCCTGGGCCCATTACAACATTCACAAAAAGCCATTAGGTTTGCTTAACACTAACGGTTTTTATGATGGTTTATTGGCTTTTCTTGATCATGCTGTGGAACAGGGTTTTATGACTCAAGCAAACCGGCGTATTCTAGTCTCAGCTTCCAGTGCTGATGAACTGATTGACCAACTGCAAGACTTTGTACCCGAAGTTGATCCAATCATGTCACAGGTGGTTTGGGCTCCTGAATCAAGCGGTAGCAAGAAGCGTGCACTGGATCTTAATCTCCGGTTGTAACTTTCTTATCCTATGGTTTTATTAATAGCATTTCCATTTAAGTTTTTCTTCTTTTTATCTTACTAGACATTGGGGACACTGTCTCAAATAAGTTTGGGGGTAGAGTTTGCTATTATTAAAACCATAAGATTCAAAAGCTGGTCCGAGTTGAAACTAAAAGATGGCAGAGTAAGGAGTACTTTTGTGCTCTTGAGACGCATCTTTGTTTTCATTAAAAAAAAAAAAAAAAAAAAAAAAAAAAAAAAAAGATTTTCATTATTTGTTTTATTATTTTTCTTTCTGCCCTAACAAGTCGACTACTTACTTTGTATTTATTAATGGAGTCTTAATGCATGTTTTTGGTTGAATATCGTTACTAAGGAATAGTCATGAACATCTTTGCATGATTTGAGACTTTTGAATGTCATGATCTTAGTTAATTGAGTGGATAAATATTATGTTTACATGAACTGTGGACTATTAGTGGAGATTATCCTTGGTGAGGATTTGAGCCTTTTAAACGTTTCATTTTGAGAGATTTATTTGTTTCTACTCTTAAACACTCTTCACTTTGTTCTTAATAGATGATCTCTATAGGTTTTGCATTGAATACTGAGAACAAATCATTATTGTAGATAACATGAGTTGCTTTGATTTGAAAATTGGATCGACTTCTTAGAAGTAATATAGGTCAGTTCTACTCTACAAAAGCCTACTTTAAATTGAGACACATCATAAAACCTTTGAAGTCAAACACTTTAAATATTTTTCTCTGTTTACCGTTATTAAATGACCCTATTGAGCCTTTAAATTTAGTCATACCTTACGAAGTTTGGGATCATGCGATGAAGTAAAAGAGGAGAAGGGAATTGAAGTGTTAACATTTACACAATGTGTTTCTAAAAAAAAAAAAAAAAAAAAAAAAAAAAAAAAAAAAAAGAAAAAGAGAAGTTGTGATGAATTAAGGAGAATAAATGAAGTACTTTGGTATGATCATATGTTCTTGTTGAACCTGTACCTTAAAATTTCTTACATGTCAATTAACCATAGCCCAAATACAATCTTTAATAAAGCCTATTGATCTTCAAAAGGAAGTCCAATTTGAGAGTTGAAGTCTGTCATCATGCTCTATCTACGTTCTTAGTATTCGATTCCAATCATGAGATCTATTCACTTGAAAGTGCGGTTCTTTTAAACGTCTATATTCATATGTGATGTAAATGACGCTTGCTATGCCTTTACATAACTTCTATCACATATGATTGCATGAGTGTTTGCTTTAGGATTCATGAGGGTTATGAGAGATATCTTGTGAGAATTAGAGTCGAAGCGAAATAAGTCCATAACATGTGAATATGATGTTTTGAAATGAAATTGCTTTGAAAGTGGTGTGAGATTGTTGATGATTATGTTTTAGATCATTAGTGACTTATCCTTAGTCCTGATACAAAATCATACATGTATGAGACTTCTGTTAATTTGTATTTAGTGAGATGTTGATAAGTTATGGGTGAAATCTTTTAACGTTTGTGGGTATCGTTGCTGGTAAACCCTCAGGAGACACAACTCCTCCTACTAGGGACACCTAGGGGTTTAAAGGCTTGTGGCATATGCTCAATGTCATCGTGTTTACCTACGAAAATGGATTGTGATTTAATTTTTGTGGTTTTAGCTTAGATTGTTAGTTTTAGTTTTACTTGAGGACAAGCAAAATCTTAAGTTTGGGGGTGTGATAACTTTATATTTATTGGAGTTATTTTATCTTTTTAAATTTGAATTCTTGCTTAGTTCTTAATATTTTTATTATTATTAAGTAAATTATTTCATATTTCTTTTATTTTTATTTTCAGAATAAAATTGGTTAAAAATGCACATGTGGACCCCACCAAGTAATATTGTTCAAGACAAGATCATCGCTACAAAATGAATATCATTCGCAGCAAGTTCATCGCCTCAAGAATTACTCGAGTCGGAGATCGGATAAAGAAATTATCGCGATTTAAAGATAGGGTATTCTAGAAATAAATATTATGTCATGCTGATGTAAGAAATGATGTAATCAAAATTATGATGTAAGCAATGATGTAATAGAAGTTGACTTGACTGGGGTAGGTGAACGATGATGTAAGCAATGATGCAATTTGAAAGTTGACTTTGAATGGGGTAGGTGAAAGATGATGCAAGCGATGATGCAAAATGGTGGAAAATCAGGAAATGATGATGCAATCGATGATGTAATTGGAGGAGAATTTGGCCTATAAATAGGCCTTAGAATCACCATTCTAAGCATTCCATCACAAACCAAAACAATAAGTAGTTTAGAGAAAGAGAGAGAGAGCTTGGAGAGGAGGAGCAAAGCAGAGGAAAAAATTCTACGGTGAAGCTTCAATCCACTAAGTTTTCCTATCTCTTGTTATGTTTAATTTTCTAGTTTTTGTAAATTCTATTATGGAGTAGATTTGTTTTCTAAGGTTATGATGTAGCCTAACTTTGATGTTCCAAACCTTTGTTCAATTCAATTAATGATTTTCTATCTTGGTTGATGCATTTAATATTGTTCTTAATGCTTCTAAATAATTGGCCACTATTTAGTTGAATTGTTAATCATAATGATAGCGGAAGCTAATTTATGTGTCTAGTTCATTGTATTTAATGTCATAAATTACATGTAGGATAGGAATATACCTGCATGGTTTGTGTAGTCTATAAAAGAGATCCATAAATCTTAATGAATCCTTTAATGTTTTGACTTGCATGGGAACATAGCAGTTAATCTTTATAGGGTATTTTCCTTAGACCTCGGGAGGGGCTATGTGAATAATTCAGGGAATCTCGACTAGCAACTGGATAGTTAATTTTTGTTAAAAAGAACAAAGGGGAGGAACAGATTAGTTATGGTGAAATCATAATCTTAGAGTTTTTATTCATTGAATTAATTTTCATTTATTTTCAATTGCAATTAAATTTAATCATAGTTATCAACTCATTCACTCAAATTTCATCTACCAAATAAAAGTTGAGTTATTTTAATTTTGGGCATTAATTAACAACAATCCTCGTGGGACGATACTTATCTCATCACTTTATTACTTGTTCGATTCGTTCACTTGCGATTTTGCACAACATTGATGAAGATGGGTTGTTCTATATTTAGGTTTGGTTGTTGATCATATTGATGATGAAGTGTGGATATTGAATCAAAAAGGGTTACGATGATGATTTTACTTGATTGATGGTGATTTTTGTTGAAAACGATTAGGGAGTAAAAGTTGAAGATGATGATTTTGTATTTTTTTTTTCCGATTATGGAGATCATATATGAAGATTGGATCTTCATTTTTTTTTAATTTTTTTATAATTCTATTTTAATTTAAAAATTTGATCTTCATCATCCATTAAGATCTAGTGATGAACGACAGAGATCCATAAATTATTATTTCTAAATTTTTTTTATTATTTTTTCCTTTTTTTAATTCTATTTTTCTTTAATTTAAGAGTATTATTGTCTTTATACCACTTTATCATTGTTAACCGTTAATTTTAACGGTTTGTGACTAACGACGAGTAGTCAAATTATAATAAAATGATAAAGTTTACTGCATCTGTACTTATTTCTAAAATGGAAAGCTAATTTGTAATTTCCTTAAAAAATTGATATGTACACTTTTTTCACAAAGAAAACATATTTTTTCATTATTGTTTTAAAATGGTTTTATGAAAAGGTTGAGGTGGCAATTTCTAAGGTGATCCGTAGTATGATATCAACCTGAAACAATTTGTACAGGTTATATAACATGGCTTAAAATAACTTAATCAATTAGATGGGTCGAAATTTTATGAACATGATTTAATCTGTACCACATATTAACATGACACAATAATATGAGTTTTCGACACTCCTACTTCAAAATGTTTTTTTATGTAATATTTGTTTGTTGGATGATGCAATTTTACTATGGTGATTTTATTTATGGGTTATGGTGTTGAATGCTTTACACTGATTTCATTTAATTTAGTGAAGACCAAGAAAAATTAATATCACTAAATGAAAGTGATTCCAATAGACTTCCTAATTACTTGGAAGGGGAACTTTTAATTATGGACCTAAATTATCTAGACTTTTACCCACCCGAGCATCACCGGGTATAGTTTGCCTCATAAAACAATTTGGCATCCTTTACGTTCTCAAAAGTTCACACCAAACATTATGTGGACAAGGTACGACCTTGTCACACTCAATTTTTATCATATTTTCTTATGTCTCCATTTAGATCTAACTGTCTTACCCAATCAGTAATATTACTTATAAATTATAACCCTTGAATTGATTGTAAGGGTAGATATTAAAGTCAGTCCAATTGCTATAATTTATAGATAATATTAGTAGTTAGGTAAGCTAATCAAACCCTCTACATTTTATTTATATTTCTATGTACAATTTTTTTTTTTTTTTTATCAAATATATAACTATGTAGTTACTAGCTAGTGACTGGTGTAATAATACGTTGATTATTATTATTTTTTCTTTACGAAAATTGTACAAATTGTTTGAGATTTTAAATTACCTTGCAAACTTCACCAATATCTACAAAAAGGATGTAACCTACTCAAAGGATGGCTAGATATATCTATTTTTGCATAAGATGTATCGTTTTTATTAATTTCAGTTACTTAATAATTGTTATTAGATTTATCAATATCTGCACAATGAATGGCTTACAAACGAGATTAGGAAAGAAAATTTGACTTTTTGGATTGGAGGTAATAAAGTTTTTTTTTTTTTTCCTCGACTAGAAGTTGATTCCTAATTTTGTGTAGAGTTCATGTCATTTAATTCCTAATAATTTTTTTTTCTCTTTTTTTTTTTTTTTTTTTTTTTGCTGAAATTGGAATCACAAATTAGGAAATAATTTTTTTTTTTCTCTCCTAATGATTCTTTATTAATAAAGGGGCCCTAAAAGTTTTATTCATATATTGACTCATAAAATAAATAAATTTTAAAACTTAATTACAAATATTACTATGCCCATAGAATTTTTTCCATGTATTGAAGGAAACCTTGAGTACCTTAAAATATGACGTGACATAGTTCCTATTCTCAATAACAAATTGACACATGTCATATTTTAAACATCGTCATCACTATTGTCATGTCAAACAAAATTTGATCCGTCATTATCATGTCATATCTTGACTCTAAATTTATTTTTTAGGTATAAATCAATGTTGTTTTGGTATGAACTTTTTTTTTTTTTTTTTTAACCTTTTGGAGCATGTTATTGGTAATTATTGAAAAACAAATATGAAAATTAATTGTTGATTGTAATAATTATAACCGAAGAGATTATACTAGATCAATGAAAAACTCAGATAAGGAGAAGAGATCCAAACTGGTGAAACTTTTTGTCCACTTTTCATGTTTATCTGCAGCCAATATTAGTCTTTTAACCCTCCTTTACCATCAAAATTAGTTCTCCCAACAGACCTTATACAACTCTGGATTCTGGAACAAAGCCACAAACATCTGCATCATCATAACTTCAAGTCATTTTTGTCATTGCCACTCCGTGGGCCTCCCACCAAGTGTCTCGCCGGCATCGACCTGGACCACGTCGAAGAAGACAAAGACTTTTCGAAGCCCGATTTGAAAAAGTGTTTTAATATATATAATCAAGATTAATGGCTTCCATGTGTTCTTTATATGTGCTCATTTCTCCTTTGACATAGATTTGGCCCTTTGTGTGTGCCTGTACGCTGGAACTTTTCATTTTTCAATGAATATTGAAGCTTAGTATCGGGGTTTTATTTTTATATTTTAATGGCATGAACATTTAGTTTTGTTTAGCTTCTTAAACTTGTCCCTATCTTAGTTTTCCGAGTTTTGTTTGAGTTTTATATTCCAACACCTTGAACATTGAGAATGGAAGGAACTTAGACGGGTGTATTCAATTAAGAATTCATTGAAATTTAAATATTTTAATAGTTTAAATGTATTCAATAAAAAAATTTTGAAAGTTTGATTATATTTAATCTGGTATATTCAATTTAAATTTGTATGAAATCTAATAAAATCTAGATATATTAAAAAAGTTATTGATTTAATAGATTTTATTTAATAGATGGATTTGGATAGATTTTAAAATGATTTATATATTAAAAAAAATTATAAAAAATCATACTATTTTTCTAAAAATTTCATTAGATTTCTTAAAGTATTGTATCAAAATTAAATCAATTTAGAATATATAGAATATAGGAATTCCACCAAAATCTATCATTTAAAAAAAAAAATTAGCAATCTATAATAAACTCTAGATTGAATACACTCATTTTAATCTTTTGCTTGTAAAGAAGACATGAGTTTTGCGGTAAAAGTTGTTAGATTTAAGGGCTAGTTTAGTATT
The DNA here is from genome assembly GCA_022984855.1 of Dimocarpus longan. NCBI lineage: Eukaryota > Viridiplantae > Streptophyta > Magnoliopsida > Sapindales > Sapindaceae > Dimocarpus > Dimocarpus longan. The sequence goes on along the minus strand of CM041012.1, from coordinate 44,745,716 downwards.
TCTGCACCTATTAGTTGTGTTGGAGAAATAATATACATACATTTAGTAAATCTTATATTAATTACTGTGAATTTACAAAATTTTTAAAATAGACATAAAAATAAAACATTTTTTATTCTTATTTGTTATAAATATAATTTAATATAATGAAGATTGAGATATAAATATATTTTTATTAAAATTAATGATTATGATTTGATCATTTAAAGATTCATTGAATCCCATTAAACTTCATTCCAGATTGGATTTGATATTTAAGATTTGTTATAAGCTTCTTTTTTTTTTTTTTTAAATTTAAAGTCATTTTAAAATCCACCCAAATTCATCACTCAAATGACATAAATGAAGTCAATACTTTTTTAACATAACTAGATTTTATTGTGTCCTGTACAAATCTGAATTAAATAAAATTAGATCTTATTTAAATCTATGAAATCCATACTTTTTTAATACAACTATATCTTATTCTATATAAATCTGAATTGAATAAAACTAGATATCATTAGATTTCAAATAAATCTGGATTAAATAAACCCAAAGTTTAATAAATTTCATACAAATCTGGATTAAATATACTTATATTTCAATAAAATTCATTCAAATCTATATTAAATAATACATCTAAACTTTTAAAATATTTTAAATTCTAATGAATTTTTGATTGAATAAGTACTTCTTAACAAAAGTAAGCATCTTATGCTTTTTAAAACCATTGACAAATCGTAGATCATTAAATATAGTTGTGCACTTTATTATAGCCATATATATATTTCTCAATAACACTCCCTTGCACTCCTGCAATTTGCGCATTCTTCTTTCTGTCGTTCAAAGTCGTTAATTTTTCTCATTTTCTAGCGAACTGAGAAAACTATCTTTGGCAGTCATGCCCATATTAACATGTATCACGCTCATATTCACAATCACAAACCTTTTCACGTCAACCATGGCCATTTCACTGCCACCAGCCCTCCGAGACAAGATTCACACAGATCCTGATTCCATCAAAGCTGCATCCACCGACTACGGCCACATCGTTGCCCAAAAGCCTGCTGCGGTTCTCGCTCCCTCCTCCGTGGAAGACATCAAAACCCTGATAGGTTTTTCATTCAAGTCTTCCGTTCCCTACACTATCGCGGCCAAGGGGGTGGGCCACTCCGTCCGCGGACAGGCCATGGCCAGCGACGGGGTGGTGGTGGACATGTTGTCGCTGAACAAAAACGGCAGCAGGATCGTGATCGGTGGAGACGAGGGTTCCGGTTTCTACGCGGACGTGGGTGGAGAGCAGCTTTGGGTTGATGTGTTGAATGCTACGCTGCAGAAGGGACTAACACCAGTTTCATGGACTGATTATTTGTACCTAACCGTGGGTGGCACTCTGTCCAATGCTGGAATTAGTGGCCAAACATTTCGTAAAGGTCCTCAGATAAACAACGTCTATGAATTGGATGTAGTCACTGGTACGGATTTGGTTTGTCCTTTTTTAATTCCTTCTCAACTTTAAAAATAACTCTTGCTTAACTGTATTTTAAAATTAAGGGACGGTGATAATAAAAATCAAATATATATATGTGTGTATATATATATATATATATTCAATTTCTACTCATCTTTTAGTTGCAATAAGGGTCTGTCTTCTATTTTTCTTATATAGAAATTATTAAAATTTTTGAAGGGGCATTCAAATAGAACAACAAAAATATGTTTTTGCGTTTTAAACTGGATTTTTAGAATAGTATTTGAAATTAGAACCTCCGGTTATTAGTTAAAAATTTTGTTAGTAAAAACTAAAGAGGATTAAAGAATTGAAACTAAATTTTAGTCGAATCTAAGAAATATTCCCTATAATCGATGTTTATCTTCAAATTGTAGCAAGATCCTACCAGCCAAGTATTATAGATTTAATTGGGAAGTAGATAAGTTTTATGCTGCAAGTCGATTTACTTAAGCAGTTTACACATTGGACTTGGAGGGTTATTTATTATTAAGAAAAATATCCTTGATAAACATCTGGTGAATAAGTTTTCATATAAAATATATTAATTAAAAAAAAAAAAAAAAGCATGACGAACATAGTATTTTTTTAAAATCCCGTTTACCTGACAGAGACTCAAATTGGATCATTGTCATGCTTAGGTGGTTCCAAGAAAATAGGATGTTTAATAGATGTATTTTTCCATTATTAAGTTTTCCATTATTTGGTGGTGAATAAGTTTTCATTTAGAAAAAAAAAAAAAGGAAGAAGAACATAGGATTTTTTTTTAATTCATCCTAGAGAAAAAAAATGTAGAATATGAGAAAAATTTGTTATACATTTTATACCAAATTGTTAGAAAAAAAAAAAAAAATCCATCCTAGAAAGCACTTTTACAATTTGTTATACAGTTTTAAATCAAACATTAAAATGGAAAGTAGCACGCGCCTTCTGTCTATGCAGGAAAAGGAGAACTTGTGACATGCTCCAAACAAAAGAACTCCGAATTGTTTTATGCGGTTCTTGGAGGCTTAGGTCAATTTGGGATTATAACAAGAGCAAGGATCGTCCTGGAACCAGCCAAAACAAGGGTACCCATAGAGCTCATTAATTTTATTTTTTTTTTTACTAAGTAACCTAGGTTTGGAAGAGCTTTAATAATCGCTAAAACGCCTATTGGATAATAAAAAATGTTTTGATAATATATAATTGTATAGTGCTTGAGTAAACTGATAAAAGCCAATTCTTGAGATTGGGAATATGTTGAAAATAGTGTATAAATAATTAAAAACGTTTTGACTTCTATTTTCATGAAAAAAAAAAAAGTGTTGACTTTTGTTTGAGTGTGTGGTTGAGTAAAACTAATAAATTAAAAGACATGTCTTGAGATTGAAATAAAGTTTAATGCTTCGAAAAAAGATAACTGAGATCGACTTTTCTATAGAAAATGTTTTCATATAAGAAAATCACTTGGATTATTTTGTGGAAAAAATAAATTGATGTATACACTTTTTTCACAAATAAAACATATTTTTTATTATTGATTGAAGATGGATCTATAAAAAAGAAATACCAAGCTTTCCAAAAATTTTAACTAAATTCATGTTTAAATGATGTGACATGTGAATTATTAAAATATTATAAATCATAAAATAATATAATAATTAATAGAAATTTTATAACTCATATATCATATTATTTTGGTATAGATTTAAATAAAATTTTTGAAAAGTCTAGTATTATTTTTTATAAAAGGTTGAGACGGCAATTTTTAATATAATCCTTAGTATGACACCAACTTGAAACAATTTCAATAGTTTATATAGCATGACTTATACTAACTTTTAACACAATCAATTAGGTGGGTCGAAGTTTTATGAACAAGATTAGTAAGAATCTATACCACATATTAACATGACACCATAATATGAATTTTATTTTCGACACTCCTACTTTAAAATGCTTTTTATGTAATATTTGTTTGTTGGATTATGTAAATTGTAATTTTACTGTGGTGATTTTATTTATTTGTAGGTCAAATGGTATCGAATGCTTTACACTGATTTCGTTTCATTTAGTGAAGACCAAGAAAAATTAATATCTCTAAATGAAAGTGGTTCCGATAAACATCCTGATTACTTAGAAGGGGAACTTTTAATGGACCCAAATTTTCTAGATTTTTACCCGCCCGAGGAGCACCCAAGAATAGCTTCCCTCATAAAACAATTTGGCATCCTATACGTTCTTGAGATAGGTGTCTACTATCGCACTTCTGTGGACAAGGTACGACCTCGTCACACAATCAATTTTTATCATATACTGATATTTGCATTTTATTTGTATTTCTATGTACAGACACGTTTTATCAGAGACATAACTATGTAGTTACTAGACTAGTATAGTAATCCGATGATTATTTTTTTCTTTGCAGAAACATTGCGAATTGTTTAAGATTTTAGATCACATCCCAAACTCCAAAAATATCTACTCAAAGGATGTAACCTACTTTGAGTTTTTGAATAGAGTCCACAGTGGTGAGCTGAACCTTCGTCGAAAAGGGCTCTGGGATGTTCCTCATCCATGGCTAAACCTTTTTATACCAAAATCAGGAATGATACTTTTCAACGATGGTGTTTTCAGGAACATTCTTCTCAAACAAAACTTCACTACATCACTTGTCCTCGTTTACCCCATGCATCGAAGCAAGTAAGTATTTCAAGGTATTTAATTTGTTTTTCGAAGAAGGAATATTGTATTATTTTGCTTTAATCTTACTGATGATAACCGCAGATGGGATGATAAGATGTCAGCAGTTATACCAGATGAGGAAATTTTCTACGCTGCAGGATTTTTGGATGCAAGTGGGTTCAATAACTGGCAAGTGTTTGACAATAAAAATAAAGATATATTGGCTCTTTGCGATAGGGATGGTATTAAAGTTAAGGAATATCTGGGACATCACGACACAAAGGAAGGATGGGTCAACCATTTTGGCTCAAAGTGGAAGACTTTTCAATTCGAGAAGACCCAGTTTGATCCAAAACGGATATTATCTCCGGGACAGAGAATTTTCATTTAACATTTACGATGTATCCAAAAGTTATATTTCAACAGTACATGATATATGTATCTTAGCATATGTCTTATAAATAAGATTTGGGAAGTTGAATAAAGAATTTCTTCGATTTCTTTTTGGTATTTTTAACTTTGGGAAAAGTTGAATTGTTCCGTTAATATTAAAATGAGTTACAGGATAAAGTAGTTCTATTTTCCCTATAATCTTTCTGTTATGTCTGTTAAGTTAGGACCAAAATAATAGAACTAATATTTGTTGACGCACCCTTTTTATCCGCAACATCAACCATCTTGTCATGTAGATCAAGTCTAAGTATAATAAACATTTAAATCAAAACAAATTGTGAAAAAACACATAATATATCAATTATCATATGAGTATATAAACATAAGCATTCGAGATTAAATCAACTTTAAGAAGATGTTAAATTAATACCCAAAATATGCATCATTAGTGTAGTTTTTTTACGCTTTCTTTTAATGGTAGAAGCTCATATAAATTTCTTATTGAAAAAAAAAAATTATGTTTATTAGGAGAAATTCAAATTTTATATTTTTTCTATAAGGGTCAATTTAAACTTATTTTAAAAAATTTAAATTATCTTAAATATTCTTATTATATATTTCATAAAATTTATAATATACCTTTTGAATACAGAAATTTATCTTACTTCCTAAGTATAATTTTATATTTTCTCACATAATCTTTTGATTTATTTAAAATGATTTATTATTATTATTAAAATCTTCATGAAAGTTCTATTTTTTTTTAAAAAATATATTTATATTCTTAAAAAGTTCAACTTGCGAATACTGAAAAGATGTTAGCATTATGATAAAAATGAAGGATAAACAGAATAAAAAATAAAACACAGCAATCATGCTATCATAGGCCGACCTGTTGTTTGACGTAGCTTTGCAGAAAAAGAATCTTTCAAGGGTTTTAACCTATGTTTTTATTAAAGTATTTTCTTTTTATTATTTTACAGATAACTTCTGGGGATAAAAAAAGTATTGAAATCGATCTAAATAAGATTTTAACAGTATAATTCAGATAATTATTATTTTACAGATAACTTTTGAGGGTAAAAAAAGTGTTGAAATCGATCTAAATAAGATTTTAATAGTATAATTCAGATAATTATTTTTAAAATTTGGAAAATAATTTCTCAGATAAAGATATGATTTATTAGAGCCTGCGATTTCTATTTAGAAACCAAGGACATGTGGGGGTGGCTAACATGTGCCACCCCACTTGCAAGTCCTTTTAAACTAAAGTTGTTTGTTTTCTTTAGAGCATAAAAATAAAACAAAAAATTTGGTAAAGTAAAATTTGAATTTGAGAATTTAGTGTAGGACAAAGAAATAAGATAAAAGTGATGACATATTTTTTGACGTTGTCTGTTGTAAACTACATGGCTTGAAGTAATGTATAATATTAGTAGTTTTTTTTTTTTTTTTATGTATAATATTAGTATTTTTTTATCTTATAAATTTTGTGGAAACAGTTTGATTCTTTATAATAATCATAAGTATTTATTTTCATCGAAGTAGATGTGTAGATCATGTAAATAATAATTTATTTTGATAGGTCTTAACATTCCTTTAATCCTTTTAATATAACTTTTCAAAAATTATTATTATTATTATTTTGTAGTGGAGGCAAATCAAATATATAAAAAATTATTCACATCTTATGTTTTAGAATTAAAATAAAATTTAAACCTTTAATTTCTTAGAATTAAGAAGAGTGGTTAATCAAAAATTAAAAATGTTAATAAATATATCTCAATTTTTTGTAATATAAAAACTAATTGATTATACAAGGAAAAATTCCTTTAGGAACACAAAATTTACAAAAATAAAGGGCCTCGCAGGGACCAAACTTGGTATTCCTTAGGATTTGAAAATCAGTAGGGTGTATTTAATTTTTCTTCGTGCATGTCATTATTTATAGAACTCAAGCAATTAACCACGATCAGTAAGTGCAGTAATGTTGTGCTTTTGGACAGTAATCAGCCTCGTGTGATCCTCCTCCCTTCTCCGTGTGGGTAGATCTTTTTTATGTGGGAGTAGCACCTTGGGTCACGCCACCAGTTTTCCTATCATGATTGGTCCTGACAGTCCCAATTCTCAATAATAATAATAATAATAATAATAATAATAATAATAATAATAATAATAATAATAATAATGCTATGCTTTTCGGCACCAACTTGCACATTCCTTTGTCTATCATCGTTGTGTTGTTGGACATCAAACTTGCACATCCCTCCCTCTCTCTCTCTTATGTGTGTGTGTATATATATATATATATATATATATAAAATAATCATTAAATGATCAGGATAAATCTTCTCATTCATTCATTGCATCATTTGAGACCCTTTTATCTCCCTATTTTTTTTTTTTTTATCTATTTTTTTAGTTTCTTTTTTTACATCTTCTTAGTACTACAAGCAGGATTTTCTTCATGCTCTCACATTAGTTCTTCCTTTTCAATTTTTTTTTTCTTATTTGTTAAGTACCCATGGCAAGTGAATATCAACAAGTATGTCCCATGTTTTCATTTTTATTCTTCACTAGTGTCTTAGGTATATATTTTTGTCATAATTATTAAATTATTAGGATTAATCATTTCAGTCTTTTACTACATTATTCCTAATAATTTTTTTTCCTCTTATTTAATTTAGACGTAACGAATTACTATGACGGTCGGTCCTAAAATTTTAATAATTAGGATAAACTCACCTTAGAAGATATATATACATATATATATGTAAAGTGTGTGTGTGTGAGAGAGAGAGAAATTATCATGATCGCAACAAGATCACCATATCTTGCAATGCGACTGTAAACTATTTGATTTTCCTCGCAGCCGCCTGGGGACATATCATCTTCTGGACCTGCAAAAACATTTGTACGATTCCGAATTTTGCGCCGCAATCAATCAGTCCTCTTTCGTTTTTCTTTAAACCGAAGCGTGCTTCGTGAAAATGGACTTCTTACCGGCTACACTGTTTGGCTTGTAGTGAGACAATCAAAGTGGTTTAATGGGGGCAAGCAAGCGCCAAGAGTAGACAAACAAATCAGTCGCAGACAGGAAAGCTCTTTATCAGTCTATTGCAATACAAATAATCATCCTTTTCATTTTTCATAAAGATAGTTGTACTAGACGTTGGGCAAGTAATTGGGCCTCATCGATCCAAGTACAACAGGAGCCAAATTTCATTTGTAGTTTTTGACGTGCATTGAATTTGAGCATAGCTGTTGAGATAATGGTTCTGAATTTCAATCCCTGCCAAAATTGAGAACCTGAACATTTTTTTGGGTCCCAGAATCATGAATGTTGTAAGATCAACGAGTTATTTTTACCATCCTGGACAATGGTTGAAACGAAAACCTAATCAAGTTTCTTAAACGAAAATCTAATCAAGTTTCTTAGTATCATCAAATTTATTATTATTATAATTTTAAAAATAACTAATTTTATTTTTCCTTTTCTTTACTATTAGTTTTATTATTTGTAATTTGAAGAAAAATCTAAAGTTAAAATTATAAATTCATAATGTTTTAAATATGAGAAAAATTGCTATTCAAGAGGCATCTTTCATAGAAATAAATAAATAAATAAAAATTATTAAACGGACATAAACATATGAGGTCTTGAGGATTTAAGTATTAATTATATAAAATCTTTATAGTTAATTTTTTTATGAATTTTTTTCGTGGATTGATATTGAGGGTTCTTTGAGCATATAGCACACTAATACACCACTGATTGGTGTCGCTAACACTATAATAATAGTTAGAATCACCTAAAATCGTGTTTGGACAAATGTATCACTTAAAAAATTGTGTTTGTACTAATAAATTCTTCCCCTCTTCAAGATCTAGATATCAAAAACCTAGTAGGAGAGAAAAAAAATTTTAAAACCAAGTAGAAGAAAATAGATAGCATAACTATGAAAACTAGATCTGACAAGTGCATTTTTTCTGAAGACACAAGATTTGAGTACAAGAAATAAGACAAGAAAAGTGAAAACGCAAATCCGAAAAAAGAAAAGAAAAAAAAAAAAACAGAATCTGAAATATGGAAAGAATAAGAGAAATCGAGAGTTATTATCAAATGGCTTTGGTTGGGAGTGAACATTGGAAAATTTTTAATTTTTTTTTGGAAAATTTTGTTTTCTCTAGTAGTTTCAAGTTTTCTTTTAAAATCAAGCTTTCTTTTTGTTGTTTTTATTGTTTTCCATCTTTAACTTATAAACAATTTCGAACTTAAAAAAAAATTAATAAAAAATACACAAACCAAATCCATAGGATTCCAATATATATATATAATAATAAAAGAAAAAAAATCAAATATTACATCTAATCACGGATGAAGTTTTCTTACAATGAAAATGCATTTATTGAGGAGAATCGATTATGAAAAACTATGACTAGTAAGAGAGAGAAAGAGAGATAGAGAGAGAGAGAATGAATGATGACTATGTTTTAATGTACTAAAGGCAGTGTTTAAAAACTCGGTCGAGTTGGCCGAGTTCTCACCGAGAACTCGTCGCTCGGTCGGCTTCTGAGCCGAGAACCCTCAGATCGGGGGTTTCAACTCGGTTACTGTCCAAAATCGGCCCAACTCGGGTCGACTCGAGCTGACTCGAGCTGACTCGGCCCGACTTGTAATCCCCGACTCGGTTTTCGAGCATGCAGTCAGTCTTCAGTTCTGTTCTGCACTTCCGCTTCGTTCTGTTCTGACTTCTGCCTGTTGCCGTGCTACCAGACCTGCTATCACCGGTTGACTTTTGCTGTCGCTGTCTTCTCGTCGTCCTCCATCGCACCTTCCGCTGCAGTCGTCGTCTCCGTATATGAAGTGAAGGAGAAGAAGAAGACTTGAAGATCGAAAGAAGAAGAAGAAGACATCAAGATCGGAATAAGAAGAAGACATGAAGATCGGAAGAAGAAGAAGAAGACATCAAGATCGGAAGAAGAAGAAGAAAAAGAAATCAAAGAGTAGACTGTAGAGTAGAGATATAGAGAACAGAGAAGTGAAGTGAAAGTCAAGTGAACAATATAATCATTTCAGTTTTCCGAAAATGTCCCTAAGTTTTTTAGGTTTTTGACAAAATTACCCTTCATTGTTTCTCATTATTTCAAAAAAACCATTATCTTTAACAATATAATATTTTTATTATTTTCAATTAGCCCATTTCTTTACGTTATTTATAGTTTTTTATACATTGTTATAGTTTTTACCAATTTTATCCCTCACCGAGTACTCATCGAGTTTCCGAGTACTCGCTGCTCGCTACCTCGCCGATCCGGTAGCGAGTAGTGAGTTTTGGAACACTGACTAAAGGTAATTTGGTAGTTCACATATTTAAATACTATTGAAACTAAAAATATTACTTGGTGATATGAATATAAAAAATAAGGGTATAAATGATCAATTTTATCAATTTCACTTCTTAAATTACATAACTGATAAATGCAAGCGTAACAATATAGATAGCATGAATCTTATCTTGAAAGTATAGTAGTGTTTTTAATTTCTTTTTAATAAAATCTTGGCATCATTAGGTTCAAGGTTTATCGAGACTTAATAAGATTAATTACTATAAGCCCCGTTCGGAATATAACCCCCTTAAAGGCCTTCCCACATTTTTTTTGTTTTAATGGGCAAATGTTGGATTTAAACTTTTATCACAAGGTGAAGGAAAAATGCTCAACAATTTTGCCAAGTATAGTTACGCTTAATTTTAATGATGGTAATCCAAATGATTTTATCTCGATGATAAGGGGTGGGCATAGACGGGTTTGGTTTGAGTTGGTTAATTTGACTATACCCAAACCAAAACATAATCTAATCAGTTCCGTAATTTTCAATCCAAATCAAACCAATTATAAGGTAAGACCATTAAAATCAATTGAGCTTAGTTAAAGATTAAACTGAAATAGTTTAGGTCTTCAAATTGTTTTATTATCAAACATTTTCGTACATTAAATTGAAACATATATGATAACATCTATATAAGTAGCTAAACTAACTACCAATATGATAAATAAAAGTTTTTTTTTTTAAAAAAAAAAAAAAAATCAAGTGCAGAACATCTCGAAATTATAAAGCAAAACTAATTCGGTAACAAAAGATGACACTTTTGAGAAAACGAAAAGGTTGGATGTTGGAGTGAGGAACACAAAATTATGTTAAATTTAGTTTTAATATATATTTTTTAATATTAATAGTTTAATTGAAGAAATATGTATGTGGATCTGAAGGGCTTATTCAGTTTGATAAAACATAGAGTAATGATATTTGCACCCCTAAAAAATTGCATGTACACTCCTTTTTGTATATTCACCCATGAATTCTTTTTTTTATTTTTTTCAAAAAATATTGTTTCTTTAAGAGCAACCAACTTAATAATACCAAATTTGCGATTTTTTAATTGTTAAAAAATTATGATAAATTATAAAATAAATAAAATAAAAGTAAAAAAGAAAAAAATGTTTGAGGAGAGTATTGCCGCCGCCATTGTTTTTCACGTGATATGGAGGAGAGAAGCTGTTGTTTGTTTGTTTTTTCCACATAGCAAAGGAGGAACGGCAACAGCCTCATTCTTTTCCTTGGCTGAAGAGGCAGCAGTAGCCTCAAATTGTGCATATTGTCTGTACTCTTTTTTTATTTTTTTATATTTTTTAACGGTGGTCTACTCAGAAAATGCAGTGTTGCCAGATTAGCAGAGGCGGGTTGTCCTGTGTTCTGTTAACTTCTTATAATATTTTATTTGAGAATAAGAAAGAGCCTCTCGTCCATTGAGGTATTCTTATAAGTCGTGGTACTTTGAGAGTTTGAGCATCTTCAAACGCCCAAAAAAGGGATCTTTCATCATTTTTCTCATATCAATATTTTGTCGTTTGCATTCTGGCTGGGAAGTGTTTCTGTCATTTTCACTTCATATTAATTTTATTTAATTTTTTTAATTTAACTTAAAAGCAGTACCATGGGTTCCTTCCACGGTTCATGATAATGTTTTGGCATTGAACCTTTTGAGTCTGTCCGAAGATCTCAAAAGTTTCGGAGAAAATAGAAAATATAATTAGTTAGAAATAACTTTAAAAAGTAAAATAGTTACAACATATTGAAATATGTTTTCATTAAACTATAAACTATTAATAATTAATTTAAGAGTATTGTTGAAAATTTAAAAATAAGTAAGTTTTGGGGTGTATATATGATTTTAAAGGAGTGCAAATAGTGTCTCTCTAAAACTAAATCCAAAATCTAACCCAAATTGATTGACTGACTTAACTGTGTGGTTGCCCAACCCTTAACAATGTCTAAGGAGTGACAATATTTTCACCTCTCAAAAATGGTATGTACACCCCAAATTAACATTTTTTTTAAGCATACAATATTACTCTTGAGTAAAATTACTAAAAAGGTAAACATTTTATATGTGTGCCCACCAATTATTAATTAAAAAAAATCATTTATATTATAAATTCTTCTTACGCTTTCAATCTCTAATATATATATATTTTTTTTTACTTTTTCAAATCCTAATTTTTCTCTATCAAAAATTGAAAAATCTCTAATCATTTATATAATCCTAATTTAATCATCAAAAATATTGCCAAATATTCGGTCATTACATCAACATTTTTCATTTTCTTGTCAGATGTTATCACAAACCAAACAAAAAAAAAAATCATTCATTTCTTCCAATTTCTTTATTATATCAACAAATAAGTAGAAGAGTATGCTTCAAATCATCTAAAAACTATATATCTAAATCGATATTCACAATTCATCTAAAAAAAAGGTATTAGTTAGGATTCTATAAAATTAGTTAGTAATCATTCATGCAAGTTTTATGATAAAAATGAAAAATTATGACTTGAGAGAGCAAAAAGGGTTATAACTTTAATCATAAGAATTAAAAGGGTTCATAATCAAACCCTAACTTTAATCATTCATGAAAGTTTTTAATTATTCATGCAATCCTAATTTATTTAAAAATTAACTAGTAATCATTCATATAAGTCTTACGATATAAATGGAAAAATAGGATTTGAGAGAGTAAAATAATAAAATAGTTATTATTTTATACACAAATCACTAATTAAAAAAAAAAAAAAAAAGTTAATGGGTTGAATGAATTTGTATTAAATTATTTGTTTAATATAGGTTTCATTTCATATACAAGGAATGCGTTAAAAAGATTTTAAATGGTGAGATAAAAATTTTCTAACAAGTAACACCAAAATAATTTATATTGGATATACTTTTAATACATATTATAGTTTGTTTGTGATTGACATAAAGTGGTGTACTTATAAAAATATATACAATAAAATTAAGAAAAAAAAAGATAGTTTTAGTATTAAGTGGGTTTAAAAATAAATTAAAAAAATTTAAATTTTTTATTGGGTGTGTGAATAAAAGGGGTGTACATACCATTTTTGAGCGTGGAATCATTGCTGCTCCAAAGAAAATGTGCTCTGAGCTGGGCATGGCCCGAGTTGAACAAGCGTGGCAACTAAATCATGAGGTGGGCTAAACACAGCCCATGAATATGGTGTCATGTTAAATAAATTTAATTGTTGACATTGTTCACGGTTGGCCACCCACACAATTAAACCAACCAATTTGGGTTAGTTATTGGATTATCTTTTAGAGTGATGATGATATATATATACATATAGAGATTATTGAGACTGGTTTAGTGGCATGACTAGAAGAGTTGCTTCTATTTGAAATGGATCGACCCACACGAAGGTGAGGAAACTGCTCACATAAATTGGTAGGAAAAATGTTAATTCTATGTGCAAAACCCATGGCATAAGCATGGGGCTGTGGTATTTTGCCAACTATGCCAATAGCCATCTACTTAGAGTGACGATATTTGCACTCTTTTAAAATGGTATACACCCCTAAAACTTATTTTTAAATTTCCAACAATACTCTTAAATTAATTATTAATAGTTTAAAGGTTAATGAAAATATATTACAATATGTTGAAAACATATTACACCCGCATTTATCAGTTATATAATTTAAGAAGTGTAATTGATAAAATTTATCACTTGTACCCTTTTTTTTAATATCCATATCACCAAGTAATATTTCGATTTTCAATAGTATTTAAATATGGAGCAATACTAAACTTTCCAAATCCATACCCAAATGATGTGATATGTAAATTGTTAAGATCTTATAATCATAAGATTGTGTGATAATTAATTGGATCTTGACAATTTATATATTATATTATTCGAGCATGAATTTGGATAAAATATTCAAGAAACCTAACATTACTCTTAAAGATGTGAACTACCAAAATTACCTTTAGTTTATTGAAACACTTTCACCACTAATTTTCTCTCTTTTCTCGCCTCTCTCTCAACAGTTTATTTTCATTGTAAGAAAACTTCATTTGTGATTTGATGTACTAATTGTTTTTATTATTTTGTTAATATTTAGGAACCCTATGGATTTGGTTTGTGTATTTTTCTAATTAATTTTATTTTTTAAGTTCAAGATTGTTTGTACGTCAAAAATGGCAAAGAAGAAAAACAACAAAAAGGAAGCTTGATTTAAAAGAAGACTTGAAACCATAAGAGAAAACAAAATTTTAAAGAAAAATTTCAAACACTCACTCTCCACCAAAGTCATTTGATAGTAACACTTGATTTCTCTTATTCTTTCCATTCGGATTCTATATGTGTGTGCATATACATATATGTATATATGAGGTAGGATCAGGAGATACAAATTTTGACACAATTTGTTGATCATTGAATTATGAAAATTTCAATGACATAAATCTACTCATACATTTATACACAACTTAATTTTATACCATACATAAATGTGTTTTCTCATCTTTCTCTTTATTATTAATTATATCATGTTTCCCCTCTCATCTCTTTTATTAATTACAACTTAATTTTACAACTCTATATTAATATATTCCTCTCCTCTTTCTTCATTATTATATTATTTTTCTCATCTCTTTAATTAATATTATTTATATATATTTTTTAAAACTTTTCCAACTAATATTAAAAATCAATCAATTGATATTATTCTCATTTATTGGAATTCTTTTCATCTTTATTTTTTTTATTTACTTTTAAATTATATTATTTTCAAATATATATATTTAATAGTATCTCAAAAAAGACTCTCACATATATATAATTTCTTTTCCACATAGTCCTTAAAGTACCCAAAAAAATTATTATTTTTTCTCCTCTCCATTGTTCATAAATGCACAAAGAAAGAAAAAAAGAAAAACAATATATATATATATCTCTTTTTTATCCTTATTATCCATCACACAAAATAAAAAGATTATAAATTAAATTTTCATTTAATCTTTTCTATCTATTCACTTAATCAAATCATGTAAATAATATATGGATTTCCAGCTCTCAATATAAACTTTCAACCAAGATCCATATTGTATGATTTGATTAAGATCCATAAACTTTTAAACAAGATACATATTGCATTATATATATATATATATATATATATATAATTTCTTTTCCGCATAGTCCATAAAGCAACCAAAAAAATTATTATTTTTTCTCCCCTCCATTGTTCATAAACGCACAAAGAAAGAAAAAAAGAAAAACAATATATATATATCTCTTTTCTATCCTTATCATTCATCACGCAAAATAAAAAGATTATAAATCAAATTTTCATTTAATCTTTTATCTCTATTCACTTAACAAATCATACAAATAATATATGGATTTCAAGTTTTCAATATAAACTTTTAAATAAGATCTATATTGTATATGTTTAAACAAATATAATGATTATAATAGTCCAAAATAAAAAATTAATTTAAAAAAAAAAACTTATTTGGGGTACAAGCATGATGTCTAATAAAAAATATAAAAATAATATAATTTAAAAATGTACTTAAAAAAATGTATATTTTAGAAATGAATAAAAGAAAATATATAAGATCATTGGTTGGGTAAAAAGAATATTAATTGATGATTTAGCAATTTAATAGTAATGAAAAAGAAGAGACATGATGTAATTAATGTTAAAGAGAGATAAAAATATATATTTATGTAGAGTGTAAAATTAAGTTATGTATAAATATATGAATAGATCTAAACCATTAAAATCTTTATAATCTAATAATCAACAAAGTGTGTCAAAATTTATGTCAAAACTTATATCTCTTGATCCTGCCCTTTTATATATAAATATATATTTTTTTCTGTTTCAAGTTTTCACTTTTCTGGTATCATTTTTTATGCTCAAATCTTGTGTTTTTGGAGAATATGAACTTGTCAGATCTTGTTTCCATATTTATGCTCTCTATTTTCTTTTACTTGGTTTTCAAATTTTTTCCTCTCTCAACTGGGTTTTTGATCCCCGGAGGCCCGGACCTTTGAGAGAAGAAGAATTTACTAGTACAAACATAGCTTTTTAAGTGATGAATTTGTCCGAACACGATTTTAAGTAATTCTAACTATAATTATAGTGTTAGAGACACCAAAAAAGGGTGTATAAATGTTATATACTCAAAGAATCCTCAATATCAATCCATAAGCAAATTATTAATAAATTAATATACAGGTTTAAAATAATACTTAAATCCTCGAGGCCTCGTACATTTATGTCCATTTAACAATTTTTTTTAATTATTATTATTTTTTTTTATAAGAGATGCCCGTTGAATAGCAATTTTTTTCATATTAAAAAAATTATGAATTAATAATTTTAGAATAATGCTAGATTTTTCAATTTTTTTTTTTTAAATTCATACCCAAATGATGTGATATATGAGTTGTTAAAATCTTATAAATTATGAGATGATGTGATGATTAATAAAATCTTGACAACTCACATATTACATCATTTGAGTATGAATTTGAATAAAATATTTGAGAAGTCTAATATTACTCATAATTTTAACCTTTGATTTTTTCTCAAATTGCACATAATAAAATCAATAGTTAAGAAAAGAAAAAGAAGATTAGTTATTTTTAAAATAATAATAATAATAATAAATTTGATGATACTAAGAAACTTGATTAGATTTTCGTTTCAACCATTGTCCAGGACGGTAAAAATATAACTCGTTGATCTTACAACATTCATGATTTCAGGACCAAAAAAAAAATGTTCAGGTTCTCAATTTTGGCAGAGATTGAAATTCAGAACCATTATCTCAACAGCTACGTTCAAATTCAATGCACGTCAAAAACTACAAATGAAATTAGGCTCCTGTTGTACTTGGATCGACGAGGCCCAATGACTTGCCCGACGTCTAGTACAACTGTCTCTACGAAAAATGAAAAAGATGCTGCTTTGCATTTCAATAGACTGCTAAAGAGCCTTCCTGTCTGCGTCTGATTTGCTTGTCTGCTCTTCGTGCTTGCTTGCGCCCCTTAAATCACTTTGATTATCTCACTACGAGCCAAATAGTGTTCATTTTCACGACGCACGCTTCGGTTTAAAGAAACACGAAAGAGGACAGACTGATGGTGGCGTAAAATTCGAAATCCTACAAATGTTTTTGCAGGTCCAAAAGATGATATTCATATGCTCGAAGACAGCTGCCAAAGAAAATCAATTATTACGTATATGGTCCACATATTTATTTGAACGAGGAGAGATGATTATTCTCGTTGTAAAGTATAAAATTATTTATATAAAATTTATAAAATAATAAAAAATAATCTACCAATAGAGCCACTAATGTTACATATCACTTCAATACATGTAGTTCACATGGGACAAGTGTCCAAAAATATGTCATAGTTTTGATCTTATTTCTTTGTCCTACACTAAATTCCCGAATTTAATTTTACCTTACTAAATTTTTATGTTATTTTTACGCTCTAAAGAACACAAACAACTTTAGTTTAAAAAGAAAATACTTTAACTTAGATTTTTTTTTTTTTTTTTTTTTAAAAAACAACTTGAAAGTTTTTTTTTCTGCAAAGCAAATCAAACTGGAGCTCGACCACTCACCTTCTGCCCACGATGGCATGATTGCTGTGTTTTATTTTCTATTCTATTTTATCGTTCATTTTTGTCACTGTGCTACGGTCTTTTCACTAATTGCAAGTAGAACTTTCTTTGGAATAATTATTATTTTTTTAAACAGAACTTTCATGGAGATTTTAATAGTTAAGTTGAATGTTGTTTGGATGTTAAATAAAAATTAATTTTAACTAAATTAAAAGATCTTGTGAGAAAATATAAAATTATAATTATAAAATAAGATAGATTTCTGTATTCAAAAGGTATATTCTGAAATTTATAAAATATAATAAGAATATTTAAGATAATTCAAAATTTTTAAATTATGTTTAAATTGAGCTTCATTGGAAAAAAATATAAAATTTGAATTTCCCTAATAAACATATATATATTTTTTCCAATAAAAAATTTATATGAGCTTCTACCATTAAAGGAAAGCGTACAAAAAATACACTAATGATGATGCACAGTTCGGGTATTAATTTAACATCTTATCAAACTTGATTTAATGTCGAATGCTTATGTTTACGTACTCCTATGATGATTGATATTATGTGTTTTTTCTCAATTTGTTTTGCATTTTAATATATATTGTACTTAGACTCTATCTGTATGATAAGATGGTTAATTTTTAGCATAAAAATGGTGCGTAAAAAAATAGTACTATCTAAAAAAAAAAGTAGTACTCCTATTTTGGTCCAAACTTACTTAACATAAAAGAAATATTATAGGGAAGAAAGAACTACTCTATTCTATTACCCATTTTAATATAAAGCGCCACGATTAAACTTTTCTCAAAGTTAAAAATACTAGAAAGAAATCCAAGATATTCTTTATTCAACTTTCCAAATCTTATTTATAAGACATACCATATACGATTAAAATATAACTCTCGGATGTATAGTAGATGTTAGATGAAAATTCTATGTCCCGGTGATAATATCAGTTTTGGATCAAACTGGGCCTTCCAGTGTTGAAAAGTCTTCCACTTTGAGCCGAAATGGTTGATCCATCCTTCCTCCGTGTCCTGATGTCCCAAGTATTTCTTAACTTTAATACCAGCCCGATCACAAAAAGCTAATATGTCTTCATTTTTTTTGTCAAACACCTGCCAGTTGTTGAACCCACTCACATCCAAAAATCCTGCAGTGTAGAAAATTTCCTCATCTGGTATAACTGCTGACATTTTATCATCCCATCTGCAGTTATCATCAGTAAGAATTAAGCAAAATAATACACATTATTCCTTCTTTGAAAAAAAAAAATTAAATCCTTTGAAATACTTACTTGCTTCGATGCATGGGGTAAACGAGGACAAGTGATGTGGTAAAGTTTTGTTTGAGAAGAATGTTCCTGAAAACACCTTCATTGAAACCTATCATTCCAGATTTCGGTATAAAAAGATTTAGCCATGGATGAGGAACATCCCAGAGACCTTTTTTACGAAGGATCGGCTCCTCTCTAATGTGGACTCTATTCAAAAACTCAAAGTAGGTTACATCTTTTGAGAAGATATTTATGGAATTTGGGAGGTGATCTAAAATCTTGAACAATTCGCGCAGTTTCTGTAAAGAAAAAATAATCTTCGTATTACTACACTAGTCACTAGCTAGTAACTACATAGTTACATATCTGATAATATATGTTTATACATAGAAATACAAATAAAATAATGTAGATATCAGTATATGATAAAAATTGAGTGTGACGAGGTCGTACCGTGTCCACAGAAGTGCGATCAACATAGTAGACACCTATCTCAAGAACGTATAGGATGCCGAATTGTTTTATGAGGGAAGCTATTCTTGAGTGATCCTTGGGCGGGTAAAAGTCTAGAAAATTTGGGTCCATTAAAAGTTGCCCTTCTAAGTAATCAGGAAATTTATCGGAGCCACTTTCATTTAGTGATATTAATTTTTCTTGATCTTCACCAAACGAAACGAAATCACTGTAAAGCATTCTATACCATTTAACCTACAAATAAAATCACCACTGTAAAATTATAATTTACATCATCCAACAAACATATATTACATAAAAAGCATTTTAAAATAGGAGTGTCGAAAATTCATATTATAATGTTACGTTAATATGTGATATAGATTGTTACTAATCAGGTTCATAAAATGTCAACCCATCTAATTGATTAAGTTAGTATAAACCATGCTATATAACCTATTGAAATTGTTTCAAGTTGGCGTCATACTAAGGATCATATTAAAAATTGCCTCCTCAACCTTTTATAGAACCATTTTCAAACAATAATGAAAAATATGTTTTCTTTGTGAAAAAGGTGTATATATCATTTTTTTTTTAACACAAAATAATCCAAGTGATTTTCATATCTGGAAACATTTTCTATAGAAAAGTCGATCTCAAATGTCATTTTCAAAGAATTTAAAACTTTATTTCAATCTCAAGATATGTAAGTTTTTAATTATTTATACAGCATTTTCAACACTTTGATCTCAGTCTCAAGAATTGGCTTTTACCAGTTTACTGAAGCACTATATAAATATATATTATCAAAATATTTTTGATTATCCAATAACCGTTTTTGTTAAAGCTCTTCCAAACCTAGGTTTCTTAATATTAATATATATATATATATATATATATATATATATGAACTCTATGCGTACCCTTGTTTCGACTGGCTCCAGGACGATCCTTGCTCTTGTTATTATCCCAAATTGGCCTAAGCCTCCAAGAACCGCATAAAACAATTCAGAATTTTTTAGCTTGGAGCAAGTAACAAGCTCTCCTTTTCCTGCACAGACAGAAGGCATGTGTTACTTTCCATTTTAATGTTTCATTTGAAACTGTATGACTAATTGTAAAAGTGCCTTCTAGGATGGATTTTTTTAATTCAAATAAAATTTTTAATCATATTAATACAATATATAATAGAGGATAAAAAAAATCCAATAAAATTTGTAGAAAAGAGTTTCGATGCATCCCAAACGCTTTCATCATTTAAGATTATGATACATTTTCTAATAATAAATCACATGCAAAATTTTCAGATAATTTACTTGATATAAGAGCATCTTTGATGCTCTCATAAGTTGTGAAAAAATCATATGTTACATATGATGAATAAATATTAAATTAAAATAAACATTTCCAATGTAATTGTTACTTATTAATATCAGACTGAGATGGGAAAAAAAAATAGATATTGTCAATATAATTATATATTTTCAGAAAGTGTGTTAGACTGTGACAGTTATGTTGGTAAAATAATAATTATTTAATTATAATTTTCAAATCTAATTAAAAGTAAAAAAAAGAAAGAAGTAAACATTAAATAAAAAATATAGAAGCATTAAATGGAATTAAATGGAAATACATGAAGATATTAAATAAAAATACATAAAAGTATTAAAGAATAATTTTTTGATTTGATTGTCTATTAAATGATATCTATGATATGTAAGAAACAAATTTCTTGATATTAATGACAAGAATTTTTTTTTTTTTCAAAACACAATTTATAAGAGTATTGAAGATACTTTAACACTTAAACTTGTAGTATTTATGAATTTTTAAAATCTAGTGACAATCTTGGCACGTAAAACATATCTACAAATTATCTAAAAGTTGGAAGTAGTAAATTCTATATATATATAAATATAAGTTACAAATATTAAATATTATTCTAAAATTCTAGTTTCAATTCTCTAATCTACAAATTATCTAAAAATTGGAAGTAGTAAATTAGACGTATAAGTTAAAAACATTAAATATTATTCTAAAAATCTAGTTTCAATTCTTTAAAATTTAGTTTCGATTATATAATTCTTTTTACTAGTAAAATTTTTAACTAATAATTGGAGGTCCTAATTTCAAATATTATTCTAAAAATCTAGTTTAAAACTTAAAAACATATTTTTGCTGTTCTATTTCAATGCCCCTTCAAAAATTTTAATAATTTTTATATAAGAAAAGTAGAAAACAGACCCTTACCGCAACCAAAAGATACGTTGAAATTGAATATGTATGTGTAGATATTATGTGCTTGGTTTAATTGAACGCAGCCGAAGAAAGGAATTGTGAAAAAGACGAAATCAAATCCGTACCAGTGATAACATCCAATTCATAGACGTTGTTTATCTGAGGACCTTTACGAAATGTTTGGCCACTAATTCCAGCATTGGACAGAGTGCCACCCACGGTTAGGTACAAATAATCAGTCCATGAAACTGGTGTTAGTCCCTTCTGCAGCGTAGCATTCAACACCTCAACCCAAAGCTGCTCTCCACCAACGTCCGCGTAGAAACCGGAACCCTTGTCTCCACCAATCACGATCCTGTTGCCGTTTTTGTTCAGCGACAACATGTCCACCACCACCCCTTTGCTGGCCATAGCCTGTCCGCGGACAGAGTGGCCCACCCCCTTGGCCGCGATAGTGTAGGGAACGGAAGACTTGAATGAAAAACCTATCAGGGTTTTGATGTCTTCCACGGAGGAGGGAGCGAGAACCGCTGCCGGCTTTTGGGCAACGATGTGGCCGTAGTCGGTGGATGCAGCTTTGATGGAATCAGGATCTGTGTGAATCTTGTCTCGGAGGGCTGGTGGCAGTGAAATGGCCATGGTTGACGTGAAAAGGTTTGTGATCGTAAATATGAGCGTGATACATGTTAATATGGGCATGACTGCCGAAGATACTTTTCTCAGTTTGCTAGAAAATGAGAAAAATTGACGACTTTGAACGACAGAAAGAAGAATGCGCCAATTGCAGCTGGAGTGCAAGGGAGTGTTATTGAGAATTATATATATAGAGGTATAATAAAGTGCACAGCTATTTTAATAATCTACATAGATTTGTCAACGGTTTTAAAAGGCATAAGATGTTTACTTTTATTAAGAAGGATGCATACAATCTATAATTTATTATAACTTAAAATATTTTAAAAGTTAAGATGTATTCAATTTAAATTTAAATGAATTTTATTGAAATATAAATGTATTAAATCTAAACTTCTAAGAAATTCATTAAACTTTAGGTTTATTCAATGCAAATTTATATGGAATCTAATAAGATCTAGTTTTACTTAATTTAGATTTATATGGAATACAATAAAATTTAGTTGTATTAAAAAGGTATTGACTTAATATATTTCTTTTAAATTATAGATTTTAAAGTGATTTTTATTAAAAAATAAATAAAAACTTATAATAAATCTTAAATACCAAGTCCAATCTACAATGAAGTTTAACGGGATTCAATGAATCTTTAAATGATCAAATCATAATCATTAATTTTAATAAAAAGATATTTATATCTCAATCTTAATTATATTAAATTATATTTACTCCAAACAAGAATCAAAATATTTTATTTTTATGTCTATTTTAAATATTTTATAAATTCACAGTAATTAATATAAAATTTACTAGATGTATGTATATAATATCTTCAACACAACTAATAGGTACAGAAATACTAAACTAGCCCTTAAATAATCTAACAACTTTTACTACGAAACTCATGTCTTCTCTACAACCAAAAGATTAAGAGGAGTGTATTTAATTTAGAGTTTATTATAGATTGCTATATATATATTTTTTAAATGATAGATTTTAGTGGAATTCACATATTCTATAAATTCTAAAATGATTTAATTTTGTTATAATTTTTTAATAAATTCAATGAAATTTTTAGAAAAATGGTAGGATTTGTTGTAAACTTTTTTCTTCAAATAAATCACTCTAAAATCTATCAATTAAATAAAATGTGTGAAATCAATAATTTTTTTTTTAATATGTTTAGATTTCATTGGATAAATTGAATAGACCAAATTAAATACATTCAAACTTTTCAAATTTTTTTATTGAACACACTTAAATTTTTAAAATATTTTAAATTCTAATGAATTTTTTATTGCATACACCCGAGTCATTTCCATTCTCGATGTTCAGGCTGTTGGAATATAAAAACTCAAACAAAACTCGGAAAACTAAGATAGGGACAAGTTAAAGAAACTAAACAAAACTAAATGTTCATGGCATTAAAATATAAAAGTAAAAAACCGATATTAAGCTTCAATATTCCTTGAAAAATGAAAGGTTCCAGCATGGAGGCACACACACAAAGGGCCAAATCCATGTCAAAGGTGAAATGGGCACATATGAAGGACACATAGAGGGCATTAATCTTGATTATATATATTAAATCACTTTTTAATTCGGGCTTCGAAAAGTCTGTCTTCCTTGACGTGGTCCAGGTCGGTGCCGGCGAGACTGTTGGTAGGAGGCCAACGGAGGAGCAATGACGAAAATGACGTGAAGGTATGACGAGGCCGATGTTTGTGGCTTTGTGCCAGCGTTGTATAAGGTCTGTGGGGAAAATTAATTCTGATGGTGAAGGAGAGTTAAGAGTTAAGCCATAATATTGGCTGCAGATAAACATGAGAAGTGGATAAAAAATTTCACCAACTTGGATCTCTCCGCTTTATCAGAGTTATCCATTTACTTAGTCTAATCTCCTAAGTTTTAATTATTACAATCAATAAATAATTGAGATAAAATTATTTTTTATATTTATTTTTTTAATTATCAATAGCATACTTCAAAAAGATCAAAAATAAAATTCGGAATAGAATAATATAGTTTCATATCCAAAAATTTGGTTTAGAGTTTAGTCATGATATGACAATAACAGAGCAAATTTTGTTAGATATGACAATGGTGATGGTGGAGATGTTTAAATATGACATGTGTCAATTTGTTATTAAAAGTAGAACGTGCATGTCACATCATATTTTACATATAAGGCACTTATGCTTTCCTCCTTAATTTTGAGGCATAGTAATATTTGTAATTAATTTTTAAAATTTACTTCTTTTGTGAGTCAATATGTGAATAAAAGTTTTAGGTCACCTTTATTTATGGTGAATCATTATGTGAATAAAATTTATTTCCTATTTTGTAATTCTACACGAAACTAGGAATTAATTTTTTTTTTTTTAGAAAAAAAAAAAACCTTAATTACCTCCTTCAATCCAAGGAATCAAGTTTTTATTCTTGATCTTGTATTCAATAAAATTTAATTTCCTTTAATTTTCATTTCAAATTGACCAAATGTCCCCTAATTAAAAAAAGAAAAAACCAGGAAGTACTTTTTTAAAAATTTACTTTAATTTGCAATATACTAAGATTAGATTCCTGAGCCAATCATTATGCAAATACTGATAAATCTAACAATAAGTTTTAAGTAACTAAAATTAATAAAGACGACGAGTCTTATGCAAAAACAGATGTATCTAGCCATTATATTGATAACTAAGTCGCGCAGCGTCATGCAACAGCGTTTAAAGCAAAAATCAATTAATAACTTAAAACCAATTCATTTCGAGAAGAAAAAGACAATAATAAACTCAATTCATTTCGAGGAGAAAAAGACAATATAGAGAGATTTGTTCGTAAGTCAATAATTATTACCAAGGAAGTTGTAAGTCATTCAACAGTACAACCAAGCTGCCTGACCTGCAGATAACCAAACCTCCTGCTCTACATTGATGAACATACAACACAATTCAAATAGAAATCTACTTTAATCAATCCTGCAAATATCTAATGAACTTAAAAACTCTAAGATCGTCAAAACGATAAACACTTACCTCTAAAATCTCATGAGGTCTCCTCATGTTAAGTGAACGAGGCTCTTCGAACTTCAACTTCACAACCTCATCCATCTTCCACTTCTCATGAATACTATCCACCAAAGCTTGCGTAATCCCGGCATTCCCAGCTTTAATCGTCTCAAGCATTCTCAAAGAAACATTCCTAAGCCTCCGCAATTCGTGCTCAGGAATCATTTTCTCTGCCAACTTTGTGTCGCTTCTCATCCCTCTCCGGCCCCCTTCACTACTAACCATCGAATCAGCATTTCTCTCCCATGGTAACCCATTTGATGAACCACCAGTCACTCCTTTGGCCTTCATGAAACTCTTCTTCAAAGACCAACGCTTTTTGTTGTCTCCTTGTCACTTGATATCTCAACTGGGTTTGTATCAATTTTAACAACACTAATTTTAAATTCTTTAGCACTATTAACATCATTATCCAACAAGTCCTTTACTACTTCAACATTTTTTTCTTCTCTAACACTAGCATGAGAGGTTTTAGGTTGGGAATCCAACGGGGTTTGTCTATAACTCTTTCTATGGACCGAAGAAGCAGAAACAAGACTATTTGGCAAAGCAGAACTCACCGGTTCACTTAATGTAACCCCATAAGACAGCTGGTTTTTTTTTTTTTCCCTTCTTCTTCTACTTCTGGTTCCAGCTGCCCTTCTTGCTGTTGCCACGGCAACTTGTCTCTGGGTGAAGTGGTTTTGAAGGACCATTTGTAGCGAATTTGCCCAAAGAAGCTCGGTTTGCGCTTTTTCTTGGTTTTTGTTGTCTGAACTTGAGCTTTAATTTGATGATGAGCGCAACAGGTTCCAATTTTGACTCTTGTTGAAGTATTTGGAGAGTGGGTTTGGGGCGGAACAAGAAGAGGTTACAGGGAAGTGGAGCAATGGTGACCAAATGATAAGGATTTGGCTAGAGGCGGCATACCCACTCTGACTAAATGAACAGGAAACCTCCCTTTTATACTTTAATCTTGCCACGTATAAGCTTTTGCTTTGCTAGCAAGAAATCAAGAAAACAATCAACTCTCAAGAAAACTTTACTGAAATTTTGTTCATTTTTTATGAATAAAACAAGTGATATATTCACACACATTCTCTGTTAAAAGTAGGCTATATATACATTTCAGCCTTTACAATAATAATTTAGTCTAGCTATCAATTAATCATTGGATACATTATAAGTACCTAACCAACTTTTTCTCCGAAATCTTTCATCAATCATGAACATCTTGATCAGTAATCCAATGGTTATGATAGCTTCTAGACTCTTGAATAACCTGAGCCTCTACCAGCTGATTTCAGACAGCTCTAGCTTGAGCATGATCTTGTACAATATCGACTTCAGTTTGTTGAATAACAACAGGTTCAGCTTGATGTTCGCTAGCAGCTTTAGCTTCAGCTTGATCAGCTGCTAGCTGCGGCTGCATAATATCTCCAACACCACGTCAATAATCACACGTGTATTTTTCCACAAAAATTATCACACATTTAACTAAAATAATCTCACTTGCAACTTGTTTTAATGGTATCGGGTTTACAATCAAAATATCTATAAGTTTTTAGTTCAAACTCTACACTGCTCTATCTTTGATATCTTATATAATGATCATCACGATGGTCATTTATCTACAGAGAGTTTTTGCTCTTACCCTCAGAAGAATGTGGTAAAGGTTGACCCTCCTTAAATTATAAGTGTGAGAACATAGTGTGATAGATGCATGTTCTCCTGAGCTGCCAATAAATTAAGAGATATAGTATTCTCAAGGTTTAAACTAAAATCTTATAAGTATTTTGTTACAAACCTACAATCACTAAAGCACCTTATAATTTAAAAATAAAAAGTTCAATAAAACGATTTTTTTTTTTTAAGTAGGAATTAGATGAAGAGTGTGTTCGGTGTAGCTATTCAAGCATAGCTTTATAAGTAGATATTTGTTAAAGTAGAGCTTTTATAAAATAAAAACCTGTAACAAAAAGTTTAATATTGTTTGATTATGTATTTTTAAAATGATAGATGATTTGAAAAGTTACATAAAGATGTTTGGGAAATAAAATAAGTTTTATACTTAAAATGGATATAGTAAAATATTATTAAAAAAAATAAGAGTATTGAAGATAATTTACATCTTTTAAATAAGCTTAAAATGAGCCTATTGAAGCAGCTAAAAATTTGAGTTTCTTCCTATTGTTATTTATTTATTTTAATATTAAAAAAGTTCTTCTTATCATTATGCCAAAAAGCCAAATTAAAAAGAAGTCATATAAAATACAGTCTAAAGGTTTTCTGACAAAATAAAAGCATTTGAAGATTTTGTTAATGCAAACTAATAGGTAATCATCAATGTATCAAGAAAGGATAATTCTAATATTTCCTCTGCTGTTTAATTCAATTGCTAATATCCACATGTAGTTTAAATAAATCCCATTTTACCTTTTCTGTTAATTTTATTATTGAAAAATGGGTTTTGACTGTGACAGTGTGGGAAAAAATTAAATTGTATCTCAGTTATAAAATTATCCCTTAATATAATAATATTAAAAATTGTTAAAATATTATCAAATAAAAAAATAAAATAAAATAATTATTAACAATTTCTTTTAAATCTTCATCAAAATTAAAAACAAAAATTAATATATATATATATATATATATATGATAGATCTGGGTTCAACCCAAGTCTTTGTCTTCAAACCATCACCAAAAATCAATAATCAAATCAAAAATTCAATCATACAAAAATCAAATTCAGAAACTATCACCAAATCAAAAACTCTACCACATTAACCCAGAAAACATCATCAAATCAAACACTCAACCATACAAAAATCAAACCCAAAAACCATCACCAAATCAAAAATTCATCTATACGAAAATCAAATTCATAAACGAAAAAAAAAAAAAATCTTCTTCTTCCATTTCCTTATCACGATCAACACAAACTTCATCCATCCTCTGCTGCCTTTCTGCTTTTTCTTTTACACTCCAACCCTTCCCCCACCTTTCCAAGTGCAGGATATCAATAACGATGGGACCTCAACCCCCACGTCCTCTTCTTCACATCCTAAGCGTGATCACCATTGGAGACTATCGACCAGCCCCCATCTACATCGAAGAGAATAGAGGTAGTAGAGACATGGAAAAGAATGACACCATTATCAAGATAGAGGTACTAGTTTACGACCTAGCTGAAGGTGAAAATAGACTCATCTGATAGATCGACGGCAACGTTGATCTTGTGATAGGTATGAGAGGTGGGATTAAAGGTGGCGACAAAGGTGGTGTAAAAGGTGGAGGAAGCAATGGTAGGTGGCGAATCTTGATGGTGGAGAGAAATGAAAAGAAAAAAGAGGAAAAAGAAAAGATTGGCGAATAGAAGTTGAAGAAGAAGAGGAGAATAATGAGAGAGAGAGAGAGATCACAGGAATTATGTGTGGTTTTTGGGTTTCGTAGATTTTGATTTTTTTTTTTTTTAATTATGTCAACTATTCATCATATTAATGGATAATGGATATAATTTTAAAAAAAAATAAGAAATATATTTTTTTAAATTTTTATTATTTTGAATTATTTCCACCGTCCATGAATATGATGGACGGTGGACCTAATATTTTTTTTTTAAAAAAATTATTAACATAATTTATTTTAATTTTTTAATTATTAATTAGTTAAAAATAATAATTTACTGATGGTCCACATGAACGTACATGTGGCACTCGTCTGTTTGTTCGTTTTTTAAAAAAAAAAACTTATTTTATAATGAATAGATGGTTTTACCCTTTCTAGTTAACGATCAAACATTGATTTTTAACTTCCAATTTAATAACAGAGGGTTTTTCCACTATTTTTATTATCAATAAGGAATTTTTTTAACTAATTTTATAAACTACTGTGAGTCGTATTATTTTTTGAACTCGGGGGTTTTTTTTTTGGCTATTATATCAAAATACATAAGGGAAATTAGATTTGTCCCATAAAGAAATTGTGATTTGAGCTGGGTATGGGCCCTGTTAAACAAGTTTGACACTTTATATCATGAAGTGGGCTAAATATGGCCCACGATATGGTGTTATGTCAAATTAATTTAATTATTGACATTGTAAATAAGGGTGGTACCTATACGACTATACCCATGATTCCAAAACTCATTACCTATTACTCAACAGGCAACTCAGCAAGTGGCGAATAATTGGTGAGTACTGTTTTGGGGAAAAAATTATTATTTTTAAAATCTGAGAGTGTAAACTGATATTTCTTTAAAAATCAGGGATTATGGTCAAATTATTCTCTCCATATAAACCATACCTTATAGGTCAAACCCATCCCAAACCATAAGATACATATTCTCACATTCTCTCTGTCTCTGTCTCTCTCATATTTGCGGCTTTCGCTCCCCTCCCTCAATTCTTCTATCTTTTACCTTTCTTCTCTCGCATGGTTGTGAAATGTTGTAACACCTCTACCCCGACCTCCCCGTCCGTATGAGGATTAAAGCGAGAGACGTTACCTTTTACTTTATCAAATTCTTTTTAAAACGTTGATTTTATTTTAACGAAAATCCAGTAGAGTTTCATTTATTTTTCTGAAAATCCAAATTTTTAAAACCTGTAAAGAAAATTTACACTTCTAAATAAATCCATTCTCAACTTTCTTTTCGGACCTCCCGTCCGATCCTAAATCACTTCAACACACAAACATATATAATAAACATTTCTTTAAATTTCAAGTTTCACGAAAATAACCCAATACGCTACATACTTATCAAATAAAATACATAGTTTACAAAACATTATAAATTTTAATGCAAATTACACTTTACAATTTTATAGTTTGGAGGATCACACATATACATGATGGAGCCCATGAGTCTATGCACATATGATACAAAAATGGTTGTCACCCAAAAAGATGACGTCGAATGTGACTCGTGAAAGACTGTGGGTACTTTATCTTCGTCTTTAATTTCAAGCCCTACTCAACAATCTGCGTGTGACAAATCCAACGTACTAAATATTTCTATTTAGATGGTGTACATATAAAATATTGATATCGCATTTATTCTCGAGATTTAAAATCATAACTCAAAACGATATGCACAACAATCGATTTTTTGAAAACACATACGTTACATATTTTCACAAAGTGAAATATAAACTATATAACTTTTCAAAACATTTTATCATTAATGCAATTACAATATTACCCTTGTAAAATCAACAATCACATGAATTTACAAAATTGCCTTTATTATAAAATTTCTTAAAATCATTTGTAAAATCTATCACGATACCATGAATTGGTAACGAGTTTCCTGACATCGACTACTCGATGGTTAGCCACCAGAAATAAACGGCGATCCCGATATCGGTCGCCGATGACTACCAGTCGAGTCGCATTTCACAATCTTTTTCCGTTTCAGGATCAGACATTCGGTGCCTTTCAGAGTCCGCCATACAACATCTGGAATCAATCATAACAGCGTAGTATTGTCAATAATTATCCTATTGGTATGTCAACTATCAATCCCCACCTACCGGTGACTAGTTTTACAAGGGTCCTTTAATTTTTTTTCAAAATTTCGAAAATTTCAATTTAAAACTAAACTTTTTATCGCATTTTTAAATCTATTCTTCGAAATTCTTCAAGATATTACTTGTAACCGTTTCAAATGATCGTTTTACCCCTAGTTTCGGTATCACATCTTAACAAAACATTTATTATTTTTTTTATGCTTTTATTTGGCCCCAAAAGAGACAAATCTCAAAATTTTCATTCTCAATTTCAAATCTGTCACACATACTATCAAAACATTATATAAGTAAAGCGTAAATGGAAGCGAAATGACGAAAATACCCCTGATTTAATCTACGGTCATCATTCAGCCAAGGGGTATTAAACTTTTAAAATTTTATTTCACTTCATATTTCATCAAACCAACCACTCAAACATCATTGGAATAATACGTAAATAAGCTTAAAATGACGAAAATACCCTTAGAGTCCTATACATCATATTCGGTCATAGGAGAGGTTTTATTTTCGAAATCGTTTTCCATCAAATAATTTCATCTAAAGGCTTACAATTGACATACAAATAACATCTAAAGTCATTTAACATCTCAAAGAAGCAAAATAAATAAGTTTCAAAGGAATTTACACATTAAATTCAAACTAATAAATATTAATTTTTCAAATATATGTACACCAATCTTTATGAGCTTGCTCTTAAGCTTTTCACACACCCAATGAGAGATTGTTACGTCTTCTTAGGCCTTCTTAAGGCCTCACACCCCAAATCCTCACCTAGGGTTTCCAAAGAGTAAAATTCAACATAAAAATCAAAACAACAACTTCAAATAGAAAACTAACTTTATTTATATGCTCAAGAGATGATTTAGACTCTATCTAATCCAAACCCAACACAAAATAAAAAAACTCATAACACATACCTTACTTTGGACCCCTTTTTTAGCAAAATTCACTTTGAAAACTTGATGAGTTTTGATGGATTTGAAGCTTGGAATGGATAGATAGATGATGAAACAAGTTTTAGGAGTGATTGAGAGGCTTAAATGAAGAAGAAAAAGCTCACAGCAGAGGAAGAAGAAAATGAAGTTAGCGATAAAGGAAGAAAAATTGAAAAAAAATCTCATAACATTCATATATACACTAACCAACTTCTCTTAATTGCGATATTACCCCAACTTTTCTTTATTTACATTTTGATCCCACTTTACACTTGTCAACTCTTCATTGGGTATCCATGACAACTCACACTTCTACTAACCTTTTCAAACTTGTCCATACTTTTATCTTTATCCAAAATAAAAACAATTTATTTTAATTTCCACTTAAATTCTAGAAAATCTTTTATTGGTTTCCATAATAAATCCTATGCAATTCATTCCACTGCACTCATTTGACTGTCAAGTGATATTTTTTCATAGCTCAATCTCTCTCATTAATTTCCTAATTAAATTTATTACCGAGATAAATATCTCCGAAATTTAATAAAGGTCATAAATAAATAACGAAATATATACTACCGCATTAATTTGCTCGATTTTGAATTTAATCCTACTTATTTTATTTAATTACTAAATAAACAAATACTAATCATATAGAAATAAATATTAGGGCGTTACAACTGTTGCCGTCGTTGTTGCCTTTATGAGGTCATTAATTGTTGCCATCACCGTTGCCCTTTTAAAGTTGTGAACTATCGCTGTCACCAAAGCTGTTCTCTCCAAAATCATCGAGGTTGACGTGGATAGGTTCCAGTGGAAGACGAGTAACAGCAAGGAGAAGCGACGGTTAAGAACGACCACAACCGGTGACAGGTAAATGATGAATGAATTAATGTGGGGTTTGATGTGGAGGTTGGGAGTTGGAGTTTGGTGTGGAGATTGGAGGTTGGGTTGGGGTTTGGTTTTTGTTTTATTCATTTTTATTTTATATATGTTGAGAGTAGGGGTTAATCAATATTGAGAATGGGTGACTCGAGGTTGGTGTTAAAGTCTAGTATGGTGGTGACTGGAGGTTGGTGTTGAAGTCTGGTATATTAGTGATGGGGGTTGGTTTAACAAGTTTTTTATTTATTTATTTTCAAATAAATAACCCGAGTTGATTGAGTTGGGTTAAGTTGACCCGAGTACTCGACTAAACCAACTTGACTAAGTAATCACTTGACCCGAGTTGAACCCCCGATTTTGGGGTTCTTGAATCTATAATCGACAGAGGATTGATTTCTCATCTAGAAATCGACCTATTCGGTTGAGTTTTTAAACTGTGACTATATCATTAAATCGATCAATTTGGGCTGATTTTTAGGTTGTGTTTTATCAAACTAAAAAACTCAACCCAAACTATCACACACAAATTGCAAAGCATATGAAGATTTTTGGTGATACTAACTGATAGGTAACCATCAATTTGTAAGGAAAATGTGATTTGGGCTAGGCATGGCCCGAGTTGAACAAGCGTGGCATTTAAAACTTGAGGTGGGTTAAACAAGCTCATTGATACAGTGTCATGTCAAATTAATTTAAGTTGGAGTGACTATATTTCCACCCCTCAAAATTTGTCTGTACAACCCATTTACCATAAAAAGTTTAAAATTTTTCTAGTTTATTTTTAAACTTCATTCAATACCAATAATACCATTTTTTTTTAATTTTATTATATTATATTTTTATGAATACACTCCATTTATATTTATGTTATTATTGATTTAATTTTACAATATCAATATTATTTCTCTCCCTTCTTCTCCTTCCTTGTTATTACCACCCTTCAAGATGCCCTTTTTTTGAAGATATATTTTTTGGCTTCATCTCAAACTTATATATGTCTGACAAGCTCAATTATTTTTTAAAGGAAATATGATCTCTCTCTCATTTATGACAAGTAAATTAACATCGAACTACCATGTCTGACCTGAAGCAATCAATTCCAAAACAACATGAGTGAAGACAACACGAGTCTCAATAACTCGAGTGACTATAAGTGATGATGATAATACTATTACCGGTTAATTCCTGAAGAAACAAAAAGAGAATGCAAAGGTCAAAACTTCACGGGGCAAGTGGGCTAGAAGTTCAAGATCTCTCTTCTTCACTGTTCTATTGTACTAGTTTTGGACTTGAATGAAACCCTAGCTAGATTTCATCTTGAAGGTGGTGATGACAAGGAAGAAAAAGAAGATGCGAGAGAATGAGGTGCACTTATAAAAATATAACATAATAAAATTAAAAAAAAAAAGGGTACTTGATATTAAATGAGGTTTAAAAATAAATTAGAAAAATTTTAAATTTTTTATGTCAAAATGGGTGTATAAACAATTTTTGAAGGGTCCAAATATAACCTCTCTTAAATTAATTTGACATGACACCATATCGTAAGCCATATTTAGCCCACTTCATGGTATAAAGTGCCAAGCTTGATCAACGCGGGCCATACCAAGCTCAGATCACAATTTCTTTAACAATTAATGATGATTACCTATTAGTTTGCATTACCATAAATCTTCAAATGCTTTGCATTTTGTGGGAAACCTTTGTAGTGTATTTTATGTGACTCCTCTATAACCTTTTTGATAGAAAATAAAAGCTTATTATAATTATTATTATTATTTTTTATTGTTTGACATAATTTTAAGAAGAGTTTTTTTTTTTTTTTTTTTTTAATATCACAAGAATATATTTTTTACCACCGGAATAAGCTCAAATTTTTAGCTTTTTCAATAAGCTCATTTTGAACTTGTTTGAGGACTTAAATTATCTTAAATATTCAAATTTAATTTAATAATATTTTATTTCTAAAAAAAAACAATAATATTTTACTATATCCGTTTCAAGTATAAAACTTATTTAATTTCTCAAACACCCTTTATGTAACTTCCCAAATCATTTATCATTTTAAAAATACATAACCAAATAATATCAAATTTTTTGTTAGAATTTTTTATTTTGTGAAAGCTCTACTTCACATAAGATCTACATGTAAAAACTCTACTTAAAAAGTCACAGCAAACACACCCTTGATCTAACCCCAACTTAAAAAAAAAAAAAGAAAAAAAAAAAGGAAACACAACATCTTTTTTATTGAACTTTTTATTTTTAAATGATTGGGTGCCTTGGTGAAATTAAGTTTGCAGTCAAGATACCTATAGCTCTTTAATTTAAACTCTGAGAACACCATATTTTTAATTTATTTGTGATTTAAAGAGGTCATGTATTCATCAAACTTTGCACTGTCTCAGACTTATAGTTTAAGGAGGGCCAACCTTTGCTACATTTCTCTGGAAACAAAGACAAAAACTCTTTCGTTGACAAATAACTATCATGATAAACAAATGTTACAACATAAAACACTGGAGACAAGACATAGTAGAGCGTAATGGAGACATGTCCTACTTAAATCATATATAAATGGATAAGATAGTATTTTTAAGATTTAAATCAAAGATCTATAGGTATTTTAGTTGTAAATATGATATGATAAAGGGGGTTGCATGTGTGAATATTTTGATTACAGGTGTGTTATACACGTGTGATTATTGACGTGGCAAGATTAAAGCGTAAAAAGGTTGTTTTTTGTTCATTCAGCCAGAGTGGGTATGGCACTTCTAGCCAAATCCTCTTCATTTGGTCACCATTGCTCCGCTTCCCTGTACCCTCTTCTTGTTCCACCCCAAACCTACTCTCCAAACACTTCAACAAGCGTTAAAATTGGAACCTGTTGCGCTCATCATCAAATTAAATCTCAAGTTGAGACAACAAGAACCAAGAAAAAGCTCAAACCAAGCTTCTTTGAGCAAATTCGCCACAAATGGTCCTTCAAAACAACGTCACCCAGAGACAAGTTACCGTGGCAACAACAAGAAGAGCAGCTGGAACCAGAAGAAGAAGAAATACCCCAGCTGTCTTATGGGGTTACATTAAGTGAACCGGTGAGTTCTGATTTGCCATATCGTTTTGTTTCTTCTCCTTGGGTCCATAGAAATAGTTATCGACAAAACCAGTTGGATTCCCAACCTAAAACCTGTCATGTTAGTGTTAGAGAAGAAAAAAATGTTGAAGTAGTAAAGGACTCGTTGGATAATAATGTTGATAGTGATAAGGAATTTGAAATTACTGTTGTTAAAATTGATGCAAACCCTGTTGAGATATCAAGTGACAAGGAGACAACAAACAGCGTTGGTTCTTTGAAGAAGAGTTTCGTGAAGGCCAATGGAGTGACTGGTGGTTCATCAAATGGGTTACCATGGGAGAGAAATGCTGATTCGACTGTTAGTTGTGAAGGGGACCGGAGAGGGATGAGGAGCAACACAGAGTTGGCAGAGAAGATGATTCCTGAGCATGAATTGCGGAGGCTTAGGAATGTTTCTTTGAGAATGCTTGAGAGGATCAAAGTTGGGAATGCCGGGATTACGCAAGCTTTGGTGGATAGTATTCATGAGAAGTGGAAGATGGATGAGGTTGTGAAGTTGAAGTTTGAAGAGCCTCATTCGCTTAACATGAGGAGAACTCATGAGATTTTAGAGGTAAGTGTTTGTCATTGTTTTGATGATTTTAGACTTTTTAAGTCCATTAGATATTTGTAGAATTGATTGAAGTAGATTTTTATTGAATTATGTTGTATGTTTATTAGGCTAGGACAAGAGGTTTGGTTATCTGGAGATCAGGCAGCTCAGTTGTACTGTTCAGGGGAATGACTTACAAACTTCATTGTGTACAATCCTTTACTAAGCAAAACCAGTTGCAACACTCGAATGATGTTAAGTTTGATGTTATGCATAATGTGGGAGAGGACAACTTGGTTAGAAAAATGAAAACGTTTGACCCTGATTCTACAAAGCATTTGATGAATTTATCGGAAGCAGAACTTATGGACTTAAATGTACTCAACTATTTGTTAGATGAGTTGGGTCCACGGTTCATAGATTGGACTGGCTGTGAGCCATTGCCTGTTGATGCAGACTTGCTCCCTCCTGTTGTTCCTGATTATAAACCTCCATTCAGACTTCTGCCTTATGGTGTAAGGTGTTGTTTAAGGGACAGAGAGATGACACGTTTGCGTAGGCTTGCAAGAAAAATGCCCCCACATTTTGCCCTTGGTATGTAAAAGTAATGATATGATTGAATTGTTCACCTAATTATACTTCGTTAAAGACTTTTCTTTACTTGATTGTCCTAGGAAGGAATAGAGACCTACAAGGCCTGGCTAAGGCTATGGTAAAACTATGGGGAAAAAATGCCATTGCAAAGATAGCAATCAAACGTGGTGTACTTAACACTCGTAATGAGCGGATGGCAGAGGAACTCAAGGTGAGCGTTGTGACAACATGC
This sequence comes from Dimocarpus longan, assembly GCA_022984855.1. Taxonomy (NCBI): domain Eukaryota; kingdom Viridiplantae; phylum Streptophyta; class Magnoliopsida; order Sapindales; family Sapindaceae; genus Dimocarpus; species Dimocarpus longan. The sequence continues at coordinate 44,708,655 of CM041012.1, read as the reverse complement.
TTATTAAATGTTGGTCATATTAAAATTCATGATCATTACTGTAGATAACGAGAATAGGGAAGTGGCGACTGTTTCAGAGAGTAGATAATCATTATTATTAATATGTTTTGTAATTCATTGTCCTTCTTCATCAGCATAAAAATTGTTAGCCTGTCTTCTCTTTAACAGTTGTTCTGGTTCAATTACCTTTAACTTTAAGCTCTACATTTTAAATTATACTATTTCTGGCTCATAATTGATGCATTTCATGCAAACAGAAATTGACAGGGGGAACACTACTTTCTAGAAACAAGGATTATATTGTCTTTTATCGTGGTAATGATTTCTTACCACCTGATGTCTCGGAGACATTGAAAGAGAGGGTGAAACTAGCAGATTTCCGACAAGATGAGGAAGAACAAGCACGGGAGGTTGCCTTGGCTTTGGTGGAGTCAAAGGCCAAAGCATCTGGAGGCCCATTGGTTGCTGGGACCCTTGCTGAGACAATGGCAGCTACCTCTCGCTGGGGAAACAAACCAGGCAATGAAGATTTGGAGGAAATGATGAGAGATTCTGCAATGGCCAAACATGCTTCATTAATTAAATATCTTGAGAATAAACTAGTTCTTGTAAGTTGCTTATGTACTAAGTTAAATATGACAAGAAAGATTCTTGGATTCCTAAAAATCTTCTAGAGTACTTCTGGTCTATGATGCATTTCTAATCCTTGATGGTCAATAGGCGAAGCGAAAATTGAGAAGGGCTGAGACAGCTTTAGCAAAAGTGCAGAAGAATCTGGAACCAGCAGAGCTCCCATCTGACTTGGAAACGATAACTGATGAGGAGAGATTTTTATTTCGTAAAATGGCTCTCAGTATGAAACCATACCTTCTTCTAGGTAAGAATAGTCACCTTGATTCTACTTAATAGTTCAAAGTGGAGGAGTCATATATTATGTGATTTTCCTATTTCAGGGAGGCGAGGGGTTTATGATGGTACTGTAGAAAACATGCATTTGCATTGGAAGTTTCGGGAGTTGGTAAAGATAATTGTCAGAGGAAAAACTTATGCACAAGTCAAGCAAATTGCAATTGCTTTGGAGGCTGAGAGTGGTGGTGTGCTAGTATCTTTAGATAAAACTATCAAAGGTTATACAATCATTGTTTACCGTGGGAAGAATTATCAGCCTCCTCTAAAAATGAGGCCTGAAAATTTGTTGACAAGGAGGCAAGCATTAGCTCAGTCAGTTGAACTGCAGAGACGTGAGGTAGCATTATTATATGTTTGGAGTGTTCAAATTTTTCTTCTCAAACTGAAATGCATTCTTCAAATCACCAATAGTTTGTTTCATCTATTTCTCCAGGCACTGAAGCATCATGTCATGGACTTAGAGGAGAGAATTGAGTTGGTGAAGTCTGAATTGGTATGATAACCTTTTATTTTTTTCCCAATGTGTGTGTATTCATTTATATTTTAAATTCTAAGGGATGACTTATGAAAAGTAGGCATGGTTAGTAATTAGTATGTCTTTTCTGTTGCTTAAGGAGGATATGAAAGCTGGCAAGACAATCAATGTAGACAAAAGCTTGTACTCAAGGTCGGATGATGCTTGTTTTTCTGATGATGAAAGGGAAGAGGTAAATCATAAAAACTTCTAAATCATAAAAACTTCTCTATATGCAGTACAACCACGACTATGTATGTTAGAACGAATAGAAAGTGCTTCTCACTCCTAGGTTTTGAACTTTATTATTGATTCGTCCAACTTAAAAATGTCACTTAGCCTGCAATTCCCAATATAAGTTGCACCCTTTTTGTGCTAGCTGCTGCCTGTTACTTGAAATGTTATTGATGTTTGAGGCTATGATAGTTTTGTGAGCCATCTTGTTTAGTCGTACAGAAGGGCTCAATGTCACGTTGATGAGTTCCTGTTTCCAAATGTATGTTTCATTTGATTATTTCGGCTGTAATAATGTCTTCAAAGTTCATCACAAATAGTGGATCTTAATTTTTTGAATTTTCCATGCTAAGTGAGATGCAATTAAGATTTTATCATTGTTTTAATCAGGATGATGCAGACGAAGCATATCTCAAGTCATATGTTAGCGGAAATGATAGGAATAATTATAACCAGAATGAGTTCTTCCAACAGAGAAGACCTTTTTAGTATATGTTGCATCGTATTGGAGATTAGGAGATCAAGCATTAAATATTTCGAAAAAGGTGGAACTGCCAACCAGTTTGACGAGACTAGAGTATCAAGATCTTGCACTGGCAGAAAGCTTGCCACCGATATTGATTGTCACCCTCATTCCTGTCCTTTTTTATGGGTCATCAATGGAAATGTCAAGTTAGGTAAAGTTATTTTTTATAGATGTTACCCAGTTATATGCCTGAGCCACCTTGTTTTATTAATGAATGGTGAAAATCAGAGATCAAGGTATTTGTACATCTCTCATAGCAATAACATATTTTGGTTCGAGCATTTGTTCATATAATTACAGTAAAGAAGGAGCCATTTACAATGCTGTTAAAATTTAGGTCTGCTGTCCAGGACTCATCTTGGTACCAGTCCGCAACAGTCAAAATTGAACAGCGAGCCTATTAATGAAGCAAATTCTATTAAGGAACAATGGTAACATAAACAAGCAGCCATAAAATGGAGTCTTGACCAGTTTGAAATGGTGTAATTCAATTACAGAAAATATATCAATGCACATAATTTGTTTTTGTGGCTCCAGTTTCGCTCCAGCTATAATGCACATAATATGTGTCATACACTATTTTTGTGCTACTCCAGTCCATATGAAGGAAATCGGGTTGCAATGGCTCCTCACAATTAATGTATTACAGATGTGGCTTCACACTCTATTTATTTGGATTAGTGATTACAATTGAATGAGTGGGTTAGACGAGATAGAATATTGGGACTGAACAATCTATCAAACATTGAATTGAATTACTAACTAGAATAGTCCAATCATATCCAATTTCCTCTGATAAAACTTCTTGTAACTTTTAAGTTCATCATAAAAATAAATAAATAAATCCAACATGCAAGTATCAAACATAAGAGCATTAACAGACACAAACACAATGGAATTACAATTTTAGCAGTTTAGTTCATCAATAGTATAATTTAAGTGCTTGAGTTGACTAAAACCAATCTCATAAATTATCTATTTTGGAACAACTCAATATTTATAGGCATTAAAGAGAAACACAAGGGCATGTTGATCCATAAATCAGCGATTTGAGAAGGAAAACAGATGGAATATAAAATTAGGCCGCCCCATCTGGTTGGAGGAATGGGTTGGCAATCTCATCTGTACCATCAGTTGGTGACACAAGCATCACAGCGGTCCCCCTACATACCTGCAACAAAAAACAGGTCATCAAGTTATTCTCAATATAAGAGAAGATAATTTTGTTCCTTTATTGATGTTTATATAACATGGATAAAAGCTTTTATGCAATCTCTATGTTTTATCATTCAAAGGAAAAAAAAAAAATGCAATTATGGATTAATAGATACAAATATCCACTAAATTTAAAAAATGATTCAATTCCACAGCAAAATTATCAACAATCTCTATTAAAAGCTTTTTTCATTTTTTTTGGAAAAATGCCCCATAAATGGCTCAGCTATATAGTAGTAACTATTATGCCAAATACCCTGACCCATTGCGAACTATATGTTTAAAACAATCCAATCACAATGATCTTAGCATAGATAATTCACTATTATACGCACTCAATAACGCATTGTTGCTCATATTACTTTCTGAAAACCCATGCCAAAATTTGATGCATGGCAAGTTGCCTTGTTCTCTTGGACAATAGATTAAGTAAAATTGCTCAAAAACCAGCAAAGGAAATAGAAATCATACTATTAGACCAAGTCGTCTAGTCTGATCAGTTGTCTTCAATGGATCATCAGGGTCTGCAACACAATTTAACAAATTCAAATCAATTTCCCTGCACTAATATCATAAACTACACATTTACAGCGATAGAACAAAGAATAGAAATCAAAATATGCTCCTCAGAATTTGACCAATTGAGATTTTCTTTTTTTAATAACTTCAATAGAAAATACTAAAAGCAGTTCCTCTAAAAAGTAGCAAATGGGACAAGTCAGTAGCAAATAGAAGGTCAAACCATAATAGAACTTAAAACTTAATCTGAACAGATTAATAGATTGTTTAAAATAATGGTTGCAGCACTCCCTAGAAAGTAATTAACATGTTGCTCATTAGCATCAATTCGAGGATCATCTACTATTAATATTTATCAAACATTATTCAAGATATCCTGTAGCTACAATAGCAGATAATAGTTTCAGCAAACACCAGCAATAGCTAACACCTAAACAGAAAGCAAAATCAAGGTAAACACATTTATGATGAGGAGTCTTCCTAAGTCCTTTTTACAATGCCAATATACCACTCAATACTGCCAACAGACAAGTAAAGTTTTTACCCTGTAGTAATACTTATTTCAAACCCGCAATCACATAATATCCGAGGGATATGCATATGAACTGATTTAACAAGGCTGATTTATCATTCCTGCCACATTATGACGTATTCGAATGATCAAATTGCAATTTTTAGAGCTTTCCAGCTTTGTTAATGCATGCAAAGCTTCAATCTTGCATCACTAAAATGTAAAAGTTAAAAGCCTACTTCTCAATGAGCAAAATTCAATAGTCACCTAATAAGGAAAGTGAATTTTTAATTTTCTGTTCTTGGGTTTGCGGAATACATGTAAAATTGTAAATGAGGTTAAATGAAAATTAAAATGAAAAGGATGAAACCAACACAATATAATTTATGTGAGTAAAGACAAGCATGAGTTCGAGCAAGCAAGAAATCAAGACAGTGCTTTTCCAACTGAGATCTAGTGGATCAAATATTCTCTTATGATAATTCATATTGATTTTTCTAATCCTTCTATCGACATTAGATGACAAAAAGATGATTAAATTAAAATCAAATGCTTTTATATCTGTGGGATACTACATTATACATGCACAGAGACAAACATTTCATATCAACAATCACCTCTTAGAAACTCTATAGCTTCATCCAAGACAAGATTGAGCAACTGATCATACCCTTTGAGAGTCCCTGTTACTGTAATCAAAACAACACAAAGTTCATGTCACCCATCTACATGCCTGTATTAAACCAACAAATGAGAGCAAACTCACTCCACCAAACCCCACAAACATACCTAACAAAAGCACATGCACATAAAAAAGCTACACAACCTCAAGATACAGAAACCACCACCAAAATCAAATCAATATTTTCCTCACTGTAATCAGGCCATGCATGTCAAAATTTAACCAATACAACTCTTCAGCTTCTTCAACTCTTCAACATCAACACATACCTGACTCAGCATAAAACCAAATTACAACGTTCGAGAAAAACCATATTCATCTTAATTACTTAGTCAGTCCTTCCTCTTTTGGGTATCTTGATTTCAATAATTACATACACCTCAAAAAAAATTTCTCATCTTTTTTATGTTACGCGCACATTTCAATAACACCAAAAATAAAATATGGTTTGATTCGACGGAAACCAGAACCTCTCAAATGCTAGCAAATACTAACAGTCTAACACATTTTCTTATGATCAAAGCAACTTAACTTTTATTAACCATATGTCTCCAATTTGTACAACATGTAAACAATAATTCAAGATAAAAACTAACAGATAATGAGATAGATTTAAATCCAACATAATCCCATTTTGAACCTAATATCTATCTTTATTCAAATTCAAAACTAAAAACTAACTAATATTATCGAAATAAAAATATGATCGTATCCAACTCACGTATCACACACAGTTTACTTAAAACTAAAGTATTACACAACAAGCTGCTTAAAATTAACAACAATGACCTTGTCTACCGCCAGTGAGCTTGACTTGAACACCCTTGTCTACAAACTTTGCCAAATCCAAAACTGTTTCTTTCCTTCCTGACTGTAAATAAAAGTCACAGACAACAATAATACATATAACTGTTAAAAACAAAAAATAAACGAAAATAAACAAAAACACTTTTTTTTTTCCCGGGCAGGCTAATTTAAACTAAAACTGGATTCACTGGATAGAAAATTTACCATTTTGTCTGAAATTTTGTAGCTTCACTGCTGAATTCGTTTGGAAAAACCCTAAATTGACTGCGAAAATCAATGGAAATTCTAGAAGAGGCGCGTTCAATTGTCCTTGGGCCTGAGCCCAACTTCGAGTCGGTCCTAATTGGACTTCCGAACGGGGTTTGTACAGGGATGGTTTGCAAGTCAATAATTACCCCTTGTGATTTGTATATACACCCCACATAAATTTTTTTATTAATTTATTTATTCTTGACAGTTTTATTACTCAAAATTTTTGGAAGTTGTTGAATTGATACTTACGATTGTTAAAATAATAAAATTAAAATTAAAATCCTCTTATTTTGATGGTTTACTACAATTTTGTTCTTAAGTTTAATAAAAGTCAATATAGTTTCTAAATGTGAAGTGTTGTAGTAGTGCTTTTTTATGAGAAAGTGTAGCAGTAATAGTAGTAATTTTTTTTTTTTTTTTTAGGATTAAGATTGATCTAAAAGATTATCAGGATCAACCAGGATGAGAACACTGATGACGTGACTTAAAATACTATTTCATATGAGAGGAATCCATCCACATGAAAACAAAGGAGAGGCTCACGTGAGAGTGAGAACAACCCACATATAAAAAATGAGAAAACTTGATTATTTGCCTACTCAAATGTCGAACCAAAACCAACGTATTTGGTATGAGGCAATTGGCACTTAAACCAATGGAGCCAGCTCTCATTGTCTAAGTGTAGTAATAGTTGTATATCGATAATTATGAGATCTTTTAGGTAAATTGATTGAAAAAAAATAAATTTTTAGATAATCATAAAATAAAATGAGATGGGGCGTACATTCATAATAAGAGAGATGCAAATATGGCCTCTCATAATTAAATTATGACATAATGATAATTTATACGCGAAAAATTGTAACTGACTACGAAATTTGATCATGGCAGTCCAATTGTTTCTCTATTTTTAAACCTCCTAGAATACTCACCGAAGTTACAAATTAATAATAGACTCCACCGCCAAGCACTCCTCCTCGAGGAGTGTGCGCTCAGAGGGAGGGAGCCACAGATTTCTTTAGTGTGCTCTTGTAGAGGGAATCAGAGATTTCTCCTGCATTCGCACAAACGCTCCTTCTCGGCTCTCTCTCGCGATGACTGGCATCATGCACCTGGAGATGACTATAGAAGATGAAGGACACCAGAGAAGATTAAAAAGAGAAGAGATCATACCATATGGATAACCAAAAGGGGAGGAGAAGATGATCTGAGTTAAGATGTCTAGTTTTTCAGTTTCCTTCTTAAGTTTTTAATTTTAACATTTTTTTATTATTTTATGATTAAAAGTGTTAAAATAAAGAGTATTTTGGTCTGCATGCAACCATATAATATGTAATAGTAAATAAAGTTGATATAGTCATATATATATATAAATATACATATATATATATATATTGCATAACGGTAAATGGAACCAATTTAGTATTGCATGTAATGCATGACGGTAACAATAAATAAAAGTGGGTAGAGTTGCACACATAATATATAAGAATAATAGGTAAGTAAACTCAACATCATATACAATGTAAAACAATAATTAAAGTCAGGATAACCATATATGTATTGAATCGGTAAAATCATATATTTATTGAGTCAATTAAGTCATATATTTATTAATTCAGTATAACCAGATTTATTAATTTAGGTTTATATAGTCAAACTTATAAGTATAGTTATACATAAATAAATATGAACACTAAGTTTACCACAATGATATTCAGTTTACTTACCAGCTGAAATGTGGTGATAACGTGTAATAAAAATGTAGAATAAACTAATGAAAATTTTAAGAGAACAGAGAAGTGAAAGAACAAATAAAATAAAATAATGCAATTTGTATGGAAAACCAAAAAAAAAAAAAATGGAAGGATGAAAAGAATTTACTTCATGCATTGGAAAGTATTTATTTTGTATTGCAATTATATATATATGTATATATATATATATATATCTCATAAAACTATGGATAACAATTTACTCGTAAATTTTGATGTTGGCCAACACCAGAATTGCATTCAATCATCATTGTTATTTCTGATCATGAACTGATTATGTTGGGATTAAATTGGGTGTTTTAATAATTTTGAGGGTTTACAAATAAAAAGTGTGGAAAAAAAAATATATATATTACAAAATTAAGGACAACAGTTTACTCGTAATTTCTGATGTTGGTCAACACCAGAATTGCATTCAATTACCATTGTTATTGCCGATCATGAACTGATTATGTTGGGATTAAATTGGGTGTTTTAATAATTTCAGAGGGTTTACAAGTAAAAGGTGTGGAAAAAAGTAAATTCATATAAATAATGATATTATTAGCATTAGATTGAGTGCTTTTAGTGATGGTTTAATTTTTAAAATTTAAATAAGTAAAATTATAAAATGAGTGTGTAAATTATATTCATGGGCAATAAAATCGATCAGTACTCTTTGAATTAAATATGTATTATACAATCAATAATCCAAGCATCCAAGCATAATATTAATAGTGATTATAATCCTTATATCAAGGCACACCTTTGTATTATATATTGTATGAATACAATGAGCATAAAATACGAAGTTCTACAATTTATATTTTTTATACTTTGTTGTTTTATTAATGTGTTAGTTTTAAATAAATACACAATAACGATAACTTATCTCACTTAATATATTTCATATAGATTAAATTGATACAATGAAAGAGATAATATGAGTTGTGATGATTGGCATTGTATTTTAGAGAGAAAGTTTTTATAAATGACAAGAAATGAGTCCAATTTATAAATGCTTAAGTTTAACCTATTATTTAATAATTTGTAAAGTAACATGAAACATACTGTGAAATTTTTTATATGAAAATTTTTATTTTTCTCAACAGAACAATCTTAAATACTTAAGATTTTGAGCACAAATGATAATAGAAGGGGAATTTCTTTTAAAGATTTCAAATTCTTAATTGTTTATTCACGAGATCTATCACAAATGATGTTTAATAAACACGTCTTTATTCATTACAAGCTTGGATTTATTTTGTTCTTTCTCCATTTTAAGACTAGGTCTTGGACATCCATGACCGAAAAAACGAAAAAGAAAAGAAAATACAAAGAAAGTTTGGGATTTAAACCCAACAGAAAAACATAAAAAGGCTACTGGAAATAGCCTATATTATTAACTTCCATAAATTCATTTGCTGACTGGTTTCTTTCACCAATGGTTTCTCCGCTTTGTGAGATGACACCTTCATTTGCCCATTGGTTTCTTCCCTTTCTTATTAGATGATGATAGCTTTTACCCTTTTCATTATTGTTGTCGTTGGCGACTTCCATAGCTTTTTGTTTTCCTGAAACCCTGATGCATTTATAACAGATTAGAGCACACATGCTTTTGATCAATATATGCAATTTAAATACTTAACGAAGCAATATTTCGTACTCAAATTATGTGCCTGCACTATGAAAAATTACATTAAAAATATGGTTTAAGATTTAAACATGGAAGAGAATGTATACCCGGTTTGGTTAGGATCCATGGTTGGTTGAACTTCATACGAACATGACTGCAAATTCAAATGCGATCAATGATCTTTATATTAGCATCGTTATCGGACTAATTAGATTAAAAAAAATTAGACATAAAAGATTACAATCAGCTTTGATTTATAACGTCTATTTTTTTTTTAAAAAAAAAACATAATTAAAAGGGTATGAGATTGTAGTACTCTGACACTTGGAGTTGGAGGTTGGAATTGATCAAATGCTGGTGGTGGTTGCATCGACGACGATGATGAATTATCTCTACGGTTTTGAAGTTTTCGTCTTTCGATTTCACAAAGCGAGTTGATAACTTCAAGTTCAGCCTCACAACCTCGTATCTGAGCCCGAAGTTCCTGGCCAACACCTAGAAGGCCACGTACAGGATCGTTGCCCCTTGCGTTGCCTTCCTTCAAGATGGAGTCAGCAGTTTCGACTCTCAGTCTTTCGGGAACTGAAGCCATGATCTTTGAAATGTTTCTCATGCCAAAGTGCTTCAGGGCATTTTGAAACTCCGAGTATCTATTGGCTGGAAAATATCGAGCCATTTCACAATCTGGAATACACCTCTTTCTTTGGTGTTTACACACTGCACAAGCTTGTGAATTTCTAGCTCTACGATCCCTGATCATTTTTTAATGAAACTATTTGGAATATATATATATATATATATATATATATATATATATAGAAGCTTGTGGGGAGATGAAGTTTTAAAAATCGGATTACGTTAGATTTTATTTAAAGATTTTAGTATCTCAAAATTTAATGGGGGTAGATTCTGTTCTGAGGATGCGAAGTAAAGAATTGGATGGATTTGTTTTCCATTTGTGCCCTAATAATACGTTAACAAAAATGTCCAGATGCCAAAATGGTAAACTTTTTTTTTTTTTGGTTTTTTGGGAAAAGAAAATGGTTAACTGTTAGTTTGTGCTTTAAAACAAATTACAACTAAATCACTATATTTTTTTATGTTTTTTCTTCTTGTGTTATATTCATGAATGAAAATTATTATAGAAAGTTTTATGAATAAAATTCATAGTTTGACATGTGTTCACGATAATAAAGTCATTTTGTAAGAATAAAAAATGGTTAAAATAATATAAATATCAATTTCGATTATTAATCTTTTTACATTATTATTATTATTATTATTTGGTTTATTTACGTAACAACATGCATGCGGCAATATAACAGTAAAATTTTATTTTGATTTATTTTCTAAATATGTGTAGCATTGAAAGGGTATTATAGAATATTTCCATGTTGTTCCTATTTAATCTAGATACGACATTTTTGTTTGTCTAAATTTTAGATGAAATACATGCATTTGATTATTCAATTAACATTAAATGATTATGTGTTTATTCACGTAAATTAGTAAATATGTGTATAAAGCTTCCGACATCTATAAATTTGTATATAAAGCGTCCAATATATATTACGATGTTCAATTTAATACATGTAAAATATTTTCATAAAATTTTCGTATATTCAGTTATTTAATTAATAAGCATATATAGAGATTATATATTTATAAATTTATTTTTCTAAATAATTGTACAATGCATTCAACATATATAAAATATCATTTAAAACATATAATATAAAGTAGAAAAATATTTAAGGATTGGATTAGTAAATAAAAAAATTATATATATATTTTTTCGAGAAATAAGAAGTTATATATTAATCTATTGAAAGAATTAATATGAAATGCTTATTTAAGTTTTAGGTTAGGGCACATATTGACATGACTGTCTGACTTATACCATATTCTTGTAAAATTTAATAATGTTAAATAAAATGCAAATATTTGATTTATGAAAATTATGAAAATTTCTTTTTTTTTATAGTTATACATACATATGTATGTATGTATGTGTGTATATATATAAGTATAAATGAAAATTATGATAGAAAGTTTAGATTGACTGAAATTTAGACATTTGATGTGTGCTGAAGATAATGAACTCATTTTGTAAGCTTGATGGAAAATTGTTTAAATAATATATATTTTGATTTCGATTGTTAATCTTTTTACATGCATAAACATATATTTTTTTGTAATTTATATAAAACGTGCATGCAGCAATGTACATATAACATTCTATTTTGGTTTAATTTCTAGATATGTATAGACTCGAAATTGTACGATGGAATATATATTCTCATGTTGTCCCTATTTAATCTAGATACAACATATTTGTCAATCTAAATTTTAATGAAACGCATATATGCGAATATTCAATTAACATTAAATGATTATGTGTTTATTCACATAAACTAGTGCATATGTGTTAAAGCTCCCAACATCTATAAATTTGGGTGTAAAGCTTCCAATATATATTAAAGAGTATTCAAAAGATATCTAAATTAATACGTGAAAAATATTCTCATAAAATTTTTAATTTTCTTATATTCAGTTATTTAGTAAGCATAATAATTATATGTTTATTAATTTATTTTTCCAAATATGTGTAGAATGCACTCAACATGTGTAAAATAATATTTCAAAAATATAATATAAAGTAGAAAAATGTTAACGGTTGGATTAGTTAATAAAGAAAGTTATGTATATATTTTTGAAAAATAAGAAGTTATATATTAATGTATTGAAAGTATAAATATGACATATTTATTTAAGTTTTAGGTTAGGACACATGTTGCCATAGTTGTATAAGACATGTACTATATTCCCGTACAAATTCATAATTTTAAATAAAACGTAAACATTTGACTTATGAAATTATGAAAATTTCTTTTTGTTATAAGAGAGAGAGAGAGAGAGATTCACACATTTGATGTGTGCTCAAGACAATAAACTCATTTTGTAAGATGGGTGAAAAATGGTTAAAGTATATATATGTGATTTTTAATTATTAATCTTTTACAAGTATAAATACAATTATTTTTCTTAATGTCCATAATAAGATGCATGCAGTGATGTACGATGTAAAATTCTATTTTTGGTTTAATTTCTAAGTACAACATTGTAATTATATAAAAGAATATTCTCGTATTGTTCCTATTTAAGACAAATATAATAAACACATTTTGTAAGATTGGTGGAAAATGGGTAAAGTATATTTATGTCATTTTTAATTATTAATCTTTTACAAGTACATGTACAATTATTTTTTCTTAATGTTCGTGATAAGATGCATGCGATGATGTACGATGTAAAATGCTATTTTGGTTTAATTTCTAAGTATGTATAACATCCTAATTGTCGACATTTGGTTCCGATCGACCAGGTTCTTAAAACCCATACTGCAAATGTGGATAGAGAATGAAGAAAAATAGGTAAGGGAAGAGGAATAAGCATTGTTGGGATCAGGTTTTTACGTGGTTTAGCTCAAAGAATAACCTACGTCCACGGTGCTTTCTCTGGTTAGAAAGGCAGTCCCTTTTATTAAATGTTTCTGTATCAAAGCCAGAGAGAGGGAAAAATCCCTTTACATTGAGTTACAGTCTCCTATTTATAGAGAGAAGAATGTGCTACAGTAATGTTACAATAAGACAAAAGTAGAATGATGATAAATTATATTTCCAAGACTGTTATTTGTCAAGCCAACTCTGTCAAAATATAGTTTAGACGTTAACCTCATACTGGTTAGATGAGATTTCCCTTAAATCAAACTATTACTTTTAAAAGAATTAGCGTGTACGATACGTTTGGCTGAATTTCGTCTTACAGTTTTAACAGCAGTTGACTCGCATCCTGCAAGCTATAGTAACAGAGAGCTCGTTTCCCCAAGCTATAGTGTCCAAAGTCCAACCTAGCTTGCTTATGCGGATTGAGCACGTGGAGAGCTGAGAATCTGAGTTCACGAGATGATTGCCGAATGAGCTGGGCATTTGGCGAGCTGGGTCATTGGCCAATTAGACAACTTTACTGGATCAGTCTTGGGTTTTTACTAACTCATTTAAGTAACTTCAAAATACACATAACATCAGCCCCCCGGCTCTCAGTACTATCTACAAACTAAAAGTTGATAGTTCGCTGGTAAAAGCTGGCACATGGAGTCTATTGTGTTGTTTCTCCAAATCCGACTATATTTTCTGCATTTAAGGCGATTTTCCAACTGTCGTATAAGACACGTCTTGTTCTGAGCGCATTTAATGTGCATGTCTATCAACTGACGATGCATGATGTCAAGATCCCGAAATACATGTCACACCACCAGATTTAAGATGGTTGGTGAGCCCCTAAATTTGACGGCTGAAGCTTCATTCCCATACCCTTATATAAAGTGGAAGTCAAATCATTTTCAACTCCATTCTGTCACTTTCAAAGGCGCAAACGCTTCGTCTTCTTTCTCCTCTTGCTCTCACCTCTCTTCAAGTTTCTACTTCAACACTATAAAAGCTCAAATTTGTTGAAGGCCAGCTTCTCTTCTTTTGCTTCGTTCAAGGTAAGTCTTCAAAACTTCTTTCAGCTTCTGCTTTTTATCTCTAATTTGCATGTGCTGAATGTTTTCTAGGTTTGGAGCTGGTTTGTTCATTTCATGTTTTTGCTCTTTGAGAATTTGTTCTTCATCGTGACTCTTTGTTTTTAGATGATTTGATCTTGCTGGCTGGATCTTTGTGTATGGTTTTGTTATTTGTGACATTGTGCATGCGAGCTGTAAGTAGAGATATTGATAGGTCACTAGCTTGTAAGTCGAACCCCCCATAACTTTAGCGATCTGTACGGCGTTTGTGACTTGTAAACTAGGAAGTTCCTTAAAAAAATAGAAAATTTAAGTACAGATGAGGATGGTCTATATGTAAAGACCTAATTACTCTATTTTTACATATAGATGTCTTCAGGTTGCAGTCGCTGACAGCACAGAGTAGAAGATGACCTTTCTAACTTAGAGGAGCATGAATCGGGAGTAGATCGTGATGTCGAAGAGGCGACCTCTTTTAGCGACGATGCCACTAAGGAGTTCGTAGCTCGAGTTGACCCTATAACATTTATGCCGGCCCCTAGATGGGAAGGTCGCGAGGTGTTTGCTTTCCATCCGTTAAAACTATAGTTCGACGAGCTGGAGAGAATTGCCCTGGAATATGTCTCCTCAAAGGTTACCGTATCATGCTACCTTCCTCTCACAACCAGGCGGCCTATCCATCCTATGGGTATACGGCTGTTAGTACCCACCATTTGAGGCACGAGCTCAGGTTCCCAGTTTCCCGTTATCTCATCAACATCCTAAATCATCTTAAACTTAGCCCTTTCCAACTAACCCTCAATTCCTACTCCCAGCTTACATCGCTGACATTGATCTTTTTAAGGAATGGGCTAGAGGCCCCGAACCCACTCATCTGCTCCCACCTATGCAACCTAAAAGGAATGGCCAGCTCGAAAGGATGAGTGCGAGAAGGAATTTTCTATCTGACAACTCGCAAATTGGACTTCAAAGGCCTTCTGTCGAAAGGCGAAGGAAAGGGCAAATCTAATGTCGGGGACTATAAATCGAGTTGATTTTACATATCTTGCTCTTCCCTTAAATGTCTTCAAAATTATAGTTTCGTCGATACCTCAGGTAGTCATAAAATTAGCATTAGCGGGCTCTTTTACATACTGTTATTCTGATATTTTTTATTTCTTCTTGCAGAAGAGAATAAAGAAATCCTAACTAAGGAGGAGAAAGATCGTCTTAGAATGCTCGCGGACTCGGGGGAACGCAACGTAATCCACGCATTCGACGACGACCTCCTCAGAGAATACAGGTTCACCTCTGCTCTGGACAATGAGCTAATAGATAGTAAAAGGGACATTGACATTCGAGGTCAATGCGAGCTCGTTTCTGTCCATCGAGCTGCTTGAGGAGAGATCGATCCTGATCCTCTGCAAGCTCCAGAAATGGCGAATCTTTCTCTTACCAAGCACCTTAAAAGTCGACCTGCTCAGCCCACGCTCCAACGGTCTCTATCCCTGTTGAGGCAACCACATTTGAACTAGTTTTGGAGTCTTCTAAAGCCCAGGCCTCCACCTCGCAGCTAGTGGTGGTGGAAATTGAAAGTGAGCAAGAGAGAGCTCCTAGCAGTGAAACTTCAGTAGGTGAGGCTTTTGTTTTGGAGATTCCAGCTGTAGAGATTCCAGCTGCCTCAAGTAAAAAGGGAACAAGGAAGATAATGGGGTAGCATCCTCCAACTAAGAGATCTCGAGTTGAGAAGGGCAAGCAGCCCGAGGTAGCAGAGAGGAGGGCTTCACCACAAGTCGGGACAGAGCCCGAGGGTTTTCCTGAAGAGCTCAATCTTAATGCAATTTTCGATCACTTGCCAACATTTTTGGGGAGCCATGCCAAAAATCTGGACAGTGATGAGTTAAGCAATGATCGCTTGTCCATTAGGGCCATTCATCACTGACTGATGGTAATCTCTAATACTTTAACTTTTTCTTGTTTTCTTGTTATGAATACTAACTTGTTACATTTCAGTCCGTCCTGGGGTGATGGAAGCAGATGCAAGAAATTCTAGTCTTAGAGGAGGAGAAAGAACAGCTCGAGAAAGAGAATAGAAAGCTTGAGGCCGAGAAGGAGAAGCTCGAGATTGAGAAGGAGAAGGAGAAGCTGAGGGACGAGCTTTCCTTTACATCCATGGAGGCTGCGAGAGCTAGGAAGGCAGAGCAACTCCTTGAGTCTCAAGTGATGAAACGCTCGGATCACCCAGAATAAAGCTGAAGAAGCTTTAGCTCTCCAAAAGGAAGTGAGGTGCCAGATTTATGTCAAATACCTCAAGAGCGGGGAGGAGCTAGACAAGGCCAAGGAGGATCTGCTGAAGGCCGTGCGGTGAGCTGAAGCTGCTGAAAAGAGGGCGGATGATACTACGCAACGAGCTGAAGCTGTAGAGAGAGAGACTGTTGCAGCTAAGGAGGAAGCTGTTAAGGCTTGGGAGGAAGTCAACAAGACCAAGGAGGAGGCCGAAAAAGAGACAAATACTGACTTCCTCTACATCTTGTGGTTCACTCATCCTGAAATGGACTTCTTATGCTTTAACGAGGAGGGACTTACAGAGATGGCCACATTTAAAGAGGAAGTCGTCCAATCTCCATATATTCCTAATGCTGCTTCCCAGGGCGCGATAATATTAAGGATATGCACAATAGATAACTTGGTAATAGAGAATAATCTGCTGGAAGCTTGCTCAGCAAGTCACGCAATAACTAATTTGCTATCATAAATGATCACAAGTTAACCGTGAGCTACGCTCAAAATGTAGAAACCTGACCTGATACAGCAAGTTGCGCTCAAAGGGTCGAAACCCGAGCATATGCAGCAAGCTACGTTCAAAGGGTTAAAACCCGAGCTAATACAACAAACTGCACTTAAAAAGTCGAAACTCGAGCATATACAGCAAGCTGTGCTTTAAGGGTCGAAACCTGAGTCGTACAACATAATAAACCTCCCAAGCTACACTTGAAGGGTCGTAACCCAAGCTCTATAACGCAATAACCTCTCAAGCTACACTCACAGGGTCGGAACCCGAGCTATATAACGAGAGTTATAGAGGCAATGGGTTCTCGGCTGCGCTTAAAAGGTCGGAACCGCTTCATCAAGCTGACCAGTTAAGTCGCACGGATGGCATTCAAGCTAATATGAGCGGACCTCTGTTGATGTACCGCGTTCAAACATTTGGCGATCAGAATTATGAAGTGTCTGGAATGATCTACGATAAGCCGGCCTATCAATGAGTTGCGATTAGGTGCGTGAGCTCGTGATTGTTCAACCCCTTTTTAACCCTGTAGGGTAGGTGTGGGGTCGACAGAAAAACCGATATTAAGCCTCTTACCCCTACAGGTTAGCTAAGTATCTGAACTTTCAACTCGTTCCCTACTTTTCATAGCTTATACTTCACATAAGAACACATAATCAACACATTAGTAAAATTTTGTGGGAAATCAGGAGCTTATGTTAAATAATCAATATTACAAAGATAATATAAGCGAAACAAGAACTATTGATAATAAGGTCATAGATGTTCTACGTTCCAAGCTTGTGAAAATACTGCTCCGCTCATATTTATCAAATGCAGACATGACCACGATTTGGTTCGGTTTCGGTTTCGGTTCCAAACCGACAGTTCTGATTCTGAAAAAGCTAGAACCGGAACCTTAACAGAGATAAAACGGTTCAGGTTCGATTCTGGAACCGACGGTTCTGTAACGGTTCCGATTCTATAACGGTTTTGATTCCGGTTCCGAAACCTTTTTTATAAATAGAAATTTTGAAATTTATAAATATTATAAATTGACAATTTGAAATTTAAAAATAATAAAATAAGATTTTGAAATTAAAATAATAAATTAAGAATTTGAAACTTCAAACAATAAATTGAAAATAATAATTTATAGATATAATTAAAAAAAATTAAAGGAAATTAAGATTGAGAATTAAGAGAATATTAAAACTAAGAGTTCTTAGAAAATTGTTAAGAGTTCTTATTTAAGGCTCGGTTAAGACAATTTTCCAACATATAAAAAGTCAAATTGAGTAAATTTCATTTACTTGCATATTTGTAACTCTTTAGTGCACAAGTAATTTTTATAAAATCCAAGAAACAATAATTCACTCTTATCACATGAAAATACAAATCCTTGTCAACAATTTTCATTAAGAAACAACCAAATTTGGTTTAATTCTCAAGCACTAGAAATATTCCTCTTGAATTCCCAAATACCGTTCGAGTTACTACTATAACAACGAAACTATTCCAGAAGCCTTTCAGATCTCCTAGTATCATGTTCAAGCAAGCTAGATCTTGCACATCTCTTCTTCATGGGTACAGGGTGTACTCAATCAGGTACCTATATCGATATTAGATGTCATACCGTCAGTGAGCTTAATAATTCCAGAATATGTCATGAACTCACAAAACATGTTGCATATCAGAAGTCCATATGTCAATGAAGTGAAAAGTACCTGGGTTAGAGCTACTCCGATCCTGCTGCCCAGTTGCCATTATGAAATCCAGAACCGCTTGAGCTAGTTCAGCTTGATGTTTAGTGTAACCATGATCGGCTCCATCTACAATATGCAGTTTGTGGTTTGGTATGATCTTGTCAAACTCTATGGCATCAACAATAGGGATGATTTGGTCGGATGATCCATGAACTGTCAGCACTCTGTATACACATGTAGATCAACAGTATGCATAAATATATTGTTAATGAAGTAAATAAAGCATTAGTAAATAAAAATGGAACACAATCTGATGAGAACATTAGGAAAAGATCTGAGAGGGTGAAAGCGAGAGTCCATCCACCGCGACTTGCATCGCTGGATGCAACTGGCGACCATTCATCCGAGAGAGTCGTGACTTGCATCATTGGATGCAACCAGAAGTGCAATCAGCGACCTTCTGGCTTAGACGACTGTGACTTGTATTGTGAGATGCAACCTGCAGTGCATCCAGCAAAAGAAGGGCCTGAAGCGGGTTGAAGCGGAATTTGGGAAATGATATTAGTTTTTATTTACATTTTGATATTTTTCTTTTATTAGTTTGATATTATTTCCTTTAGTTATTTGATATTATTTACTTTTAGGTTTTTATTTCCTAAGGAAGTTTTGTTTCTTAGGAAAATTAAAAAGTTGTTTTTACTATAAACAGAGGCTTAAAACTTAGTATTTGTATCTTAGAATCTTTTGGCAAACAATAATAGAAGTTTACAAGGCGAAGTTCTTGTTTATTTCGGTTCTTCTAAGTATTCTTGCTTGGAATTGCTTGGGATCAATCTATCCAATTCTGTGGGCTAATTGGTTCATTTTAAACCTAACTTGTGGATTAAATTAGGGTTTCCAGGGCTTCTTGTTGGAATTCTAATGAGGTCCTCAACACAATCAATGTTAAGGAAAAAAATTAATACAACAATGGCTTCACATCAGAAGAGTATTCAAAAGTAAAACATGTTTAACATGATCAAAGGAGTTCCAAACAACAAAAACCTTGGCATTTTTTTAAACCACATAATTCGGGAGTAGAAGAGAGTCTAATGGCATGCATTATGTTTTTATGATTTGAATTTAGTACGATGGTATTCTAGATTTATAGCATATATTTAAGAGCATTCTCCATATTTCACTTTTTAGAGACAGCATAAGTTACCAACTACCAGCAATCAATAGGTGACAGTCCACAATTGCAGAGTAACATACTTTACCAATCAACATAAAAAGGAGAAAAAAGATTTAAGGAGATCATCTTCATGATTTATAAGCTCTTTTTATCATTTTGAGATACAAAGTCTCAAATTATGAACCATGAACACAAAACATTGAATAAATTAGATTTTTCTATTATGCTGTCTTCAGACACATTATATTTGATAAAAGAATAGTTGTTTCTATTGATACATAAAGAGAAAACACAAAAATTCTAGATATATATAGGGTTCTTTTTATTATGCATTAATGGAAGAGTTTTGGATGTAGACACCATTTGCAGACAACAGCATAAAGGATGCATGCTAAAGGTTGTGTTTGTGTGAAAGTCTTTGCTTTGATACCTCTTTTCATTGATATATAAATGGAAAATACAAGAATTCTAAGATATATATATATATATATATATTTATATAGGATTGTTTCTCCTAAACTAGACAGGAAAACTAAAAACAATCTAACTCCTAAAGACTGAAGGACTTCCATAATCAACTAGAATATAAATCAGGAAAAATATAATTTCTAGTTGAACAATATTAATGCTCCTTCAAACAAAAATGCATGAATGGAAAAACAGACAAGACAATAGGATTTGTTGTTATGACCTGCATTCCTTGTTGATTTTAAGACATGCTTCATGCATATTTGTATTTAGACGATCCATCAAACTTTCCTCAGTAACACGATATTCAACAGTTCCTGCAAAAGTCAAGCAAGAATCAAGTATGAATACAATTCTATAACAATGACACTCCTTCACGTGCATACATGCCAGGACACAATGTCAATCAATCATCCATACACCTTTAGGTCAGAGAAGTGGGCAATGATGCTCCATCATTGATGATAACATTACCTCTATTCTTGAATCCCAAAAGGGAATAATGGAAGGGAACAGAATTTGGCAGAATGGGGACTTCCTGCTTTGCCAACAATATTGTAGATAATTCTTTTCTTTAGTTAACAAAGCAGCACCTTTTAAGAAAGTAAAGTAACAATAAACTGCTAATTTTGGTATTCAAGTCATTTACTTGTGTTTGACCACATAGATACTTAAACCGGAGAATCCCATGTTGTAAAGTGTAATTTAAGTTACAGATTACCTGCTGAATTTTTAACTTCAATGAATCCATTCTGCTTGATTCTTTCCATGAAGTCTTTTCCCAAGCGCTCTCCAATGCCTCCTTTCATATCGTAACGGCCAGAAACATTGACAACCAAGCCAACATCATGATATTTAGAAGCATATAGAAGTACAACTCCACCTCCTGCAATTATATAGCAGTAAGGTTCACACTAAAAAGTATAATTATTTAATTTCTGTAACTAACATTTTGAACTCGTCAAACATACTGAAAGAAACGGAAGAGAAAGAAAGCTTATCAACAGATGCAGCCATATTTTATCCGGATGCTAGCAGTTCCAATTTCTAGGTGCAATGAAAGATTTCCACATGTTATATAAATTACATAATTAATGCTAGATTCTGATTTTTAACCTTTACTCAAACTACTATATATCCCTAGGCTTCAAGGATATTCTTTTCTTTCTTTTCCTTCTTGTTTATTTATTTATTTATTTATTTTGCAAATTGTTGATGAGAACTCAATAAAATCTTGAATTACAAATTTGATTTCTAAAACTGCCATATTCTGGCATGATCCACAGAACATTTGACAATTTATTGCACATCTCAATGTGAACTGAAAAATATGGAAATTAGATATTGGCATATCTCACTAAGAAGAATATTGCATAAACAAAACTGATGTACAAAATCAGTTTTAAAGGGAAAATAACATCAATTGCGCAGAATCAAATACATCTGTGGTTGTTACTAAAGTCTGCTTGCTTGTACAAGATATGATGCCTCGATGCAGGTACAGAGCTTATTAATGGTCCCCCTGGTCCACAATTTTATTTTAAAAATTTCATATACTTCATATTTTAGATCCCTAAATTATATTTTTTTTATAACTTGACCTCTCTAAATTAAAGTTCTGAAAATTTGGCTGCTCCATATCTGGTTTGCTAGCTCCGCCCCTGCCTAGATGGGTAGTCTCCGTCCGGCATACCTAGGCAGCAATTAATGTGTATATGGACCACCCAGATGTGAAAAATATCTTCTCCATACAAACAATACAACATATAATATAAGGTATTGAAGAACAATTTGAGCTATTTACACATGGCGCAACACTTGTTTGCTTGTTTAAGGTCTTCCAAACCTCAAAGGAGATATTTTAGACATCAACATCTGTCACTTGGTGCTGTATGAATTAAAAAAAAAAAAAAATCCTAATGTTCTTATCTTGGCTACAAGTTCAATAGTCAGCTCTCACACAATTATCCTAACTATAAGAAGTTTAATGGACAAGTGTTCCACCAAATCACAACATTGTTATTACCTTAATTAATTTACAGTATGGATATAGAGGTGGACAGTAGATATATCTCCATCAATAAGAAATAATAATTATCTTTATTAATTTTCTACTTTAGCTTATATTGTATTATATTCTTATCTAAAATACTTGGAATATTTTAACATACCTTTGCTATGCCCAAGAATTGCACTTATCACACGATTTGCTCCTTGAAAGTGTTGGATCACGGCATGTAAATCATCCACCTCCCTCCAATAGTTAGAATATGAAAATGAACCTTCACTTTCCCTGAAAAGGTATTCAATTAAACATTAAACATAGTGACCAGTTAGAGAAACCCCAAGACTGACATTAGGAACGGGATCAGTAAGACAATAACAAATGTTAGACCAAAATTTAAAATATCTTGTAGAAATACTATTCAGCGAACCGTAGGAAGTTTATGCTACAACTGGCATTCATTTTATTTTTAGGACCTTCGATGCCATGCCTTTCACTTACCTTAAGCACACTTATGGCAATTACCTAAGACAACAAAATAATATTCTTCCCACTGTTATGACCTTATAGACAAACTCTACACTAATCAGAAAGAATATATTATTATGTCCCTAATTCACCAATAAGTAGGCTAATTTTAAGTGTTTTCTCAGAACAACTTTACAATGGATTAAAAAAATGTGCTTTCTGAACGTTAAAAAGTCACAGAATTCTAAATAATCTTCAAACTCTCATTAGAAAAAATCTTAAAACTAGTCACTTTCATGATTGATGAGACTATCTAAGAAGATTACGAATTTTAAGGTATAACAACTGTATTTAGATAGCTCATATATAACGGTTATTAAGGCATATTCTAGAAATTATCTATATGCTTCATTAGCATAACAGTAAATCCAAGCAGAGAAACCACATAATACATCCTTAAGGGGTTTACAAATTTAAAAAGTCACATTTTTACTCTCAGTCAATGCATGACTTACCCATTTCCAGCAAAGTCAAAACGGAAGGCGCTAATTCCTTCATTTTCTAAAGCAACAGCAAGGTTCACCATAGTAGTATATTCCTGTTGAAAGAAAAGATAAGGTGAAAAATCGCACCCAAGAAAAAACCAGGCCAATTGAGCAATTTAGTCTTGTCATTAGTGTCTACATTGTTAGTCATAATAAAAGTATGAAGGAGTTCTTGGAGACACAAGACAGCGTTAAACAAAGTAGGAATCAGGGAAGTGAGCACTTAGTGCATCAAGGAGGTTTCAGTTGAACAAGAAAAGCAGCTTATGGTAGATCAACTGCAGAGGATCATGTGGCGGAGCATTGAAGGGAGAATTGATTATCCAGTTATGCCTAGTCAGCTGCAGATGAAACCTTGGCAGGAATGCCTTGTCAGCAGTGGCAGCTTACAGAGCCAATCAGATGGAGAGTTCTAATTAGTTGAACTACCTATACTGACTATATAAAGACTTGTACATTTGTATCCAATAGTATGGAATAGAAAGACTTTCCTTCAAGAGTTGTTTCAATATTTGTTCTAGTTCTCCCTAGCATCTAGTTTCATTTCATTCAAGTATATTCAATACTCAATATACAAAGTTCAGTATACACGAGTTCTCTAACTTGATTTCTGGGACATAAGGACGGACACAAGTTACAAACCATTTCCGCTGGTTGCGTCCTTTGAATATCGAACATAACAAGGACCTCAATACTTGATCAAACAATTACAGCAAAAACTGCAGGAAAAAAAAAAAAAAAAGAGTACATTGCAAACTTAAGAATCACCAACCTTAGTGGATTGGAAACCATGACATAATATTACAATTTCAGTCGATCCAGTGTCATGCAACACGCCCACAAGCTTTTCACCATATTTGTTTGGAATTATAACTTTATCCTTCTTCAGCACTGAAAAAGAAACAGAGAGACCATTCGAAAAATACTATGATGTAATAATACAAAACAAGAGCAATCAATTCAATATAAAATACATAACAAAACACTAAATATAATATCACATACTGCATTCTAACAATTCGGACTTGTTCCCAAGTTTTGCTTACAAATACAAGCAATTGCTCTTTCAATGTTATTCTCTAGCTGATTTATATGTATAGTCATGAACTCCATTACAATAATTTCAACATTATATGCCAGTATATTATTTGATCAAACAATCATAAAAGCAAAATACCCATAAATTAACAAGTAATCATCTAGCTTTTGAGAAAATTAGCTGAACAAATTTACAACTTTTTTCTTAAACATCAAAAATAAGAAAACAAAATTCAAATTTTATTTAAACTAACACCATCAGCTTAATTTGCAAGCTAAAACACTTAATAAACAAGTAGGTTGATGGTATTTATTACCTGGATTCTGGGAAGACTGAGACATCTTCAAGTATTTTCTCAAGTTGCGATTGGTTGATGAAATGAAGCGTACCCGGTGAAGTGAGAGTTTTGGTGAAGATGGCTTTTTGACATTGGAGGAATTTGCTGGCGTTAATGTTGAATTAAACGCTAAGGTTTCCATTTTTTAATAAAATTATTTTTATTAAAGGCTAAATATTTTCTCTTTATTTATTTTTCTATTTTATTGATTTATTCGACTCTGCATTCGAGTCGACACTACAAACAAAATCTTTTATTCTTTATTATTTTCTTGCTGCATGTAACATGAAGAAGAAATAAAATAAAATAAAATAATGCAAAGATATCAATTGAGTCACAATTTCATCCAATCGATGAAATGACAGTTAAAAATTGAAAAAACTAAATGATATCGTCTAAAATAAAAAATAGTTTGAGCTTGAACCATTAATTAAAATGTACATTTGTTTTGTCTTAAATTTTTATAATAAAAATCATACATCTAAAATAATTATAATTCAACGTAATTGAATCTGTTAATAAAAAAAATCTGTGATAGCAAATATAACCATTAATAATTACACTTAAGAGTTAAGAGCAAAGTTGAGGTCATAACTTCTAATCCCTTCCCCCAAATAAAACAAATAAAATTAGTTTGAAAAAAATTAAGATAAAAATAAATACAAATTTTCCGCATATTAATTTCCCATTAATTTTGGTAGATTGGTAATTCTTATGACCATTAATGTCATATATTTATATATATATATAAGATTTTTATAATTAGATATATCTGATTTTAAAAAGTAAAGATCAATCAATCAAATTCATCCGTTACATTATCTCACATAAAATAAATTCTATTTCCTATCTGATTTTAAAAAGTAAGGACCAACTAATTAAATTCATCCATCACATTCTTTCTCATAAAATAAATTCTCTTTCCTATTTAATTCAAACGTAATTGATAAATTTTTTTAGTTAATTCTTACTTTTTAAAATTAAGCATACCTGATTATATTATGATATATATATATATATATATATATATATATATATTATAGAGAATCTTAGTTGTTCTAGGCCTAGGCTTGGGTCATCTACTTGCTACCAAGTTCCTCTTTAGAGTGCCAATACTCCCACCCTCTAAACTCATACGTGCATCCCTTAATTTATGTATTTTTAATATTCCAACATTTTCCTTAAATTAAATTATTAATATTTTAATTAAAATATGATATTGATAATATTATAATTAACTCCAACTTCAATTCTGAATCGGAATTGTCCCCGTCGCTTCTACTGTGACGTCTTTCCCCATCTTCTTCCCACTGCCTCTCCCTGTTCTTAGTTTGAGTTTATATCAAGAATACATCAGATGATGAAGATACTTAATAAGGCCAATAAAAATTCAGCAAATGAGTTAGAAAAAAGAAAAAAAAAATCAGCAGATGATGACATAGAGAATACTACATTCTATCATTATTCTTAGTTTGAGATGGTCCAGTTTTTACCGGATTGAGTTGGAGAGATGTGAGTTATATTCCAGTCATTGGATTCGTCAGAGAATACAGCAGATGATGATATAGAGAAAAAAGAGAATAATAAAGATACGAAGCCAAAATAAAAATTCAATGTCTTATGGTTTTGGAGATTGAAGAGAAGCGAGAAGTATCTTCATCTTTCTTTAGTTTTCAGTTGCCTGAGCAGGGACCGGATTACCAACAAATCTGACACTCCAAGTCTTATTCTTTTGTGCTGATTGGATTGCATCCGACGGTTCAAGTATTTCGTTTATTTATCCATTGCAAGTTTGACTTTTTTAATGTTTTAATTTAATTACTTTTATAATTATTTATCTATGATATTTAAAAAGTAAATAAATGAATGGATACAATTGATAATACATAAAGCGTACTTTCAGAATATGAATTTTTAAAAATCTCAATGGGGTGTAAATACAAAAAGGGGTGTACATACAGTTTTTACGGGTGAACTTGTCGCCACTCTTCCTCTTAGAGTGAGAACGAGGGCCTACAGGCCCATTGGGTTTTTAATCACAAAAAGCGTTTGAACGGTTTTGGAATTTGGACCTTTCATGAACGTCGCATTCCAACCTACTAATTTTGCAAGGGTTAAGAATTGGTCATGTTTTCTAGGAGCTTTGCTCATGTTTCTGAGAGCTCTAGTTTTGGTTTGTTTTTTAAAGTTGATTCAAAGTGTCTGTGACAGTGTTATATATACTTATACTGTATATGTGATTATGTGTAATATGTAAAAATTAAAAAAATAAAAAAAACTTCGTCATGTTTTCCACAAAATATAAAAAAAACTGATGAGATGAAGTGGGGAAGAGGTATGCATATGCAACATCAAAATTAAGGGTTCTGATCATGTTACAGCTTTCTCAACCTCGAATTAATTATATTAATTTTAAAAGAACATGACAAAATTTCTAGCATTGTTGCAGGGCTCCTAAAATCATATGACTTTTAGACTTCATTTGGCACGTGAAATTAGAATGGAATAAAATGTATTATAATGAAAAATTACCTGTCTCATGTTTGATATAATTTGGGATTAGATTAAAAATTATACTATATTATATTTGGTATAGATTAGGATTGGATTGGAATAAAATTAATTAAATTTTTTACCATATAAAATTAATTTTATAAAAAAAAAAATCTGAAAAAATATTAAACCAAATATCATCTCCCAACTTTCATCAATGTTAAAATCCACAGTTCATCAAATCATTATCTCTCACAATTCAACATCATCAACCCACAGTTCATCAATATCAGCAATCCGATTCATCAACATCATCATTTCTCACAACTATAACATTATTAATAACATCAAAACATTATAACATTTAAAAAAAAAAAAACACTCAAAGCAAGGGTTCTGTTCGAACCCAAAACTAGATGGTTCTAGGTTCACTGTCGAACCTATAACTAGATGATTATAGGTTCCCAGAACTAGAGGTTCTGGGTAATTGAACCCAGAAAAATGGTTTTGGACCATAAAGAATTGTTCTTAGGATGAGTTGTCAAGTAAATCAGTGGTTAAGCTTCTTTGATCAATATATCTACTTGTCGATAACAATGAAACAAATCTGGGTCAACTCCTGCCTTCAAAGAACTCAGCATAATGGTGGTTGGTATCCATTCTAATCTATTCTTCAAGACAAGACTATGACTTCTTCATGTGGTGACATGACGCATTAATTTGCTTAATGTAACTATGCAATTTTAGGTGATGTTTGGAACCATTTTTAAAAATGATTTTTCATTTTAAAAAGCAAAGCAAGGAAGAAATATGTTTGCAAGTATATTTTATAAAATATGTTTTCAAAAATGAAAAACAATTTTTTCTCAGTTATATTCCGTGCACTTTTTGGGCTAGTTAATTAAATATTATATGGATAATTGTTAATTATGATAAATATATAGAATATTAGTCAGGCTAATAATATTTGATCTATATGAATAACTTTTATATCAATTTTCATACATTTTGCACTCCACGTATATATAGAATGGTAAAGTTACCGTGATATTTCAAAAAATATATATGCTAAAGTTATAAGTTATTTAATCACTTGTTAAGTAACACATTCATTTTCTAAGGAGATATAAAGTTAAAATAAAACTCTTTTGCACTTGTACCCACTTAAATACATTTTAAATATAAAAAATTATAAATTTGATAAAAAAAACTCCTGTAAATTTATAACAAATTGCTGAAATTTATATCAAATTTAAATATAATTAAATATAAAACTTAAAATTTGACATTTCTAAGATTGGAGATCAATGGGAATATAATAAAATTAATGTTTATAAGTATCATTTAGAAAATATCGGTCATCATAAAGGAAAGAGCTCTCATATTAATTTTATAATATTATTTATAAAAGTGAAATTTGAACAAAGAATCACAAATGTACTAAAAAGCAGAGGCTGTGACTAGTGAGATCATAAGTCTTTGGCGAATTGGGCACATCGAATGCACATATGATGTATGGTGTATATATGTTACAACTTACAAAGGAGCAAAGCAAAGAAAACAACTATTAAAAATGGAAGAAAATAACAGAAAGGAGAAAGGGACACACTGCCTTCCTCCCTTGACTCTTTTCAAAACATGGCGAGCGAGGACTTTGACCTTTACTTTTCTCCTCCTGCGCTTTGCCTTTGTCTTGGCTGGCTGCTTGTCTCTCTCTCTCTCTCTCTCTCACTCTCAATACTTTTCTATTTCTTCTTTTTCTACGCCAATTCTCTCCCTCTCTCCCTCTCTCTCGCTACTTTTCATGTTCACACTTAATACAAACAGTTGTCTTTCCCTCTTTTAGCTTCTTTACTCTGGTGGGCGCTTCTCCTCCTTCTCCATCGATCTTTTAATTAATCAAGTATACCCTTGTATGATTATTCCTCAAGAAAGCTGGGGTTCTCTTTTATATACTATTATACTTTTCAAAGCTCTCTCTATCATTTATTAGGGTCTAGGCAGATCATCATCTATATCTATTATGTCTGCTTCCGGTGAAAAGCTACCTAGCCTACCTGAATTAATGATTTTGTCAATCGTTATAGAGATACATATACATGTATAGAAAAGAATCCCATGCAGCAGATTTAGTCCATTTCTTCACGTTGATGGACACCACCATCCTTGTTGATGAAGTGACTCGCGGCACCTTTCTCCGATCAGTAATGCACTCTTTTGGCTGCACTTACATATGCCTCTGGTCTTATAGTCAACCACTCAAGTATCATCTCTCTCTCTCTCTCTCTCTTTTTGAGTACACCTGAATTTTGCTTTTATGTATCTTTTATGATTTGTTTTACTGTCATGTGTTGTGATTTGTAGCAGCTGCTTACACTTCTGGGATGGACGTTACAATGAAGAAAACAACCAAGCTCAAAGGCTTTTCCATGACTACTGTCAACAACTGTTTCCCGTGTCCAATTACGAGTACGTATACGTGACCTTTATTGAATTATGTCTACTTAATTAGCTACATAAATCTCATATTTTCAGAATGTCTGCAAATTATAATATTTATATATATTCACTGTTGCAGCTGTGTTCCGGGACTTGCTTTCAAGAATAGCCGACACTACGTTGAGCTTAACGAATCTGAACTTCATAGACTGGCTTCCAACGAAACACAGCGCAGATTTTACCAAGTAAGAAATGAGAATGTATAGAGCTAGCTAGCATGAGTTCAACTTTTAAAATGCATTGTGCAGCAACTAACTTAAATGTCATTGTTATTGTTTAACAGGAGGCGCGTATCAAGGTTGATCAATTCTTCTTTAAACTAAGAAAAAGTCCTTTCTTCGTGAGCTTTTATTATAGAACTAAAGAATTCATTGAATATGTCTTTTTACTTCCCTTTTCTATAACTACAGATTGCAGTATTCATGGCGTGCAAAAGTGGTGAAATTGAGTTTGGCTTGTCTCATTCCACACAGGTAATATTACTACTACCAATACTTCTATTCATGAATGCCACAATTTCATTCTTTCTTGAATTTGTATTTCATTTTTGTTGATTTCTATCTCGAAAAGCAGATTAACATGGAAATAGAGATGAGGAATTTGTTCCCAGTACAAGACTTGTCACGACAATCGCCGGCTAAAGATCAGCTTAGCCTTCCACTGCCGACGGATCCGAACATGCCTTCATCATCTTCATCATCATTGAGATCTCTATCTATGGACAGCCCTGATAGCTCTTCTCTTCTCTTCAACATTCCAAGCACAACCCACCTACCAGAGGGTCCTTCAATGCTACCAATTATGCCAACCACAACTAGTCCACACCAACAAGCAATGCAAGCCTTTGCTCAAATCCGAAACCTACAATTACCAACATCAGAGAGTGAAGATGCTGTAATGACAAGAGCCATTCTTGCTGTTTTAACTGCTTCTTCTTCTCCTTCTTCTTCTTCTTCGTCATCACACCATCAACCCCAGCAAAACCTACCTCCTGGCTACCAAGTAAGCCCAAAAGCTAGTGCTTTCAAGAATTATAACTTGGGTGTAGGCCCCAGTACGTCTCAAATGAGAACCAGTTTACGCGCCCAAAGCACGTTAAAACGAGCAATTTCATACTATAAACGGTTAAACACTATGAGACGTGAACATTCGCTAGCAAGCCGCCCCACTAGCACCCAGTTACACCATATGATGTCAGAGCGGAAAAGGCGTGAGAAACTTAATGAAAGTTTCCAGGCACTTAGATCTCTACTTCCTCCAGGAACTAAGGTTTGATATGGCATTAATTTTTTTCTGTAGATGCATGTTTATTGAAGTATTATATAGATCATATTTGTGACAGTTTTTATTTTTTGTTCGTAGAAGGACAAAGCGTCGCTGCTTATTAGTACAAGAGAATACTTGAGCTCTTTGAAAGATCAAGTCGTGGAGCTGACTGATAAAAACAAGAAATTGGAGGCGCAGCTTTTGCCTCCAGCTTCTGCTTCCAAAGAAGCTGCTGCGGAAGCAAGTGCTTCCACAGCAAATCAACGACTTGGCATAAGTATCACTCCTGTGTCTGAATCAACCTCAGAAGACAGAATCATTAACTTGGGATTGACAGTCACAGCGGAAGCTCCCTTGCTGGATTTAGTTATTCGCATCCTGGAGTTCTTGAAGCAACCTCAAAACAATAATGTCAGCTTGATTTCTATGGATGCCAATACCCGGATAGCAGAATCAGCTTCTTCTAACCATTTAAATTTCAGACTCAGGATAATTCAGGTACATTCACTCTCACGGGCTCAACAAACTCAACCTAAGAGATTTTAGTTAATATTCTCAGTTTCGACTATTAAAACCGAAGGAATGTATATTTACGTCACATTATATGATTTAAATGAGTATATATGTAAATTACATCGATGTAAAATTTTAATGTAATTTCGGAAACTGTAATTTGTTGTCTGCAGGGTAGTGAATGGGACGAGTCTGTCTTCCAGGAAGCAGTGAGAAGAGTTGTTGCTGACTTGGCACAATGACACTGTGATCAATTCCGCTCCGCCACGTGTGCTACATAAACATATATAATTATAATAATCAGACCAGTCAACTAATTTGGGCGTGCGGCGGTGATCCATCCTTCGAAATAGGGCTCACCTCTTTTTCCGCCTATCACATCCGTCAATCTTCGCCACTTGTTTTAAGTGTAATGATGATCGCCAGATATTGTATTATACGCTAGTGCTTTCTAGACCCATTTTTTTTTAGGTTGCAATTTATGTAAAAGGAAAAGCTATTATAGACTTTATAGTTAAATAAACAAGAGATATATTATATGTTCATTTTCTTGAAGGAATGACAATATTTATGTGTCGCCCAAATTGACTGCAATTTTATAGGGCAGACTGTCACTTCCCTTTTCAAAGAAAAAATCCAAACAAAGATTGTTGGATGAATTCAAAGATGGTCCAACGTCAAATACATACTTTTTCCTTTTTTTTAAAAAAAAAAAAAAATTTCTACTAAGGATCAGCCACCAAACCCACATCGTTTTCATGGCTCAATTCATTTTATTTTATGTATTACTTGTTGTGTTAATCTATAAATCGAACTGTCTTCGAAGTTGTCTTTGGTTTTTGGTCACGTGTCACGTCCAAAATCCATATTTAGTGTTCCCTTTTCATATTCAGGAAATTCCAAAAGGCTTTTGAGACGGCGGTTTTGACTAACAATGTTTCTACTTTCTCGGTCTTGGAATCTCAAGAATTTTCTCACGACCACAGTTTTATCATTGTATGATATTTCACGTGTGCCTAATAATATATTAAAGAGTTAATTTGTAGAGTGATGATCCATTGTATATGTATATATATATATATATATATGTTTTTTTCCTAAAGTTTTGATCATTTAGTCGCACGTTAGCAAATCAATGTAACTATAACATGACTACTATCTAATTTCAAATTATATAAAAATTACAAGCCACTCTCAACTTAAAGTTTCTAAGTTAAATATTATTCATTCTTAATTTGATTGAGAAGTTTTTTGTTTTAATCTGAAACTCTGAAAGGAACAACAAATCAAAACATTATTGGGAATATGGAAGTTGACCTTATCAAAATTGTTTAAAGTTACTTTTATATATTGAACACATTAAATTATAAAAAGTGATTAAAGCATCATTTTTAACAACCATTAACAACCAATAACAACCAAATAAATAAATAAACAAAAACTATTAACAAAGATATCCAATATGAGGTTAATTAAATGATGCATCTCTCACACCTAAGCTATAAAAACATAAATTCAAATCAATTTTTGTTTTCAAAATTTTAAATTAATTATAATATTTCAAAAAAAATAAATAAATAAACTATTAACAACCAGCGTCTAATAGATTCATTTATGAAGCAATTTTGATTATATTATATAATTAACAATAATAAGAAGAAACATACATGCATTAAATGTGATATATATATTTTAAATACAAATAATTACTAAGATCAATCAAAATTGATCACCGATAGTGTGACTTAAATAAATACTCTCACAATCAGAATACGACTATTCTTACAATAAGATACTCACACTCACATCTTATACTTTAATAGAATAAAGGTATAACTCGAATTATTGATCGTTTAGATCGAGTTTATAAAAATAATCAACTACTTCTATTAAAGAGTAATATGCATTGAATATGATAATTAATACCATCTGTCATGGCTGCTAATATTTTCTGCCATCCAAATATTTCTTAAGAATACTATCATGCATTCAACAACTCTCCACCGGTCCAGTGGAAGATAAAGGATCAAAAATACGAAATACGAAATAGATTCTCAATAGATAGACTTTCCATCTTACTGTATATGCAGGTCCTCTATAAGAAATTCTAAATGAGGTAAGTACTTAGCTGTAAGGGTTCATTTAACATACAAATATAAATTAATTAAGTCAATGATTCTAGAAGAGGTAACGTAGCCATATTATGCCGATTCCATTGATTCACTGAATCTCCAATGCTTCGAAGAAATCTACACATCTCATATGAAAAGAAAACAGAGAGCCCATGTGGACATCATTTATTGGTTACCCTGGTTGTGTACTCGCTCGTTCACTTTCAAGTACTTTAAGCATAGTTTTTTTTTTCCTTAATCATATGAAAAAACAAAGGTAAAAAGAAGTAGGAGTAATTATTGATAGGACTGAATGACACGATACGAAAGTAGTGGATTTAGGTTAAATCTTATTAAGTTCAAGATATGTTAAATTGATTTAGTAAATAAAATCGTATTTGGTGTAAAGTAAATTAAACTCATTAAGTAAATGAGATCGTGTTTGATGTATTCATATTAATTTTAATTTAACTTTAAATTAATATTATATATGTTAAAATGCATTTTCCCACATAATCAACATGACCAAAAGTTAATAGGTTAAACGTATCTTATTAAATAATCTGTTAACTGCACAGCAACCCCTAGAAATATATATATTTTTTTATTTTTCAATAAATATTTATTATTTTCGTAATAGGGCGCTAAATTAACATCTACAAGTTTTCTAGTTCCAAGATATTTAAGTAGACTTGAATTCTCTTTAACATTCTTTCAATAGTACACACCAACTGTAAACATAAGTGGTTGTATAATTACCTATTCGGGGGTTAGATCTTCAATTACCACAAAACTTATATTAAAGCTTGTGTAAATAATTAACTCACATTCATGGGATAGATATATGCAGCACATAAGCAATATTTAAGTAATCTCTTGGTAGGTTTAGACAAATCTAACTAATGTCATTTTAGTTTTTTTTTAAAAAAAAAAAAAAAAAAAATGCTTTAAAGAGTTAAAACATTATCAACAACACACTCCCTTTAAAAACTATTAATTTTATGTTTTTTTAAATATTCAATCAAGTTCTTTTAAAACCTTCAAGTGTAAAAAAAAAATGTCTCTTAAGGTTTCTCTCTATATTCTTTCATCAGCAATATATCTTATAAATTACTCAAACTCTCTCAATACTTCTCTATGTACTCTTTAATCCCAATAATACATTCAAGTTCTATTATTCCAAACACTATTATTTAACTTTTTTGTGTTTTTGTATATCTTTCAGTTTTCTGAACATATTAATTATTTGTTTATCTTTTTTGTTAGTTTAAAGAACTAATTGTAGACATGTTTAATTAGTAGAAAACATGAACGAGGTCATAAAAACTCAAGAAGAAAAAAAAAAAAAAAGAGGAGAATAGTGGAAAATAAAAAATAAAAATAAAATTGAATGAATTCTTAGATAATGAAAATTTAAAAGGAAAAAATAACGTTGAACATAATAATAACCAAGTACTCAACGTTACACTCTCTAATAAAGAATATGAAAAATAAAATATAGGGGAAAATAAAATAAATGTAGAACCTCCTCTTCTCATATGAGGTTAGAGGTTCAATCCTTACTAAAGAATTTTAATATAAGTATGCATAATTTTATCTCGTATTAATTACGAGAAAAATTTATCTCTTAATTATAATAATAGTTAATCTCAATGAATTTTTAGGGTACTTTAATTGGTAGAATATTGACTTTAAAAAATATTAAAAAAAATAGAAATTACTTTCTGATATGACACAGCATTTATAAGAAATAATGGCCAAACAAGTAGGGCAAAAGGTTTGAGGAATAAAAAGCAACAGAGAAAAGGGAACCCACGCCGGCTCAAAAGCACTGTC
Organism: Dimocarpus longan; assembly: GCA_022984855.1. Taxonomy (NCBI): domain Eukaryota; kingdom Viridiplantae; phylum Streptophyta; class Magnoliopsida; order Sapindales; family Sapindaceae; genus Dimocarpus; species Dimocarpus longan. Next base: position 44,673,326 of record CM041012.1, on the reverse strand, counting down.
CCGAAGCAATGTACCAAAACCGTATAAACTTCCAAAACCCCAATCTCACTTCATTTTTCCCTTAATTGTTGCCTTCAAACCTCACATTTCCAGTTTCGCGTGCTTACCTCTCCAATTTTACATGATAGCATAGTTCTAAAAGCTTGTGGACCTCACTTCTAGAAACAAACAAAATATATTCAAAACCATCGCCCTTCATTCTTACTTTTCTACATAAAAAGGGTCCACCACTAGGTGGGAAATCAACCGGTTGAAACTATAATTTGTTCATTGAACTGAATGGATTCCTTAGAAGGAGCAGTTAGGTAGGTTAGTGAAAAGGTCATGCTTGCTTCACGACAGGAAACAAGATACACAGCCTCCAGGTAAAATAATATAAATATTTTCACAACATTAACAATAGATCGTCCCTTTCTTAAGAAAATAAAAGAAGCCCCTCTCTATACATGACTTAGAACATTGGAAAAGAAATGCTGGCTATTAATCATAGAAGATTCTGGCTATAATATAAAATAATTTCAATTGAGCTCATGATAGAGATCTTAGTAAAGAATTATCATTTAATTAGTGGCCAATAAAGTCACGCCATTCAAGGAGTGTCACAACATTATTGCTCTAAATTCAAATCACACTAGTTGAAAAAAATATGAATATCTCCAAACAAAGTAATTGAAGGCAAACATCAATATGTCCTAACAAAGGCAAAAGTCTATACGGTACTTAATTATCATTGTGTAGACTAAAGTCAAATTCTGGCTGGAGGTTCAATTCCAAGGAGATCAAAGCATTTCTTCATGACCACAATAATTGCTTGACATAACAAGAGCCTATTAGTTTCCTCTGCTGAACCATACACATAAATCTTTTCGTAAAATATGTTAAACTTTGATGCTAACCGATACAGGTAATCACATAAAAAATGAAGCTTGAAACCTGACTGGGCCTCTTCCAAAATTTCAGTAAACCGAATCAAGTGAAGCCCCAGTTCGCGCTCAGTCGAATCTTTCAATACGATCTCTCCTGTTTTCTGAAACGTCTATGATTGAAAGAGCCCTGGTGTATTGTTTGATCAAAAAGAGAGCAGTGTTCGCCACTAAACTGATCATCTTAATCGAATTGAACTTGTAGTTGCTGGATATATTGTTCTTCAAATCTGCATACTTAATAGCAGCACAACCAAGCTTCTCAGCAGCTTTCTCTACCTCATCCTCACTCAACCGATCACTAGCCTTATTGTTTTTAATTAGTTCAAGAATATGTTTTCTGCTGCAAGCCTTGGCTTCATCTAGTAAATCAACTAATCTTGGCACCTCCGAGTCCCGAGTTTTGAGGCGTTTCCCATCTTCGCCCTGAACCAAACCAAAGCCAACATGAATGGCTTTGGGACTATACGAATCACTACCAGCAGCTGGAAGCCAACCTGCTGTCTCTGCAGCTTCGAAAACCATCTGAAAATGCTCTTTCTGACCACTATCAGTAACATATATGATCCAGTCACCTTTCTCTTCCTTAACACGATACCAAAGAGCTGCTAGATCCGTTGTGTCGTAGCTCTAACCACCATCCTTCTTCACAACAAAAAGACATAATGGTGTACCTTTTTCTCCAAGCAAACTTCCACTAAAACTCACTCGAGCACCGTTGTCATTTTTTACTTGATCACTCAATGCATCCAACACCTTAGGAATATATGGACCATAAAAACTCTCTCCCTTCTCCTCTGATTGAACTCCAAGGAGGACAAAAACTTCATTACAAGCTCCACGACTCTGATCTTCTCCCATGCCTTAACATACTTAGCATCCCCACTCTGGAGCCGGACCACAGATTTCCTTGCCCTCTCCTTGAAATTTTGATCTTCCTTAAACTTAACACTTGCTTTCTTATAAAGTACATCGAGATCATGAAGAGTTAATTCACCTTCCACATCCCAATTCGGGTTCTCCTCGAACAGCAACTCAAGCAACTTACCAAACTGTGTCCCCCAGTCACCCACATGGTTGCGGCGAAGGACTTCAACATTAGAAAATTCGAGCAGGCGTGCTATATCGTCTCCAATTACACATGATCTCAGGTGACCAACGTGCAATTCTTTGGCTATATTTGATGAAGGAAAATCCACCACCGCCCTTTCGATCTCGAGTCTTGGCGCCCAAGTTTCGATACCTTCAACGAGCATTTTCTTGATGGTATTAGCAATCCAGTTGTTCGACAACACAACGTACACGTAGCCATTTCCGGCCACAGAGCAGGATTGTATTATTTGTGAATTGGGAAAAGTTTGCATGATGGCTTGACCTAGTGCCAGCCTGAGTGCATTGTCGCCGTTTAACTTCGACGTGATGCTCAAGGCGTTGTTGCATTGGTAATCACCGTCTTTACTTGGACTGCAAGCAAGAACTAAGGGAACAATTAAAGCGGCAACATCTAAGTCAGGAGGTGCTGGTATTGAAGGAACTATCGCTTCAAGTGATTTTTCAAATAGTTTGGATACTTCGTGTTTGACACTCCCTGGATAAATTTCATCATCTGCCATTGTTTTTTTAGCTGTGTACCACAAAATCAAAGAAATTGTTAGAAGAAAGCAGGAATTTTTTTATAAAATTTTGGAAAAAGAGAGAAGATATAAGGTTCTGTTCATGTAAGTTATGTAACCAAGTCCTTATTAGAGCGGAATCCTACTACTACAAGAAAAAGGAATTATAATGTTAAAAGCAAACTAATATAAAACGCAAATCTAAAGAAAAATTACCGTAGTAAAAGAGAATTTCGTATATTTAAACACTTAAAATTAGAATCATATTATAAGTATTAAGGAAATCTAAATTTCTTTGATGAAAAAGAAAAAATATATATTATAATTAATTTATTACCGATACATATGATTGATATTTTTTTTTTTTAGAAATTGATATTATTTTTTTTTAGGATTTATTATTATTTCTTTTTAGAAGCAGATATTATTTCTTTTTAAATCTAGATATTAATTTTTTTTTAAGTTTTCTTTAATTATTTGATAGTATTCCTTTTTATTGTTTCATATTTTTCCATTTTGGTTATTATTTCTTTTTAGAAATCTTGTTCCCATGAAATCATGAGGCTATGAATAGCCATGAAATTTTAGAGGTTAAATATATCATTGTTCGGGAGAAATTAATAAAATCTGAATTCTAAAATTAGATCACCGTTGACTTTTACTTCAATTTTCACTTTTAAAATGCTTTCAAATTTTGAAAGGAATACTCCTCTTTTCCCTCACTGATAGAGGGAGGTTTTCATCGGTGACATTCATATATTTTTTCTTTATTTTTATTTTTTAGACAAGAAAATATTTGATTAAATTATTTGTATTAAAAAATTTTATTTCAAAGAAAAGGTTTATGATTATTTTTAACATATTTTTTTTAACTTAACTTAAAAATATATATTTCAAATTTTCATAATTATCTCAGATTGTACACAAATAGATTAATAGATATATTAAATGTATTATTTACTATTCTTAATATATATATACACACACATTTCAAAAACTGACGTTTGCAAAAATTTAGTACAGTAATAAAGAAGTTACATTATTGTTAATTAGTCAAATATCTATCAACCTAAATTTCAAAAAAATATTTTATATTTATCAACCTGTGCTGTAATTGTTTAATCACCAGTCACCGTATTCTTTCTAGAATCCTATGTTCTTACATACCAAACACCAAGTAACAAAATCAATTCATTCTCAACTGAAGCACACACGAAATGACCCAACCTAAAAGCATATAATAAAAATATAATTAAAAAAAGTTTTAAAAAGTTCTTTTCTTAAAAAAAAAAATGTGTTGACGTCTGGAAACCTAATTGTAATTAATGTAGTTTAGTAAACTACGGACTCCGCAATTTAAATAGGTGTTTCCAAAATTGGCAAGAAATTTATACAAAAGTTACAAACACCTTCAGTTGGCTGCCACTAGTATCAATGAGCAACAAAGCCATGTATTAATTTAATGTTTTCTTCTCCTTTTTTCTTCAATTTTTATCAAATCTAAAGAATCAATAGTGTTTTTTTTCTTTATTATTATTAATGTTTCTATTCTGAATTTTCTCAGTAACCAAATACACACTATATATGCTAAAAAACATATCGAAATCAATTTAACATGAGCAACAAAGATAACATAGACAACCAGAGAGAGAAATCATATATTCATATAAACACTCGAGAAAAAACAAACACCACAGTCATAATCGGATCGTGATTAGTTATCATAATTATGGTTTTAATGTAATTTAGATAAATTCATTTCAAGTAAATAGTCATACCAGTTTGATTAGGGAGACCGATTGCTGGTAAACTGATCACCAACACAAACACGTTGAAGGAGTAATTAGTAACTAGTAAGTCTTTGTCTGAGTCTGAACCTTACTGTAAATTCTCCTGGAAAATAAATAGAATTCAAACAGCATAGTATGACTTCAACAGGTAACTACTTTCTTCCTTTTTTTTCTTTTTCTTTTTTTAAAGAAATGAAACAAGTAATTTTGCTTAAACAAAGGAAATCACTATAATTTGAAAATTAGGTCGATAACCATTTAATTCTTTTTAACATACAGAAAATTTGTTAAAATAGAAATTAACTAGATCTTATATGGAAGATCAATATTATAATTTTTTTCCTTTTCTTGGACTTGCAAAATTCTCGACACATTAAAATACGGGTAGACATTTTCAGATTCGAGTTGGATTGAGTTAGAAATCTTTCAACCCAACCCAATAAATTCTTCAACCCAACTCAGATTGGATTGGATTGATCGAGTTGAATTTAATTCATCATAAAAGTGCAAAATGTCTAGTTAATAACTCTTATAGTCTTAACAATTTGATTACAAATAAAGATTCAATAATTATAAATAAAATATTCATTTCATTATAAAAGTTGTCTTTAATCCTCATTCTTAAAAAGTGTTTTTCTAGAAGGAGGGGAAAACCTTAGATTTAAAATTAAGGATAGACATTTGTCGGGTTCGGGTTGGGTTGAGGATTTTTCAACCCAATCCATCCTTTTTTTTTTTTTTTAAGATTTAACCAAACCCAACCCAATATTATCAGGTTGAGTTGGAGATGCCTACCCCTGCATTAAAATAACAAAACTGATATAAAAATATACATTTATTTGATTCAATAATATTTAAAGTTCGATTTCTTGAATTGTATGCAATATTAGAAAACAGGTTTTTATTTCACATGACTTATTTGATCATATATTTAATGGATCAATCAAAATTGAATATTTTTTTTAAGCAGCACTGTTTGATTACGAGTGAGAAACTTTCGGTCTTCCATTAATTATAATCTTATATTCTTCCTTTCCTATTCATGTTGAAGTTTGAGAGAAATTTCGAACTTCAAACCAGTCTAGACCGCGAAAAGAGAGAAGGAAAAAATAATGTCTTGTCATGTATGGTGCTATGACTGCAGGAATTAAGCCACTAGAACCAAAAAACCCTACCTCGAGTCCAAAATCTACTAACAAGACTAGAAAACAAATTATAAGATGAAGAAATAAGACAATTTTTTGACTTACAATTTTCACTACTGCTACATATATAGACTGGCCTCAGTAACATACAATATATGGCGCGAGATTTGACAACCAGGAATTAAAATGACTGAAATTTTGGAAAATTGCGCTGCATTTTCCCAACCTTGCCCCTTTTTTTGGCTTACAAAATTTTCAACCACTAGTGACCTCGTACATATATCACTAACACATCTTAACTTACAGAGTCATTTGGAAAATTAAAAATCTAACCATATGCAGGATAGCGTACGGATTATGAACAAGAGACCTTCAATCCTTTTCATCAATTTATCTTCACTGTCCACTGAAACAATAGGGAGGCAATTGCTTATTCAATAGAGGACTGAACCTTGCCAAGGAAACTGCAGAAAATTCTTTCCATCAACAGTCAAGTCAATTGGAAACCTAAGCTTCAACTGCAGCAACAGTTTCTTCATCAGTACTATCAGGCGAAACAGTTTCTTCGGAAGTGTTTCCATCAGTAACCCCAGCCTCAGGTTCCACCTTGTCAGTTCCAAGAATCTTCTCCTTGAGCTTCATCATAAGTTCTTCTTTAACACTTTCATTCTCCAACAGAAACTGTTTCAATGCCTCCTTACCACGAAAAGTCTGCTCATTAAACCCATAGTATCCACCAGCTCTTGTTATGAATTTATGCTTCACTGCTGCATCTATAATCTCTGATTCCCGGCTTATCCCCTTGCCAAACTCAAGCTCAAACTGAACTGTTTTAAATGGTGGGGCAAGTTTATTCTTGACAATCTTTGCCACAACTTGACTTCCAATAGTCTACAAGATACAAAAATATCAAAGGGACATTATGTGCAGAGTTCTTTGTAAAACAAAAAAGAAATGCAGGTGAAACATTACAAGCAAAGCAGATCTAAAAGGAATCCAAGAGAATCATAGGCATTTGCAGATTCTAGGCTAAGCCACTGAATAAGGATTAAAAAGACCACTTTGATTCACATTCAATGTACATATTCATGGGTTGAAAAAAATGAAGATACATACCTCTTCACCCTTCTTGATGAGCCCTGTTCTCTTTATATTTATGCGAACTGAGGCATAGAACTTCAAGGCATTACCACCACATGTAACTTCAGTGGGCCCAGCAAAACCTCCAAAAGTAGATATCTTCGCCCTCACCTGTATATTGATGTAATCAATTAGGAAGACATGGCATCAAACTTCGTTACAATGAAAAATAAAGTAAACTTTTTCAGCAGCACAAAGTAGATTTCTGCCAAAAAGCTCCTAGGTAGCCCACATATGGTCACAACAATGGCGACTTCGCTGACAAGGAAACACTAAGTCAAGGAACACAGCCTGAATAACATGTAACCATATGAAGGTGAAAGCAACAAAAACATTTCTACGAGCACAGTTCCATATGCAGACAGGTGGGGCTAAGCTCAGATGCTCAGACCAATCACAATCAAGCTCGTGCTTCCCAGCTCAAGCTCAGGTCATGGCAATTTTAAGAAAACAGGATGATTTCAGATCAACACAATCAAGCTTCAATCACTAACTCACACAATCATACATCAAGTCCATTAACAACAATCTGCACAGAGAACATATCTATCTAATCAGATAATAGGGAATATAGTTAATTAAGAAAACAATAGGATACGCTGAGACCACCAGATTAGTGATACATGACCAATGTCAGCTAAGCACAATTAAATTAAGAAGCCTTGAATCAAGCTCAGCCCCAGCAATTTCAGAAAACTTCCTAATTTGGGTGTCCTAATACGAAGCACTATTTCTGAGATGCTAACTACAGAAAATTAGTAACCTAATATATATGTCATGATGGTGAAGAAAATAATGAGGTGAGGGAAGGAGCAGTTAAGAAGCTTCTCTATTTCACTATATTATGGACAGGTTCCCAAGCCTTCAGGTGGGTGCTTATGAAAGCAAGACCAAGCAAGCCCAAGCTCCAAATAGTAGAGCCACACTGCATCAAATTAGACAACCATTGGCTTTGCTCTACCTAACTGAAGTTTCTCAATAGACACATACAAAACAAAACAAGAACACAAAACAAATAATAATAATAATAATAATAACAGAAAAGAAATGAGGCAAAATATAAGAGCAGAGACAAACGAAAGAACTTCGATATTGACTAAGTTTTTGGCAATGACGTGCACTTCAAAAGGAGATGAAAATTCATAAATAAATCCAAAACTCATCAACAGTACAATTGAGATTCAAAAGCAACACCTGATTAACAAATATCAGAATGGTCTGAGATAACGATAAAGAGTGGCTCAATTTGCGGAGTGCCTGGCTCATCAATCTTGCTTGCATGGCCATGTGAGCATCACCCATCTCACCATCAAGTTCACTTTTAGGCACTAAAGCAGCAACCTGTCCTTCAAGAATCAGAATCAAAATCAGAGCAGAAAAAGTAGATCTGTTGATGAGCTTCACATATCTAGCAAAGATTTATCATTATTAAAAATCCACCCTACGGAGTTTCCAACACAACGGGAGTGTATATATGTAACATGTTATGGCATTGTGATGCACAAGCAAGGACTTCCATACGAAGTCCTCAATCAATAATCTAAGCATCACCGAGTAGCATTCTAAAATGGAAATGAACAAATTAAAACAATAAAATAGATAAATAAAAAAAAAAAGGCAATGTCCTCATATAACAAGCATATTAAACATTTTCAAGCCACTACCGGCTATTAAAATTAAGTTAATTGGATACTTGACCATGCTAAAATAGTATATACCAATAAAAAGTGTCACTTACACTGTCAACAACAACTACATCAACAGAACCACTCCGGATCAGGGTATCTACAAGACTGAGAGCTTGTTCACCACAATCAGGTTGTGAAAGGAGCAAATTCTCCGTGTTTACTCCAATAGCCTTTGCTAAGGATGGATCAAGCGCATGCTCAGCATCAACAAAAACACAATAACCTGGGTTGAAATGGCATGTACAAAATGCATGAGTTCCGGGAAGAGGCTGAGCCAAAGTTAATTAAAACAGAAACATTTTTTTTTAACTAAAATTTCCTCCTACCTTATTGAACAAGAATTACATATTGCCAGTCCTTTATTTATCAATTGAAAACAAGAGAGAAATTCAAAAGTGAGATGAGATTCCTTAGAATTAATACTTTCCAGAATTTGAGATGCCTTTTACAACAGCAAATCACTATTGCTAAATTTGAACATTCAACTAGATAATTAGCAAACAGCTATTTTACAACTTATTAAACCAAAGTTTACGACCAACAAGTTAATTAAGCCAACTATAAGTACTCATAACACTAAAAAGGAATGTTTTAAGAATTTAAGCAACCTCCTTGTTTTTGTGCTTCAGCAATTACATGTAGCGCAAGAGTTGTTTTACCAGAAGCCTCTGGACCATATATCTCCACAACACGTCCCTGTAAATGTAACATCAAGAGAGGGCGCTCTTAAGAAGCCAATACATATTACAAAGCAACATATGGGGTGTTATAATTAGCTATAACTTTTATGCAAAGGCAAGAAGTTCAATAGCTCAGCAAAACGAAAAGAAAAATATTGCATTCTACTCCAGCACAATAAGATAGCACCTCTTTTCATGTTTTCCAAAATTAAAATGACTTTCACTACAATGCAAGAAGCACGGGCTAATACTTGCAAAAATCAGGAAGCTGCATCAGGAAAAAACCAAAAAAAAAAACACTAAATCTTTTTCTAGAGCATACCATTTGCATAAAATGAGCTGATATTAAATGCAGAAAAAGTTTACAAGCTACCTTTGGAAGCCCACCAGTTCCTAGGGCTATATCCAATACAAAAGAACCGGTGGACACCACAGGAATATTTTTGGTAGAGACAGACCGACCAAGCCACATAATGGATCCTTTCCCAAATGAGCTAGTAATCTGATCCAAAGCTTGTTGCAAGGCCAGCTCTTTCTTGGACATATTCTCCTCTCCCGACTCACTTCCATCTGACTTGGATTTCTTTCTACCTTCAAATGCATATAACTTTACGTTGTCATTACCTCACTAGTCAATACCGACACAAACAAGATGAACATTTACAACATTTTCCATCCAAACTATCACCAAGGTCCAACAAGCAGCATTTAACACTGACACTTAGAGACCAGCATTAAGAGACAAAAATCCACATGTGAAGAAAATAATAAATATTTAGATAAAGAACATACCAATGAGACTTGAAGGTAGCATCAATACGAGTATAACTCCGAATAGCCAAATGATCAAATTTACAATTTTTTAGATGGTAGACAGTTTATCGTTACAAGTCAAACAATACATATAAAATTTACTAGCCCTAACAAGACTGCCCCATCAAATTTTTTATTTTCCCGTACGTACCTACAATAGCAAAGCATCCAGTCATAATTTAGTTCTTCAATTTGAATATCAACAGGATAACTCTCTAATATATTAACAGGTTTAACTGCATGTATATTCAAAATTGCACTGCAATCATAAACAGAGTATTTATATTTCAAAACTATTCTAAAGCTACAAAGAGACAACCCAACAGATATTGGAAAGTGAGCAACAATGAATGGTTGAGCACCTTTAGAAGAAAAGTTGCATATCTGAGAAGAAGCACCCAATATCCCTCTCCTAAACCCCTGCAAACAGAAAAATAAAATAAAGTTAGTTTACTTTGTTTGTTGTGGTTAATTGTTAAGCTATTTGACATTCTATAAACCATAAGTAGAGTGTAATCGATTTCAACACAAATGCAGACCAAGCCCAAACCAAAAATTATAAAGCAGCAAAAACAGAAGCGAATGGTGTGAGACGCTCTTAAACAGTCTACGAGAAAACAATCAGAGAACATACAAAAACACGTGAATCAGGAAGGTTTTGCGTGAAAATACAGAGAAACGTATTAAGATGATAACCTGTGGAGATAGTAGAGAGCGTTTCAGGAAAGAAGCGTTTCGAATAAGGCCCGCCATGTAAACGCAGCGGAGGATGAAACACAACGCTCAAAAACGCTCGTTTGGAAACGAAATGGACAACAAGTGGAGAAGTGAAGAGTGAAGAGGAATGTTAGTCCATTATACGGTATAAGTTTGGAGAGAGTAAGAGAGAGTGGTGTGGCCTGTGGATATTTAGGGTTTTGAGGTTGGTTTCCCTCCTTTTTGAAATACTATATATTTGCTCTCGTTTAGCGTCCCGCGGGAGGACAGAGAGCGAGAGCGAGAGAGAGGGTGCTTGGCTTGGCTGTCCGGTTGTTTTGTCAAAATCGCATTCCCTACCAATTCAGGGGCCCACTAACTTGAGTGATTATGTAGAGTTGTTAACTTCGTGGTATGTTCATTTCACATTAACTAAAAATATTAGTGTAACTAATAACGAAATTAGGGTTACGAACTTTTTCTTCTTTTAAAGCTGTGGTTGCAATTTATCCTTTTTGAAATACTCGAACTTAAGATATCATTATAATGTCAAGTTGAACGAGTCCTCTTTTGTGTAAAAATTTGTATGAAATCAATTTTATTGCGTTAGCTTATTATTGTGAAGATTAATAGCGCTAAGTAACCTACTAATTTTAGTCTCAATATTTAGACCCACTAGCACTATTTTTCATGTTATTTGTTAGAAATACCATTATTTTTATTATAATTAGTAATTGTTTCAAAACAATCTTATATCCCCTCTCAATGGAATTTTAAGGGTGCATATTAGTGTTTATTAAAAAATGGCGTTTGTAAAATAAAGTAAAATTTATATTTTAAGATTTGACTTTTTTAAAAATACAATGCAGTTACTAATATTTAGTAAGCCATTAAAATAAACTAAGTGATACAAATATGAGTAAAATAATTAGTAAAAATAAAAAATAGTGATTTATTTTTCAATATCCATCCTGAAAATGACAAAAAAAAAAAAATTAAAAAAAAAAAGCACATTCGAAAGTTATAATATTTGCAAAAAGTTATTTCTAACCATTGCAAATATAATTTATCAAACATTCGTTCAAACACAATACTCACCGAGCTCACCAGGTAGGTTTTTTTTTATTACTTTATTTATTTATTTTTTTCTTTTACAAAGCAAACAACAGAACCATAGCGTAGCACAATAAAACGATAAAACAGCACACAAAAAGCATACTTGAATATGCTTACTCCTTGAAACGAGAACGATAATTAGCATTTTCAATACGAACTTATACTTGTTATAAATCTATTTGCACGTATATCTAAGGTAAACTGAACTTCCCATTGCGAATTTGTGATTCAAGATTCTTCGGTTTTTGTTAACGAAGTGCTCACAGCACCTATTTCAAAAAACAAAAAAAAAAAAAAAAAGAAAAAGAAAAATAGAAAGAGAGAGAGATGCTCACAGTACGAAGCACCAACCCATTGCAATTTTCCATAATTCAACATTTAGACACTTTAAATTCCCGAACAGTGATTTTTGACTAATCATGTTCACTCGGGGTGCGTAGCAATTTTTCATTTTAAGGCCATTTATTAAGAATGAGTTGGAGAGAACAAATGCAGAAACTACTAATAACAGAGCATACATGAGTAGAATTGCTGGAAACATTCACAAAAATTAAAATCCCAACATGCATTGACAAATCACTGCGCGACCCTTAGAAAACTATCTGAGACCATCGTCCTCTCAAACCAACAGAAAAGGAAAGAAGGATTCTCCATAATACAACATATAAAAATAAATAATGTAAAAATAAAAAAAGCCAACCAAAACTGCAGACCCCCCTTCCCCCTTCTTTCCAATGAAAAGACCACCCAATGACAACAACTCTAATAATAATGATAAGCCAGCCCCATACAACATATACTTCCCTCCACCAATCAATTTCTACTGCTGCTTGCATTCTGGAGGCCTCTCACCTTGCTGACCTTCTGCTGCTTGTGTTCTTCCACTCTTCTACAATATAAAACACAAATTATCTTGATTGTCTAGTTGGTCACAAAATTGTAAGAAACACTAATACTAGGTGGACTGTAATGATAAGACCAAAGTATTATTTGAGTAGCCATACCTTGTTTCCACCTGATGACTGCAGCAACGTTTCAAGCCAAATCAATTCAGACTAGTTAGCATTTGCCTGAATTCAAATTTCTAAACAGAACAGATCTGGTTTCAAAAGATAAAAATAATGTACCTTCTTTTTAGGCTTGACGAGAGTCTTGTTTACATCTTCATCGTCGTCATCGTCGTCGTCATCCTCTTCCTCATCATCCTCTACATCTTCATCTTCATCGTCATCTTCATCATCATCATCAGCTTCATCATCGTCATCATCCTCTATCTCTATCTCATCCCCCTGAACAGCCTCCCCTGTAAACCATGAAACAGCATGGGGGATAATCTTGTCTCTAATAGTCGACCTACACAAAGCAATAGACCACTCAATTAATCATACATCTGATAGATTCAAAATTCCAGCATAAGAAAACAGAAGAGGAGAAACTACTGAAAAAATTTTCAGTGGTTGGAGTCATACAAGCTTCATAATTCATATTGATCAACAACATTTTGTTATTACACTCACAATGCATAATATAAGGACTCGATAAACATTCAACAAAATCAGTATACAGCCGGTAGAGAGCACCATCAAATATCACAATATAAGAACTTAATTGAAAAGTTATCAAGAGCACCCACCCAATGTCATAATCCTGTTCCATTTGGTTTTGAAGCTCCTCAGCCTGTTTACGCAATGAGAGACATAATTAAAAACAGATTAAAAAATAATAGTAAAAACAGTCATTTCTGAAGCAGTAAACATACAGTATCTTCATCAATGTCTTCATCGTCATCAGGTACTTGAGGAGGATTGAAAAAGTTAAAGAAACTTTCACAATCTTCAGTTTTAGTAATTGGCTTGGCGCTCTTTGATCCCTTCTTTGGCTTCTTCTTAAGGAGCTTCTGTGTCAAGCACTTTCCTGGATACCATTCAATCTCCGTCCTACACAACAGTACCCACCAAAATCTTAGCATCAATTTTGGGTTGGAAACAACAATACACGTGTTCTCAGTAGTGATACATTAAAAAATGGGTGTTCAGGGCATAATAGTAAGAACATAAGTTACCCAATAGCTTTTTCAAGAATAGGTTCATCTTCATCAATCATATGGTAAGTCTTTGTCAGGACAGAGTTCTTGAAGAAAGGATTGGTGTCAAAGAAGAACTCAAGCTTGAATCCCTTAGGATCCTCTATCCTACACCACTTGATGTCTTTAAGATACTTGAGAGCTCCTTCATCACGCTCAGTGATCTGACCCCACGAAAATAATTCAGATACCACAAGTTGTTTTATATGAAAGAACCAAATTGAACAAATTATTGGCACTCCAACAACTAACCTCCTCACATAGCACTTCATTGTTTTTCATGGCAGTGAGCCAGAAATCAGGCACCCCTTTCTCTGCATCGAGTGCACAAATCATATACGCTGCCATAAATTGCCACAACAAAAAAAAAAATGTACTATTTTAATATTTGGTGGGGTACCTTCAGCAGCTTTATCCTCTTCTTGTTCCATTGCAGCTTCATTTGTATTTCCTTCTACTTCAGTAACACCATTCACAATCTCATATCGCTGCAAATATTCAACGTAAGCATTAATTGACCAATAGAAACAATATTAAGCAAATAATTTAGCGTTTTCTTCTTCTTCTTCTTTCCACTTGGACAGTAACTCTCCCATTATTACATAGGCTAGATGTACACGCCAGCACAAACAAAAACAACACAGCAAATGACTTGTTGAATACATGTGCATAATACCTTGGAGTACAAAGGCTGATACAATTTTTGATACTTAGCTTCCAACGCTGCTCTCTCCTCGAAAAATTTTGACTCTAATTCATCATGTTGACTCTGTATATCAGAAACGCAATTGTAAATGTCAGCAATTCAACATAATCACGAAAATGGAAGCAGAAAGAGTGTCGCATCAAAACACTTGACATCACACAAATACTCTAGGCCATATCTAGTTTGCCTTCACAATACTTACCAAAAATTTCTTGTACCAACTAATAGTAACTGGAAAATAGAAATCAATCTAACCTTGACAGACTCAAAATAGGAGTTCAGCGATACAGTAATTGAAACTAAGACTACAGCCACATTTGCACCCACAAGTCAGCCAAAATAAACGGCTCAATATAACATCCTCTATTGAATGCGGCTTTTCTTGGTGAAATACTAATCAACTTCAAATAGCAATAAAAAACATAACACACAGCGAAGACAATATAAATACGAAAAATTGAACAGTAGACAGCAAACAACGTGCCTGGATCTCTCTGAGAACCTCGACACGCTTCTTGATTTTAGGAGCCAAACTCTCGAGGATATCAGAGTGCTGCCCAGCCAGAGTACTCAGCTTGTCCTGCACAGACACACTAGCTCCGTCAGCCAACCAATCAAATCATTACACAACACGCAAGACGCGACATAATTTTGCAAACAAATTGCCAAACAAAGAAAAATAAAAACGCTGGCACCAAATAGGAAACAAAAGATGGAAAACTTAAGAGCAGTCTGTCCGGTCACTGAGAGAAGATTTATCGGAAAAAATAACGGACCTTGAGAACACTGACGAGGCCGGCTCGATCCTCTTCGTTAAGAGCTGCACAAAAAAAGAATAAATCAGAACCCAAAGAGAAAAAGACAGAGGAAGATTTGGGTTATGGAGATGAGAGAGAGAAAGTACAGGCGCTGAGATCGGCCATGCTGAAGTTGTCCTTGCCAGAGCTCATTGTAGAGTATTTAAAGAGAAGACGAAGATTTAAAGAGAGAGAGAGGGTGGCTAAAACCCTAGATGGAGGAGGAGAACAGAGAGACGGAGAGAGAGAGAGAGAGGAAAAGGGTTTGAGAGGCGTCAAAAGAAACGTGGCCTCTCTTTAAATCTTCTTCCTCGCCCCAATAACCTAACACTTGCGTCTCCCTTTATTAATTGAGGCGGCATTGTTTTTTGGGATATTATTAAAAACCCCTGAAAAGTAAATTATTAGAAATTAGCCGTTAACTTTTTTTTTATTCGATGGACCGTCCTATATAATTAACTTTTCATTCAAAACATTAATATTTTTCGTCCAATACCATGAAATAATTAAAATATCTTTTAAATTATTAATTAATAATATTAAATCAAAAATATTAAATTAAAAAATAATAAACTATTAATTAAACTAAAATCAAATTAAAATCAAATTAAAACTCATGCTCTCTCTTTTTATTTTTCCTTCTATCTCTTCTTTTCCATCTCTCTCTATCGCGGGCAGGTGATGATGGTGGTGAAAAATCTCTACAGCGACTATGTTGGTGGATGCTGGTGAAGACCTCTCTCTCTCTTGCTCTCTCTTTCTCTCATTTTATCCTTTTTTGGGTGATATTAGTTTAATAAAGATGATTGTTGGAAGCGGGATGCTTTTGGTTAATGAATGAGTCGTTTCTAATTGATGAATGAGTTGTTTCTTGTTGATGTGAATGATTGATAGAATTAGTTTTTTTTTTTTTTTTATGAAGATGAATGAGTTGTTTGTTGATGTCAATGATTAATCGAAAGTGCATTCTCTTTTTCAATTTTTTTTTTTTTTATAAATTGTTTTTTTCAAATGATGTTCATCGTCCATCATGTTTGATGGATGGTGGAAATCATTTTAATTTTTTTTAGAAAATTATTAAATTTTTGTTTTTTTAAATATTGTTACAATTTTTAAAACTATTTTGATTTGGTGGAGGTGTTTTATTGATTTTATTTTTTAAACAAATTTAATAATTTTTTAACAAATTTTATCATTTTAAAATTCTAATTATTTTATTATATTACCATTTTACCCTTAAATGTTAACACTGATTAAGTTTTTTAGACAACAGAAACAGTTATTCACCTAATAAAAAAAAGTTGGAGGCTAATTTCGAATAGTTTACTTTTTATAGGGTTTTTCATAATTTCTTTTATTATTATTTTTTTTATCATTTCAACTTTTTAATTATTATTTTTATTTTTCGAATTCTATTTTAAGGCCGTGTTTGGTAGCAAGAGTAGTAAGAGGATTTGAGCTTGACACGGCTTATTTAAAAAAAATGTATATATATATATAATTTTATTATTCACTTTTGGCTATGGTTACTGAGACATAACCCATTGGTTATATTAAAATTTGTTGACGTATAAAATTGGTCAACTAAGTTCTTCCAGACTCAACACTGTATGAACGACACGTGCAACATGTAGTAACGAATAACAGAAGTAAAGATGACAAAGGTAGAATGCAAGACAGTGAAGTGTTTAAGTGGTTCGGCTAATTTTGCCTACGTCTACTGTTTATTCTCTCAATAGCTGGACAGAGTAACAGTCAGTTTTTCACTAAGTATTTCACTATTGTGTTACAGAGAAAAGTTTCCCCTATTTATAGAAGGAGAAGTGTTACAGCGCTGTATAATGTGTTAAACTAGAATGATTACAATAGTTAATGAACTTGACCTCCATTTAATGCAGCCGGATTACATTAAATGCAAAGGACAGGTGGAAGGTTTTCATGACTAATCCACGCGGATTAGGTGTGGTTATTCGTGATTTGAATAGTAATCTATGGCAAGTTTAACGTGCAAGGCAAGTTAAGTGATGACCTGGCATGGTAGTGAACGAAGTGGAGGTTCCAGGCGGGCTAAAGTGTCAAAAGATGGGGAACATTGATAGGCGACCTCAGCTATTCGTAGACCAACCTGGTTTGACATTGAGCGGACTCAGCTTCGTGACATGAGCAGCGCGGACTTCGCACTACGTTGGGTGATATACATTGCATGCTCGTGTCTCACTTCGCTGGGGTTTCACTTCGCTGGGGTTTCACTTCGTTATAGATGTTTGAGTATATTGCACGCCGCTGACCTTATACAGGACTCGACGGTTTTTTCTGATGAATAAGCTGAACTTGGGCTTAGCCCAGATGGGCCAATCAGTTGGGCTTTTGTCAGGTCATGAAGATATTGCGGAAAATACCCATAATAAAATTAAGGTGAATAAATAAGTTAGCATATGGAGCACATCGAATCGTATCTTGAATTTATTATACAAGGTAATCTATATCTTGAGTTTCTTAGCAAAGGTAATCCATTAATAATTTTCTTTTACTATACTCACGTTACGTTAAATATAAATGAATTTGTTAGTATGGAAGATTTTTGGTATGTAAAACATATTTTTATATATTAACCTAAAATGAACATCACTATCTTTTGAGTAATTAGTAGTACTGATATGAAGTTGACACCAAATTGGATTAAAGAAATTAAAGTGTATATAACATATAAATTATATGCCTCATACCATAATTTGTCATTGATTTACCAAAGTAGTAATTACCGTATAAGATATAGAATTATATAGTAATTATTAATCATACCATACTATTTAGTATGAATTTTTAAATTATATTAACCAATATTACTTTTTTTCAAATCCAATTAAAAGTTTTAAGGACAAGACTTCTTGTCAATTGCAAGAAAATTAATTATAAAAGTACACTGATTTTTCAGTATTCTTACAAATTCATGTATCATGAAAAGCAAATACATGTTTCCACTGAAACTTTCATGTATTTATTTCAAAAAAAAAAAATCATGTCTTTAATGATTTTGGTTCTATAATAAAATGAAACATACTCTCAAGTTGTTTATTGTGTTGGCCAAACCCACCCTCACTTTACACGGGCAATGCAGGATTCGAATACCGAGTATGCATCAAAAAAGGGGTTTTTTACTTAATATAAGTCCCTCTCTCTCTACTATTAAGGAGTAAAATAAAATAAAGTATTGAATTTCGAATAGTATAATAGAGTCTTTATTTATCGGTTTCGACGATTGTAATGGTACTTAAAATATCAATAAAATAAAATGAAAAACACAGAAAAGCTAAATTTAATTTATTAAATTGTCCTGCATGTGGGGATTGTAGGGGTGGACAGAATTCCTAGCTAATGCCTGAGAGATTGTTACCCAAAACTTGGGTTAAGATGTTAATAAAAAATCATTTAGATTTCATTGGTTCCATTAGATGGGGACTTTAAAGTTGTTAGTTTCAAGCAAGAGTTATTTTCACTTCCTTTGATGATCGATGAATAGTCATTTTTTTTTCTATTGTTTTAAAAAATATATTTTTATTCATTATTCTAAATCGAGTTAACACTAATTTAAGGGTTTTTGATGTTTTTTAAATCATTAATGGAGTATGATGATTCATTAATTGTCAAGAAGAAAATAAAAATAACTCTTCAAACAATCCACTAATCTTTTTCAGTTTTTGAGAAATGGTTTAATAAGCTATAAGACAGTGGCAACCGGTAACATGGCCTAAATTGAAATTTACTGAATCCCATATCATCACAATTATGACAACGGCGATGTTATAATACAATAAGGGATTAAGTGCGAAACTCATTAAATCATTTTATGAAAATGGCAACTCATGCCACCACTTATTACATATGGGATATTAACTGTTTTGAAAACCCCAGCCAGTAATTCAGAAGAAGAGTAAAAATAGCTTGTGTCCCACATCTCTCTCAGAAAACGACTTAGTATAAATTGATTGTCAAATTTTTTTTTTAGTACATGAACTATAATTGGGACGAGCCCAGATGATGATTGATTATCAAACTTTAAATCAACTTATTTTACACTTCATCCCTTAATATAATTGTGCATCTTTCCATCATCAAAGAGATTGAAGAAATTCAATTTCTGCTAAGTGCATATTATAGATTATATGGATAGTAATATATCATTGATGTAAACAGATCTTGGGATCACATAAATTGTGTTTACGCTCAATTGAGTCTAATACACCTTAGACTCATTTGATATTAGCTTTAAAAATCAATTAATAATAAATACCCACCTTTTGAAGTACGGTGACCTGTTGCCGCGATGACTAACACAAGAACGAACTATGTAAGACAGCATCTTTGTAAACGGCCCCGAATTTGTTAGTCAACGGCTGGAGCTTAACATAACTGTCCATTAAGACTGATGAAGATGTTTGCATCTACACTTTTAAACATCAGATGTGTGAGTCCAATGTCCTGCACAAACTAGCAGAGTTGCAGATACGACTCTTTAAGAATTGGTCTGAGATTCAATCCTCTGCACAAGCCGAGTTAAAATCTGCACAATTTCCTTGCTTCTTCCCGAGTTAAAAATTAAAATATATTTCCAAATGCAAGTGAGAATGCAGACTTATTTACTTCAATTCAAAGTTAGGGAATCGGCAAACACTGAGCAAGTACTACTGAGAAATGAGAATCACACGGAATTAAGTAATTTTTACACATGCATACACAAATGAAAATCATAAGGTTTTTTGTTAGTTACTATCAAATCTAAAAATTTAAGCTAATAGAAAATAGTTCAATTATAAAATTTAAGACTTAGAGGTTGACATGTGACACTTTCACACTCATTACATTGATTAATTGTGAATGATTGTTTCATTATGTAACACCTAACATCAACTCGTCAGGGAAAGAACTGGCTTCCCTTCACAGGTCTGCCTAGAAGCAAATAGTTATTTGTTAAATCAATAGATCTTTACAGAATCTAAGCAGATGTAGAGTTGTTAAACAACTTCTACGCATCCCTACTTTTCTCCTTTGGGTTCAGACATGAAGGATTTTAAGAGCCCCTTCTGCACACCATCAACTGCATCACTTTTGAATTGTTAGCAGTTAGCACTAGCTTGTTTCTCCAAATCCAACAAAATGTGGGGTGTCATAGAATTGATAAGATGTGTGACACGTGGTCCACCTTTGCGTCCCATTGCTACCATAGTTGGTGGGGGCCGTAACTCTTCCTTGAAAAGAATATGGTGGACAGGCTGTGAAGGCTGAGCTCAAACTGATAATAAAATCAGATAGAAATAAAGCATTCTCATGTTTTGCATGATATATTCTACAACATGGTGTATGGCGTTATCAAAAGCTTGTGTAATTTATGATGGCACCTCTAAGACCCTCTAATTCGAGAGAATACTCTCCCAAGGATCAATTAAGTTCTTCGGGACCCCCAGAAATTTTCCATGAAGAAATTCCACTTTGAGCCAGCAACGGTTTGAATGAGTATAGACCTGATTTGTAACTTATATAGACGTATTCTGCAAAAAACTAAAGGCTTTTGACATTGAACATTGATAAGGCGGGAAATAGTCAGGGCATCAGATTCTAGTGAGCAAAAACTATTTCATGTGAGAGAAACAAGCAACAATTTTACCATTAAGTTTGCATATATTTAGGCCTTGTGCATAAAATAACCATCATTGTGCCTCTCAAAGTTGTTTTACATAATTAACTTTGGTACGCAGAAGCAAAGAGAAAAACAAAGAGAAAATTAAGTTGTAAAACATAGCATATATAACGAAACATGCAATCAGCTCTATAACATAATTTTGGCCAAGTCCAGACACACATATTGCCCAAGTCAGCAATTGAGTAGTGACATAATTTAGAAAAAAAAGAAAAAGCTGTTCCAGTTATTGCTTACTAACAAATTAGTATCTCCAGATGCAAGATATACTTCACCAATGATGAAGTGATCGGTAAGTAGATGTCTTACTTCACTCTATCAGAGTTTAGACCCTTTCTTTTGCCTAACCTAAAATAACGGAACACTGAAGGGTTGAATCTTTCACAATAACAAAGTCCCAGTTTTGATGCTGCTGAGGAGGCATACACAAAATAGGTGAATGAAGTCATCGCTCGAGTAGGGAAATACTCGATCTGATCCAGACCGGAGAAACCCGATCTGTTCGAGACAGGAAAAAATCACTTCGGGGTGGGTTTGGGCCACAATTTGTGACCCGACTGGCCTATCGAGGCAAGCTTTCTTATCCCTTCAAACCCTAAGCTGCCAGGGTCACTCTTCTCCTCCCCTCTCTCAGATTCAACCCGTGACTCTCACCCACTCCCCTTCCCTCGCCGTGACTCTCCCATTGCCGGTTCCTCACTCGAAATCACTCTCTCCCTCTCGCAATATCACTCTCCCATGTCAGAGAGGATATTGCTTCTATAGCCCTCTGGCAGACATGACCACGATTCAGTTCGGTTCCGGTTCCGGTTCGGTTCTGAAACCGACGGTTCTGTAATGGTTCCGATTCTGATTCCGATTCCGGTTCTATAACGGTTTCGATTTCGGTTTCGGAACCCTTTTTATAAATAGAAATTTTGAAATTTATTAATATTATAAATTAACAATTTGAAATTTAAAAATAATAAAATAAGATTTTGAAATTTAAAAATAATAAATTAAGAATTTGAAACTTCAAACAATAAATTGAAAATTATAATTTATAGATATAATTAAAAAAAAAAATTAAAGGAAATTAAGATTGAGAATTAAGAGAATATTGAAACTAAGAATTAAAATTGAAAGAGAGTTGAGATAATGGAGAGAGAGAGTTGAGATCGAGAGAAATAGGTGTGAGAATAAATTAAAAATGAAAGGGGTATTTATAGAGGAAAGGGAGGGGTTAAAAGAAAAATTAAAGGGAGGGGGTGAAATGTTAAAAAAAAAAATGACCTTGCAGTTTTGGTTTTTTTTTTTTTTTTTGTTAGAACTGGAACCGCCGGTTCAAAGCAGTTCTGGTTCCACCAATTATTTGAACCGGCGGTTCCGGTTCCATTAATAAAAGAACCGGAACCAGAACCTTTGTTCTAGTTTCGGTTCCATTGATACGGTTCAATTCGAACCGAACCGTGGTCATGTCTAGCCTCTACTCAGGTTGGAGGCTGGAGTTGAAGATTCAAATCCAACACCAAACAAAAGGTATTTTATTTCCTTTTCGTATCTTTTTCTTTTTCTATTGTTTTGGTGTTGCTTAGTTTTGTGGTCACGGTTTCTCAGCTTCAAAGTAGAAAACCAATTTGTATTTGTACCAAGTTATTAACATTGATGTCACAACTCTGAAATGATAAATATATATTACCATTTTGTTTCGTTTCTGAAGAGGTTCAATTACATTGGACATGGTTTAATTTAGTTTATATATCATAACTCTTTTTATTGTGCTTTTCTAGATATTTATTTAATTTATAGTAATAATACTCCATAATAGCTTTTGTGTTTGAATCCTGAAATCTTTCAAACCCAGTTGGCTAAAGTTAAAAAAATAAAATAAAATAAAAATCTTTGAAGCCATGTTAATATGTATATGTATGGTCTGAAATTTTAAAACATTATTGTGTGAATTGAAAGTCTAAACAAAAATGATATATCAAGAAAATGTTAATGTATCTAGACATGAAAAACATATGATAAACATTATATCATGGTTGAATGGTGTGATTTGTTACTTAAACAACCAAATTGAACTTTCTCCGGTGATATATATATATACTTTTTATCGTTGTTTGGAGCAATTTAATGTGCTCTCTGTTCTCAAGTTTATCTATTTGGTTGTCATATTAAATGATTTCAAATATGCATCTCTTCTCAATGCAACAAGTACCTAAATTTTATGACTCCACATTGTGACTTAGAAAGCTTATTTATTAGTTGTAGTTTAAATTTGATTCATTGGATGGTTTGATTTTTAGTCCACATGGTATTCTCTTAGAATCCATGTAATTCACTAATGCTACAATAAAGTAAGATTAAATTCTTGCATTTGTATACCTGTCTTTGTATGTTTTTCACTAAGTATGTTTATTTGTGAAGTATTAGTGATTATATCTATTATTTCGTGGTTATAATTTAGGTTTTCTTATAATATTGTTCGTAGTTTGATTTATGTGTGTTTGTAATTCAAGTTTAAACAAGTATTTATTTATTTATTATATATTTGTTTTTTTATATTAGTTATATCATTAGTTAAAACTAAATCAGGTTAATTGGTCGAATTCGGAACAAATTCCTCCAATCGGATTTGGATTTGAAGAGGAAAGTAGTGACTTGTTCGGAACATGAATCGGGTTTGAGACACCTTTTAAAAATTTTGAGCAGAATTTGAGGTTGACAAAATCAGATCTGATTAGACCTGTTGTTGTTCTTATTGATGGATAATTTAACTCAATTAGTAAGATAGTCAAACATTTTAATTAAATTCTCAATTTTTTTAATGTTGACTAGTGGCATATAGAAAGACAATAATATCTATGCTATATCATTAGGTTTGATTAACGGTTGACCTATGTTAGAAAGTAAAATGATGAGTTTGTAGATAATTTAGGAATGATGATATCATAAACTGATGAAGGTTTTTCAAAATATGGGGGCAAAAATTGAAAGTTTTCCTATTAGATTATTTGCGACGCCGCGCGCTCCCGGGATTTGGGGTTTAATTTACGAAACGACGTCGTTTTATCATTCGTGTTGTTTCTCTCTGCAGACTTGTTTTTTTTCCCTTCTACAAAACGTCATCGTCTCTCTTCTAATGGAAAACGCAGTGGCTCCCAACGCCGCCAGACCGACAGTTCAACAAACTGAGACTTCGACGAGGGAAAAAACTCTCTCTCTCGCTGATTCGGGAATGGAGAATTCACGAATGGAGAAGCCATTCTGTTACTCTTCTCATCGCCATCTCAGGAGCCAAACTTACCGTACTCTTATTCAAATCCTATCGGCTTGCTATGACCACTCTCAAGTCTCTGCTCCTCAGCAGCCAAGACCAGCTACAGGTATTTGATTTCAATTTACATTACTCCTTTTATTTCTATCTAATTCTGCCAATTTCGGTTTTGGTCATTTTTTTTTTAAATTGTTTTTGTTTATTTTGTCACAGCTGTCTGTGAGCGAGGTGAATTGGTGAGTCCTGATAGTTTGGTGCCCGATGATTCTCGGGCTGAGAAAGAGACAGTCGTGAATGAAATTTTTGAAACTACTGGAGTAGAAGAAGGTGCGTTTCGAGAAGAAAGATTGGTGATAGATGAGATAGAGGATATGATGCAAACAGAAGAAGATGGTGATTTGTTGAAACATGAGGGTTTGGTGGCTGGTGATGGTAATGAAGTGACTGCTTGCCAGGATAACGGCTTTGATTGCCGGCAAATGTTGATAGATGAATTGGAGCATATCGTGAAAGGAAACGATCAACTTGTTGAGAAAAATAGTACTAGTTTTGCAGCCACATCAATGCCTGAGAGCCAGAGTGGTGTAGATGCATCCATGAATAATAAAGGAGAAAATCTTGGTGTTCAACATATTGCTATTGAGGAATGTGGAGATGAGGCTCGGCTGGAAGGAGATAAGGGACCCTGTATTCTGAAGGTTGATTTGAAACCAAGTGAGGATATTGAAGACAGAAGTTCACCGAGGACTAGCGAGCATGAAATGCGGCAGAAAGAGATGGAACCAGAAAAAGCGGACGACAGTCGCCTAGTTGGTTCTGAAAATTATATATCTAAGGATGTAGAGGTTGAGGAGGGAGAAATTTCTGGGGATTTTGAGGTTAATGATGTGTTGTTGGATATTCTTCTTGATGATTCTGTAGTATCAGAGGAGAAGAAGGTAGGTGAGAGACAAGTTTCTCAAGACCTAATTGATAAACGAGATTTCCTTTCTAATGAACAAAACAGAGTAAATGAAAAATTTAACGGGTCCCCTTCCTTGATTATGAACGCTGTTGATCATGACAATAGTGACAGAGGAGTGGAACTTGAAGAAAGTGTTGGGAGGGAGACACAATTCAAATCTAATAACGTTGTTCATGGAACCTCTGTGAGGGCTATAGATTCAAATATGTATAATTGCACGCCAATATCTCAAAGAAACAAAAGAAAAGCTAGTGTAGATGAAAAGGGTGTTGTCTATCCAGGTAATCCACCAGTGAATGGTGAAATCTTAGAGCAAGGTGCAACGGGAATGCAACGAACTGCATCTAAGGAGAAGGTATGACTTCTACTTGCCAACTTTGTTTAGTGCTTTTACAAGTTAATATTCTGTGCTTTGCTATTGTTAGTATATCAGTAAAATTGTATAGAATCTGTATATATGTTCCATTCTGTTGTTCTTCTACTAGTTTTTTTATTGGATATAATTTTCTTCTCTGTTGCGTTATAGTTTATTGCCTTGACTAAAGTATATATGGTTGAGGAAACTTTTGTAAATTTTAGCAACAAGCATGGCTTCAAGCTTCTGTAGATTTCTCCATAACTCAATTGCATTCTTATGTATATTAGAATGAATTGAGTGAAACGTCAAAATTATGGTTTATTGTTGGTTTATGCAGCTGGATTCTGGTGTTGGCAATAAGAAAAAGCGAGTTGCTCCCTCGAAGGAAAAAAAGGCAAAGAAAAAGGTATCACTTAGTTCTTTAATTTTTTTAGATGCTTAAACTGATTATATTCTCTATAGTCTATGATTCCTGATTGATGTGTGAGATTTTGTATCATATTTATTTTTTTTATTTTGATTGTATTCTGGAAAATTAAATCTCATGCTGTATGCCAAATTGTCACTGTCTACATTTTGAAGTATATGACTAGTTTATACATTGGAACTTGTGTTTTGCAGCAAAAAGAACGGAAAAGAAGAGCAGAAAAAAACCGGCAACTCGGTCTTAAGAGGTTAAAATTGCGTCCAGTGGTGAAACCAAAAACTGTAGAATATTGTCGCCATTATCTCATGGGAAGATGCCACGAGGTTGAACCATTTTCTGATTTCTATTATATTTTAGTGATGATATATTGCTTTTAGATTGTTCTGCAGCAAAATTTATTTATAAATTAGTTTTAATTAATTACTTCATTTTAATTATGATGATCAGCTTTTTCTGCTTTGCTTGTGCTGACAATTTCTTTTCTTTTCTTTCTTTGTTTTTTAGGTGTAGGTGTGTGTGATTGAATTGCATCAGTTGGGTCATTATATCATATTAGTTTAGTGTCTGACCTGTGGATTTTATTAGGTATAATATAACCATTTTTTATGATCAAAATTTTACACTATTAATATGTGTGTTTTTTTTGGCAAAACTCTTTTATTTTTTTATTTTTTTAATTATATGGGGTGATTGGGGGTGTTTTTCTGTTAATGGAAAAAACATTTAGGTATGGCCCATTAATTTCTGTTATGAGAGGTGCATTTGGATCATAACTAGTAGGAAAGGAAATGGTTGGATTAAAAGGAAAAAGAAAACTACTTTGATCTGTCCTTCATATTTTATTTCCTAAAATGAGTCTCCAGGAGATATACTGTGTTGAGTTGACAACAAATGATCTAGTCTCCTTTAGTTTTCTTTCCTTGGCTGTATGGTAATTGATTTTTCTGGTTTTGACAGGGTGACAAATGCAAATATTCACACGATACGGTACCTTTGACAAAGTCGAAGGTATGATCATTTAATTTGATGCTTTGTTTTGATGTGATTAGGAGTTGCAGTTATTTTACTTCAATAACTACTTTAGGCTTAGTAGCTGACTATGATACATTGATGATGAATGTGGCCATGTTCAATCACTATTGGGTTAGCATCTGTGCTTGCCTTTCAGATGATCTATATGTATTAAACTGAATCTGTAAATGATCTATATGTATTAAACTGAATCTGTAAATGATCTATGTGTATTAAACTGAATCTGTAATGGTCATAACTGTTGACCTGAAAACATGAGTTTCCATCCAAGACAGCTATCTTTCCCCAACTCTCACTGCCACCGATAAAAGTGAATGTTACTTTATGGTTTTCTTATATTATATTTTGCTTTGGACATGTCTAGCTTTGTGAATCATAGCCTTCTCTTTCTCTCTCTCTCTTGCATTCTGGTGCTGCAGCCATGCTGTCATTTTGCCCGTAACTCATGCATGAAAGGGGATGACTGTCCATTTGATCATCAGCTTTGCAATTATCCCTGTAACAATTTTGTGGCCAATGGCTTTTGCAACAGAGGTGATAATTGTATGTTTTCACACAAGGTACCTTCTTGGTCTTATAAGATGTTACCTGTTTTGTGCCACTGTCACTGTTGAGTATATTTTCTTAAGCAGTTAGACCTTAAGGCATTCGGCTTAATTGAAAATGTAACTATTTTTGTTTCAGATTCCACCCAAGGAAGATGCCTTATCTGCTCCAAGTGGTGGCAAAAATGAACAACAGCCTTTATCCCTGCTTAATGTTCCAAATTCTCAGAAGCCAAACTTAGATCGAATTTCTCATCAGAATGCTGATGTATCCAACTCCAGAAAAGTTTCTTCCCCCAAAATAACAGAACATAATGTAGCAGGGACTGTACTGAAACCACCTGCACTGGCACCCAAAGGTATAAATTGTTTGTTTCTTGGAAAATCTTCGGCACTTCAATCTGGTAATATCAAACATGGGAACTCATCTCCAAATAGGAATGCCAATGGGAATGTCGGCAATCAGCCTGAACCATCTGTTTCAAGCACTTTCCGGGATATGAATGAAACTCCAAAGAAAACTCCAGCAGCAGTGTCAGCAAAGGGTGTGAATTTTCTCTCGTTTGGCAGTGCTTCATTGGAATATTCCAGTGGCAAGAAATTATCTAGCTTAGTTTCAAATGGCAAAGATGGTTTAAAATCATCTCTTGTAAACAATGTCAGTGGGCATAAACTAGCTAGCTCATGTAGTGATGGGGAAAATAATGCCAAAATTGGGATCCAGACAACCCAAAGTGTGTCAAGCGCAATTCAGATATCCAATGAGTTTGTGAAGAAGATCGCACCACCAGGAATGAATTTTTCCTCTAATAAGAAAGTTTTAGTAGATGCATCTACATGTGACAAAAAGAACTGTTTGCCTCCCAGTTCAGGTAATGGTACCAGTACATCTCTTCAAGAAATTCCAAATACCCTTGATAAACATCAAAACTCAACTGGAATTCCATGGAGGCTTCTGGGTTCTCCTCTTGCTTCAGGTCACAGTAAAAGCACAGCAAACTCAGCAAAGGCGGTGGAGTGTACTCTAGCCATTGCATCAAAGATCAATGCTTCTGCTGTCAGAAATGAGTTCAATAATGAAACGAGGGGTGCAAGTAACAGTAGCAGTATTGGTACTGGTGGAGGTTCACTTAATGAGTCAGCAAAAACTTCGAAAATTTTGGAATTTTTGTCCGGTTTTGGTAACAAAGTAAGGCAGTGAATTCGTAATTGCTGACTGTTTAATTAAGAATACAGCATGAGATGCAGTTAGACCACTGATTATGTGGGTAGTTCAATGATCTTGGAGTTGTCGTGTATGTATATCCTTATTTGGCAATTGATTTGGCCTTTATTTCCACTTATATTAGGCAGGTGCTGTTTTCAACTCTATGGCTTTTGGTGCTTTATGTCAGTTATCTGCTGTAGTTTACTAACCAGCTGCTAACAGGAGAATTAACTTACGATATAGGTGATTTTCATAGCTGCGGTTTAAGAGTCAATGGTGTTGAATTCTTGGCAGGCTGCTCATTTACAATCACAGAGAATTGATGGTGCCCAGGCTTGAGCCAGGAGGTTCGGAGTTCAGTGTCCAAGTTCTTATGCGTTTGCTAATTTCAGGTTGGCTTGCAATGCATATTGATTTTTGCTCATGTAATTATCTTCTTAAGGTTGCATCATTGTAAGATTCTTTTAATTATATGCATTTTTGGCTGTAAGGCTCAGTAGTTGTGATCTATTATTAGGCACTCCCAACTTTCTTTTTAGCAAAGCGGAATGCATATTTCTCTCTTATAATAATGGTCACGTTGATATCTTAACTGTATGGAAATTAATCCTAGTTCCCTGTATTTTAAATCTGTACTTACAATGGCTTACTTATAAGTAAATTTTTATTTTTCGTCACTTTATTAGGATTTTTATTTTTAATTTACCTTTTTCAATAAATATCATATGGCAGGTTTGACGTTTTCATAGTTCCAAAGTCCAATGAACAAGTTTTTAGCACGAGAGGAGTCGCCGTGCTTCAACAAATAAAAAAATTCGAATAGTAATAAGTACATACATGCTGTGAATTAAGTTGAAATTTCAAAGTATTACATTAGAAGATCGAATCATGGATAACATGTTTATTTGTTTAGAAGCAATATCTGTATGAACAGAATCTGGAACCTGTTTCCTTCATCTTCAAGTATGGTAGGACTTATTTTTCATGAAATTCTCATCATTCTCATCGTGCTATAATATAAGCACAATAATGTGAAGGTTCATCAAATTATATATTTCTGATCATTAAATGGAGCCAATATGTTGTTGTGGAGTGCTTTGGGCGAAAAAGAAATATCTATGCATTGTCATTTTAAGATTGAGGTGCTCCATGATAATATTCCTGTTAGTCTTGGATCTGATAAATATGAAGAAGGTACCCATGTAAAGATGTCTTTAGTTGGGGAACCAGGTATTAAATGTTATTTGGACCATCCTGTAGTACTCATTTAAATTGTATCAGATTCAGGCGTTTCCATGTGAATGATGAGGATGATATACAGTTACAGAATATAGTGTGTTGGAAAGGTTGAGCCATTGGCCTTTAAATTTGAAGGTTAGCTTTAAGATTGGTCATTTTTATGGGCAGACAATATAATTTGATGGTGGGCCTTAGCTGGGGCCATTAGAGGGTCCTTTCTTTGAGTTGTGGGGCTGACCTTGTTGATCACAGTTGCTGTTATCATAAAAAGGCTATGATCATTATTCAAAAATGAACAGCTAAAGCAAAAGAGCACATGGTCTTGATGGCTTTTTTCAATTTCTAGTTTGATTTCTTGACATAGATTCAAATTTGTTTGAATTCTGTATAACATTTCTTAGATTTTGATCTAAATAAAGATAGGTAGTCTTTGGTGATATCTAAGAATGTCGAACCACTTGTAGAATCAAAATTTCCATTTTGGAAGCTGGTCATAAATTTGGCAAGGAAAGTAGGGCGTGAGAGTCAGGCGACCTCCAAATTTTAAAGCACTTAAATGTAACATGTGATTTCACCAAACATGGCATTAATAACATTTATGCTTCTATTAGTTGACAATTACAACTCCAGGAACCTAACATCGTTCAAATTTGCAGCATAATCGTGGTTACTCCATCTCTATTAAAGGATGCCCATGTGACCAATTCTTTGTAGGCATGGACCCGAAGCATGAGCCAAGTCTGACAGATTAAAATCAATGCCATATGATGTACATCATAATCCCCCACGAGAAAACGATTAGGAAACAATGATGAAACAAGTCCTTGTTTGGAGGATTAAGACGAGCTCGAGCCTCGTCGCCTGGAGGCTCGCCGTTCATGGAGCTTGTAATCAGGGGTGCCCTACCTAACCTTAATTATGATTATGCCTTTTTTGTTTAGATTACATTATGTTCCTAGAGAAAAGTTTTGTTATAATATAACACCTGTAAAATTGAGTTACAAATGCATTTAAAAGACAAAGTTGAGGTAATCAAACATAAACTCTTTATACTCGTATATTATTAAGGTTGTGGGCCTCTATACTTAATTAAGGTTGAGGTAATCTCAATATATTATCTCATAGCATCACTGATTATATGAATCAAATCCCATCTAATGAATTTTACAAGTTTTCTATGGATAATATTATTATTTCATTGTGAGAGTAGTTATTTTTAATTGTTGGAGTAAATATCAAAATTACATAAATAATGATTAATTTGGACAAAGACATATTTCAACCATATCAACATTAACCTTAAAAAAAATTAACACTTCTCCTTTCAACTTTTAATTTTTATGTTTTAACGATTTGTAATAAATTCTGAAAGTATTTAAACCTTCAAATTATAAGTCAAAAAAGCAATGTTATGTATTTAGAAAATATAGAGTGATAAGATTAGAAACTAATTCTCTCCTAACACCACCCCCCACCCCCCGCCCAAAATGATCACTTAGACGGAATTGGTTACCTTCCTTCTATCTTGGGTTAGAAATTAGAGTGAAGAAATTACTCTAAAATAACTTGGAAGTTTAACCTTTAATATCATATTCATAATTCTATGTGGCTTGTCCAATTAAATTTTCCATACAACGTAGTTGGCGGAACACTGTTGGTGTGGGGTATAATCGGAAGTAAAAGAACCAAAAAATCAGGGATCTGCAATCCCATGATACATGGCTCACTGTTATTGGTCAATGGCTTACGATCTGCAAAGGTATCGAGTGCGTCAGTGTCTCCCTACCGCGCACAAAAGAAAAACGACCGGTCCAACTCTGGACCGATAGTTTCACTCAGCTTATAAATAAAAGAACACAAACTGCAAATCCGTAAACAAAACCAACACCAAACCAAACTCCGGAGAAAAACCCATTTCTGCAACAATGACGACTTCTGTGAAGAACAACTTCTTGCCTCCATCGCTGATCTCCAACCTCCAACAAGCTCTCATAAGCAGAAACGACGGCGGCGTACAACAAACACCACCCAAGGAAAAGGAATCCAACGGCAAATGTCCATCAGGTGGTGATATCGATCAAGCAAATGCGGAGCAGGAGAGTGAAAAGCCGGTGATATTAGTGACAAACGGAGAGGGAATAGACTCTCCTGGACTCACATTGCTCGTCCAAGCTCTGCTTCGCGATCGTCTTTTTAATGTTCATGTCTGCGCTCCTCAATCGTCAGTTCCCGCTTTGAAATCCCCATTTTTTCTAGTTTGAAATTTGAAGTTGTTGTTGGTATGGAGCTTTTTTTTAATGACAATGTAATGATTTTTGAATTTTGTAGGGATAAATCAGTGTCTGGTCACTCTTTGACTGTTAGAGAGACTCTTGCTGTCAATTCTGTTGAATTAAGTGGCGCCACTGCTTATGAAGTTTCCGGTATTGCATCTTTTATTTCTCAAATCATTTCTTGCTATTCAGGGTTTTTTTTTTTTTTTAATTCATGTTATATAATTAGAGGAAGAATGGCATTGAATGTCAGAGTTTATGATCAGGAACTCCCGCGGATTGCGTTTCTTTAGCTTTATCCGGAGCATTGTTTTCATGGTCGAAGCCTGTTTTGGTATGCCTTTTGATTAGTTTCAGCATTAAGTTAATTAATTAATGTTTCAGTTCCAATGGTCTAATTTCACTTCTAAAAATTCAGGTTATTAGCGGATTAAACAAGGGATCGAGTTGTGGCCATAACACGTGAGTTGTCGGTTGCTAAGCTCTTTAATTTCACCGACTTCGGGAAACTTTATCTGAATGGCAATCCAGTTTTGCTATCACATTTTATATTCCTCGAATTTTTATTATATCTCTGAATGCTCTTGATATTATAGGTTCTACTCTGGGGCTTTTGCTGGAGCTAGAGAGGCACTGATCCGTGGTGTACCATCCCTCTGCATATCACTAAACTGGTGGATGCTAATTTTTGTAATTGATTTGTACTTTATTGTTTTTTATTTTCAATTTGTTAAGCGTCTAAATATGTTGGGAGTTAAATTTTGTTTCAGGAAGAAGGATGTGAGCTGTGAAACTGATCTAAAGGATGCAGTTAATGTTTGTTTACCATTAATATACGCAGCTGTAAAAGATATTGAGAAGGGAAGTTTTCCAAAAGGTTGCTTATTGAATGTAGATGTTCCCTGTTGTCCCTTAACAAACAAGGTTTGTTTGTTTTAGTATTTTCTTGCCGTTTTGTTGTCTGAGGTTAGAAGTATAAGGATTTCAATTTTTGTGAATGTTTCACCATGTTTTGTTTAACTTCAAAGCTATTTGCATCATATCTTCAAAACTCAAAATATTTTGTCAAGTGAGTCAATTCTTATTTAGAAAATTGGAATTTTTGGAATTTTTGTGTAGGCTAATGGTCATGTTCATATTTTCATGATTTATGAGTCAGTTTTTCTAAAATCCTGATGAACTTAGTTTCCATCCATTTACAATGGATTCACTTAAACATGATTTCAGTGAGATAGAGAAAACTAACAATCTAGTCTTGAAATCATGGTGTTACAGTTAAAACGCCAATTACCACTTCTAGTGATATAGTCGTATATTCAGAAATGCTCTGACAGAAACTAAACGTTATATTTCCAATCAGGCTAAAGTGTCTGAAACTGGTTCCTCAGGAAAAAAAAAAAAAAAATCTGAAATTGGCAAGTTTTGGCTAGTGAAATTGCCATCTATGGAGCCAATTGAGTTGTGAGTAAACGCTGTAATTAAAAATTTAGGCAAAGATGGGCTTAATTTTTGTTCACCATTATGCTCTTAAATTAAAGTAGGTTTTAGCACCTATATTGTGGTTCCTTTAAGTCAGCATAATTAATAAGTTAAGGATGGAATCATATGTGCATCTTTTGATGATTTAACTAGAAGTACTAAGCTTTTATCTGCTTGACCAAGACCGTTTTGTTCTTTTATGGGTTAAAAAAAGTTTCATAAAATCGCGGGGTTCAAGATTTGTGGTGAATTGTGTGAAGTCATTCATGTTTTCTTTTTCACTTCATTAAATCCATTTTTAGATAAATGAATATAGGATAGGCGTTCCAAAAATCTAATGCAGTGGAAGACATCATGAATTGGTATGTCTATCATATGATTATAATGTTTGTTGTGCAATCAAAAAGTAGCAAATTGCCTGGGTGAGCTAACCATATTTAAATTTTTTTCCCAACGTGTTTGAGCATATCATTTACCTTCTGTAGCCTTTACATTCGTCCATCTCATATCATTTAACTTCTGTAGCCTTCACGTTTACCTTCTGTAGTATTTAAATAATGGTGCAGGTGCTGAGGATGTCAAAAAGTAGACTTGTCTGGATTTACGACTTTGTATTCTGTGGCAAAACTGGCTTGGTTATGAAAACTACTGTTGTATATTATGCTTTCTAATTTCAAGAGTAACTCATATACTTATGGTATAATTTATGTTTGACAGGGATTAAAAGTCACTAGGCAGAGTGCGTTGAGGCCTTCTTTAAGCTGGGAAGCTGTGTCAGCCAACAGAAATGCTTCAGCTGGGCATTTCATGTCCAGCCAGCAAAGCCTTGGTATTAAGCTTGCACAGCTCAGCCGAGATGCCTCTGCTGCTGTAAGTTCCTCTTATATGATATCAGAAATTGTACAATTTTTTAACTAGTAACTGCTTTATTAACTATTTTTCGTCACTCAGATTACTTATCCATTTTCTGAATTCACAGGGGGCAGCACGCCGTGTGAACTCACATAGAAAGAATGTGGAGATTGAATCTGTCGGAGTTGCAGGAAAGCGCAATTCTCACCAAACAGTGAAAAAATACTTCCGTTTAGAGGTATAAAGAAAACAAATGGTTTGTTAATACTCATAAATAATCTGTTTTCAAAATTTACGCAAGTAGTTGAGCTGGCCTTTTGGATTGTTCGTCATCTTTCACTCCTTTTGGCTATTGCATTACATATCTGTGAGGAGTGATTGTATCCTTTTGATGCAGTTGCTGGAGAAGGAGCTGGAAAATGGAGATGATGATTTAGATTTTAGAGCACTTGAAGATGGATTTGTGAGTTGGGATGTCCATTGTTCAGCTTTTATTCATCAACCTCCTCCCCCAGTTTCTTACACTGTCTTTATCTTTTGGCATGACAGGTTGCTATCACTCCTTTTTCTTTATCCACGGCCATGCAGTCAGAGACACAAGCTTCTATTTCGAAATGGATTGCTGGAATTCTACTGTGAGTAATGCATGTTAAACAAAGCCTTGGCTAGCCTATATATGTTGTAGCCACGATGAAGCGGACGCTCTGTTTTTTCCTGGCTTTGATTCCTGTAATATACAAGTCTTGTGCCTCTGTAACTCTTTTGATTTATGAAAGTTGCCATGCAAATTATCTGGCAAATCTTCTACAACAAAGTTGCTCAGTAGTGCAAATGCTTGAACCCATTTCATCCCCTCTAAACAATAAAAAGCTAAAATTCACCAATTTATCTAACCTAGAGAGTGTGAATAGGCCAACTATGTAACAATCATACAAATTAAAATCAAGTGCAACATAAAGAAAACATAACCACCTCACATCTGGACGTAAAATTCTATGGAAAACATTTGTTATACAAACATCAAAATTCAGAACACTGGAATTTATCAGATAATTTGGACTTAAAGAAAGAAATTGTTATGAAAGCTTGGAAATCTACTATGGAAATGGAAATGATTTTTAAAGGGGCTTAACAACCGAAGTTGAAAGTTCTCTTTGAATTGCTCCAAAGAAAAGTCTACGATAATATTTCCAAAAGGCATTGAAACTATGCTAAGATAATACTAACTTGTCCGGTTGTCCCCGAAAGAAATGTTTATCTGGAACATCAAGTATCGGTTTCGGGTTTGGACCGTTTTAAACAATTAGACCCCTTTTTACGAGTTTTGTCTATAAGAGTCTTCTAGAGAGAGAGAGAAAACCTTAAAAACGTTGTTTTCAAGCTTTCTCCTTATGAATCCGATTGTTTTTTCATTTGATTTCCAACCAAAGTTGGCTCATTTTCTTATTCTTCTTCTTGCCTTCTTTCTGATTGGGGTGGATCCAGTGTTTTTTTGATCTACCCTTTGAACACCTCACTGTTTTACAATCTGGATCCATCGTGGCGTCTCGATCCCTTCCTCTGTTTTCGGTAAAGGTTTTTTGGGTTTTGATTTGTTGGTTTGACGACGGTTAACTTGCAGTTTCTAGTGTAGATAGGCGTTCAACTCAAGTTTCCTTGTTGATTAGAAGAAGTAAGGTGTCCTGGATATCCTTTTGTCACTATGATGGTGTAATTGGCAGTCTTCAAGGATGGTGTATTGTTGTAAGAGTTTTGGTTATTTAACAGAATGTTTCTTTCGATTCGCCAAGGATTGAATTCGGAGGTAGCTGAAAAAGATGGCTTCATTTTGGTGCGAGTAGGTTGTTATGTATAGCCTATTTTGCGTGTTATTGTCAATCTTTCTTTATTTTATGTTTATGTTTTATTTAGTTGATTTGTAGATAAACTGGATACAGATATATCAAACCTTTTTCTAGTTAGGAAAACATTCGGCAATCCATCAACCCTCTTGATTTTCTCTTTCTTATGGAGAGATCTAGTTCTGTATGTTGGCTTAGTTGGTGTTTTCTCAAATTTATAAGGACTTTCAGTGTTTGTATTTTATTGTTTCTGAATTTAGGAGTGTAATAAAGTTTTCAGTATTAAAAAAAATAAATAAATCACCGGCTTCGGAGGCAGACTTTGGGCCACGCCTCTCATATGTTTTGGACGTCGGCTCGACCACAACCGTACTTGTCCAATTGCCACTTGTAAGCTACCGCTGCTTTCCTTCAAATTCTCAAGCCAAGGACTCCGATTTCGTCAGTTCAATTAAGTTTTAAATAATTTTCTTACCTAATCCATTAAAGTGATTCAAACTTGTTTACTTTTCAAATTATTGACATATGTGTGCCTATATAGGCTCAAAAAAGTTTAAATGAATATAAGAATTTTATTTCCTTGCCAATAACGTTTTTGTTACAGCAGTCATCGAATAATTATCCACTCAACATCATATTAATGATATATCTCGATTATATCTTACAAGTACGAGATAAATTTTTTCATAAATCCATTGAGTCAAATGTGATCAAATGAATTTAAAATTTGATAAATGATTTTTTGTCGAGGGTCGATTTCCAGTGAAGGAACTGGCATGAACTTGGCCCTCCTCGCGCAGTCCACTTAACGCTCTCTTTTACTAACTTTAAATTGGTGGCCCAATTTCTGGACGCCACGCATGCAACTATACGTATAATATATGACCACATATATGAAGTTAATTTATTTTCATAAATATGTGGAGCAACACAGATATAATACACATATATCGAGCCGAAAAACACAGTATTTATTTGACATAATGTTTACTTCAAGTTCAGTTAATTATAATTATCATATTATACGTCCACATGAACAAGATAGTCACAGACCAACTTGAGAAGAGAACTTGCCCACCAAATGAAAGAGCAAATTACTTGTAAAGTAATTTCAATAAATAATTTACTAACTCCAAGTTGTTGTGTACACCACATCTGAGTCTGAATGCATAGATTCAATTACTGTTACGGATAATTTTTACTAGACTCCCTTGTATGAGTAGGTAAATTATAGAAAAATCCTTCAAATTGATAAAAATAATTTTTTCTTTGAATAGGGATTTATGACCCAAATCGTTATATATTATCTATTATAATGATCCTGATCTTAATAATTAAGCTCAAAAAATAAATAAATAATTTGCTAAAAGATAAGTAAGTTCCTCGTTCTAATATCTGATCCGTTTATTAATAAAATTAATAATGTTTTGAAAGAATTATGCGGTTTAATCAAGTGTGATTTTGAAGATTTATCACCACCATTAGAAAGAAGACAGCTTACAAACTCTAGTGGAACGTGGCATTACATGCACATTCCCATGTGGCATTAAAACTCTAGTGGAAAGATATACTCGTAGACCGCACAATCTTCGCCGTTCAAATCCTGCTCGAGAAGATCAACGGTCCATAAATCATCACTGCTCGGCAGAAAAATACAATCGCAATTTCACAATTGACGTGCCACCATAAGCGTCCAAAGGAGGACAGTTCTATGCCTGCGACTGCGAGACCTAACATACCACGTGTGCCACTCATTATCCGGACGTGTAACATCACGCGTTGAGTAAAGCGTGGTTCAGATGGCTGTAAAGACAAAAAAGAAATTGCGGCCAAGGGTGCTGCATTTTGTGTCGTGTCATAACACGCATTTATTCACCGAGAGAGGTCAAAACCAAGGGTGGTGGTCTGATCATCAGAGTACTGAACATCCAGGATCGGACCTGAGTGGGGCGTGACCCCACAACGAAAGGGTTAGATGCGTGACACGTGGCTTGCTGTTTATGTTAATTGTGAGGGATCCTTTAAATGATTAAATGTAGAAAACGGCAAGTATCGAGGGGCATAAAAAGACCTTCAAATCTTGTGGGGCCCACAAGACTTAACCACAAATGGCAAAAAAAAAGCACAGGAACGTGTCGAGCCATCTCTCTCTCTATTTCTTTTTTTATTTTTAATTTTTTTGGGCATAAAAACACAACATACACTCAATTCACACACAAAATC
The DNA here is from genome assembly GCA_022984855.1 of Dimocarpus longan. Classification (NCBI taxonomy): domain Eukaryota; kingdom Viridiplantae; phylum Streptophyta; class Magnoliopsida; order Sapindales; family Sapindaceae; genus Dimocarpus; species Dimocarpus longan. Next base: position 44,634,742 of record CM041012.1, on the reverse strand, counting down.
TCTCTCTGCTATTTTGACGTTAAAGGTATACCAACTTCAAACATTATCGTAGAAAACGATGGCGGTGACTTATGTTGATAGCGGCGGAGGCGGTGGCGATGGCGGTGCTAGTCTTTCCTCAAATTTATAAATTATCCACTCAATTTTCGAAATCAAAGAAATGTCCAAACAAATGGTCCAACCTGAGAATGCCAAACTCTTACAAACAGTAACAGAAGAAGAAGCACTCATCCTCAACAAATCCACGCACTGCGGTTTTTGCGGCGGCAGCGGCACATCTTCTTCGTCTTCATCGATGCCGACTTTAGTAGATCCAAAAGACTGTATCGTGAGAATCAAAGAAGAGGAAGAGGTGGATGATGATGTCAACGACGGTTGTCGTGGTGAAAAAATCACTATTAATGGCTCATCATCTTCGTCGTCATCGGCGGCTTTGCCGAAGCCAATGGAAGGGCTAAACGAGTCGGGGCCGCCGCCCTTTTTGAAGAAGATATATGAGATGGTGGAGGATCCGGAAACCGATCCGGTTGTTTCGTGGAGCGTGAATCGTAGTAGCTTTATTGTTTGGGATTCTTGTGCTTTCTCCGAAAATTTGCTTCCCAAGTATTTCAAGCACAAGAATTTCTCCAGCTTCATTCGCCAGCTCAACACCTATGTGAGTCACATTTGTTCCTTTTTTTTTTTTTTGAATAATTGTTGCTTTTCTTTTGTCTTTTTTCAATATTTTAATGTATGGTTTTAAAAAAAAAATTAAAAAATTTTCGGTGAGTAGTGATATCTTCGTGGATTTTGTTAGTATTTGTTTATATGCATTAGAGAATGTGAAATAATATTTGCTTCAATATTTTACTATATATTGAGTTTTCTTTGATCTTGGTCTTTGTACCACGGTTACTAGAGTAATTTTATTATCGAACATATTTCAATTAATTTCGAAGGAAACAAGTTAATGATTGGGTTTCTCAAATATGTTAATTGGGGTATAATTTTTTTAATAAAATCAAGGTTATTGACACAGAGTTGGTTTTTTTTTTTTAATTATTATTGTCTTAATTTATCTAGTCATACTTTGGACTATTTAGTGTTGTCATGTGTTCGATTATTCATTGGTTTTGGTATTGTTTGTGTTTTGGTTTAGCTTTCTAATGGCGAAAAACATGTTTTATTTTTTTTTTAGGGGTTTAGGAAGGTTCATTCGGATAGATGGGAGTTTGCAAATGAGAAGTTTCAAGGAGGGAAGAAGCATTTGCTTAAAAACATCAAAAGAAGAAGTAGATTTAACAAGTATAATATTGATGGGGCTGTAACTTGTGTTGGTTCCACCAAATCGGGACTGGAAGATGAGGTTGAGTGTCTGAAGGATGATCAGGACACATTGAAAATGGAAATCTTGAAACTGAGGCAGCAACAGGAGGACTCACATTATCAAGTAAGTGCTGTTGCAGAAAGAATTCGCTGCGCAGAGTGTAAGCAGCAACAGATATTGAGTTTCTTTGCCAAAGTAGCCAAATACCCCAGCTTTGTTCAACAACTAATTCAGAAGAGAAAGCAACAAAGAGAGCTTGATGGAGGCGAATTTAGTAAGCGGAGGAGATTGCTTGCGACCCGAGAGCTTGAAACCTCGCCTGAGGCCATTGACACCAGCCAAAATGTCAATTGCAGGAACCAAGCTCTGGAACAATTGGCATCCATGCAGTCTGAACTCAATGATATATTGCCAGCCACTAACAATACTGACACAATACAAAAAACACCTTTCGCGGCCTCTATGGAGGATGAGTTTTGCAATCCTGTTCAGGATCCTAGAGGCAACCTGATGTGTGGAACAAGCCCTCATGATACACCTTGTGCTTATCAATTCCTGGTGGGAAACGTATTTGGGGACAGCTCCATGCAAGAAAATGTGGTTGATGAAGAAGTGGCTGTGAATGACACCCTAATTTTTCATGAATTGGAAGATTTGATTGGGAAGCCATGCCATTGGGCTGGATATGCAGGCGAGCCTGCGGGTTGTGCTGTGGGATCAATGCTTTGATGCCTTAATTTCATTGGTATGTTTCATTCGCTAATTTTATGACTTGCATTTCTGCTACATATATAACACAATGAATTGTCACACGGTGCAACTTAATTTAATGAATATTGGTCATCATGTAGGGATTTATCTACAATGGTAAAGAGCTGAAGATAGAGTGGCTCTTGCCTCTCTTGCCTTGCCTAGACCCGGTGGAAGAGTAGTGAAAATGTTACTTGCTGTGTTATGTCTTTCACAAATGTTAATATGTTTCGACCCCCTTTTTGCCCTCCTTTTGGCTTTAGATTGTATAATTCTCCTACCGCTATACGACGCTAATCATGTCGCATTTAGTGAGGTTCAACAAAAATAGCTTATTGTCATATGTATAGTTTCTAGTGGTATATAAAAGATCTCTTCTGGTTGAATCTCTGGTGTTCGAGTTGTTGCTGCTTGATGAAATTTCTAACAATTTGTGGGCCGTGGTCTCCATTGATCCTCTATGCGGTATTTGCTAAGGTGAAAATTTAATATCGGGAAGCAAGATGCAATTCTGGTATTTGGAGTTCTAGTTCAGCTTCGATACTAGTCAGGCTACTAGGTGAGATCATAAGAAAGAAACTTCTTGACTTGTTTGCAATTATAATGTAAACCTTTTACTAATAGGTGACGTAACTCTACAACTCTAAAATTGGGGAACAATTATAGTATGTAGTGAAGTACATACAAAAGATCAAATTTTGGAGTTGCGTTTACCATAAGATATCCCAATGGCAACATTAACATTTAGTCTATGCGGTTATACTATTATGTAACATAACTCTACAGCTCTAATAGTAGGTAACAATTATAGTATATAGTGAAGTATGTACTTTAAATTTGTGAATTAAATTATTTTGGCCTTAATTTCTAATCATGTATTTTAAAGATCGATAATGCATATGTTCAACAATTTAAATTCGTATTAATAGAGAGTATTCATTCCCAGTATGGAGAATGGATGGCTTCAACAACTTGTAAATCAATTTTTCTTTTTTTTTGTTGAAAAAAAAAAGATGGTTGAATCTCAAAAATCAAAGATTTAAAAGAAAATGGATGATTAGGTGTTTAAATTAAAAAAAAAAAAAAAACATGAATGTTCAAATGAAAAAAAAAAAATGGTAAACATAACCAATTTATGTTGAATGTCATTGAAAATTTTTCAATAAATGCTAATATATATTTAAATAAATACTAACATGCAACGCTTTAGGATAGTTCATTTTGTGAGACAAAGTTTTAAAAGAAAGAATCTCTTTCAATAAATATATAATAATTAAAACATCTTTTCTTTTTCTTTGGTAAATATAGTTATGAGTCTTCAATAATTTAGGACAGTTGGTTGTTTCCAAATAAAAGAGATAAATCATACTTTCTCTAAATAAGACATGAATTCTTTCAGTTGTATCGATTTTTCATCAAATAGAATTATATTCTCAAATTTTGCAATTTCTCTTCTTTTTTACATGTAAGATACTTTTCCCTTAATCATAAAGATGAGATATATTCATATATATATATATATATATATATATATATTTAAGAAAAGGACAAAAAGGTTGGGGATGGGGTGTGGTGTCAAGCAACAGGCTTACACACGCTGCCAGAATTATTTAATTTAGTTTTATTACTAAAGTTGGTAACGGTAGTCCATGCCTTAGCTAAGTTTGCAATTTCTCCAGGTGAAGACAAATTTGGGTTGCGAATTGGTCCAAACGGAGACTGAATTATGGGAGTGAGTTGGAAGGGTGTATTTAGCATTCTTCTTTGTCCTAATTTTGTTTTGATGATATTATTCAATAAAGTTACTTTTTTCCTTCCTCAAAAATAAACAAATAAAAAAATAAAATAAAATAACAGGTTTAGCCAGAATTGTGATTGTATGTGCTCCCTAACATCTGACAAAATGAAATAATGTTTAGTGTCCCCTTCCTAATTAAATAGTTGGGTGAAGCTAAGCTAATTATTTTTAATATCATTAGAAAGTTCAAACCCGTGTTCTGCATGCCGCGAGTATGTTTACCCATATAGCTTTCTATATGGTTGGTGGGTCATATAAGTTAGGTTTTAGATGTGAGTTAAGGTGGTCTCATATTAGGTTTTGTCGCCCAAAAAAGCGAAGACTTCAACAAAATCGAAAGGTATATAATTGGAATAATCTCTTTGAATATTACAAAGTCCAGAAGCTGTTGGCACGATCTAGACAAAGATAAGCATTCAAAATTAGATATGAAGGTCTGGAATGGTCATGTAATGGATCCCACTTTAAAAATCGCCTCTTCCACAAGATTATTTTCTTAAAATCTGGTTCTGTCTTGGAGCAACAAATTTCAAAACTATACATCACCATCAATTTAGAGATGTGAATCATCCAATTATTTTTAACACATGTAGATGTGGCACTGGTATCTACGTACCTGTGGACTCTGGACTGTCGCCAATTCAAAATTAGCACACCGCACAGCACGACTTGTAGCTTTATTTTATTTTATTTTTTTAATTACTAACATAGCATCAACTGCATTTTAAAACCCGTGTTTTGTAAATATTTTTTTTTTCTTATTATAAATATATTTTAAAACTTGTGTTGCGTGGATAATTTCCACCCCTTATTATAAGAATAATCCTCTATTATTTACAAAAATGATTATTCAAACATATAAATAATATTTAATATTAATAAATCTCAATAAATCATTCATCCGGCTGATATCATTTTTTCAAATCCTAATAAATCACTAATTCGGTCTATGTCATCTTTTCAATGGGAAAAATTGAAAAAAAGAAAGTGAGGATGACTTGCACTATATCCCATTCATGGTGATGTGACATATCATAATATTTAATTTTACATATCTCCCTATAACATCTGTAGGTATACAAAAATTTGACACAGTAGAGGTTTTCAAAGAATTGTAAAAGATGACAAGACAACGTTAACTCTCAAGTCCAAAATTACAATAATTAAAAAAATAATGATTACGAATTTAAGTATTTAAATTTGTTTATAATTAAGTGCCTATTATTTGAATAATTATCAATTAACCATCATTTCTCTATATCAAAAAGGTCTACCTTCATTTAACTGTAAACAGAAAAAAGTCCCTACTTTTTAAATCGGATCAAAGTACTTCTAAACCTTTTTGTGTTAGGGACTAAGGATATGTTTACGTGTTTATGTTTAAATAGTTTTCAAGGGATGTCTTACTCGTGAAAAAGCATTTTTATAATCTTAAGAAGTTCATAATTATATCGGCAGTTTTAAAACTATATTTTGAGGAGTTGTTTTATAATTTTAAATAACGAATATCATCAATTTAGTTTGCAAGTATTATAAAAATGGAAGTATAATAATCTTTCTTAGCAAATTTTGACCGAAATGCTAACAACCTATAAAGAAAAGTTTGATACAAATTGAAACCAAAAAGACTAATTTAATAGTAAATAAAACTCTAAAACCTAATTTTCTATACCCTAAATTAAATTGATAATTTTGAAAACAAGAAGCCTAATTTTGATATTTTACCTATAATTAACTCATTCAGTCATTATCCACAAAAAGATAAAAATGAAGATGCTCTTTTAACATTGTATGTGACTACATTCGTTAATTAAACTGCTAAACTCCAGCAATCATACAATTTCTCTATCTCTCTACATCAATTACCAGAAATTTAAAGAGGATATGTCTTAATCTTATGCTATATGTACAAGCAAGCATTTGAAATTATTTCCCTTGATCCTATAACCAATTATATACTGAGAATTATAATCCATGAAAATGAAAAGATTATATGAATTGTCCATCACTTAATCCTATAGGTATCTCATCAGGTATTTCTTGGGCTAATTCGTCCGATACAAGAAATGCAACAAGCCTCAAGCCTCAATGAGGTTTACCACCATAAGGCCTCACCAACCCTTTTGATTTCGATGAAGACGAAGATGATATCACAGACCTATCAAACTCCTCTTTGTCCTCACTGAATGCCTTACTTAGAACTTCTTGAAGTTCCAAGTACCTTGTTTGCTTCAGGTTTCGTTCTTCTGGAGAATCTTTCCCAACTCTTGCTAGCCGAGTTAAGTCATCAGCATCCATGATCTTGTTGAGTACCTCTGAACAACGAGGGAAAAAACGTTTCCCAAGTTCCACTGATCACATAAAGGAAGATGATCAGGTCTAAGCACAAGATACATTGTTAATATTACTATTAACAAATATTATGTTCTAAGTTGTGAAGTTAGGAAGTTACAAAGGTGGCGGTGCTCACACACAGTCTTTTAGCGATATAAAAACAATTGATGCTTAAATGCTGAAAAAAGTGAAGGCTTAAAATCAAGGTAATTTTCTGGCATTGTTCAAAATGACATGTATATGCAAAGTTAAATTAATCTAAAAAAGAGAATTCAGAGTAATCTCTATTGAACCAAGCAGCTGAAGTTAATATTTACCAGTTCTAAAGAGAGCTTTCAGCCTGTTTAGATGCTCCTCTTTGATTTTGAAAGGTGCCTCATCCAAGTCCACAGTTGGCCTCTGTGCACTGGTCATATTCTTAAACTTGATGCCAGCTAATGAACACTCAGAAGTGCCATCGACATTGGCAATAGCCATCACAACTTTTGCTTCCATTGGAAATAGGAGTTTGGCCAGTGCAACTGCAAATAACAAGTCACAAATAGCACATCATAAGCCCAGTTCAAACAACAAATGTATGATTTTACCCAAAATGTCCTAGATGAGTTTATTGTGATGCTCAAAGTAAGTATGAAGTTGTTGACTAATCTACAACTCAAAATCATAAGTAAATAGAAAAATTCAAAAAAAAAAATTATAAAGAAGAATTCAACTATAGAGTACAGTGATGCCTTGACATAATAAAAAGCTTGCGCAATATATATATATATATATCTTAAAACCAACAGATCTTGCAACAAAACTCTTGGAATTTTAACATTGCCATTCCTTCCTAAGAGAATGTTTGTTTACTTAAGAGAATTTATACTTGAAGAAGCACACACACAGGAAAAGTAACAACACACTGTAGTATGTATAAGATGCAGTATTGGATGAGAACATCTTCAATATGATAAGATGAGTCAGAATTATAATCAGGGAAACAGAACATAATGAAAAACCAAGCCTGCTACAGGAGTATAAAATCGGCTGACATGGTGCATTCACTTATACAATCAGTTGAGAACTTGTGTCTTATGCTAGTAAACGGTGTTTCAAAGATGTTCATTTTTCATTTTTATTTTGTTGGTAAGAACTTTCTAATATCACTGTCTTAGGGCCAGAGTATATACATTTTGCATACAAGGAACACACTAATCAGAAAATGAGTTTGAGACTAATGAATGAGAAATATACCTCTATTTTCAAGGTACAAAAGTTTCATCCACAGGCCATCACCAGCCATAGCAAGAGAAAGAGAAGCTTCCCCAAGCAACAGATCTCTTCTTTCTGCTTGCTCCAAAATCTCTATGCACAACCGATCCTTAGGAGAAGCTTTTCCCTCCTCAACAGGGGTAAAGTAATCGGCAGCCCTTGTAAGCTGCTTTGAGATCTGAAGTGCTTTTCTACCATCCAAAGTAAGATCTGATGGCAGAGCCCCCTTTGTCAAAAGAGATACTATAATCTTAGGTTCCTTCCGCATTGCAGCAACATGCAGCACAGTGTAGCCCCTTGGATTTCTGTGGTTTACATCAGCAAGTCCAAGATCAAGAAGCTCAGTTGTGGTCTTAGTATCACAATATGCCACTGCATAGTGGAGTGCACATGCATCATCTAGATTAGTATGTGCCTCTTTCAGCAACATTCTGACTAATTCAACGTCATCTGAATCCAGTGCTCGATGTATTCTCTTTACATGTTTATCTGGAAAATTCAAGCTTTCAGGCTTTGCTAAGTTGAGTTCGATCTGTAAATCCACAATTTGTTTGACCAGGTTTTGTGGCAAGGCTTTATCAATAGTTACAATATCAGCATCAGATTTGACAACAATTTCAATGCACCTTGCCAACAATGTCTCACAACCATTACCACACATGTTTGCAACAAATAAAACCACCAAAATATCATCTATTGCAATCCTGTCAAGAATGTCCAGTAGGTGCCGCTGCAATCATAAATATATAGAATGATTAATTTAGAATTGATATTAATTATCAGAAACATTTTCCTCATAAAAGTGGCTGAATAGAACAAAGAAATGGAAGGTCCAAAATAATCATTTCCATTTAAAGACATAAACGCCTAATCTGAGTTAATTTTAAGTCAAATAAGTTCATATAAAACCAAATTGAATATCAAAACTTAATTTGCTCAACATAAATATGCCGTGCGTGACCACAACCAATATAAAGGACACAAACAAAACAAAACAAAAAAAAGCACCAAGATAATAAAAAAGCATGACAGGGGATATGCTCCGCACCCCATGCTTATGAGACCTCGACCACCATCGTCCATCAATGAAGGCAAAGACCAAAATCGGTTTGATGAGACGACTTGAAAGCATGAAAATTTCTTTAAACAACTATTGGCATTACTTTCTCAAAAAGACATAACAACTATTTTCAATTCAAAACAAAACCAAACTATAAAATCATAAACATTAAAGTAAAAGTTAAAAAGTCCTCAGATTGACCTGATAAAGAGCAACCAACTCAGGAACCTGAAAAGTAAAAGAGGCATAGAGCACCTCCACCATGAAATCCACGGCGGGCCAGCAACCAACATGCGAGCAACACTCATCCACACACACACAAACGTCTTTAGGCAACGGTCTCGCTTTCCCTGTATATAAGTACCCCAAAACCGAAACAAGCGACTCAAACCCGATATCATAATCTCTCACCAACTCCTTCACTTCAAACTTGCGTCCTCCCTCTTTCCCACCAAACGCATTCTTGAAAAAGGGACTCCTCGCCGACAAAATGCACCGGTGAACCGGCACTTCTCTGCCGCTCGAAAGCACGATCTTGGCATCACTGTAGAGCTCGAAATCCGGAGACTCAAAGACCGACTCGAGGTGGCTTGAGAGACCACGCAGAGCTGTTATGTCCGAGTTCAAAGGCTCGGACGAAGAAAGTGTTTCCGTGTTAGCTGCTGCCATACAACATGTGCTACTATTGTTACTAATATCATTCGAATCCGAGAACCCATTTCTGTTATCCATCCACCAACCAGTAAAACACTTGTGTATAGAAAAAAGCTAATTACATACTTATACATCACCAAGAAAGTGGAAACGAGACGCATATGTGTAGAGAAAAACCATGAGGGAGAGGAGAACCGCGATGGACATGAATTGCCAGAGGAGGTAGGTGAAATCAGAGACTTGCAGAAGCCGCCACATCACCATCATCATCATCAACAACATGGGTGACGAAGAGTGGAAACGAAAACTCCCATTGAAGCCATTAAAGCGAGCGTGCGATTGTGAGGGAGTACAGGATGATATAAATATTTAGCTTTTTCCTCCTTTTTTTAGGTTTGTCATTATTACGTTATTTAATAAATCTCCGGATTTTCGTCCGTACATCAGGATCTCAAAGTCCAACCCAACCCCAACTTCGTGTCTGCTGTCACAGCTACTATCTTGATTCCACGTGTTTTTAGTTTTGGCTTTTTGAGTTACTATGCTTTTGTCTTGTCGTGACAACGAGGAATAGACGGCCTGGATGTGTTTGTTTTGCAACCAGACTTTTTATCCAGGGTGAATTCCAGAAACGCCTCACCTTTTGCATGAAATAACGCTAGCACCCCGATCTTTTATAAAATCACGTTTTCTGCCCCACCATTACACTTTTTGTTTGAAAAAGGTGATGATGGTCCGTCGATTAAAGGTAGGATGGTAAATTAAGTATTTAATTAAATAAGTAAATAAGAAAAATAATGAAAAATAAAATTTATATAAGGTAAATATATATAAATTAATATTACAAATTTAAATGAAAAAATTTAAAAATCGATCTCCTCTCCTTTGTCTCCTCTTCTTTTCTTCTTCTTCTTCTTTTTTTCCTCTTTTTCTTCATCTCTTCTTCTTCTTATAAATCTAATTTCCACAAACCTAGATAATTGGATTTGATTCGAGCCCAAATTTTCGATTTGAACCTAAATTTTGGATTTGATGAATTTTTTGCAATAACCCAAATTTTTTTATATTTTTTGTGTACGTTTGAGGATATTTAGGGTTTTTGCACTGAAAATTTATTGATGATGTACTTAGGTTATTACAAATAAATTTTTTGTGTATGTTTGTCTAAAGATTGAATCTCCACTCCTGATTTTTTTCAAATTTAAAAAATTTAAAAAATAAAAAAATTAAATTAATCTTCATTGTCTATTTTAAGAAGGACAGTTAAGATCTAATAAAAAAATTTGTTATATATTTTTTAATTTTTCTTATTTTTTAATTTTTTTTAAATTAATCTCTACCGTTCATCTTAATATGGATTATGAAAATCTGATGAATAATTTTTTTTTTAAATTTTTTAATTTTAATTAAGATAAATAAAGAAATCATTTAGTGTTAAGAGTCAATTTTTCAAACGGAAAGTATAATATTAGCGTCAAAAACGTATATTTTTGAAAAATTGGGTATTATTTTTTTATATAAAAGTCGAGGGGTGTTTTAGAATTAACCCTTCATCTAAAATGAGTTTGACTTTTGGAGTGAACTTGTCAGCTGCCATAAATGGTGATGATGCAGTCAAGGAAACAAGATACTACAATGGTACGTGCTACACATGACGGTTGAACTTATACATGTCTATTAGTAGAAATCAGAAATCCAGTTACGATCGTTTTCGTGTTTATTATTGTTTTTTTTTTTAAATAAGGACATTATTATAAACCAACCTCAAAGAGAAACAAAGAACAAACATTAGTATTAAATCAACACAGGGTCTCCGAGGAGGACAAGGCTAAAGACGCAAGCATATAAGCCAAGCGATTTTCATTATGGGGAATGACTTGACACTTATAAATACCCACGATCTCACACAAAACCTTAACATCATCTATAATAGAACTAGCTTCCCCTCGATTATGATCAACAAAATTAATTGCAGAAGCTACATTCATGGCATCCACTTCAACCATATCAATTTTGAGCCCCAATGCAACTGCCTAATGAAGACCTTCACGAAGCGCTGACAGCTCACCAACCTTCGGACTGAAACATCCTCGCCATTGCTTTGCCATCACAACCACAACATGACCCAAGAAATCCCTCACTGCAAAACCCAACCCAGCAGCTGATAACCCCTAGCGAATAGCCACATCCGAATTCAATTTTAATCTTCCTAGAAGAAGAGGAGACCAACCAGAAGGAAGGGGGCGAGGAGGGGAAAGAACATTGACAGATATGACGACCTTGGTACTTTGGAATTCTTTAAGCAAATTTAGCGCCTTACTAATAACAGCTTCCGGATTCCTGCATTCTTCCTTTAGAAATCTACAGTTCCTATTAGACCAGATACACCATATAATCATACAAACCTGAGAGACAATATCAGTCCCCATATCCTGCTAGATGCCATCCAACATATCCAACACGTTGCACCGCTTAAGTTTATCCAAAAGATTACCATCATAGAAAGTCTTCCAAGACTGCTGAGCAACTTGACACCAAAACAAAATATGGGCACCTACATTAGAATCCAAACCATAACAAACACAAGCATCCTCCAACAACACTTTGCGGCGCAACAGATTGGATTTAGTTGGAAGGGCCTCTAAACAAGCCCGCCACATAAAAATCTTCACTTTAGGAGGTAGATTCAACCTCCATAAAACTGACTACCACTTCTAACATTGAGAGCAAGAAGAAAAAGAATCAGCATCAGCCGACCTACAATTAAACGCCATCTTATAAGCACTCTTCACCGAATACAGACCTTTTTTTATCAAAAAACCAACTCCATTGATTTTGAACCCCTCTAAAGCTAAGGGGAATGGAGAGGATCACCTCTCTATCAACCGGAAGCAACCAGTTCTCCAAACTTTAAATATTCCACTGACGGTTAACCAGATCGATCAGCTCTTCTACTTTGATTGACACCCCATGACTATGTGAAACGACCTTAAAAGAATTTGTCCGTGGAATCCACGGATCCTTAAAAACATCAATGCTTCGCCCATCACCAACACGTCAGACAAGACCTTTAACCAGGAGTTGATGCTCCCACAATATACTTCTCCACGCATGAGAAGCACCTTACTTAATTTGAGCCTGTAAGAAATCTCCCCTAGGGAGATACTTAGTTTTCTACACTTTAGAAACCAGGGAGTTTGGATTTACAACAATCCTCCAAGTTTGCTTAGCCAGAAGGGCTTGATTAAACAACTGCAGGTCTTTAAACCCCGTCCCACCGTTCGCCTTATGATTACACAAACGCTCCCAACTAACCTAACTAATCTTACGATTTTCATCGTTCCTACCCCACCAAAAGCTAGCTGCCAAGGACCCCAACTCTTTATATAAATCGATGATGAGCTGAAATATACTCATTACATACATGGGAATCCCTTGCACCACCTCTTTGATAAGAACCTCTTTACCCCCTTGCGAAAAGAGATGACTCTTCCAACCTTTTAATCTGTTCCATACTCTATCGCAAATTCCGTTGAAAGTTTTAGATTTATTTTTACCAACAATCGAAGACATACCCAAATAGCTGTTATAAGCCTCTCCTCCCTTAACCCCTAACAATGACTGGAGGTCTTTTTTTACTGAGGATTAATATTAGAACTGAAGCAGATGGATGACTTGTCTAGGTTGATACACTGACCAGAACCTCGGCTATACGTCTCCAACACATCTTTGATCAGCTGGCAGTTTGCTATAATAGCTCTACAAAAGAGCACACTGTCATCTGCAAATAACAGATGACTGACAGAAGGGCCATTTTACCCAATTTTTAACCCCAACCCATTTCCACCTAATTCTATCTTCCTTAAACCACTAGAGAGGGCTTCTGCACAGAGAATAAAGAGATAAGGGGACAATGGGTAGCCCTGACGCAGACCTTTCGATGGACTTATGATCCCAACCTTGCTACCATTTAAAATAAAGGACAACTGAGAGGTCGATATACAGTCCATTACCAACTTGATCCAGTTAGAAGGGAAATCCATCTTCCTCATAACCGCTTTTAAAAACATCCATTCCACCCTGTCGTACGCCTTACTCAAATCCAACTTCAAGGCCATTAAGCCCTTTTTTCCATTCCTCCTCTTATTTATGGAATGGAGCAGCTCGAAAGCCAGCAAAACATTATCCGAAATCTGCCTCCCATGCACGAAAGCTGACTGATTAACCGAGATAAGAGAGGGGAGAACCGGTTTAAGCCTCTGAGCTAACACCTTGGTTATTATTTTGTAGATGACTGAGGTCAAACTAATAGGTTTGAAATCCTTCAGCATCTGAGGGTTCTTCTTCTTCGGCAGTAAGATGACATTAGTACTGTTGAAAAATTTAATAAACATTTCGCCCTTAAGGATTTTCAAGCACACTTGTGCCACCTCGGACCCCACTACCTCACACAATTTATGAAAGAAGATGGCATGGAAACCATCCGGACCCGGGGCTCTTGTAGGTCCTAACTCAAAGACAACTTTTTTTATTTCCTCAATATTAAACAGGACCGACAATAACTTCTTAAACTCCAGACTTAGTAGCGAATTGATTGGGTCGCAAGCCTTATTAACGTCACTTTCTGATGGATTGGAGGAAGAGAAGAGATCATGAAAATACTCACATATCATTCTACCTATATCCTCAACGATGTTTATTATTGTTGTTATTAATTTTTTTTAATAGTTTTTGGGTTGTCATCAGTGACCAAAGACATCGATACTTTGTTCCCCTGTTGTTGAAAAGTTCTATCCATTATGAGATAGACTCCAATTCATAAAAAGTTCCTCTTGTGTCACCAAATTTAAATTTCAGTAAAAAAATAAATAAATTATTTTAAGGTCCTGAGAATCTAAGATTATACACATGAACAGCAGTCGTGCCATGCCACGATGGTAGCACCACGCTTTGCCTTTGCTTATGATGGGTTCAATTCCCCACAATCACACATTTGTGATCAATTTTCCTACCGCTTACGTGAGTTGTTTTTTCTTCTTATAGAAGCTTTCCTCCTTTCTTAGAGATCTAGTTTTGAACCATGCTATCATAATTTTGATTAAGAGAGTTTGATATGAAGTATACTTATAACATGTATAATATATATAATATACATATGAGAAGGATAAGATTCGTTTCAACCTGTAGTAATTTATTTAATTCGTATCTATTATTTAAGTTGAATTATTTAATTTTTTAATGATAAAAAACTTTTTAGGTTTTTCGAAAAATTTGTTGACTGTGATGCTGAACAATTTGAAGTTGCTTTATGATGTGGTTTAGTGTACGTTCAAAATTAGAAGTTACATGTAGCGTTTACTTGTTTTTCACTTTCTCAATTTTTTTTTTAATAACAAGTGGCCTGTTTGTCGGTAATAATTTGTACAATTATTTTCATATAAATAAATGTTGTAAGAACAGATCAGAATAAAATAATATAAATGTTCTAATAGATGGTAAAAGTTGGAAGATGGAGTCTACCTCAAAAAAAAAAAAAAATCACATTTATAACTTGAAAATGACTGCTGGGTAACCAAAATTATTAAACAATTAGTGGTGGAGAAGAGAATTTAGTAAAAAAGGGCCCAAATAAAGTGCATGTATCGCTGTATCATGATAGATATACCTTCAGTATAGTAAAGTGATAAGAGACAAAATAGTATTAAGGGTATTTAAAAAAAAAAAAAATCGTACTATTAAGGGTAGAGTTGCAGAAGTTAAAGCCATTACAGCTGAAGAAAAGTTCAAGATCTAAGCTGTAAACAACATGAGGTTCACAGTTGACAATTGATCCTAATAAAAGGAGTGACAGGTGACCTCAAAGAGTCGCAGTTCAATGATCAGGACTAAGGCAGTAACCAGTGTTTAATGTTGGTCTTCAATTTTGAAGATATGCCCAGAAAATGACATATAGCCTATTTTAAGGATAGTGATGCATCAGAATAATATAAAGAGAAGGTAACCAAACACACCATGGGATAGTTTAGAATTTGTGGTCAAATCATAGTCATGGTGGGCGCTGCAATTGAGTTTTTTACAAGGGACTGCGGTTAGTTTTATCTAATATCTTACAATGCAGACTAGTAAGACCATCCGTTTTAGGCAAGTTCAATGCAATGATCTTATGTATTAGAATTTTGAAATATACCTAATACAAGGCGTCTGATATTGAGGTGGATAATTTATAAATCCAAGTGTCAGTCAGACCAAAATAATTCATCAGTACTCATCTCAATACTACAGGCTAGAATTATGTGAACTTCAGTCCTGATATATTTATTCACACAAATGACAAAGAAAAGCCAGAACTTCAACTTATAGCTTACATATGCTCTCAGCACAACACCAGACAGCAATGACATGGAAATAGAAACAAGAATGATTTCACACTTCGAATTGTAATGAATGAGTAGCAAAACTGTCTGTAATCCTGTTTCATATGTATCCTGTAGTTGAATTTTTAACAAATCAACAAGAACATCAGACCTGTACATAAAAACTTGATGTTAATCTCTCTTGCTATGCGAAGGACAGCATACGTTTTCCAGCCACCTTCCAATAGAGGACAAGAAGCCTCTTCCCTCCTTAGGCGGAGAGACATAATTGTTTGATTTATTGTTGGTATGGATTGTTCCAACAAGCGCCTCGATTTCTTCCTTTGCTCGTTGAAAAACGTTTGGTCCTTTCACTTCATCAATGGGGGTGTTCTCATCGATGTCATCCCTCCTTCCATGAGTTTCTTTGTGATGGTGGTGTGATGCCTTCGCATGGTGCACAATGGCTTCAATCTCTTCCTTGGCTCTTTCGATTAAATTAGGAGCCTTGATTTCTTCGCCTATAAAGACAAAACACTTACAAGACTAAGATTTAGCCCCATGCCTTTGAAGCAAATAAAGAGAAGCGCAGCAAAATTCATGAAACGATGGCAAGTGATGATTTCACAGCAGTTGTAACACAAACAGAAGAATTGTGAATATAATCTAATCAAATCGGTAGAGCACAAAGCAATTAAACAAACGCAGAATTAACTATTGCAAATTAATCTTTGAATATTAATATCACATAACAACATGAGCTAGTAAACAAACAAAATCCATCCCAGAATAAAATTTCCACTCACTTAACATTCAAGGAGAAAAAGTTCTCAAAACTGTTATTCATTAGTTTGAAACCCTCTTTTCTTTAAATAATTTTTTTCAGCAAAAGCCCCAAATCTCCTTCTTTACTCAATCAGACACATGTCAGCACTATGGGTTGTTTCCATCAACGCCGTCAGGCGAAGCATGAGTCCCTTTGTGATTTTTTTTTTTAAAATTTTGAAATAGAGTTTCTTTGTGA
This sequence comes from Dimocarpus longan, assembly GCA_022984855.1. NCBI lineage: Eukaryota > Viridiplantae > Streptophyta > Magnoliopsida > Sapindales > Sapindaceae > Dimocarpus > Dimocarpus longan. The sequence goes on along the minus strand of CM041012.1, from coordinate 44,618,209 downwards.
TTTTTATTTCTTTTATCATTGCAATGCTAGTCAAATCTTTTCCTTAGCTTTCTCAATTAAATTGAGTCCTTTTACATCTTCATCTACCAGATTATATATAAAATGTCAGATACAAATCTCAATCCCTTAAACTCGAACGGCATATCACTAACATAATGACAAGACATGGTTGGCATCAGAAATGATCAAATTCAATAATATTTTTATATATAAGACGATGAATCATCAAAGCCAACAAGATCTGTTCAATGTAGTTGCTAATAAACTGTCATACAAAATATATATATATATATATATTTGAATCCAAAACAAACCAATCCATCAGAATCCTCCTGGTGTATATTATCACACACGTTTTCAATTCAAACCAAACACCTCTGACCAATTTAAAACTTAAAAGTAAATCAGAAGATTGAAAATGAATGCAGGAAACAAACAACGAATACAAATTAAATCAAGGGATATTGTTAATAACTAATAGCCTATTACAAAAGTGATGGAGTCGGATAATCATAATCTGTTGGAGGTGTACCTGGCAGAGTGCTTGTTGAGTGTTCCATTGAAAAATTATGAGAATTTCGAAGAGACGGGGAAGAACAAGTTGTTGAGATTTTGGAATTTGGATGTGGTAGGAGTTTATGAGTTTGGTAAGTTTCGATTGAGAGCATGACAGATAGACAATATAAATTAGAGCCGATGTTTTGTTGTCTGCCAGATTCGATTTGTACTAAGTAGCGTTTGGCCCACTAGGGAATCGTGATCATATGTCAGCAAAACCAGTACAAAAGTGACAATCTATACGTGACATATACTTCTCATGCATACATCACTTGATGTCATGTAATGGATTTCGATAACTATCTGGTCTGAAAATTTTGAATTAACTGGGATTGATAAAAGGAGAAATTACAGAAGTTGCTACTCACCACCTGGATACCCATGACCAAGACTCTCGATCATTTTGTTCCTTCAGTTTTTGTAGTAATGATGGGCTACGATCGTTTAAGTATATCATTTAAACTATATATAAGTACATTTATGATTCATTTCGCTTATTAAAAAAAAATTAAAGTAAATTATAATATATAATACATATAGTTATTTTTTTAGCATCTTTTTCATTCTTGTTTTGTAGGAATAACATTTAGTTAACAATTTGAGTTTCAATAATATCAAAATATGTGTATGAACAAAAATAGTCATACAGCAAAGCGATTTTTTTTGTGCTTGATGTAAGAAACAAGTAAGTGTCGAAGAAAATAATTAAGTTTTCAAAGAAAAAAATCAAGTCTCATAAAAGCAATTAATAAGTCTTTAAATGCAGCACTTGAGTTTAGAAGGAAGCATTTAACTGTGTAAAAAATAAGTTGAGTCCCAAAATAGTGTGTTTGATATAATCTCTCATATAATTAAAATTTTAAATCTACATGTCATTATCTTAAAAAGTTAAGGTGTCACCCAATATATTGAATTTTTTTTTCCATAAAAAAAATATATTACGATTATAAACGCTAAAATAAAGTTTATTTTTTCTAAAAACATGGTATCATACAAAGAGAATGTAAGAATTGATGTATAAAGAACAAGGAGAAAGAAAAGAAGAAAGAGAAGGGCTTTCATCTTCCTTATGAGGTATTTTTGTTAAGGTACATACTTTGGTGCATTTTTTTCCTTGATTTGATACTTTAGTACAATCAAAAATCAAATTATTAAGTAGATTAATTATAGAATTGAAAAATAAAATAAAATAAAAGCTAATCCGTTACCATTTTTATTAACGCATAATAAGAAGTACTATAGTAGTTTGTGCCTTATAACCACATTGATTAATCATGTTAAGACATCATACAATGTTAATATAGAAAAGAGTGGTGTTAACGTGTGCTAAAGGCACGCAGGTTAATGCCTAGAAAATTGGGATTTAACTTCGAAACAACCAATGATATATCTATTCATTTATTTATCTTTATCATTCTTTTTCTTTTGTATCCATCCATTGATTATTTATGGATATTAACATATGTTCTTATACACATATTAACACTCTCCAAATATATATATATTGATATTAAATTTTATAATGTGGAGGTGTATATACGGGTAAGATAGAAATAAATGCTTTTCAACTCTATTGCGTCAAACTATTTAGTACTCATAAATCTTTTTCGAAATATTTTTAAAAACTAAAATACACATTCATAATTCATTTAAAAAAACCTATTTGACCACATTAACTTCAAAAGATTAACTTAAATCTATAACTTCAATATTTATCCATTAATAATCTTATTAGATTGAGTGAAAATAATTGAATGTATGGATGTTAAAATCACAAATTTAAATTCAATTTTCTAATTGATATAGTTTATATAACCTTAAATTATCAATATTTACAATAAATATATTAAAGATTATATTTATATTATTTGTGTGAGTTGAAAGAAAGAAAACCTATAATGAAATAAGGTAAGTGAATGTGAAAACAGGATGATCATATGGTTCATAGAAGGGACCCCGCTCAATTCAATGGACGACTATAAAATTGGCAGGATGTAATGATAACAACCTTTACAGGACCGAGTCATGGCATGTAAATGGGCCATAAATGCAGGACTGACCCAATTGTAGTGAGGCAGTCAGGCTCAGGAGTCATAGTCACGCCTCGTCTCTCTTTCTGTGTCTTTGAAGAAAATTTTGAACTGTCTATTCCATTTGTTCTACTTATTTGCAGTATATATGTATTATACACTACCTAAAATTTTATTCAAATTTATTATCTAAATAATATACCAATGATTTATAATTATTATGTTACTAATACATAATTTTATAATTAAAATGATTGTTATAAATCATTTTACAACATTAATTTAACAAAATATTTAAGTAAAATTTTGAAAAGTGCGGCGTTATTTATATATATGTACACTATTATTCTATTATAGATGATCTTAGCGCAATGTCCGATTTATACGGAGGGTTCATGATGTGAATACGAGGACGCCCATTTTTCAGTTTTTCTGCTTACATTGATAGCCGTTGACGTCTTCATGCGTGCAATGCAAGGAATAAAGTGCGGTACACATCAGCACCAACTACAAGTCAACTGCTCCAGCTGGCACAGTGTATGAACTAACTCAACTGCCAATGGCTCCTCTAACCTCTATGTACAAACAGAGATGACTTCTTCAAATCTCTTTTATCACTAATACATTTTTATAATTTATTAATTTGAATTATAAAAGTCATACGCATTAGGATTTAGGGATATTAAAACAATCGACTTCATGTAAAAAATGTGATCGAAATATAGTAAGTTGATAATAATATTTATTCCTCATAGAATAAAGTTTAATTGATACCCATTTTAACTTTTCAAAATATATATATACACCCTTTTTAAAATCAAATATCTATTTTTTAATGTCACGTGGGTGACTGCTGTTTGCTTTTTACTTCAATTATATTCAATATTCTATCCATCCGTGTGAGCTGGAGCTTGGAGATTAAACGGACTTCACTCGAAAGAAGATAGTTTTTTAATTTTAGAAGCACACGCCTCGACAGTCTTAATTACACGCGCTGGTTGGTCAAGATAATAACAATCAGAGGCACGGATTTTCTAGACGACTAGAACTACTGCGGAAAAACTTGTTTTAGAAAACATAATGTGCTTATGGCAATATATTAATTGGTCAAATATCTATTTCAGTCTTGCATTTATAATCTACCCACTAATTTCGGTGATTCAAGAATTGAGGCCACAACAACTCTGTACTAAATTTAATTTAATGTTGGAGTGATCATTAATAATATTAGATATTTTGATATCTATAATAATTTGTATCCCAAGTGGATATGAAATGTCAATTTAATATATCACCTAAGTAGTATCTCATGTGTCAATTTTTTTTTTTAAAAAAAATCACATTTTAATTTATAAATAAAATTTTATAACAACTAATAAAAAATGTATAAATATCAAATTATTAATTTTTAGATAATTTTAAATGTTAAAAACAACTAATTATTTTAAACTAAAAAAATTAAATAATCTTACAATACACTTAGATGTAAAATATATATATCACTTAAATTTTAAAATTTAACCATTATTTTAATAAAATTTAATATTATTCGGTTTTGAGCTAAAAAATCAATCATCTCTAATCTAAAGCTAAATCAAATGGTCTTGGTTTTTGACCATCTTGCAAAGCAAAGCATTGAAAAGTCTCATATCCCATCGGATGAACTACCCTAGTTCAAAAGCAAAATCAAATCAAACATCCAAACACAATTCCATCGATCAATGATCTTGATTTTTGACCAATCTAAGTTGACCCATTTGTACTTACCAAGAAACACCACCTATCACAAGTCACTGATAAAGGTTGGTCCTCGTGTCGTGTGACAACAAACATATTATTTGATCGTGCCCTTTTACTCTTCTAATAAAACACTCATCTGTCAGCTTGTGTTTCTTTAATTCTCACTCGGCATATTTAAAGCTTTGTAGGACGATACAGTATAATTCATGTGGTAAATACAGGTCAATAAAGACATGGGCAAATAAATGCAGTAACGGCAGCAACAGTCAGTAGAACTTTAAGAGGCGCGTGCATGACCAAAGACATGACTAAATAGCTGTTGACGGTTGTGAAGAGGAAAAATAAACAAGAATAAAAATCCAAGTGTGGAAATTTTTAAAGCAATTTCGTGTTTTTTCATGGAAGCACACGGCAGGCTTACTTTCTTTGACCGATCCTCTCTCTCTGTCTCTCTCTCAAATCTCTCTCCATTTCTTACGTTAAAAAAGGCTTTATAAAAGGCTGGTTTCACAACCAACAGAGAGTCTTAAAAGAAATTCAAAAGTTCAAGCTTTGAATCATTGAACAACTCGTGTTTTTGAACCTGGAAAACTGAGCTTTGAATCGAACCCACCTAAAACGTTTCCATTCAAAGCGATCAGGTACTGTTTAAATTGCATACTAGCTAGAAATTCAAAGACTGCCAAGCCCCAATCTGTACGCTTGACACGTTTTTTTGAAGGTCTAATAGTGGACTAGTTTTTGTCTTATAGTAGGTGCTATTATATATAAGGCGGGCAATCAATATCAAAGAAAAACAGCGTTGTTACTTGAAGGGGTTTGGTTTTCCTCGTTTTTCTATTGATAATTTGTCTAAAAGGGAGCAAAACGACTGCAAGTACTGGTTCTGTGTTTTACAGGTATAAGAGATAGATTTCTTATGATATCCGGTTTTAATTTCCATGAATTTATAGAGCGTAGAACTGGGATTCGAGATTACAGTGATATTTCAATGATTAGTTCTAATCAGTTTATATAAAATACATGTAAATAAAATTTGGTGGGTTGTTTTATTGCTTTTTGTTCTATACTTTTTTTTTTTTTTTTGACACAGCATTTGTTCAATAATTGGAGTTAGCTTCTTGCATGTTTTTTGTATTCTACTTTTACGTTTGCTTTTCTTCTCTCTAATTGCCTGGGTATTGATTTATGTCACAATCTGTCTACTATTACGTGATAAAGAAACTAGGGGACTATTTCAACCAATATCTGGATAAACTGTCACAACAGAGCTTTAGTGTCAAAAAAGTGAATTAAATGTATACGACAAATATTGAAATAATGAAATTAAGAGTTTAATTTAGTTTCATCAATAATTTCTGCATAAGTTCTAAATTAACAAAATTTTATTAATTTTATATTGACGGCTTGTAAATTTGCCTTGGTACAGATATTTGAAGTCTCTATTATTGGTGGTTAAAAGTCTATGGGTTTATCTCTTTCGCTACTGTTATCATCCTGGGAGGAAATTGTACAACATCAGTTCTTTAGTTTGGCATACAACATCAGTTTCAGTTCTAAAGGTGGAGGCGTCACCGTTAGAGTTAATAGCTTCAAGAAAACTGATTTAGAAACCATTACAAGCCCAAAAACCAAAACCGATTCCGATGAGATCAAAACTGGAAATTCAAGAAGCTTGAAGACTTTCAGACCTGAAAATGTCGAGCTTGAAACCAATCTTATATTCGAGACTCAAGTTGAAGCCAAAGATCAACATGTGGGTCCATCAAGTAATGGATTGATGCGTAAACCAATGCCTGCACTTTCTCTTCCTGGACCGGCAATACTGTTTTCACCAAGACCGGTTAGTGAGCTTGATGCAGCAGCAGTCAAGCTTCAAAAGGTTTACAAGAGCTACCGGACTCGAAGAAACCTTGCAGATTGTGCAGTGGTCGTTGAGGAACTCTGGTTAGTCTCGTACCTAGATTTTTTTTTTTTTTTGTATTTGTCTTTGCAATGATTTAATTGGTTTTAAATTATGGATGATTGTATATATCTATACAGGTGGAAGGCATTAGACTTCGCAGCTCTAAAACGGAGTTCGGTGTCATTCTTCAATATCGAGAAACCGGAAACTGCTGTGTCACGGTGGGCAAGGGCGAGGACAAGAGCAGCCAAGGTATACCTCACTAAAACCCATGTCAAACTTCGAACTTAATTTCATCTATCTTCTTCGTCAAGTTTTTTCTAGAAAAATAATTATATTTGACAATATATTAATATATGCTTTATTGGGCAGGTTGGAAAAGGTTTGTCCAAGGACGATAAGGCTCAAAAGCTAGCCTTACAACATTGGCTTGAAGCTGTAAGTTCTTTAATATATACTTTTACATGCACTTAATAATTTTTCTTACTAGTGATATTTGGATTAAAATTCTTCTTAATTAATGTGTTGAGCAGATTGATCCACGGCATCGGTACGGACACAATCTACACATGTACTATGATGTCTGGTTTGATAGTGAAAGCAGCCAACCTTTTTTTTACTGGTAATTTTTCAAATTCCAATTTTAATTAACATTTGAGAATGCCCTTTTTTTTTTTTTACTGTGTTTGGATTATTAGGTGACTTAAACTTACTCCCTTATCTTTGTACTACACAGGTTGGATGTTGGAGACGGCAAGGAAGTAAATCTGGAGAAATGCCCCAGGACTGTTCTTCAACGCCAGTTCATCCAATATCTCGGACCAGTAAGTCGACTGATGACTAACACATATACATGCATTGATAATTATTCAATATAAATTATATGTGATGGGATGAGTGCAATGTTTTTATCTCTAATATTTGTTTGTTTTATTTTTTAAACAGAAAGAAAGAGAAGCATACGAAGTAATAGTTATAGATGGAAAGCTTGTATACAAGCAAAGTGGAGTGGCACTTGAAACCGTAGAGGGTTCGAAATGGATATTTGTGCTGAGCACAAATAGGGCTTTGTATGTGGGCCAAAAAAAGAAAGGCCAGTTTCAACATTCCAGCTTTCTATCCGGTGGCGCCACCACTGCCGCTGGAAGATTAGTGGCACACCAGGGAATTCTTGAGGTACTCATTTACTTATATATGCGTGCACATCTTATTGTATAATATTTTAATAACCATTCATGAATCAACGTGTCACTTATTTTTTTGTTTCTTTACTTTTTCAGGCTATATGGCCATATAGCGGTCACTACCTCCCAACAGAAGAAAACTTCCAGGAATTTATTACTTTCCTTGAAGAGAACCGTGTTGATCTCACTAGTGTTAAGGTACATTGTTACATTTTCCCATTTAATTTTTTCTACAATATATATTTGTATATAGATATTAATTTTTGAAAAATACTTCTATAATGTTTTTGATAAGAGTGTTGTTGTGAAAAATAATTATTGAAAACCCTATCATGTATTATTTAAAATTAGCTGTTGCTTACGCTATCATGTAAACAGCTGATGTTGATTTTATTTTTCTGTCATTGCAGAGATGTTCAATGGATGATGACAATCCTTCAGTTGTAGCCACCGTCGAAAAATCAAAACCGGAGACCACGGTGGGCCCAGATGTAATTAAACAATCAAAAGATACAAATAAAACCCATGCAGACAAACCCATCAAGCCGACTACAATCAGAACCGTTCGTCAAGAGGAAAAAGCTAATGCTGACGGTAAACCACCGTTGTTTGATACGCCCAAACGCTTGTCATGCAAGTGGACCACAGGTGCTGGGGCCCGGATCGGATGTGTGCGGGACTATCCGACAGATTTACAGTCCAGAGCATTGGAACAGGTGAACCTATCACCTCGCATTGTTAATGGGCCGGTTTTACAATATGGCCCAATTCCTTCTCCACGGCCCAGTCCAAAGGTCCGGCTCTCTCCGAGGCTTGCATATATGGGCCTTCCAAGCCCAAGGACTCCAATTCCCGCTGCTAGTTAGGCCCATTTATTACCCAAGGCAGAACTATGAGGCACGCACCCCTGGTGCTCAAATCTCACAAGGCGAGACAAATAGAGGCGACTAACTTGATTATTTTTCATGATATAGTTCGTTCATTTTTTTTTTTTCTATTTTTTATGGCTTAATTGAGCCAAATATACCCGTGTCTTTTTTGGGTTTTTTTATTCTTTGATGTGAAGAGAAATAAAGATATGATCAATCACCTTGCTAAATTACATATTTGTTTCCAAATCCATATTCTCCGCTTAAATTCCAGGTTTGTTTGACCAACTTATAATGGGTTGAAGGGGGTCAGAGAAACATTATAACGAGCAAATCATTGCGACGACTATTTTAGGTTAGTAAATATGATTAAAGTCCTGTTTCAAAAAAATATATATATGATTAAAGTACTTATTATATTATATGTATTTTTTCGAGGAATGTATATATATAGTAGGAAATAAGAACAATACTGTCTTGGCAATGCTGAGTTAGATAGGGACTAAACAATGCCGTGTCTGTGTAGCTGGTCAGTCTGAGTCTATTTACACAAGTAGAGCCATTGTAGGGGCAAGCAATTATCAGATACGTCACACCGGTTACGTACCCAGACTTCCTTGGTATAAAATACGACGATGTTAACTTGCTAAATGTTCTCATGTCAGCCTATTCTAATTTGTATGTCAATTATTGATATGATGATTTAATTATTTTTACTCATAACAAATGAATTCAATAATAACTAATATGTTTATATTATTGGACATCATAGTTTAGCATAGTTAATTGTATTCCTTGTTATCTATCTTAATGATAAGATGCAAATCGATCCTATAAAACATATTTTATAAAATCCAAATACAAACAACGATACACAACACTCCTTGATAAGGATAATTAAATATCTCTTTTGAACTTAAGAGGTCAAAATTTGAGTCAAACTCTTATTATATAAAAACACAAGTTATGGATGTAAATCTTCTTTTAATAAAAGTAGTCATCTTTCAGTTATAAGAATAATGTGAGTGTAAATCTCTTCTTGGAGAATCACCTCCTGATTATAAAAACGGTTATCTGGACCGTACTATTAGTATTTAATCATAATATATTTCGATAGTCCTTAATTTCGTGTGTGTATATATACACATATATATATATATATATATAAAAACCACGGTTGTATGTATTATTATGTTAACTTCTATTTAAATATCATTATTAAATATTTTTTAAAAAAATATTATTATTAAAATTATTATTAAAATTTTATCTTACTATTTAAACTTTTTGAGTTTAACCCAATATATATTGTGGAGCCCAGACACGTTTGCTAATATTTTCTCTCAAACCGAGACGTGAATAAATTATAAATTTCAGTTATATTTAAACAAGGGAAAATTACATAACCCTCCTTGAAGTTTAACATAATTACATAAAAATGATAAGTTGGGAATCCCTCACTGTCCTCCCCTGAAGTTTCCGAAACTCAGCACAAATCTCCTCTGTTAATATTTTATCATTGATGAATAGATGTTAAGTGTTACAGGGAAAGGGTAAAATCATCAAATGATATTAAATTATATCAGTATATAATTTTTTAATAATCGATATTAATATATAATTTTTTAATTAAATTAAAAAATATATATAATTTTTTTTTAAAAAAAACACTCTCTCCTTTTTCAAGCTCTTGCATTTTCTTCTATCTCTCTCTCATATTCTTCTTCTTTTTTCTCTCATCATTATCATATTCTTTTTCTCTCAATCTTCCTTTGCCTTGGAGACCGACTTTGATGGAGAGCCAACTGGTCTCTGTGGGCCTCCATCAACCCAGGTGGTCTTGGAGACCATCTGGGTCTCCATCGTTGGAGACCATATCCTGGTACCAATTCAATTTCTTTTTTTTTTTTTAAAAAAAAAAAGAAAAATCTTGTATAGTTTCTTTGTGAGTTTAGTTGAATTTTCTTGTTAGTTTTTTTTAAATATTTGTTTTGAATCTCCTTGGTGAAATTGCGATGAGATCTTATAGTTGTTGATTGGTGTTTGATTAGTAAGAAAATGTAGTTGTGGAGGTTTTTTGTTGATGATTTGGGTTGTGAGATTGATTCAACATAGATGTTATGTTTGAATTGATGACGAAGAAGAATTTATATGAATGATGACGGATAAAAATGTAAATTTATTTTGGGTTCAAACTGGTAATAATAGTAGTGATAAATTGATCTGATAAACAATGATGATGAATGACATGAAAATGGATGAAAAAAGTTTGATGAAAATTGATCATGAATTGATAGTACGACAAATGATGAAGAAAATTTGATGAAGGTGATGATGAAGAAGATAAGATTTTTCTTAAGAAAATAATTGTTTTATATTTTAATTATTTTTTAAAATTAAAATATTAAGATATTAATTTATTTTGAGATATTTTATTATTTTTGTTTAAATTGACTTTGAGTGTTTGTTTTGATTAATAATTGACTTATTATAGGGAGATATACACTGAGTTTTAGAAATCTCATAATATGATAGTGCAAATTTATCAAACATCATCATATCTATAAAATTACGTCAAACGTGAAAGAGATTTGTGTAATTTGCCCTTTAAACCAAGATGTCTATGGTCTTGATTTTGCTTATAGGTCTCGTCATCATGAACAAAGTGTGGCTTTGAGTGCTTCTTCGTAGTTCGAGTAGGGGTGGCTCTCGCTTTCTATGCACCACCCCATAGGCCTTTTTGGGGGACCGTACACGGTACATGCACAGACTTTTTCTCACTTCCTTTTGCATGCATGATGAGTAATCTCTAACTCTACATTTATATATGTGAGATAATTGCATATGAGGAGATAAAGCAAAAGGAAGGCCAGATATTCATTAAATATTTCTGTGTAGTTCCTGACTCCGACCTGTTATACTGGTCAAAGTAAATTTCCACTTTTAATCAAGCCTGTTTCCAGAATTTCCATCCTGCAAAGCTAAAGTCATAAACCACTGCTAAGACATTGGTGATGAGATAATGATGCGAGTCACTGAGTCCATTTCAGTGATTGGGACCGGTCATTCAGCTGACCTCAATCGCCCCACCACACTCCTCTTTATCCTAAGCAGTGGATGGTCCACATGGAGAGGGACCCCCCCTCTGTTCTCCATCAGCCCCCCTGAATGATGTTGACCCCGCTTTAAGTATTGTATTTATTTCTAATCAATACTGTATTATTATCACCGCTCTCCTTCCATTTTTTTCGCTTTTCAGTAGAGTTCTTCTCAATGGCTTATTTAATTATAACTTAAAATAAATACAAGGGTGAGACTTGAAGCGGTCCAAAAAGTACTTTTTCTTTTATTGGAGCCTGAGATTAATGAGAAGAGGCTCAGCAGCCTAGAAAATCTAAAGTTTTATACTAAATTCTGTGCTGTATGCTCCAATTTAAAGAGTCAATGGGAGCTGTTTTTCAGGACAAGACAGCTTCCAGTACAAGTTTGGATGAGCTTCTAAAATTGTGAAGATGTGAGTGTGAGAGGGAGAAGGTTCAGTGTTAAAATACTGAATAAAACTCTTTTCAAGTCACATTTTTTTTTCTTCCATCTAATTTGAAATTGTTTCAGTTCAATTGAGTTGTCAAAACAGGAGAAAGAGTTTTTACTTTTTTGACAAGAAGGCAGAATCACTTGTCTCGGAAGCAAAATCCACTCACCAAGAAAGTTGACACAGAGAGGGGGTGAGAGACTCTGAGAGAGCCAGAGGATACCACGCATATAGTAGTTGGTTGGTTCTTTGCCTTTGCTTTTGAGAAAGGTTAATTGTTAGTCTTGTACTGAGCCTCTTTACCCGCTTTTCCATATCAATAGTCATGGTTTTGGCCTTTTGAACTGGAAAAGGCTGCATAAAGATAACTTCCTCATTCATCGCCACCCTTTGAAGGAAAAAGACATATACGATGAAGAGAACAACATTCTATTTTCTGGTATTAGCAACTTTGGAGATAATGAGTTTGGTTCCTGTAACAAGCAGACCTCACTCATCTCAAGATTTTCCTCACCAAGGTTAGCATATGTTTCTTTAAATTTATATGGCATTGCATGCACTTTCCACTAGTTTGATTCTGATTCACCTTTCTGTTATTTTCCATTCTTCCTTTATTATTCTCCAACTTAACTAGAAAGCTAATTCTTAACTTTTTCTTGTACTAATATGGTCTAAAACAGCTTCAGATCCGCACAACTTTTCCCTTTCAAACCTTGTCTCTTTCTGCTTTGGGTGTTAACTCTCGCTTGCTTTTTATTTTTCCATACTTATTCAAACAGATAATATCCCAAACTTCCCAGAAGCTGCCTCTCACTCAAAACAGGTACTAAAAACTCTAGTTCTCTCCCTCTTCATGAATTATCTTCTGATGTTATCATTTGTGTGTTTTAAGGGACTGGAGATTGAAAACAAGGGGGGAGTAGGAATTGATGGAAAAGTAGAAGAGACATATAGAGCACTGGGCAGACTAGGGTCAAGACCACCAAGCTGTAACCACAAATGCCAAGGGTGCGCACCATGTGAGGCCATTCAAATACCAACTACTTCTGATAAAATGGGACTTCAATATGCCAATTACGAGCCTGAAGGATGGAAATGCAAGTGTGGCTCTTCTTTCTTTAACCCATAAAATTATATCAATTAGATCAATCTTATATGTTAGAAAAAGATAGTACTAGTACTCCTAGTCGAGCTCAGTTTCTCTCCCTCTTTTGCTTCACCGGTGTAGATTTTCTTTCGTGGAGAGGGGTCAACATTTGTAGAGTTAAGCTTTGATCAGCCAAATTGCTAAACTTTAGTTAGATTGTAATTTGTATGCAAAGACAAAGTAACAGGTCTTAAAAATTAATTTATAAATATATGCCGGTGTATGTGGTTGGTTCAAAGTTATATTTATTATTTTTTAAAATAAAATTTCCATTTAGTGTTACTATTTTTCGTTTTCATTATATATATACGAGCAATTTGTAGCATTTAAATCAATTTTTTAAAACGTTCATATTACAAGTAATTTTCCCTTGTATGTCATGAGTTTAAATTTTATATTTATGAATAAAATTATAAAATGTGGATAGGGTAGTTCTTCTACCTTAGACTTCTACAAGAAAAAAAAAAAAAAAATCATCCAAAAAAATTTAGGAATCCACTTGCAGAATTAGGGTAAAAATTGCTTTAATTTCTTTTTAGGTATGCTATAAGATCAAATTGGTCCTTGCCTATATCGAAGCATGCTAAGTCCTTCTAACGTTTGTAACTATACACGAAATTTCTTTGTCCTTACGTTTTAGGTTAACACCACCATCAGACCCGTTGGGTTGGATTTAAAACAAAACCTCTAAACATAGTGGATTCAAATCAATTAGTCAAAGTTATGATATTATACTTGTTAGGTTGGATTTTGTCCACGGTTGAAATCAGTCAATGCCTAAAACGATTTGTGTGGGGCTGATCTCACATCTGTCTTGCAATATTCGTCCACAACAATGCTTACGTCCACGATTATCACCATTGATTTTGGCATAGTAACAATATATATTTTTCTGAGTTTGTCTTACAATGAATTTTCATTCTTATTTATAGCGAGAAGTAATACAATTTGATTCAATTTGAATTACATATAAATAAGGTAAAAAATATTTACATTAATTATAATTTGAAAATAATCTCTACCGAATTAGTGACTAATCTTGAGAATTTCGAGATTTGATTTGCTTCAAATTATAAAAGTTGATTTATTTTCAAATTAGACTACTTCAAATTTCTAAAAGGTCAACTGGATCAGTCGTGGCGAGCTGATATATTACTCATCAAGCAGATGAAGAGTCTCAAAGCACAACGCGTTTTAAATAGCGATCTAATTACCATACTCACACGACGACTTGATTATTAGACTTATCCCTCGAGCTTTTAATGGCCCATTTATTATTAATATTAACGGTCGGAATTGGTCAACACCCCAAACGATTTGTATGGGGTTGACCGCACAGTGAACTGCTACACAGGTAGGAGTTTTACACCCAAAAAACTTATAAGGTTGAGGGTTCGACTCTAGACACGATTTCGCAGAAATAAGGGGCTTAATATCAGCCATGAGCTCGTGTAGTAGCTTGGTGTGCAGTCGGCCCCCACATAAATCCTTTTGGGTGTTGACCGGTTTCGACCGTCAACAGATTTAAATAAAACCTCAAAACATCATGATTTCATACCAACAAGTCGTTTTTTATTTTTTATTTTTTGGCATACTTCAACAAGTCAAAATTTATTTTTAAAAAAAATCAACAAGTCAAAATTAGTTGGTACAGAACATAAACATAGGTAATTAAGGGCCAGTTTAATATTACTATAGCTTTTAAAATAAGCATTTATAGCTATGGTGAAGAAATTAGAAATAATCTACTGTTAAGTCAATCATGTTAGTATTTGGTTAATTTTACTGTTAAATTTATTAGAAGTAGTCTATATGTTTTTGATAAATTTTATGTTAACTGTTGTGAATTTATAAAATATCCAAAATAGTCATAAAATAAAATATTTTAATTCATGTTTGATATAAGTATAATTCAATATAATTAAGATTAGGATATAAATATTTTTTATTAAAATTAATGGGTAAAAAAATTCGTTAAATCCCACAAATAAATTATTTTATAATCATTTTACAAAATTAACCCCTCACCTGCTCTTAAAATTGTTGTCAACTCTATTTAGATTTTTAAATAATCACTTTTGAAATTTTTATAAATAAGTTTTTTTATATCAAAATTATTAGAGATAATTGTAGAAATAAACTCTTTTTAAAGTTGAAATTGAAAAGTAACACTTTTTTAGAATTACTTATTTTTACCCATTGTATTTTTATTCAAAAATAAATTTTATTGTAAGATTTAAAAGAAAAAATAGTGTTCACTTTGGACTTAAAAAAATAATTATTTATAAAAATGAAAACTTATTATTAAATAATCATATTTAACTTTTCAAATATAATACCAAATGGGCGTATGTCTTGTTGAGAGACTAAGAAAGCCCACCATGCTGGGCTAATAAATTGTTTTGTAATCACTTTACAAAATTAAACCTCCACGTGTTTTTTAAAATTGTTGTCGAATCTATTTGGATTATTAAATAATTACTTTTCGAATTTTTATTAAACACTCTTTTTATATCAAAATCGTTAAATAATGTAATACCAAATGGCTAGGTCGAGGGACTAAGAAAGCCCGCCATGCTAGGCCAAAGATGTTTGTCACTTCGACATTTTGAGGGTATTATTCCTTCTCAGAAGGGCAAATTACATTTTAACATTTAACATAATTACACGAATATATAAGTTAAAGGCATAATTACGCAAACACTACTTAGCATTTCATTAGTGTTGTATCTGAACTTTTTTAACACAAATTCATGTTATATTACAACTTTAAACTAGCAAAAATTTCAAAACTTTTGAAAACTTTCCTAAGTCACTGAACAATGACATTAACCCCTATGAGTTGTTCAAGTCTTGAACCAAGTGATATTTATCAAGATGGTACCTTTCGTTTTGTGTTTGTGATTTTTAAAGAGAGTATGAAAGACTTTGATTTATATTTGAACCAAGAGAGCATAGAAAATAAAAGGGAAGAGGAAGAAACAAAGAGCTAATATATCAAATAGAGAGCTAATATGTCAATTTTTCTAGGGTAAAAGCATACGTTTATCATTATCGATGCTATTTAAACTTGAAAATATTGATATGGTGTTATGTATAATTATAAAAGATTTGGTCCTATTAATGCTATTTTTCCTTGTTTTCTTTATTCTTAAATAGCTTTATAGTAGATTAATGTTAACATTTTTGTTCTTATGGTTGGAGAGAGAAAATTAAATTCATAAAAAAACTATCTATATCTTGTATTATAAGAATATTATTTGAACTTTTGACTTCTTAGGATAAAAGAAAATAGTAAATGACTTCTATTAAAAGGGTAACGTGCATGTTAACTTGTTAATAATAATAAAATAATAATAATAATATATCAATATATAAAATTTGTAGACAAATTATAACTATTTTATATTCACTTTTTTGTTTGAGGACATTTTTTTTTAATGGTGATGAGGACAAAGGTGAAACTTAAACCATTGATCTCTTATGATTAAGAAAAATACTCAACTACTCTTATTGCGGAGTGGTGTGTATGTTAACATGTTAATAAATTAAAAAGAATGAAATAGATAGATTCATATTTATTTTTTTAATATACCAATATATAACATTTTTAGAGAACAAAAATTAACTCTTTTTTGTTCATTTTTTAATTTAAGGACACGTGTCAATTTTTACAATTTTTATATATATATATGGAGAGAGAGAGAGAGAGAGAGAGAGAGAGAGAGAGAGAGAGATGAATGATTAAATTTAGAGAAAATTATGGTCGATTTTTTTTTTTTCATTTAAAAATTATTAGTGCTGAATTATACTTATTAAATTGTTTTCATTTTTTTTTTAATGGTTAAATCATTTAAAACTACCTAAAAACATTTAAAAAAATAAGTAAAAATTTTTAATTTTTTATTTAATTGCAGATCACTTAATAACATTTTAAATTTTTTATTTAAAATCTATCATCCTCAAATTAGTATAATTTTAAGTTTATTATAATTTTATATTACTCAATTTTATTTTTTCTTGATACTTATCAAGATATATATTTGAAAAGAAAAGTTTAAGTCCATCTCATTTCGAATTTTTGGAATTAAACTAATATATTTTAATTAACAATTTAAACATTAATTTTTCTAATTGTTTTATTAAATATATTTATATGTTTAAATATATAAATATGGTTAATATTGTTATATTTTTTAATCACATTTTAATTATGAACAATATATTATTAATACGTACATAAAAAATATTTTAGAATTTATTAAATTACTGATTTTTAGATGTTTGTATAAAAGTAATTAAAATTACATAACAATCAATAGTTAAAAAAATATAAATATCAAATTATTAATTTTTAAATAATTTTAATTTTAAAAAATAAATAAATTTATAATATGTTCAAAGATAAGAAAAAATAAATATATTATTTAGATTTTATATTTTAGTAATTAGTCAGTCTTCAGTCTAAGATTAAAAAAAAAAAAAAAATTCTTACTTATATATTGTATTTTAATATAAGAGTAAGACTTGAACACTTACCTCTTTTAATCAAAATAAATGTTCAACCACTTCTGATAGGAGTCGTGTGTTACAAAGTATCTTGATTTCAAAATTTAAACACATTAATTATTAAAAATTAAATTTAAATTGCAAACTGCATCCTACTTTAACCATCAATTCTTCGTGTGTATATACTGCTGGCATGATATAAAAGTGTTAATACCATTTCTAAAACGCGGACGAATAATAGTCTTTTTTTATAGGTGAATAATACGTTATTGTTCAAAGTTAAATAAGAAAAAAACAATATTTAAGAGCTTTCATTTTTAAAAAATAAGAAAAAGATAGAGCCTTCATTATCAAAATTTTGTTTATATTTTTTCCATTTATTTCTATTATTTTCTGTTCTCATTTATGCATCAAATTAATAACGAAATGTCATGCTATCAAACATAATTAATAAAATTATCAAGTTGTCAATATTATTCGTTTAATCGAAATCAAATAGTTGTCAAACTCTCGGTGATAGCTATTAGCCAATAAACAGTTAAAAAAAAAAAGGCTATTAGCCAATAAAAAATAAAACTATAAAAAACAGAAGTAGTTGGAAGTCCTCGGTGCATTGGCGCTCCTGGGAGTATGGGACAGAGGACCAGAATACTTGAATCTGCACGGATCGTTTCCCATCTTCTTCTTCTTCTTCTTCGTCTTTATTATTTTATTTTTTAAATTAAAGAGAGTACGATTTCTTTTTATCACACAAAAAATATTTTTCTTGCTTCAAATTTGTTTGCTATAAATTATAATCATTGCAAAATTCATGTGGATAACGTGTCGGGTTTTGTTTTATTTAAGATAAAATATTCATGTCTCGCCAGGGAATCCTCCAAACTTGTGGAATTTAAACATTTATTATATTATCTTAATAACTAACCCACCGAATGTATCATCAAATAAGAAAAATAATTATGTTTGTCTTCTCTCTCTGTCTGTTTATATGCATAAACTTTTCTATGCACGGCTAGAGTTTATTCTTTTGTCCTAACGTTTTGATAATTCGTCCCATTAATTCTCTTATTATTTTTTTAAAAAAAGTGTTTTGTTAATTAAAATTAATCTTACAAAATTATTGGTAACCTACCCATTTTCTTAAAACGCATGAATTGGTACATAAGAGGTCTATCAACATTAAATGCTGTTAGTTTCATCTTAAATATCATCACTTAGTTTTTCTTTTTCTTTAAAAAAATCTCAGTACAGTGCATTCATAAAAATTATAATCAATTTAGAGTCTTGATGCGATGGGAATAAATAATTTTAATTTTTTTTTTTATAAAAAAAATCAATTCAGAGTTAAAGACGCATCGTTTAAATATAAAATCTAAATATTTTAGAATGTAAGAAATCAATATTCTGAATATAAACTCTGTAATAATTTTGGATGAGAAGCAGAAACCGTTTGACCTGTTGCGGCGCGACTGTCTTCGGCGACCAATAATTATTAGGTTACATGTAATGATAAAAGTACAGGAGCCGCATGTGGGTTCCATAATGCAAAAAGGATAAACACTAATATTACTCTCTATTTCCATTTAATCCTACAAAAGTGCATTAACTCCCTGCTCCTCTACTTTACGAGGAACGATCATATATTTAACAATAAAAGCAATTATAATATTAATATATCCTATTTTGGACCGTTTAAAAAACGTTAGCATGTCTGATAATGGCTAACGTTTTCATTCTTTTCATGTATCTATGAAAGATTTTTTTTTTTTTTAATTAAGGTAATGAGAGTAGAGATTTAATATATATATATATAAAAAGTAGAGATTTAAATTGTTATCGATCAACCCTTTTTATGATAAAAAATTAGGTGTTTAGATATTTATTATAAGAATGATTATTCAATCTGATCTTATTTTAAGTTTGAATTATTATAATAAATAACATTTTTAAAAAATTAATATTTAATTTTAATAAATTTTTATGAATTTAAACCATTTTCTAGTCTACATTACATTTAAAAAATTCAATACTACGGTTTTTTTTTTTTGAAAATGTTAATTAACGCGATATTCAAAAGTTTAAATTAATAAAAAATAATTTAAATATAATATTTAAGACTTGAAGTTGACATATGACATGTTTTCTTATATGTAATGTGGATAGATGTTGAACATATTCTAAATATTCCTTACCGTATAATATTTAAGACTTGAAATTGATATGTGATACACTCCCTCACGTATAACGTAGATAACTATCATATAAATACTAAACGATTTCTACTGTTATAATATAACAAAAAATTGAAATAAAGAAGATATATGATTTGAATCAAATACCTTTAAACTGTAATACTATGTTAGTTACCATTAAATTTAAAAAATTAAGTTAATAAAAAAAGGTTTAATTATAATACTTAAAATTTAAAGTTGAGATGTGATCTATATACATATATCATAATCTAATATATATATATATTTTTTCATAATAAAACTAAAAGGGCGCGGCAAACTAAGGCGACGGTATCGAATTGAACTTTTTCTCTTTTTCTCTTTTTATTTTTTTATTTTTTGTTTGAAATAGTATCAAATTGAGTTTTTAATGTTTGAAACTAGTATCAAACTGAGTTGATAAATGAAAAGCACAGAGATATTTGTGCATAAAATCACCACCTGGCCAGGAATATTTTAGAGTAAATAAAGTAAAACGAAAAAGGCAACGAAATTGGAAAGCAGAGGTAAAATCAAGAACACACACGCAAATAAATCACGTGAAGAATACGCTCGGCTGGAAGGCACGTGACAGGGCCACCGCGCCAGACAGCGGCGCGAAACCTTCTCGGTGCCTCCTGTTACTGAGACTTTTGGCCACGCGTAGTTAACACGCGTGGTCAAGCATTTCTCTCTCCACTACCCCTCCTCAAATACAAAAATTAAATCAAAAAATTAAAAAAAAATAAAAATAAAAAGGAGGCCCACACACATTGTTCGCTGTTCAAAGTAATTGCTTCCATTGGATCAGTACTCCAATGCGAGAGAAAAACAAAGTCTTTATAGAGAGAGAGAGAGAGAGAGAGCGAGAGCGATGATGATAATCCAACCCTTGCTTTCATTAACCTAACTCTTCCTTAATTTTTTTTTCTTGGGTTCTTCCGGGAAGAAATACGAAACCCTAGATCTTCAATCATAATCGTTCCGTACAAATTTTCTGATTTTCGTCGGTTGTCGGTGCGGTTGATTCGGCGCACTGTCGTGTTTTTGTTGATAATTATTTCTTTTTGGAATTTTGGTGGATATATTTCGGTTTTATTAGTTAGGGTTTGACGGTAGAGCTAGGGTTTCCAATCCTAAATTTGTTCGATGGAGCCACGTGTTGGAAACAAGTTTCGATTGGGTCGAAAGATCGGTAGCGGGTCTTTTGGGGAGATCTATCTTGGTTTGTTTAATTCGTCGTGATTTTGGATTTTTTGTTTGTTTTCGTGGATTTGTTTCGTGTTGCTTAGCGTATTTGTTTGATTGGATTTCTTTTGCAGGCACTAATATTCAGACGAATGAAGAGGTCGCCATTAAGCTTGTGAGTTTTTCTTCCATCATCGAGTTTGTGACTTGCTTGATTTGTTTCAGGATTCAATTTCGTCGTGCATGTGTCTTGTATGATTTTGTATTGATTGCTTGTATCGCGACTTGTCAATTCCACGTAATGTGCAATTGCGGTGTACTGGGAACTGACCTGTTTGTTACTTGAAGTATGCTAGTCGAACAATAGGATTATTGGATAACTTGGTGATAGATGTATGCCCGTATGGATATAGAGTGGGCTCTGTAACCGATACTTTGCAATGTTAAACTTCAGTTTTGTTTACTTCAATTGTGTTTTTAGTGAATTGAATTACACTTTTGATAGCAAATTTATTGGAGAAACTTTGCTGGGCCCGAGCAAATAGTTATTGGGATGTGTATGCTGGTAAATAATAAATGGAAGTTGTTATTTGAAGGCGATTTGGCATTTTATGTTTTGACTGTGCGTGCAGTTTGATTATCTAGACATTCTTAATCCATTCGCTTATTCGGTAGTTGTAGTTTTATATTTTTCGGTAATTTTCTACTGAACTCAACTATATACCATAAACACAAACATTTTGAGGTAAGTTTGTGGATTCCTTTCCTTCATTTTTCTCTCTGAGTCAAAGCTACAGTCCAGTTAGCTAATCGTGAATAAGATCTTTTGCATCATAATTTTGGTCTAACCTTGATCCTATTTTATATATTTACCCGGACAACGCTGTTTTCATCTTGGCAGTGTTAATCGGTGTGTTTTAAGTTTCTTAAGGTTCTTTCTTTTCAACTTCTAAATTCTTGCCAACAGTTGTTTAGCTTCTAGATGCTTTCAAGTGCTTTATTGATGCGAATGGGGAAATGAGCAATGAACATTAGTGGTATTATGAGTTGTCTGTATTCAATTGCGGGTGTTGATTAAATTATTTAATACAAGAAATTATGTTTCTAGACGAATATGAAGTTGGTCCAATGGTAAACCATCTCACTCACATCAATGAGATTGTAGGTTCGAGTTATGTGTTTCTCTTCTGACTTAAAATTTTTTGTTGCAAAAGAAAACGAAGAAAGAAATTCTTTGTCTGATTTCATTGGAGTCCCGCATTGCTTAAAGATATAAAATTGGTGTAATGTAGGTTGACAAATACCTTGTCATGGGTACTTTAATGGGGACTTTACTTGGGCCTCTAAGCAGAGTCTTACGGTTTTAGCTCTGAGCGTCTATGAACTATGTAAAAGTAATAGACAAGCTATATGTAAATTTGATAACACATTGAAATTTGGAAGGACTCTAGAGAGGTGTCTGTTAAGGTTTTGTGTTGTTATGGTAAGTGCAGGTGCAGCAGATGGGTCTGTGTTAATTGCATACTGAATTGATTTATATCCTGAAGATAGTGGACCATTATGCGCTGAATTTAATATTTTGAGGTTGTTTTCTGGAGAAAGTATTATGGAATAGGTTGCAAAGGATTACATGTTTCTGTCAGAGGACAAGTGTTTACATTCCCCGTCAATTGTGATCACTTGTTTCCCTGGATATTTGATTGTTCTATGTATGATTTAGTGGAAAATTTTTTTCTTCTTCGTTGTTGAATTTATATTAGTTTTTGCTGATGGAAACAGATCTAGCAAGTGGGGCTGAATGAGCTGAGAATGTTATTTCATATTTAATTAGAAGCATTGTTTTATGTCGGAGGCTAAAGCATGTATGGTTGATTACAATAATAGTGTGTAGTCTATTCACATGTTTATTATTAATCTCTTTTCTTTTACTTTTTATTCACGTTGTGTTGTGCTCGTCGATAGTATTTTTCCATTGTCTGCATGAATTTTGTGATGTGAGTGCAATTTGAATTGTCTTTGATTGTCGGGTTATTACTTGTAAGTGATTTCAATCCTTTTATGTTTGTAGATGGATTTTTTCATTATATTGTGTTTTGTCTTATGTGTTGTTTCCATTTCTTTTTAACCATTTCTCACTGTTTTGTATGTTCAGGAAAATGTCAAGACAAAGCATCCACAGTTGTTATACGAATCTAAGTTATACAGAATCCTCCAGGGAGGAAGTAATGAGATTATGAACTTCCAGTTTATCTTCAGTTTTTATGAGAATTGAAGCTTCCAGTTTATAAAATGCTAGTTATTTGAACATCCCTTTTTATGCATCTGATTGATTTGTATATTCACAGCTGGGATCCCAAATGTGAGATGGTTTGGTGTGGAGGGAGACTATAATGTTCTGGTGATGGATTTGCTTGGACCTAGTCTTGAAGACCTATTTAACTTCTGCAGTAGGAAACTTTCATTGAAGACCGTGCTTATGCTTGCAGATCAGATGGTAAATTCTGTTGATTGTTGATATTTTCTATATTAATGAACTATAATTTCTGAAAATTGTGGATTATTGCTGCTCTTGATATTTTTCAGATCAACCGTGTTGAGTTTGTTCATTCAAAGTCATTTCTACATCGTGATATTAAGCCAGACAATTTTCTTATGGGTTTAGGAAGGCGTGCAAATCAGGTTCTTATTACTTCATGTGCTTTACTTCTCATTTGTTTTCTATATATAGGGTCTTCCAAGTGAATGTTCTTATTCTTTTGGGTATAGGTCTATGTCATTGATTTCGGTCTGGCTAAGAAATATAGAGATAGTTCAACCCATCAGCACATTCCTTACAGGTGAGGAGACTCTCTGCATGTGTTCAGCCCCCTAAGGTTGTTTTCGGATGTTATGTTAAATTGATTTATGTGCTTACGCATCAATTGGGGTGATAGTTATTTTGAAATCCTCTGCATGTAATACAAACACTACAACAGCTGATATGCCACTGGAGTTGACTTCCTTGGCTATTTTTGTGCTCATGGTTTCAGCAAGCATGAAAATAGTCTTCTTATTCTTTTTTTCAATATCCATCCTCTCTCTCCTTTTGTTTTCCCAATGCCAATCACTGTTTCCACACTTTGACGTTTCTACTTGAATTAAATATTCTTTATCTATTGGATTTTGTAGTTGTATATATCTAAAGATATTAAGCTCCTTTTGTGGCTTTTCAAACTTGGATAAAAGAATCACATTTCTTCTGGCCAAGCTTTGCTTGATTTCAAATTGACTGTGTGACGCCAATGCTAATTAATTTTTTATGATGTCTATATGCCGTTTCTGGTTATATGCTAAATTTCATTATGTATTGTTTTTAAGATCCATAGCTTTTGGTTTGTATTGAAACATTAGGCTACTGAGATAAAGTACTGTTGACATAGAAGATTGGTGACACTGACAACTGACAGTAGTGGTAATGGTAGTACTTGAAGTAATTGTTTTGATGTTAATGTTTTTAATATTTCTATTTTTCAATTGGGATGGATCATGTCTCTGATCACTCTGCACTGTGTTTTTTTTTTTTTTTTGGGTTATTTAGATATAAATATATATTTATAGAATTTAGAAACATTTCATTTATTTTGTTGTGTGGATACTAAGTGATAACTTTGGCGGGTGTGTTTTTGATCATTGGTCAACAAAACTGCAGGGAAAATAAGAATTTAACTGGAACTGCCAGATATGCAAGCATGAACACTCATCTTGGGATTGGTATGCTTTGTCTATATTTTTGCTTTTGCTGTTTTTTAATTGGCATTTATTAAATTAACTTTTTGTATTCTCTATGTTGCACTGTGTAGAGCAAAGCCGAAGAGATGACCTAGAATCTCTTGGTTATGTCCTTATGTATTTCTTGAGAGGAAGGTGAGTTGTTCCAGCTTTCTCTAGCTTCTTGTTTGCATGCAGTCTATTGATTTATTTAGTGATGGCTTTTTTTTTATTCCTTTACAGTCTTCCATGGCAGGGATTGAAAGCCGGAACTAAGAAGCAGAAGTATGAGAAAATTAGTGAAAAGAAGGTTTCTACTTCGATTGAGGTAAGGATTTTTAAAATTATTTCTGATTCATGTGTACTCTTTTCTCCATATGATAGAAACATGAACTGTAGATTTGTTGTTTTTGTAGGCCTTGTGTCGGGGCTATCCAACAGAATTCGCATCATACTTCCATTATTGTCGTTCACTGCGATTTGATGATAAGCCAGATTATGCCTATCTGAAAAGAATTTTCCGTGATCTATTCATTCGTGAAGGTTTGAAGTATATATGTGTTTTGTTATGAGTAAATATCTTGCAGCTTCATATTTACTGTTAATATGTGGCTCCTTTTTTTAATTAGATTGATGGAGAGCATTAATGTTTTATCTCTTCATTGTATCTATTGATCTTGCTGCAGGCTTCCAGTTTGATTATGTATTTGACTGGACCATTTTGAAATATCAGCAATCACAGCTGGCCACACCTCCTGCTCGTGCCCTTGTAAGTGTTCTTGTGAACTTGTAATAGTTACTTCTGTTGGTCATCATTGTACACATTCATCTAACATTGTTCCCATTAGGTCCCTGGTGCTGGAACTAGTTCTGCAACACCCCCTGCTCTGGCCAGTGCTGACAGACAGACAGGTATTTCTGTGGTTTTGCTCTTTCAAATGGTGTGGTATTGTTTGTAAGTCCCTTTTTTTTTCCTAGTCCTTCCCCGTATGCTTGAAATTCAAGCCAGATGCTTCTCTTTGTTTAGGTGGGGAAGATGGTCGACCAACTGGTTTGACTTCAATGGACTCCTCAAGGCGAAGAATGTCTGGTCCAATTATAAATTCTTCAAGCTTTTCAAAGCAGAAGGGTCCAGTTGTAAATGAATCTGCAATGTCCAAAGAGGCTATGGTAAGTTATTAGGAGGTTCATATTTTCCATGTTAGTCTGATGCCATTTGAAAACATTGTATACTTCGTTTTCCCTCTCTTGGGGTCACTGAAATTTATGTCGTTCAAGTGCTGTTGGCAGATGCCCAGTAGCTTGATTAGCGTGCAGTCCTAATTATTTGTTGTGTTACATCATTTTATCTATTTATATGATTATTTTTTGCTGATAAAGTTGGAAATGGTGTAGTTGAATTTCTATGCAACCGATGCTGGATTGAGATTTTATTTGAAATTTGCATTGTGCATGCAGCTGTCGAGCTCCAATTTTTTAGGCCGTTCAGGTGGATCCTCAAGGCGTGCTGCTGCTGTTTCTAGTAGTAGAGATGCATTTATGGGAACTGAGCCTGATACACAACGTACTCGCACTACTGAGGCAAGCCCTGGAGCAATGAATAGGATTTCAAGTGGGCAAAGAAGTTCTCCTGTTGGCTCTTCTGAACATAAGCGCACACTATCTGGGAGAAACACTAGTCACATTAAGAACTATGAAACTACCCTGAAAGGCATGGAGGGCCTGCATTTTGACAGTGACGAGAGGGTTCATTATTAGATGCTTTACCGCTGTCTGTGCAATGTTGTAAATCAGAACTGGTGTGTGATGTTACCCTTGCAGTAGAATAGTTACTCCCTTGGAGTCGAGTTTGGATGGAATTTGTGATTTAGAGCTGAGGGAGACGAAGATTTGAATTTCTACATTCAAAGCATAAATTGATCGTTTCCGATAACAAAGCTGGAAAAGCTGAATTTAACCGCAAAAGGTTTGAGTCAAGGCTGTGTTTATAAACAGGCTGGTTGTATGTCCACGGCTACGTTTTTTCGTTTCCCCAACAGTTCAACCCTTATTTCTGTGGTCAGCTGTTCTTTTAAGCCCTGTTTTTTTTTTTTTTTTTTTTTCCCTTAATTTTTTTTTTGCTAAATGTTATTTTGAACTTGCAGCTTTATAACTCGTTGGCCCTGTAAATTGGCCGCTGTATTGATATTCGTCTTCTAGTTATCTTGTTGAAATCTACTAGCTGTTACGGTGATGGTCGATTCGGATTAGGGTATTGCCAGTTGTATTATATATGTCACCTACTCTTGAATGCACTTGGTGTTAAACCAGCGATGATAATAAAATCCTAAGTTGTTGATAGGTTAAAATATGGAGAGAAAATTTGGATGCAGTCATCCCTTGATCCCCTGTAGAGCATAAAAGTTTAAGAATGATTAGCGTCTGTAGGTGTGTTTTGTAAGGTCGGGCAGAAAACAGGAATACCAAACTATTTGAAAAATGTAAGGCCAACCGATTAGAAGTACCGCCAAATCAAGTAGTATCCAATGTTGTTAGTAAATTTCTTTCAGTTGCGGTAAAATAAAATACGGTGTTCAATTTTTAACAAATTGATTTAATTGTTAGCGAAGAGTCGAATGCATTAAATACCAGCTTTGATCATTTTTGTCAAAATTTTGAATACAGATAATAAGCCAACAGAGTAAAACTAAGAAAATAGTTAGAGTCTTACAGGAAATCTACTCCGAAAATACTTGTAGTTCTATCTGCCTAATTTAAAAGGTACGAGATATTTACGGTGGGCCACGAGGTCATTTATAGCATGCAGAAGCCGTTCATTACAAACATGTAATTGCAAGAGCTGCAAGAAATCCAAGTACAAGAATGCCCAGAATATGGGCAAACAAAAGTTGTGGAACAACATTTATTTCCTCAAATACTGCAAACAATGCTAAAGCAGGGCCTTAAACATCCAGCGACGAAATTGTATACTAAACTAATTTAATCTTTTCCACCTTGAAATCTATAGTAGCTAGGTTTTGACACACATCAATGTCCAGCAAGCACAGTTAAGCTATCGTATTGCCTTTATGCTAAAGAACAAGTTTTCTCAGCTGTTTGTTTTTATGTGTCCAAAGGTAAAAATGTTATTGTTGAATCAAAATAAAGTTTTGAGGAATTACCGACAGGTTTCTACCCCGCATCAGCTAGGGGCGCGCAAGAACTGCTAAAAGGGGCGTGATGAGAAGTGGTATGTCTACAAGGCTTTTAACAAAGCAAGTCATTTAGCTCAGGGATCTAAAGAAACAAGAAACTCTACAAAAGGCCCTTCCATGTCAAAGTAATTACTCACAGGACAGAACTAAACCAATTCCCTAATAAATTAACACCCTCTGCCTGGTGCCGCCCAAGACACCACATGCCCATGCAAAAGGATAACAAAGTGAGCCTAGAAACTTGTTAGTTTGATCGCCCTGGTTTTCTTTTACCTACTTAGTCCAAGTTGCTACAAAAGCTACCAACATGATAGTTACTAAAATAAACCGTATTGGAGTCAAACAGGAATATGGACTTCCTACATTCACTGTGATGGACAGGAAATATAAATTCTGAGAAGATCCATTGTCTTCGTTTTCCATATTTGTCCTTCTCTCATAATCTCCTAAGTCCTAATTGAACAAGAAGGAACAGAGAAATACAATCTCATTTATGTAACGATTAACTTCCTAAGAAGGCAGATCACGTTTTATTTTTTAAGTTAACATAAACATAACCATGTCAATCATTCCCTTCGAAACAAGAATCTCAGAGAAAAAATTAAGTGCGTGTCTAGAAATCATTTCAAAGAAAGGCCAGAGGTGTCCACGAACTATATAAAACATAAGAAAGCCTCCAAGCAGAATTGTGATGAATAATTCAGCTTTTGTCCATCCTCATCAACCAAACTTCATCATCCTTAATTCATATTGGAGTCTTACAACAATCCAAAGATTTTGACTACGAGACAGGAATTAGGAATTCGAAAACGAAAACGAAACAAAAGGGCATGTTAATGCTCAGAAACCAATAGATGCTAATGTCTGCAAATTTCCGAATGGGAATTCCTTCACGACATGTGACAAACCATCGAAATGAAAGCTCTAAGTCAAACAACTCGACATCCAAAGATTAGCAAAGATTAGATTCTCCTAACATACAAAGCATTAAAATTTTATGTGTATTTTAGTAAATCAAACAATTCTTTCAACCAATATACAGTCCCCACAAAAATGTTTCAACCATAAATCCATAAAAGTCAACATAACTCGAATAAAATTAAATAGAAACAATAAAAAGCAACAAGTATCCCTGATATACAAAGCAAAAGAGAAGACTGTTTTTATTCATCAACAACCATTCAACAGAAGCCACAATTTAATGACACAAGCTAACACTTGTAATTAGGGCTATATAAAGCAGTACATGACCTTTTCTTTTTTCTTTTAAAAAAAAAGTGGAAACATAAAAGAAGAAAAAGAATCACCACCAGCCATAGACAACTCTAGTGTACTTGTCCTTGATCCATCTAAAACTCTTCCTAAAAGAGCCTTTAACTTTGCCTTCAACAGTGTAAACCTTATAGCTAGCAACTCTCTTCTTCCTCTGCAACTCGGGATCATTAAAACTCCAACTCTTTGAAGACGACCCATTTGTCGACTTGCCTTTCTTGAACTTGGCATCGTTTGTTTGTGGTGGTGGTTGTTGTTGGGTCTGTGTTGGGGGTGCCACCGAATAAGCATAGTTGGCACTGTAACACCTGAGATCTTGCATGCCATTGACGCCATACGCGGAGGGTCCTGCCATCGACCCGTAGTAGCTCTCTATCTGCATTCTTCCATCACCACACGATTTGGATCTGAAATCTTCCATCACTCAAAAACTAAATGACAAAACTTGGAGGCTTTTTATCTGGGTTTCCTACACTGCTAAAAAAGCCCAACTTTTTTTGTTTTTAGTCTAGAAGTCTGGTTTGGGAGCAATAATTGGTGGTGTGGCGCTGTGTGTAGGAGAGATTGTGGCATTCTTGTTAATGTTTCATCGAGCTTGCTTTGCGATTCTGTGAAACGCTGACTAAAGACTGGTTACTTTGCGTCGGTGGTGCGTGCGATATGCTCAAGTAGACTTCAATTATTATTCGGAAACATATATTATAAAGACATTACCTATATACTTTTCGTTTTTTTTTTTTTTTTAATAATTTTTTTTTGTTTATATATATATTTTTTTTATCATCAGTCTATGATATAACTTAAACGAGTCGTAATAGGCATTGTAGCACGTATCGGGATCAATCCCTAAAAATACAATCTATATTATTAATGATAGATGTTACGACGTTATCAAGATTAACTCTCAAGAACAGGAGTAGCATTCCATGTATATAATGGGAGAAAGTTGTCACTTATATTGAGTGATCACGGTGGTGAGTTAAACTTTGACATTCACGCACGTCAAAATTAGCCCACCTCCAGTAAGGCAACCAACCTTCCTCTATTACCTTCTGTTTACATAAGGGTGTCTTAAATAATTTTGACATCAGCAAGCATCGCTTATAAATCAAGCTTCTTTGTTATTATGTGTTCAGTTCATGTTTTAATAAAAATTATATTATTTTTTTTTAAAAAAAAAAATCTAAACTTACTTTTTTTAAAGATAAAAACCACAAGGCATATAACAATATGAATTAAATGGAAAAAAAAAAATTACCGAAGCTAAAGAGAGTTGTGAGTTTAAGATGTGAATATATGAATTATATCTCGTACCAATTTATTATCACAACTCTTCTGTTCTTAAAAAGGGTTAAAAGAGTTTATATTTGACCTGATCATAGTAAAATACATATTTAAGAAGTGCTATTGTTTACATACTACTATCTTTCAACAATATGATCGTATACTGTTTTATTTTTTAAGACTCTATTTGATACGTGAAATTTAATAAACTATAAATGAATAGAAAAGGATAGGATAGAATTTATTAAAACTGGATTGAATTAAATTAGTATCATAATGTGTTTGGTGCATTTAAGATTATATTTGATTTGATTGAATTAATTTATTATTATAGTAAATTGATTATTAAATAATGTGAAATTAACTTTTTTTTTAAATTTTTTAAAATAAGTAATAAATTAATTTTTAAATATATTTAATATAAATAATAAATAAAATAAAAAATAATTAAAGTATATAATACTAGAGAAAATAAAATCCCATTCGTTTGGGAATTGTGAAACCCGCCCATTTCCCATTTTGGTGGGTTTCACATATCCCAAATGGGTGGGATTTGACCGGGGGATTCCATCCTTCCTCCAAACGGCACCTTTTGATTTATTTTTCAAATGATGGAAAATTTTTTTCTTAAATCCATTTGATTTCCGAGGCACCAAATGGGCCATAAAAGGTTAATGTTCAAATTCTACTACGTCTACGTGCATATTATAATTTACTTGATCGTAAGAGTAATTATTTCTCTTTCATGGGATAAATATAAATAAATAATATTTGATCTGAATTGATTTTTTATTCAGTTTAGTATCAACTTAAAGGGAAGGAAACCTCACAAAAATTTGTTATTCAAAAGTTAAAATTTGATTAGAAGACAAATAATAACTTCCCTTATTTTGCCAAGAAAGTAATTAAAAAATCATAAACCATTTTTACATTACATTCAAATACCCAGAAATTACTGCCAGATCACAAAATGACTTTCAAAAAGTAGAGTCAGGACCTTAAAAGGGGTCCGGTCCGAGAGGCCATCTTTTGGCGGAAAAGTAATGTTAAAATCAGGCTCTCAATTTCAGTGTTGGTGCCAAATTCCTAACATCCGGAACTCCAACACTACGCTAATCATAGCATACAACATCATTACCAATGTTTAACTATTAGAGAAATACTTTGGTAAGTTAGTGAATATATCAAATTATACCATATAAAATAAATGTTCAAGCATTATAAAGATAATATTAGTAAGCCTTGGGTAAATATGTAAGATTGGATTTGTACACTAATATTGTACTCTCCAACGTGGCTTTTCTTACATCTTGATTAGATTAATTGTGCATATATATATTCTTGCATCATGTTAATATGTACCCTGAGAATGTGTATTAAGAATTCAAAACTTAAATAAATGATTTATATATATTCTTCAATTTTTAAATGCACAATTTTGTATGTCTTAAAATAATGAATATTACCTTTTAATTTATATTTTTAATTCTTAATAAATGCTTTTACGCCACATGTCAATATTTTTGTATATTCACTTATCAATTTTATAGAAGTTAATTATTAAGGAATAAATAAATGCACTTAAAATCTCTAAAACCAAGCGAAAATTTCCTGTGGCTTTGTTGGTTAAACTTCTCTTTTGAATGAAAGGCGATACTATAAAAATTAAAGACAATAATTAAAGTATATATAAATCGATTAACCCAACACAACTTTATTTCTTTTCTCCTCCGGACATCTGTACAATAAATTCAACTTTTTATCTATTAACAGTTAAATTCAGTTATTTCTATTTACTTAACATTCACTTATTTAGTAGGTGTTGGGATTGATTACATATATATATATATATATGTATGTATCTATCTTTTCAATCTCAGTGCATTCTAAATTAGGGAATATTGATAAAGTTAAAAGTAAATAAAGATAAGTGAATTTAACTGTTAGTAGATAAGAAATTGAATTTATTTTATGTATATATATGGAGATGCTACAATATAGATGTCCAGTAATATTTATTTAAAAACCAATAATTAGAACCACAAATCGTCAAAAGTCTCTTCATTACGGTGGAATTTATTGAAAATGAATTATTATAATTTGTGGTTTTAAAATAAAAAAATGTAAGATCGTCCTGATTGGAGAAATATTATTATTATTATATAATAAATTCAATTTCTTATATATTATCAGTTAAATTCACTCATTTTTGTATACTTAATCAATTTTCTTTTTTTTTGGAAAGCTGACACCTTATGGGCAATCAACATTCACTTATTTAGTATGCATTGAGATTATATATCTATCAACACCAACAAATAATTTATGCAACGTTTGAATCATCCGTGATGTTTAAATTCTATTAAAAAAACTCTTTCAAAATTTCTGCACTTCAGATTTTAGAACGAGATTTAAGAAACCGAGTGTCTTTTTTAATAATTGGGTTCTTCACTCAGTGTTAGAAGACTCCCCCGTTAATGGTATACGATGCTCAACATCTTACTATAACCCGACTTCATGTTTTCCGCACCGAAAATATCCAAAACATTTAAGCTCAATGTTAGTCCAAGTTGCAAACAACTCTCAAAAATAAAGCACTTAATATCATCAGCTCTCAATTGCAATTGACAAAGAAGTTTAAATGAAAAAGAATACTAATTTGCCTTAGTCAGATTTTGATAAGATGGAAGAGGATCAAATTTCTGAATCACATAGTTATGGTGGATACTTTTCTCCAAGTCAACCATGGTAAAAGTCCAGCAAGCAAATACAAGCTTTGTAGTTAGTTGGTCTAAAGAGAGAATAAGGTAAAGGGCGGCTTGAAAGTGTGAGGGGTGTACACAAGTTGAAAAGCTTGAAGTTCAGTTATAGGTTTAATGTAATTGGGGGTTACTAGTAATTTTTTTGGTGGCTAGGAACTTATACTAAATATGTAACGTAATGACATTTCTTTCTTTTTTTGAAATGATATATTAGTGACTTTTCAAACTTCAAAGTCGAAGTTTTAGCACTTAAATCTTTTTCAAAGTTCCAACTTCCAAACGATGTTGAATAGACTACCTGAACTCCACGATTCCATAGCAATCTCCATGTAACATAAACTTTTGTGTGTTTAGTCAAACTTATCATGTGCTATCATGTGGGACTAAATCTTTGAAATCACTTTCCCAGCACCTAAAATTGAAAGCGAATTTTGCTTCACATGGAAACAGGTTGCGAATGAACAACTTTTGGACTAGTCATTCAACACCCCATTACCAAACCAGCACAATTTTTACTATTGGGAACAGGCACCGCCACCAAATTTTTACTTTCAAAATTGCCTGTTTTCTTTTTTGCTTTTGATTATATTGATAAAATCCACTCAGGAAAATGAATACAGGATACGATCAAATATCTCAGTATGAAACAGCATTGACATTTTCAGCTCTAATCAGCATGGTGCTTCTAATAAATGAAATTATCCAGCAGAGCTACTGGACGCAACACATACATGGTGATTATATACCATTTGGATCAACCTTATCGACATTGCTACTTTTGCAAAAGTCGCCACATTTATTCAACTTTCCCTCCACGATTCATCAAGTCATGATAATATAGAAGCACACACATGGGTTGACCAAATATGCAGAATGTGAACCAGAAGACCATATTTCCCACCTGGCATTTGGAAAAAAAAGAAAGAGATCAATTAAATGGAAAATTTTCCAGCTGTGTGAATGAAACAAGTCCATATAAAAAGGCAAAAATTTATAGACAATTATCTTCGTTCTCTAAATGCTATATTAGTTAAACCCTAGGATGATGCTACCCGTGTGACCCTATGGCTCTAATATTATAGAGTCAAATAAATTGAATAGTCTTGCTATATTTTTCACTCAATATCTCCATAAAGTTATTTACAGGTATTGTCAACTAGAAATTAGATGCTGTGGGATAAATAACAGACTTGAGCAACATTAAAAAAAAATAATTATATTACATAAAAAATGAAACATACCATTGAGCTACTGAACCTTGATTGCAGATAATTGGTGATCAAGACCAATGGGACCTATTCACAAATTTATGACAACAATTCATTAGCCTCAAAAGGTTACAACAATGTTTAGAGTAAGAACAAATTGGTTATCGTTAATAGTTATGTTCTGCCAAGGAGGGAGTAGAACAATGGAGGGTCCAGTTAGATTACAGCACATGACTTCCAAGTTTCAACAAAGATCCACCATCCGGTAAGAAGTTAGAATGTTATTACCTGAAACATGATTCCAATAAAAGCCCACCACTTGAAAATGTGGCAAGGAACAGCAATGCACAGCTGTTGATAAATGACAATGTCAAATAACAACGTAAGCAAAAACTCACAACCTTAAAGGAAAACAATTAATAGTAAAGATTGTTAATAACACATTGCAAGCTGGTGCAAATAACTACTGAAAGTGCTCTATTCATTTATCAGTGCAACAATTAATTGCAATCGCTTCAGTCAAACAGGCTTCTTTCATTTTAACAGACAAAACATGAAGGTTCAGCTATGGTTTAAAACCTGGACATTGATGACTCACTGTCATGAGAGGTAGTGTAACTCTAACAAGCTCTGCTATAATCAATGACCAATTTAGAAGTTTGTACAAAAAAAAATCCTAGAGACATCCCACCCATTTCATATTAACAGGTACTCTAATTTCTAACAGTCCTTTCTTGCTTCCCCTCACGTATACATTTCTGAAATGCCTAAGGAACAGACCGATCTGCTTGCCTATTTCTTGTTCATTTTCCTTTTTTCTTTCGTTCTTTGTTTTTTTTTTTTTTTGACAAATATTTCTTGTTCATTTTCACAGCCAATTTCTGAAATGCCTAAGGAACAGACCGATCTGCTTGCCTATTTCTTGTTCATTTTCCTTTTTTCTTTCATTCTTTGTTTTTTTTTTTTTTTTGACAAATATTTCTTGTTCATTTTCACAGCCAATTTTTGACAAACTAAGCGAAGACCATTCATGACTGTGGATGCTAGTAACACCTTTGTCAAATATAAAAAACATATGCATGTACTGTCCAAATTATGGTAGCTAGAGATCATAGTTACTTGCTGAGAATTAGTGTGATTTGTTAAATTATATTATTTTTCAAAGAAGTGAATAAAATTGATCTATAATTAAAGAATATTCCCATTAAGTCACACCCAAAGAAAAGTAAACTCCCAAATACAATGATCGTCTTTGCTTTCAACAACAGTTACTTTAACTAAAGCTTGTGTACAAAAAAAATATATATATATAGTGATTCCCTGAATATATTACTGATCAGATAATAACCATATAGAAAATTAATGATTAAAAGTTGTTTTTTTAAGAATGCTTTTAAGTATATCATTGAGCTTTTTCTATTAGTTTAATCTTTTGGATTTTACAATTTCCAATGGGATATCAAAGCTAGTTTTCCTAGAAAATCCTATTATCAAGTCTCTCCACGTGATTATATTTGGATTTGTTATGTATTCGGGCTTGTGTTTGTGTTTGGATTAAAGCCGCATGGCAAGTCCGTTAGTCACATGAAGGGGTGCATTAAGAGTATTATATACTACTATTTGTCACTTTCTCAACAACCTAAACTTTTGGGTCTAACAATTACTTGTTTAGGTATTGCAGCCTTAAATTGTGCTGTGTTTGTGTTTGTGTTTCGATTTAAAGCCGCATGGCAAACTCATTAGTCTTGCACGTTAGGGAGTATGTTAAGAGTACTTAAAATTTATTGTCGAGTCCTTCCCTAATAGCTTAAGCTTTTGAGTTTAGCCATTACTAACAATTCTCATTCCAATCTATAAGAAATAAGCACTGATCACAAAAGATCATAAAATGGAGAAAGCAAAAATTGTTATATACATGGGAAAAAAAAAAAAGCAACATACCTCATGGAATACAGCAGAAACTAAGAACACGATGATAACTGCAACTTCCTGGACGATGAAATAAGTATAAATGAAATTAAAAACTTTGAAATAATAGCCACAATAACCCAATTGTCAATTTATCACAAAACAAAATTTTATGTATGAATAGATAGGGTTTGTTTGTAAGCCCAAAGATGGCAAATTTCCCCATATTGCATCCACTTTATACATGTTAATCTGATACATATAAATTAATGAAGAAAAGCATCTACCAAAGTGCTTAAAAAGGCAAACTTACCTTGGGAATCCCATGT
Organism: Dimocarpus longan; assembly: GCA_022984855.1. Taxonomy (NCBI): domain Eukaryota; kingdom Viridiplantae; phylum Streptophyta; class Magnoliopsida; order Sapindales; family Sapindaceae; genus Dimocarpus; species Dimocarpus longan. The sequence goes on along the minus strand of CM041012.1, from coordinate 44,581,632 downwards.
CGTAAGCACGGAAAATACAAATGTCGAACCATCCATTTATGAACAGGCTGTGATAAAAGATTTCATCAAAAAAAAATTAGCACCTTAGGTCATAACCATTATGGATTTGAAAAGAGTTACTTGGAAAATCTATAAATGAAAGGAATCATACCATATTCCACATTCGCCAGTACTGATAACAGCCATAAATCAAGGAAGTGCATGCAAAAGACACAGTTTCTGAGTTTAATTCAGCAGAGACAGTTGAAAACATCCAAATAAACATTTCCTAGGATAAAGGATCTACCTCCTCTACAGTTTTTGCGTTCCACCAATCTTTGTAGAACTCACGATCACCAAAACAAAGCAGCTCAGCCAGTATATTCAGCCTATATCACTATAAATTAGAACATGTCTAAAAGAAACAAATATTAAAATATGTCAAAAAATATCAGGCTTCATCAATTAATGAGCATGATCAAAACTTTAATAGAATAAGCAGACCTGTGTGAATATAGGCGCACATGAATGAGAGTGAGAGGGAGAGAGAGTTTATGAATAAAAGGTAAATCATTTTCTTCCATAGAAAGGGAATTGTAACAGTTGAGTGCTGGGTGAAGAAGGTTAGTCTAGAGAATTTGCAAAGTTTATCATTTCAATCAAACACTTACTATAATCAATATAACAGAATCACACACAGATAAGAATCTTGAAATGATCTATTGCCACCTCAAAATGCTCTAGAATCATCTGCACAAGATTAATTGAGACTAACAGCTATGGAATTTAAAAAGAAAAAAGAAAACAGATACTAAAATTTTTTAAAGAAGGAAAAATGCTATGCTCCACTAATCAAGAAGAGTAGACAAACCAGAGGTGGAAAAAGCAGTAGAACATGCAGAGCCACACATAAAGATTCGGAACTGAAAGCTTCAAAACTCTCTCTATGGCATACAAAAGGTTCCCTTTCAAAGGGTGTTGAGAATTTCGAACAATGGGATTGATATACTGTAGATTTATACCAATGAAACAGTGTCAGATCTTGTGCCTCCCAAGAAATCTGGAAAATGTAAACCTTTCTAATATCATCAAAAAATTCTACTTACTTGTTCTATTATGAATCCCATAACTCCAGTAAATATTATCAACTTGACAAACTGACGAACCACCCAGCCTGTCCGAACACATGCCGAACGTGGATAACTTGGCTACAATGGAATCGTGAAAAATATGAGATTACCACGATTAAAACATGACAGTTACTAAAAAACTAAATGCGTCATGAGGGCCTAAAATCCATGCTTTTAGTCCAAGTAAATTTTTGTATTAAGCTCTTTTACAGATTAACAGAGAGAAAATGAAAATAATTATGTTATAGCACCAATATAAATGAAAATGAGTTTCCGATTGAGTTTGCATGCAGAAGTCAAAAACATATTAGACCTAGTGAAAATATGTAACAAAGGCTGCTACTCTCATTAAATACATGGAAGACAAACGATAATATGAAGAAAGAAATAAAAGCATGTCAATTACAGGCTTACAGCAACTTCAATTAATAATTTCCCATAAATGACAAACTAATAAAATATGGCTATTGCATATTCACAGCTGAACTGAATTGCCTTACACTTTCAAGGACGAATACTTCTAGAATTCCAAACAGATGTAGAGCAAGTGTGCATGTGCGTGTGTGTATACATAAAATAGAAACTATAAATAAAAAAGTCAGTTCATCAAAAAACATCAAAAAGGACGCAAAGTGTATTGACACAAAAAATACCTACAAATTTTTCCCTACAATATGTTGCATGACTTCAAAGAGTTGATGTGTGTATTGAATTCCCCCACCCCACCCTAAACAACAAAAATGATAGATACATGCACACACACACTAAAAATGAATGAAAGGAAGAAAGAGGACAAAAAATTAGAAACATGGAAAAAAAAACCCATTGTCAAGAGCCCTTTGTAAATGGCATAGCATATGTTTAACTGCCTATACATAAGATATATACCCGATTTTACAAGTACCTATAAAAAGTAAGCCCAGAATATTTCAAGGCCACTTCACCAGGTCATAATCTGTGGTTCATAGAAAGTAAACACACACAGATCAACATAGTAATTAAACTCCAAGCATGTCATTAATGATGATGATGTCAATACATTAGAACATTGAAAAATTCTTAAAAAGCTTTATAAAAGTGCGCTAATACATGTATGTGTGTGTAAGAACATTCTCTTATGCATCTTTAAAAAAAAAAAAAAAAAGGAGACACGATCACATTCACAAACCATGGTCAAACACATTTCCAGATCCATATTACACAGAACGAAAGAATATATGTCCACAGTTCATAAATAATGGTGTTCACAAATTCCTCATTGAATAATTTATGATTAACCTGATAAGAAAAAGGGGAAAAAATCCATTCTGATCATCATATGTAGAATATGAAAAATTGCATTTTCTAAAAATAAGTCAGTGTATAAGCTAAAAAGTCAAAAAGACAGCAAATACCACAAAACAGATGCAGCAAAAAGAATCATGTAGCCACCAGATAAATCTTCAGTTTCATTTGCACAAGGAACTTGATCGTTACCTGATAACACAATGTAGGAGCAACCATGAAGTACACCAAACTCTTGAAGCTAACATCATATGAGCCATCTATATTCTGAGAACCAGATGATGCATTCACCTGAGATCACAAAAGAGCCATATTGAATTAATACAGGAAAAGTATTCAGCAATGACCCATTTAAAAAGATCATTGCAGAAGGTGAAACATCCATCTAATGTAAGGAAATAGAGAGATAACTATTAACTTTTTAAGAAAAAAATCCAAGTTCTAACTAAGGGTAGTGGGGCACAAAATTAACACCTAGAAAATTGGGGAAAAAACCACAAGTAACCAATGAATGAACTCATTTAGTTCTTTACCTTTTTCTCTTTCTTTCTTTCTCTTCAATTCATTCATTGGTTACTTCTTTTCTTAATCTATGCCCTAAGGGCACAACTTAACACTACTTTTGCAAGAATACTCAAGAGCTAAACAGAATATAGTGATCAGAATGCATGAGTATGTGCCTTAGATTTCATTTTTCCAACTTATTATAAACAATTATTAAGCATTTTTTTTCACACATTAAATTTCAGGAAATAAATGCTTTAGGAATTTGTAGAATAGATCTCCTCCACAGTCTGCAATAATACTCAAATCAATTTTAACATCAACAAAAACAGATTTTTTTTTTTATTTGTGATGATTTATATGTAAATTTTTTAAAAAGATCACCATACCTTATCAGCTGATTTGGCAAGCGATCTCATGTCATAGCTAGTATGAGCATAAGATACCAATTTCAACCACACGATGCAAGCAAAGAGCATTAAAGTGACACCGAATAGAAAAGCAGAGTCACACCTGCATGGTTTGAAGTCATAAAAAGATTTTCACAACAATTAATAGCAGCCTAGGGTAACACCTAGAAAGAAATTAATTACTCTAAGAAGGCAACATCTGTACTGTGTATTACGTTCAAATCACTAATTACTAGAAGCAGGCAGCCTCCCGAAAATGATAGAAGAAATATAGGTTTTAAACGCAAATTCAAACAAAAACTGACAACAAGCAAATGATAAACTCACCGAAGAATCACTAGCACTGGATATAGAACTGAAGCTGTTGTAATGATTATGTGTGAAACAACAGCCACCTGCATTATTAGATTTGGGGTGGATTAACTAATCACAAAATTCAGCTACCAATCCAGCACACCAGCTCTATCTCATACCAAACACTAAAAATAAAAAATACTAATAAAGAACAAAATCCTACAATTCAATAGGTAAAGAGATTTCCATGGCTATGTTCAAATTAATCAAAAACTAGGAAAGCTTCCGCTGTCAACAACTGCACTCAAAATCACTTACATGTTCACATATATACTTTCGTTGCACCAACTTTTCAACCACAAAAGCCGCGAGTGGAAAAACGGGAAGAGTAAGACTGCAATAGAAACCGAAATAGACAACACATTTCAAACATAAGTTAACTAAAACAAATACTGCCTTTAAACAATTTAACAATCAATGCAAAGTAAAAACCGAAGAAACATTACCAGCACATAAGGAGGGGCCAATCACTCAATTGCTTGGAGCTAAACCAAAATCCGGTTCTAATCAACCAACCGTACTGCAATAATAGTGAAACAATAACAGGCCACGAAAGTCTATGCAACTTAAAAACGACATTGCTTGTATGAATCAATAAATACCAACCTTCATTAAATTTTCGATGATAAGACGACTGTTAACGGCAACAAGCACTACTATACATAGATTGAAAAGGCCTGCATGACTCTGCTATAATATGAAAAAACTAACATATGAATAATTATGTTACATCACCAACACACCTCGAAAAGCGTTACAAAAGAATTTAAAGAGTGTACCTGCTTGAAAATTGCATCGGAGCTAAGAGGACTCTCTTGGATTCTGCGATGAGCCGGAACAGACGGCCGATAAGTGAATCTTACCTCATATCCATCGCTTTTGCTGTCTATCTTCCCGCCGACTTCGCCGTTCCTCGCCTCCACCTGGCCTTCGGCGGCGCCGGTCTGGCCATTCGCTTGATTGTCCAATTCGGCGGAGTTGGCTTTGGAGGTTGAATCGGCCATGGTGGCTCTGACAGCGGCGGCGCTCGGCCTTCTGCGGACGGAGAAATCGGGATCCGCGTCGCTCATTGGAGTGGTTGTAGTGGTGGTGGTGGTGGTGGTGGCTCCTACACCGTCGAACGACTCCGAAATCGCCATTAGAAAATCAGTAACGAAGACGAAATCGTATGGCAGAAGCTGACAGCGATTGACGAACAAAGCGTGTGAGAGAGAGAGAGAGAGAGATTGTTCTAGAGAGAAAGAGAAACTGCAAAGACGAGTTACAGCTTTAACGAGTCAGTGCATCGGCATGTGTACCTCTGTCTCGTTTCAATATTTATACAGTCTCACCATGCAGAAAACTTAACCATTGAAATTTCTGACTCTGGATTTTAATTAAATGATTTATTAATTAAATAGCTTTTAAATAATAATAATAATAAGATAAAAAGTAAAAAAGAAGAAATATATGTGAAGCCGTAGAGACGGTGGCGGTGCTGGTGCTGCCGGTGATGGAAGAATAGACAAAGAATGAGCCGGTTTGGAACTAGTCCTGGTTTTTTAATTAATTAACTAATTTATTTTTGTGGGAGGAGCCGTTGCGTACCCCACCTTGGAGATGGGTATCAAAGGATATTGCTGCGCTCCTCACGACTCACGAGTACGCAATCATCTTCCTGGCATGGGCCGACTTTTTTTCTAATTAATTTTTTTTTCCTTTAAACGAAATCTCCTGGAACTTGTAGGATTTGTTCCTTGAATTGAATATGAATAAAAAGAGGTGGGCTTTGACGGGATTTTATTTCTTTAAAAGACAGTAATGTGACGGATGAGTCTGTCACTATCCCAGCATTACGCTTGAAGATCAATTTTCAGTTTTTCACTATATTGTAATATGCTTTGATGAAATTTGAAATCTACAAGTAATTAAGGAACTTATACGGTTTAACCACAGTTGCTCTTGTTTTTTAAATAAAACTTGTTTGTTTAAATTTGTTTGAATAATGGTTAATATTTTTTTATTAATACTATTTATTGATTTTTTTTTAAAAAAAAATTAGAATAAATCTAAAAGATTGTTAGGAACTAATCGAGATAAAACACTGATAGTATAACCAAGATATTAATTCCAACGGAAACGGATCTACTCACGGATATAGGGAGACCAGTGCGTATTACGAATTAGTGGGTGAATTGTTATTTTATATTATTATTATTATTATCATTATATATTATTTGGATTCTATGGATGAGATTCGAACCCATACTAGGTATAATGGGAGACATGGGTTATTGGTGTCTAACCAACGGCATCGGCAGTCAGAGACGACTTTGAAGCATCGTGAGATCGAATCAGCTATCAAATCGTATTAAATAATATTATAATATATTTTTTTAAATATCATTATTCAATAAAATACATAACTGATTGCGTTGCAGTGTTGCACTTTGAGTGTCAACTCCGTATCATAGTCTTCACGTAATTCAATAATTGACAACAATATTGATCAAATAATTTCTCAGAGATAATTGATATCTTATTTTGATATTAGAATTATTTTTGTATATTTATTTCGACTGTGATTCTCTAAAGAGGGGAAAATTATTATGTTTTTCTATTTTCAAAAAATGCTACCGGTAAATTTATCCTTTTTTCTTTTTAATATTCTTTGTTAAAAGCATATATACTGACCAAGAATATTTCCAATATTTTCATGAATTGTAAAAAATTTACATATTATATAGGATGAATAGATATTAAAGTAAAATAAACTTATTCAATGTAATTATCACTTATCAGTATCTAATTGAGGTGACACAAAAAAAAAAATATTAACATGACTATTTATTTTCAATATGTGGTGTTAGACAATTTTATCAGTTAATCAATAATTATTTAATTATAATTTTTAAATTTAATTAAAAATAAAAAAATATATATGAAAATATTGGAGAATAATTTTTCAATTTAATTATCTATTAAATTATATATATGTCATATATGAAGCAAATTACTTGACATCGATAATATTGCATTTTTTTTTTTTTAAACACAATTCATGAGAATACTAAGAAATGTACTAGACCATAAGTTTTATGCTTTCCTTTTTTCTTAATTGACACCATCATAAGTCCATCCAAACTTATTAAAATCATTACTACTTGTACCATCTATATATTTATTCTCATAGTTAAGTGATAGTTACTTTAATAATATGAAGAAAAAACTACAAAAACAAAACTTGTAAAATATACATGATGAAACTTGAATCCTCACATATTAAGATAAATAGAAAGATATACAACCAGCCATAATTAACAGGAATGTACGTAATTCCTTATCAAAACAAAATCATGAGATTTAACCTATCACCAAAAACAACCCTTTAGCTTTCAATTTAAGTAAAAACTATCCTAGCACTAGTTGACCTTCATTGATTCTCATTAACTCTTAAAATATAGAGGCAGTAAGTCATTTTATATATAATATAATTAAATATTCAAAAAAGTCAAAAGTCAAAAGATAATAGAATTATTTAAAAAGGATGAGGAATTTTTTTTTCTTTTTAATTAAAAAGTAATGCTAAGCATTTTATTTCCATCTATATTCAAATAATATAACGTATGAATTATTATAATTTTATTAATTATAAAATGATACGATAATTAATAATTCATGCATTACATCATTTTAATATGAATTTAAACAAAATATTTAAAATTTTTAATATTATTCTTAATTAAAAATATTTATTAAAAAATAATATTTATTTATTTATTTTAAAGGGTATAATAATTATTTCGCTTATTTTTAGTATCACGTTAGTACTTTTTAATAGAATTAAACAACGGAAATGTTGATCTAAATTGAAATTTAAACAGCTAATTTTTCATGATTGTTAAAATTTAAGGGGTTCTCTTATAAATCTCCCTCTAAAAAAACCAGTTATATTAAACAATGATTTGACTATCATACTAATCGATGAAGTTACACATTAATAATAATAATTAGATATTTTTTAATAATTATTATTATAATAAATTCAATAATTATTATTGATGGATGATCTTATCTGCTTACTGACATAATCAAACCCAACAAAGAAAATAAGATAAATGTTGTATCATTCACTGTCAGTTATTGAAACGTATTTCGTCTTGAAAAGACAAGAACGGATCAATTTGTGGTTTGGTGTGGACATTAATTATTTTGTGTATCGTAACACGTGCCAAACTATAGGATAATAACAAAGTATATATAGATTTAAAATTTTTTATAACCATATATACATGATTTTAAAAAGTACAGAAGTAATTAAATTCATTCATTGCGTTCTCTTTTCTAAAATAATTTTTTTTATATTTAATTCAAATATAATAGATAAATTTGATTGGTTGGTTCTTATTTTTTAAATCAGATATACTTTATTATAAAAATTATATATATATATATATATATATATAAAACACATGCCCTTTGGGTATATGATCGTAGTTTTCCATCCTCCAAAAGGTTGAACTTTGAAGGTCCATTTCCTAGTGTGTCAAACCGCATAACTAGGATTTGATATTTCACAAAAAATTTGTAATATTATGTAAAATATACATCAAATATTCATTGGTATTGATATTTTATGAAAATATTAAAAATATTTTAAAAATATCTCTAAATATTTTATGAGAAAATATAATATTGCATATCAATATTGATATTCTTGAAATACAAAATTATTGTCTTTGACTACTGGCGTCGTTGGTTAAGCACCACTAGCCCCCATACCTCATATTATGTGTAGCATGAGTTCGACATCCACTCATCAAATCCAAATAATATAACAATAATATATAATAACGGTTCCCTCACCATCACGTAAGAGTCAACTTTCCATTCTTGTGTGGGTTTTTCTTTACCTCTGTGTGGGTAAATCCCTCTTAATTGAGAGTAGTATCTTTGACCTCGCCATCAGTGTCCTATCTCGATTAGATTTCAATAGTTCTCTAAGTTCGTCCTGGTCTCAAAAAAAAAAAAAAATATCATTGAAATATTTTCAGTATTTGGCTTTACAAATATTGCATACTTGCTATAACATAGTAAAAAAGGTATATCTATGTGTATGGATTTATCATGTAAGTACCATTGGCTGATAATTTATGCGATTTTGCTTATGGACAACACTAGAAGTTTGCAGACAGTCCAAATAAATTTTTGAAATTTTTATTTTTATTTTCCTCAAAAACTTAATTTGCTTGTCTTCATTTCTATTTTCATTTCAGACCATGGGTGCAACCCGCACATAAGGGTAAAATTTAATTAGAGTAATTTAAATAAGTTTTTGCATTATTCATAATAAAAAATTTTGAATGGGTAATGATACTTGGATCATCTTATATATTATTTGAAAATAATATAACTTGATACTAGAGAGTATTATTTAGTATGATAATGTCTCATATTCTAATTGTTACGGTATATATGGTATATCTTCATTTATAAGAGTAACAAATTTAGAGCATTTTCAATGTAATTATTTATTTGAGTTTCATTTATTGTCACATAGAGTCAATAGAAAACGATATAAAAAAAACTCTTCCCGATGTAATTTTCTAATCAAAATATGAGCTGATGTGATAACAAAAATTTAGAAAATATGTATGTTATGAGTATTTTGGAGTTAATTAAAATGAGCTGGTAAAAGCCCAAAAACTGGCCCAATAGAACCGTCCAACAATCTAGACAGTAGGAAACCTGTTTGCTTAAGTCTCAGTTCGCAAAAGCTGTTTAACTCGTTAAACCGAGATCGTATATTATTGCAACTATCGAATCTCCAGTTATCCTCTCCAACTACAGGTCGTTTAGAACCGACCTCAAACCTCACTCTCAAATTCTCCAAATGCTCAACCTGTGCCGGCAAACTCATGATCAGACCTCAAATATTCCAGCTCGTGAATGCAAGCTCTCAGTTACTGTAGCTCGCAGATGGTAAGTCAACTTCTGTCAGAACTGTCAGACCAAAGTCAGTAAAGTGTACTGTATATGCTAATTCTTTAGGGTTAATAGCATGATTTGAGGAAGTCTTACCTAACAACATGAGTTTAACGTCTAAACCATGTCTTGACAAAATTGATATGACAATGTCAGTCTCGAAAATATAACTTATCATTATTTTACTTTACTTTTGTTTTATTGTATATTACTGTAGCACATTCTATTCTTTATAATATGAGAGACAATTTATTTATAAAACAAGAGAGAAAAACACTTAGTAGAGATACTGTCACTCTGCCAAAATAACGGGTGAACAGTCGTGGACGTAGGCTGTTCTTTGGGCCGAAACCCCTTAAAAACCTGATCGCCACAGTGCTTATTCCACCATTTTCATTCACCCTACAGTCTGGGCTTTCAAGAACCCGATCGGCTAATTCCAGATGTTGACATAGTATAACACATATTTTTTAATGATTGATAAAAAATGGATGTATATTTTCTTTAGATAATTGCATTGAATATGAAAAATAAACATTTCTATATTTTTCTTGTCAAAGTAGATCCATATTCAAAAGAATTGTTGATGTATCACTACTATAAATTCAAAATGCATAATAACATTCGAGATGCTCTAAGTCTTCTTCAAGTAATTATCTACTTCATTTTACAAGTACACAAATGTTTTCAGAGATTTGTAATTCTTTAAAAGAAAATATTAATTTTTTTTAATTATTAAGATTTTAATATACTTTAATTACATATATAAGAATTAATTTCATAGATAATAAAAAATATATTGAATCAATTATTTATTATATGTATAAGAAAAATGAAAATAGATCATGATTTTGTTAATATAAATAATACATTCCTGTTTAATTATAATTTTTATGGTTAGTATTTTTTATTTTTAAATTGTTAGGACCATTAACTTCGGTCATTCATTACATTTAAATTAAATAAGAAAGAGAAATAATTTTAGGAGAGAAAATATAATGAATAACTGATATTAATGATTCTAACCATTCAAAAGTAAAGATGTACTGATCATAAAATCTCTACCAATGATATAATATTTGTGAAACTTGCAGTGCCTTAAAAAAATACGGATCTTCCGTCACTGGTTATTTCTTATTTGTTATTCAAACTTCTCTTCTCGCCCGTTGCTACTTTATTATACAAAGCAAATAAAACAAAGGAGAAGCTTCTAAGAGAGTAAAAATACAAATTTGATACCAAAAGAAATTCGCCTTCCTTCTAGTGTCATTTATAACTCCCATTCCGTAATTGAGACGCGGCATCTTTGAGAGGATATTCTTTCTAGATAATAGATTATTCTACGAAATTTACTAGAATTGTATTTTAGCCTAAAAACCAATTCGACTTTTCGGCTTAAAACCATTTGCAAGTTTAGAAGTATTAAAAGTTTCTGAAACTAGAACGACTAATGGATAACATTTTGAGGCTGGCTGATGGGAGCGAGCAATCATATACAATCATATAACGCTAATATCAAGGATTTATTATTGAATTAATTTCAATTTTATAATAAAATAGATTTTTTAAGATTAAAGTTAATTAAAAATTTAAAAATAGATTAAATAATTTTTTTTAGTTATTATATGTTAGAGATGACTCAAACGTATTATTAGATTAAATGGATAGTCTTTGTCACCACTATACTGAACAATGGTAAATAATTTTTATTAAAAGCATTACTACTTTTGATGACGGTAAATAATTTTTATTAAAAGTTTTAAACCAAATGCTTTTATTATATTTTAGATTACACAATAAACAAACTGCTAAATAATATAATAGTCTTTGTTGGTAGCCGACCCAAGTTGATGTATCACAAGTTTTAGCTGCTGCTACAGGGGAGGCAATTCGATAAGATGAAACATGCGCACCCATCCAACATTTTCAAAAAGGTATAAGAACAAAAAAATGGTACATTTCAGCGAGATAATTTATACTATGTTAAGATAAAAACTCCAATTGTATTTGAACGGACAGAATTTTGTTCTAGAATCTATCAATATCAAATTGGATAAATCAAATGCGTGAAAATTTGTAGAGTTTGAAAATTCTAGCTTTGAACACGAATTTTTTTTTTTTAATTAGTAGGATTGATTTAAAAAATAGTCGGGATCAAGCGAGATCAGATACCAGTAACGTGACTGGAAGAGCGGCTCCCAATTGGGAGTAAGCGATCCATATATTGATGGGAAAACGACCCATATGAAGGTGGAGAGACTCTCCACACGTAGGTGAGAAAGACTGCCACAAATTATGGCTGTTGCTGGATATCGAACGTGGGACTCCTTAGCGTACCCAGGTAGTGTGCTGCCACAGCAGCAAAGCACCTTTTGACAAGGCACGAAGTATTATTGGTGCAAGAGCAAGCAACAGAAGGTGCAATTTGATGCTCTGTGCTGCCAAGACGTCGACCTTTTTTTGAATGACGTGTTTATATCTTAAAGTTTCGAACATAAAAAAAGTAGAAGGACTACAGTCAAACGGAAGATTTCCTTATTCAAGAAGTAAACAAATTGGTTAGTTTGCTTCTTCTTATGTGCTTACGATACATTTGAGGAAAACATGACGTGCATTCGAGAATACTATTGGCTTTGTTGTTGGCGGTGGTCGACATCGCAACGGCTTGAGATATCAAAGTCAACGAGCATAAGGACTAAGGAGCTAACAAAATTTGCATATGGATTGAATTAATTAAGATGATTCATAAAATTAATTATGATGGTCCTGTGAAAAACTTGATATTCACATTTAATGATGATTGAGTTGTTCATTGAATTAACAGCAGAATTTAAATGTCAATGATAATTGAACTAACAACTCAATTTAAAAAAAGTTTATTAAATATAGTTCCATAAATTTTTCTTTTTCTGGAAGGTAGTTCCACAGAGTTGAATTTAATAGAAATTGAATTAGAATGGTTCTACAGAACTAAGATGGTTCCATAATAAACTCTTCACAGACGTTGACAAGCAACTGAATTTAGTTAATATTGAATTAAGATGATCCCATAGAGAATTAAGGTGGTTCCCTAATAAACTCCTTAGGCACATACTGTCAATGATAATTGAATTATGGCAGTTCCATAGAATTAAGATGGTTCTACGATGAAGAGCTCGCACACGTCAATGATAACTGAATTAACATGGTTCTATAATAAACCCCTCACACATCAATGATAGTTTAATTAATTAAGATGTTTCCACAAGAAACACCTACGCATACGTCAACCATGAATAAATTAATACTATGATGATTGAATTAAAATAAATGATAGTAATATACAATTAACGGATTTTACACCTCCCACCAACTGAATTTGATAAAAATTGTATTAAGATGGTTACAAAATAGACTCCTCATGCAATATCTATGACGTTGAATAGTCAAAGCTGTCATTGAGATCGAACTGTTGATGAAATCGTGGAATAGGAAGTGGAAGTTTGCTCCACATGGTATTGAAAATGGAAGTATCAGATCCTTTAAGACAGAATATTTATGACCGAGTGCATGTTTTAATCCACAATTCCACACATACAAGAATTTCAATTACTTCAAAATTTGTCGATTGATTTGCAAAGGTCCCGATAACATGATAACAAGGCTTAGCTAAACCAGCCTCACCAGGCATTATGAAGTAGCACACTAGGTAGAAACTAAAAGAACCCGTGTAAAATCAAACCGAGCCCATGTATAATTATATATATGATATACAACTCCTCAAAATAAATATGGATTATTAAAAACTAAATACAAAAATTAAAAACCATAACATAGTAACTTCAGTTAACCGAAAATTTGCAACAACAAACACCCACCACCAGATCTAGCAATGGATGGGTTTCACATAGCGAGACTGAGGTTCAAACGTAATAAAATTAAGACACTAGAAGTCTAGATCCTATAAAACATCGCCTTAATCTAGAGATGAAAACCAAATAAAGATAAAAAAAAAGGAACGGAAAACAAAGCACAACATATCACACTTACCAAACAGAATCCCATTTTTCATAATTATCATGGAAAACCAAAATCTGACTAGAGAAGATCAGCGACATTTGATGGCAACTCCTCGATGACCACATTGTAAAACCTCTGGATGTCAAAGAGCATCCTCTCATCATCCTTGGTCACAAAATTGATTGCCACACCTTTCCTCCCAAATCGTCCACTTCGTCCAATACGGTGAAGATAATTCTCAGGCTGTGTAGGTAGATCATAATTTATGACGAGGGAGACTTGCTGCACATCAATACCACGAGCCAAAAGATCTGTGGTGATCAGAACACGAGATGAACCAGATCGGAATTCACGCATGATGATGTCTCTTGTGTTCTGGTCCATATCTCCGTGGGTTGCAGACACAGTGTGGTCACGGCTCCGCATTTTGTCAGTCAACCAATCCACCTTACGTCGGGTGTTCACAAAAATGACACTCTGGGTAATAGCTAAGGTTTCATAAAGATCGCAGAGTGTCTCAAGCTTCCATTCTTCTTTTTCTACATTAACATGAAACTGTTTTATACCTTCCAAAGTAAGCTCATCACGCTTCACAAGAATCCTCACTGGTTTTTTCATAAACTTCCTGGTAATTTCAAGAGCCTCAGGTGGCATGGTAGCAGAGAAAACCCCCACCTGAGTATCTGGTGGCAGAAGCTGGAATATATCATAGATCTGATGGCAAGAAAACCAAGATTAAAACGATTAAGACCATGCTTCAATTTTAAAAGTATAAAAACCCTAGTATTACAGGCCGTTTTGTAAAAACAATAATATTCTCTGCTACACGTACATCCATGCACGTATCATAATTCTTTTTCTTTTTACAATTGGTAACTTCAATCTAATAATTAATAAGACAATATATAAACTGAATTGAAACAGCTGATCACAAACAAAAACAATAGGAACACGCTGTAAAATAAAAGATGTGAATGCATCCAGAAAACTGAAACTTGGCATAACTGGATGCATATGATTCGTTAATATGAGGATATTGCAACAATACATAGCATCTGGGTCAAAAAAGCACCTGATCCTTGAAACCTCTGGAAAGCATTTCATCTGCCTCATCCAATACGAATATCTTGATATAATCTGGACGAAGTGACTGCCTGCGCAGCATATCAAATACACGACCAGGGGTGCCCACAACAACATGAACACCACTGGAGAGAATACGCTGATCCTCACGAACACTGGTCCCACCAACACAAGCATGTACCTTAACACCAAGATAGTCTCCAAGCGCTCGCATAACCTTTTCAATCTGCTGCGCAAGCTCACGAGTGGGTGCCAAAACCAAGGCCTGGCACTCCACCAGACTATAATCAAGTTGTTGTAGAATACCAGAACAAAAAGTTGCAGTCTTCCCTGTTCCAGACTGAGCCTGTTGAATCACGTCAAGTCCCTTGCAAAAGGGAACAATACCTCTTTGTTGAATCGCCGATGGTTTTTCAAAACCTGAAAGGAACAAGATTGCAACATCATCACATCAATATAAAAATACTCAGTTCACAATGGACAATTACGTGTGGGGAGTTATAGAATCCCAAAGCTAAAATAGGAACATCCAAATTGATATACCGTATGCATAGATGCCCCTCAGAAGGTTCTCTTGCAAACCCATGGAATCAAAAGTATCATAGACTTCATCATATGATGTAAAGAAATCTTGTCCATCAGAAGAAAGCCTGTAGCCCATTAATTTATCAAAACAAGCGAAGACATTAGCATCCACCTCATCCGTACTTAAAATTTGCAACTTGGATAAACAAAACTATTCAGAGGAAGAAGTAGATGCAGAACTTCCAACATGATCCAAACTTAAACAACTACAGCTTAACACCGATGAAGTGATGCAGAAGAAATAAAAACTTACACATCATTCATCCTAGCATCAAATTGACGATCATCGAACCGTGAACCTTCGGGTGTCACTCCTGCCATGACTGCTTTATGCACAACAACAAATTTTTAAATACTCTAATCCAAAAAATTAAACATATAATGTCAAGCAAAAGTACAGCATCAAATCCCTCACATGAGTGAAGACTATCCACGCATACACCTGAAAATATTATTTTATCTATTTATTCTCTAAGTTTATGCTCTATTTAGTGGTTATCAAAAAGACATATAAATTGGAGGAAAAAAAAAAAAAGCCACATCTCAAGCTTTTAAATTAATTTGACCTCCACTCGACGTCAAACACGTAAAATAGAAACTGTAACCTAATATTTCGCTAGTTAAAATAGACAAAATTAATGTTAACAGGAACTTGCTAAAATCATCGAATTCAATTCATTCACTGCAGTCACAAAGCATGATTTTGATTTTCTAATTAAAAAAAAAAAAGAACATATCGCAATCGTACCACAAAAATCGATTCATTAGAAAACACAAACCAAAACCGATCCACGAATTATAGAGATTCAAAAAATAACAGTGAAAACAGATAAAGTAACCATCGGATAGAAATTAATGAGAGAGAAGAGAGACCTGATGATGATGATGATGATCGGAGAAGATCGAAGAGGAAAAGAAAGCGAGGTTGGGCGGTTTTCGATGGAATTAGGTTTTTTCCCAAACTCCTCGGATCTACGCCGCGGAGTTGAGGAAGTTAAAGTTTTTAAGAGAGAGTGAGCAATGTACGGGAGCTTGTCTATCAAACTAAGATTTTCTTTTCAAGCCCTTCGTGCGCTTTTCTTCTGATTTCCGGATTTGCCCCTGGTTCGTGCGAGCCGACTTCACATTGACAAAGGATAAATTAGTGGGCTTTTACGAGCCTGGTAATAATCAAAGCCCAATGATTTCGACTGTAAAAACCAGAACTTACCAAGATAAATTCGTTTACCTCCCTAAATAAGATTAAAAATAACAATACGGGGATAATCTCAAAAAATCAATTATAATTTATAAAAATATCTATTTTATCACTTGTATTTTTATTTTTGTTCAAAATCTCTTAATAAAAATACTTAAAATACCCTTAAAAAATTGTGAAAGGATAACAATATCTCTAATAATTATAAATCAACGATGAAGTCATAGAGGGTAAAAGTAAATATTTTTTATTAATTTATTAATTTCAGAGAAATTTTAAATAAAAATAAAATATTAGTGGTACAATGGATGTTTTTGTAAAGTACGTATGTTTTTTGAAAGAGCAAATTATAATTTGGTTACCTAGGTAAAATGCTTTCGCAGACGGAGTAATTGTTTTAATGTTATTGTAATTTACTCCTCTACCGTTAGTAAGATTCGTTACATTTAACAATAAACAGTACCCAAACAGCAAAAAGATGAAATTACCCTTTGACTTAAATTAACCAGTTAATCAAATATAAAGTCTGATAAACTTATCACTCTCTCATTCTGCCATTCTCTCTCTCTCTCTCTCTCTCATTATTCTTCTTACCTTCTTCCGCTTCTTCTTCTTCCGATCAGGTTCACTCTGATCTGGAGATTTTGGGTGGATGAACCTAGATCTGAGTTCATCCAGATGAACCAAGATCTGGGTTCATCATCAAAGTGAACTCAGTATGGGTTCACAAACGAACCCAGAATCTGGGTTCATCGTGAACCTAGATCCGAGTTCATGAAATGAACTTAGAAATCTGGGTTCATCTCGTGAAACCCAGTCTGGGTTCATCATCTCGTAAACCCAGATTTTTGGGTTCACGAGATGAACCCAGATCTGGGGTCATAGTGAACCTAGAATTGTATGGTTGAATTTTTTTTTTTTTTTTTTCCAGTTTCATCGATGGTTTTGATTTTAGTGATGATGTTGGGTTTGATGGTTTTGTGGGAGATTGATAATGTTTGGTTTGATCGATGAGGTCATTTTTTGAGTTTCTAGGAATGGATTGATGATGTTGGCTAGTTGATTGATGATGGTTGAAGATGTTTGGGACCATTTTTTGGGTTTTCAGGAAACCCAAATCTGGGTTTTCATAAGACTAATGATTTTGATATGAAAGAAGAGTCATGTGGGAGAAGATTGATGATTTTGAACCGGAAGAAATTGACGAAGAAATCATGAATTTTCTCATGATTTGAATAGATTAAAGTTAAAATGTTTCATTTTTATTTATTTTATTTTATTTTTTTAATATACATTTTTAAATCAATATCTATTTAATATATATATTTATTTAATTTATTTTAAAATTTTTTTAAAAAAATAAAATTAATATCAAAAGATAATTTTACCCCTTCCTTAGTTAAGTATAATTGGATTCATTAATGGTAGAAGGACAAATTGTAATAAAGATGAAAATATTACTCTGTCTGTAAAAAAGTTTCAACCAGATAGCTAAATTGTAATTTACTCTTTTTAAAATTATCTTAATAATATATAAAAAAAAAATCTAAAAACAATACGACGGCATCATTTTATCAAAAATTATTTTAAAAAACACATACTGATTCAGATGGCTCCACCCCTCCTGGAAAGTGAGACATGAGATGGAGATCTCTTTTTTGTTTGTTGCTGTTGTTGAGGCAATGAAGAACCACTTCATATTTAATAAAAGTTTCACTTTTTTTTTTTCTTATAATAAAATTCACTTTAATCTGTTTCGTTCTAACATCACAAGAGCAGAAGAAATAGTGCTTTTCACAAACACACTAAAGAAGCATTCTTAAGAAGAAATTATAACACTCGAATGCAGCATCCTTGGAGCAAACCTGATACGCTCAATTTGCCTCATCGTCATTGTAAGCAGTAGAACTGGGAAGTAATTATCAAGACGCCGACTCTGACATGTTTTGATGAAAAAAATCATATATTTTCAACCATTGTAACAGTTCCAAGTTTTATTTGTTACAACTTACAATTCCGATGTAAAGTACAGGTGATTAGCTGCAAATGCCAAGTGAAGCACAGCAACTAAATTCAAAAATCAAACACACTTTTCACCAAATTCATTTATTCAACCTTGGAGCTTCATGTTATCAAAATATATATTAAGTCAACTAATGTAAATACTTTAAAGCCTCTCAGGGTGGAAACGATGTACTCAGTTAAGGTCAATACAGAGAACATCGAAGCATATTCTAGGGCTTTAACTTAACCATGATGCGCCAGTGCAATGACTATTGACACATACTTTTATAAAAGGAGGGTCGTCACCAGGTTCTACAATTAACAGGGGGTAAGTCTGGTGTGCATTGAACAAGATGCTTCCAGTGTTCCAAGTTCTGAATGTTTTTGCAGGTTACACACCCATAAGATAGAATGTGATTGACATCAATAACATTTATACACCTCGGCAGCAGAATGTGCACAAATGGCTTCCAAACTGCGAGATGACATCCACAAGACCTCCATAACCTCCAACTGCAGTTACCTGTCCAGATAAATTGATTCGGCAAATATAAGAGGCAAGTCAGGGCAAATTAGAAATATAAAACATTATCCATTCTATTGAACTAACAATAAAACAGAGAATGATGCATTAGCTGAATGCGGAAAAGGGAGAAGAAACACGTGCACACAGAGAGATTTTCATATTGGGAGAATATCAGGTGATAATTCTTTTCATGTTGTTCATAGTACTGATGACTTCTAATAGAAAGGACGTCAATCAGGACTCACGACTTCTATAACATTATCTATAAGCAACGAGGACAGATAAGTACATAAAAAAGTGAAACATAATTGCAGCCAGAATCTGTGTAAGTTCTTGTTTCCCCTAGCAGTGTTCCACACACACAAAGTTTAACTTCAGACATGGTCAAAAATCTTAATGGAAAAATTACATCAAGTCCATCATACAGCTATTAGAACATTTTTATGTTAGATAAATTGATACATTAACTCTTAAAAGTAAATCACCTGTAGTGAAAATGAATCAGTGCATTAACCAGTTTTCGGTCCATTTATTAATGAGTACAACTCCATTGTGAAGTGCACGAGTTATGGCACTGAGCACCAGTACATTTGGTTTTAGCTCAGAGCACGATTAGTGGGTAATGTTGGTGAACTACTTCTAATTAATAAACTAGACGAAGTGAGCCAGTTTAGAAATACAAAAATTAATATGAAATTGAAAAGAGAAGAGAAACTAAAACATTTGTGGAAAGCAACTTCCAAGATAAAAAGAAACTAGCAATAAAAAAATATGGAGAGAGGCAGATTCATAGTGTCATACTCCAGATGGATGAAGAGAGACGGAAAATGCTGAGGGAGAAGCACATTTTATTTGTGAAAGTATTGCCCCGTTTATGTCAAAACGACTAAGTAGAGGTTCAGCACCCACTGCTAAAATCTGTAACAGTAATACAGTATTTGTTAGATTGGAAAATATGAAGAGCTAATTCAAAACCATAATACTTCCAAGGGCACATGAATCTTGAAAAAGTGGCAGTGAGATCACTATATCATGACAAATATTAAAAATCAGGACAAGTTAATGCTCCTTACTGGTAGCAATCAGGAACCAAATCATCAGAACATAGTTGATAAATGACCAACTTAAATTCGTAGACAGAAGAGAAGCAGACAGTTTTAGCTGGTTGGAAACTAAAAAATTCCAGCTGACAGCAGTAACCACTTTATCCAATATTATTATTTATTTATGAGAATATTTCCACAAAGGAGAAAATAGAAGACAAAAGATCAACTTATGAAACCGCTACCTCCAGGTCACTTGTGACAGCATAGAGCAACAAGTTTTGGTTTTTAAAATTTGCCTACTGCCTCTCTGTTCACTAAAAAAGTTTTCCTTTTGAAAGTGATACACAAGATTGCATAGGTTTCTACCATCTCTCGTTCTCTCCATCTCTTATGAAAATGTACAAACATGTTAAATTTCAGTTCTATTTCTTCTCACTTACTTGATTGTCTTCAAAAATTACATCCTGTATAGATGCACTGGTATAAACGCTTGAAACACATTCAGAAGCAGGAAGACTCCAAACTGATAATCTTCGACCATTGCCACAAGCCTGAGCAGGTGAGAGTTTGATAAACGGGTGTCAAATTCTGAACCAAGCAAATATAGCATGAAAACTATTCTTGACACCAGAAAAAGCTAGCACAGCCATAGTAATTAAAGTGGGAAGCTACATGACATATTAATTTAACACTTCCTTTCCATTAGCAACCACAACATTTCAGACGAACTCTTTGTCAATATATGCGAAAATCAGCGTCTTATATGCACCTCAAAAGGTCAAAGTATCTGTGTACTAATTTACCCATATGCAAACAAAAATGAAAAATATTGCAAATTTTTGCTAGTTGAACTCTTACCAACCAGCTCTCACTTGCATCAAGAGCAATGCAACTAAGACATGAAATGAATCCTTTCAACTTCTTATCCTTTGCTGGATCAATTACTTGAACACACTTTCCGCTTTTGCAATCTATGTAAAGACCATATAAACATGTCAGTTAGCACAATGAATGGTAACTAGTTCCTCAGATATGCTAAATCATAAATTCACAAGCTGTCCCCAAGATTAGTGCAACCCTGGATAGTTAGATAACAACAGATTGATATCAGTATAGTAGGCTCGTATGTGATAGTATTTCTACTGACATAAAGATATTATACAATTGCCACACAATTTTATAGTGGATATTACATCACATAACTTCAAATGAAATAGGATTTGTTGCAGCTTGCTATTCAGGGTGCAGTTTGATTACAAAATTGTTGAGTTGTTACGCACACAACACTTCATTGAAATACTATCTTAATTTTCTGTCTTCAATAAAAGGTCCAGGTTTTTACCCCATACTCGTGCAGTTCCATCCTCCGAAGCAGTCACAATCTGTGAAGAACAATAAATATAAGAAAACCTAACAGAAAATTTCAACCACATCTGTTTCATCTAGTACATTGTTTTACATGTTAAATATCATACACGACGGATAAACACAGAATAAGCTTTATAGATAACTTAATTAATCAACAACCCAAAAAAAAAAAATCATATGAATGCTTCGAAAATGTGTAACAAAGATGTAGATGAAGAAGGGTAATTGTTTGCTAATCATCCCTAGCTAGATAGAATGAAAGAATAAAGTCAAGCATAAAAGACCAGATGTTAGAGAATTGCATAATTCCATGTGGTAGTGGGAGAGACAAATAAGTTCCGATCAGAGTTGGGTTTACAACAGGGATAAACTCTGAGCTTATTTGCATTAATTACGCTGAAAATAGAAATGCAAATAAAGTTCCTGGGACTATGTTATTTCTTATTTGTGATGATGTGCTGCTGGATCATGTCACTAGACCAGAAAAGACAAGGCTAATTCTTTGGTCCAAGTGGGCAGGGAAGGCCTCAATGGCTGCAGATTTAGCACCTGAGCAGGCGAGCATGCAGATAACGTGCCTAGCACAATCGACAATCAGCAATATTAAAAATGTTGAGTTGGTAGCTGGGTATGACTTTAAGTCCAAGTTCTGGCACTAATGTGTAGGAATATTCATCAAGTTCACTAAATTCATTTAGACTAGATTAATAACTAGTATCTAACTGGGTTAAGCTAACTTTCCCTCTAAATATACACATCAATGAAGGTCAGGAGTATGCACTAATTATTCATCTGCACATTCTCAACTTCATGAGACAAGCAACATGTTGATTTCAGACAAGCCTACAGAATCTACAGATCCTTTTGCTCGGCTTCTAAAGTTGTGTTTTGTGGTTGAATCTCTTTCCTTTAGTATAGTTTCTCTTCTCCAATAAAAAAAATATACTACTAAACATTAAATTTCTCCCATATCTCGTTAGAATCAGTGGCAAGATGATAGATAGATAACATTTGTTCCAATAAGAATTCTCCTCATGGCCATGGGACAACAAAATGTGCTAAACTTTTTTGCTTGCTTTCCCTCATTTATAGTTTTTTTAAAGATTTCCTCTAGGAATTGATTTGATCCCTATCCTTTTTCTTTCAGGTTTGTTTTAATAACAGTCTCACACCAACAAACTGAAAGAACCACTACATGAAAAGAAAAAGCACTTTATACCATTGACATAATTCAGAATTATTTTAATTAAGTGTTGTTCACAAACTTACTGACAAGTAACATTAACAAGAAGAAAGAAACGATTTGACCTGATTGGTAGATTTTCGGGCAACTATACAATGCAAGTAGTCTGAATGTCCCCTAAAAACCATTTTGATCTTACTGCTCTCCTGAAAAACTCCATTTAGAAAAATTGAAATCAATACAGCTAGCAAATTAGATTTGCGGATGACATTTGGAAATGATACTAAAAGTAAACTTAATGATATAATTAACATATTCACCTTGATCAAATACATACCACATCCCAGCAATACGCACAAGAATCGCCTGCAGCAGAAAAAATGGAACCCCCCTATTGTAGAACAAAAGGTGAAGTCAAAAACACTTTCAAAAATAAATAATCAGCCAGTCATCTAAGACTAAGGTGGTATTAACATATAAACTGAAAAGAGAATTATAAACGAGCGGAAAAACCTGAGGATCGACAGCAATGGCATTGTTTTCAGGAATTGGAGAAAGAGCACCCCAAGGACCCCTAGTAACAACAGAAAAAAAAAAATGAAAAGAGAGCTTAATATACCCAGATGGGCTATACTTAAGTAATCAAACACTGAAAGATAAAAGTAGACCAAAAGCAATAAATTACAGACTAGAAACTACATATACTATCTCTAAGATGTAATAGAACAATGAGGAAGAGGCAAATAAAGTGGCCCCTCAAAATTAAAAATTAACACAGAAGCAAGTCTATAATCCTCATGTATGACAGCTCATGCTATAATATGTGAGAACTCACTTGTGTTGAGGATTCGCCAAGTCTAATGCAGGCTTCACATGGCTTCCTGCAAAAGCAGAACATAAGAGCACACAAAACACAATCATAAAACTATATTCAACTTTGACAATCTAAACCAAAATATTAGTATCAAGAAATATACAAGGTTGAAGCAAGAAACAGCAGGCATGAGCACAATTAGGAGTGCTTAGAATTTGTTTCAAGTGAATCATAGGTCACACTGAGAACGAATTCTGCTGGTGGAAGGAGAAAATAAGAAAAAATATATATGCTTCAGAAAAATGATGAAATTGTCATTAATGCCATTTATATGTAGACGTTTGTGCTAAGCTAGGGTACCCAGTGCAACCCAGATAACAGTTAGACGACATATATAGCTAAACGGTTTTACAAAACACAAGAAGTCTGAGACAGAAAAAATATAATTGAAGCAAATTAGAAGCAAGTCGATGCATTAAAAACATGTTATTAAGAACTAGTAACACTTTACACGTCTATTACCTTGTAAATGCAAAGGCACTTCTGATTCTGTAAATTCCTTCCACCTCCATCCGCGAACTCGGCCATCATCACCACAACTACACATGGTAAACCAGTGGATGACACATCAATCAACTCTTACTGCCTGATTTCTCCATTTTTAATCAATTAAAAGCAACAAACAAACCTCAACAACAAGGCATCATCATCATCACCATAGAATTTAACATCATATGCAGGTCCATCATGCCCTTGAAGAAAACCAATGGGTTGAGCTCCTATAAACCTAAGCAATTAAAATAAATAAATAAATGAATAAAAGAAGCAGTTGAAGCTTATTAAATCATAAATCAAGCAGTTGAAGCCAAGGAACACTCACTGTTGAGTCTTGCCATTGCTAAAACCTAATGCCTGAAAAACAAAAACAGCATCACCACAAATTTAGCAGCAAACTATTATTATATGTAAAAAATAAATAAATAAAATGAGAAAGAAGAGTTAAGTGGACTGACGAGTTTAGAAATGCAGTGGGGGATGGAGTAAGAGGCGAGTGAACCGTCGCTGGAGGCGACAACGATAGTGTCGGGGGTAGGGTTAGGAGAGGGGGCCCATGCGGTTCTGAAAACGGTTCGAGTTTGGATTTCTCTTTCTTTTAAGATGGTTTCACGGTATGCCTCTTCGTCCCACCTGGTTGCGTCCCCATACATTGCGCGCACCACAAGAGAATGTGCAAGTTTCCGAACCTGTTGAGAGCATAACCACCTGATTTTCTAGTTCGGCTGCTCCGAATTTCTCACTCTCTCCATTCTTTTCCAATAAAATTTTATAAATTTCTCAAATAATCGATTTCTCACTCACCTTTGTTTAAATAGCAGTAATAATAATTTACCCTACATTTTGCTTTTTGCTTAATGATCTAGGAAAATTGCACAAATAACTCGATACTTTTTTATTTCAAAAAAAGATAAAATAAAAACTCAATTTTTTCTTTTTTTTTTTAGGTTGGGATAGGCTGGCAGATCAATAGGTTTAACCATAGGTAAATAACTCTTATACAAGAGGAATCAATCCACATATTATATGATAAGAGAGAAATTATCTTGGATGAGGGTTGAATTAAAGGCCCGAAGGGACATAAAGATAACGACATCACGTTTAACTATTAGATAACTTAATGTTTTATATAATTATACTTGTGTTTATAACGTAATTACATAAAGTTATATTTTGTTTCATTAGTATTATAGCTACACCTCTACTATTAATTGTGATTCATTAATCATTAGTCAAACATATAAAAAGACTACAATACTGTTTATATTAAAAGGTATAAAAAGAAAATATCTATTATTTTAAATTTAAAAATAAAAATATATAATAAAAATAAAATAATATAAAAACAAAATATATTTTAATCTTTTTATGTCATGGAATCACAACTAGGGGTGGGCACCAAAATATGGAACCGACCTGAACGACCCGATCCGACCCGATTCGTGGGTGTTCGGGCCGGATTCCATGTTAAATATTAAGCTGTTCGGGTCAACAAAATAAAAAACATGGTGTTTGACGGATCAGTTCGGTTCCATAGGGTCAAAACCGAACCGATCCGTGAACAGGGGTACAAGCGTAATTTCGCATGTCCCTTTATAATGTCACACACAAATCTCAAACCCTAGCTGAAAAAGACTCCAACTCGATCTCAGTTTGTTGCTGCTGGTTCTTGTCGCCGCGCTGCACCGTTTCCCCCTTCTTCCTCCTATCGCTCGCCGGCCGTCACATTTCGTATCTGTTGCAGTTGCTGTGGCCCCGACATCACTGTGAGTCATCTCCAACTGTTGCTGTCGGCGCCGTCTGTCACCTCTAAGGTTTTAACCGTGACCGTTGCTGTTGACGCCATCACCTTCTTCTTGCCGTGACCGTGGCCGAGCTTGTCCTCGTCGACATCTTCGCGGTGAAGCCCCCTCTCATCTCTCATCTTTCATTTCTCGCCTCTATCGCCGCCGTGGAGTACTCGTCGTAGTCGTGGCTGTCAATCTGTTGTCCTCGTCGGCATCACCGTGATTCACGTCAGCTCTTCTCACAGTCGCCATCACCTGAAGCCGTGGCCGTGAAGCACAAGTCCCCGTCAGGCCATCACCAGCTCGGTACTCATCAATCTTGTATACATTTGATATTTCAGATCTGTTACAATTTCAGTATTTTAGTTTAAGTTTTTTACAGTTTTACTCATCAATCTGTTTTGGACATTAATGCAGAGTAGTAACCAGCTTGATATTCCTATTCCGATGCTCATCCTTGGCAGCCCCAGTCACTAAAACCTGCAACTCGTAAGTGTACTCATCAGGCTCTTATTTTGCTGCTTTAATCTTGATTTTTACATGCTTAGTGGCTTTTGAGGTGTTGAGTCAAATTGGTGTTTTGACGTTTGTTGTTTTGATAAAAATGGTACATGTTAAATAACTGTTGACTGTTGTGGTTTGTTGTTTTGACGTTTGAATCTTGTTTGTTGTTTTGTGTTTGTTGTTTTGACGTTTGAATCTTATTTGTTGCTTAGTTGTTGACTGTTGTGGTTTAATTAGTTTTATTATTCATTATGTGTTGTTGTTGTGAATAGATGGGAAAAAGTGTTGTGAGCGGTTCCGGGTCTGAATTTGATGATGATGGAGTTAGTTCGGTTGGAAAAAAGTATGATCTTGGGGTGAGTAAAAAAATAGAGAAGAAGAGTGAAAGTAGTAGTAGGCTTAAGACAGATTGTTGGGATCATTTTGAGATTTATGAAACCCGTGAGGGGAAAAGAAGGTCTAGGTGTAAACATTGTGGAGCTTCATATGCTTGTGATTCCTTCTCTAATGGGACCACAAACATGAACAAGCATATTAAATTTAGGTGTAAGGTACTCAAAGCTAAACAAATAGATCTCACCCAAAAAACATTAGGGAGGCAAAGAACTTTAGAAGGATATGGTAGTAATTTGACTACATATTCCTTTAATCCAGATGAATGTAGGAAAAGATTGGTGGAGATGATTGTACAACATGAATTGCTATTTAGATTTGTGGAGAACGAGGGATTTCGAAGGTATAGTGAATCATTATGCCCTCGATTTGAAATACCATTTAGGAGAACACTAGTGAGAGATGTGTACAAATTATATGTTGGTGAGAAGGAATTATTGAAAAAAAAAGATCAAGCAAAGTAAAGTGAGAGTTTGTCTAACCACAGATACTTGGACTTCGATTCAAAATATTAATTACATGGTTGTGACATCTCACTTTATTGATAATGAGTGGCAGTTGCAGAAGAGGATTTTGAGTTTCACTCCAATAGAAGATCATAGAGGGGAATCAATTGGGAGGTGTATTGAAAGAGTTTTGCTTGATTGGGGTATTGATAAAGTTTTTGCCATTACTGTTGACAATGCAAGTGCAAATTCAGTTGCCTTAAACTATTTGATTCGAAAATTAAATAGTTGGCATGTGCATGGAACAATTTTAGGAGGAAAATATTTGCATGTTAGATGTTGTGCCCATATATTGAATTTGATTGTGGGTGAAGGTTTGAAAGATATCCATTGCAGCCATTCGAAATGCAGTGAAGTATGTTAGATCTTCTCCTAGTAGATTGGCGAGGTTTAAAAAATGTGTTGAAGATGAGAAGCTTGGGCAGTCGAGTTTGGTATGTATGGATTGTCCTACACGGTGGAACTCGACATATTTGATGTTAGATAGTGCTAACAAATTGAAAAAGGCTTTCAGCCGATTGGAGGAGGAGGATGGGTATTATGTTAGCTACTTTGCAGAAAATGAAGACGGGAAAAAGCGGGTTGGACCACCTTTTTTGGAGCATTGGGACTATTCCATGGTATTTGTTGATTTCTTGCGGACTTTTTATCAGATTACTTTGACATTTAGTGTTTCTTTGCGAGTGACAGCAAATGAATATTTTTCAAATTGGTGTTCGATATTTCAAACAATTATTGAGTTGGAAGGTTTATCTGATCCGCTTCTGGTTAGGATTGCCTCTAACATGAGGCAAAAGTTTTTTAAGTATTGGGGAGGGTTGGATAAAACTAATATGATGTTGTTGGTAGCAAAAGTGCTTGACCCTAGGTTCAAATTGGATTATATCCAGTATCGATTGGAGACTTTTTATCCTTTGATAGAAGCACAATCCATTACCTTACAAATAAGAAGGTTGTTGGAAGAGTTGTTTGATTATTATAAATCAATGCAGTTTAGTGGGGAAGAAGATGATAATCGTAGTGGTGATTCGATTGTGCTTCGTGCTGATAGTCAGAAAACTCAAACTCGCAAAGCAGACATGGCTTTAGTAGATAAATTATGGGCAATCAAACAAAAACAACGAAATGCGAGAGTGGAGAAGAAGACTGAATTAGATTTGTATTTATTGGAAGAATGTGAGTCTGTGGATAATGAGATGTTTAATGTGTTGCATTGGTGGAAAAATTCTTGTACTAAATACCCAACTTTGGCAAGCATAATAAAAGATGTGATGGCAATGCAAGTTTCAACGGTGGCGTCGGAATCCGCTTTTAGCACGGGTGGTCGTATTCTAGATCCATTTAGGAGTTCATTAACTCTTAAAATTGTAGAGGGGATGATTTGTTATCAAAATTGGTTGACTGCTTTACACCCAAAGCGTGAAATTGTTAATGTAGATGAGCATGCGGCATATGAAGACAATAGTGTTGCAAATATTCAGTTTTACCAAACCATTGAAACCAGTAAGTTTATAATTTAGTTTAACATTCATATTTTATGTTTTATGCTTATGTTTATATAAATATTACTTGATTATTTGATTTAACTTATTTCTTCATGTAGTGTCCTTCAATGCAGCAGCAAATGAAGTTTCAACTTCATTGGATAATTTGAATTTGCTTTAAAATTTGATGGTAAGATTTTATAGTTTATGTTATTTTGAATATCATTGTTCATTTATTATATATATTGTTTAGTGTTTATGTGCTAATAAATTTGTTTTGAATGACTAGGTTCAAATGTGTGTGAACTTTGGAGCTAATTTTTGATTGGTTAGAGTTGGACTTAGAACTAATCTTTGGAGTTTGGAATTGTTTACTTTATGTTGTATTTTTATGTCTACTATGTTGCTATATTTTTTTTAAAAAAATTATATTTTGTTATATGTTTATGCCTACTATTTTGTGTAATATGTGCATGTGGGCATTGAATATTGTTAAGAATTTAAGGATGTAATGTGTGGATGTGAACATTGAATGGTGCCATTTGATATTGCATATTTTTTCTTAGTATGTTGTATATTTTTTCTTAGTATATTGTATATTTTTTCATAGTATGTTTGAACATTGGATATTTTTTCTTAGTATGTTGTATCCATCTAATATTTTTCTTTATCCATTTAATTTTTTTGGTATCATCCACAACATAAAGTAAGTTTAAAGAGTCCAAAAACACTTAAATTTAAAGGTCCAACAGTAATGGACTAAAAAATAATTAAAAATTAATAAAAATTTTGACCCAAAAAATGAAGTCCAAATTTGGGCCCAAACATGGAAACCGAACCGAATCAAACCGAACACTGGGTGTTCGGTTCGGGTCGGTTCCTCTCCCTTATTGGACCATGTTCGGATCCAAAAGTGGCGATCCGCGATTTTATCATATTCGGGTCGGTTCCAATAGGAACCGAACCGAACACGGTAGTGCCCACCCCTAATCACAACTAATCACATATGACATAACTTTCAAAATAATAAAATGTTTAAGTTTTGCTCATACAATTATATTTTAAACTTATATATACGTGTGTAATTAAATCAAAATTCAAATATTAAGAGATATTTATTCAGTTTATCATAATGATTTAATATTTGATTTTTTTTCTTTAATTATAGTGTTTAGCTTGTATACTGATTCAATATTTATAATTTTATATAGGACGGTTACAAGGGAGATTTTATCTCTCCTCAATTATTTTAGTTTTTATAACAAAGACACATTTGATTTGTATAATAATTTAGTGTTTTTTTTGGTTAATAATTTGATTCGAAGGGAGTGTTTGCAAATTGTCCAAGGAAAAAGATAACAAAATTCTTTTGCACATGGGATGGTAGGAAAATCCCTCGAAGCCGACCCGAACGATAGCTTTCATCGCACTCAAACCAAATTTATTCGACATTTCCAAGGCGCCACCTCCACCTCGACGTCCTCCTCCTTCCAAAAACCCTAGAAAATTCCCCATTTCATTCCACACTCAAACAAGCTGGACTTCAAGATCCGCTTCCCTTCTTCAATAAGCAAGTGAGTTACCGTTATCTCTCTCTACCTGTTCATGTTTATTCGACAGATCTGTTCTTTTCTCTTTGTTTGTTTTGTCTATAACTAACTTTTGATGCCTATGACTATCATATTGATATCTACTTATATGTATCTTGTGTTGATTGATTATACGTTTTGTGACTGAAACATTAAGGTTGTGTTGTTGATAGGAGTTAATTTTGGTAGATAAACGAGTGTTGGGAAAATGAAAGGTAACAATTCACAATCAGGGTCTGCGAAAGAAAATTTAGATCAGAATTCGGAGGGAAATTCGGTTGTTAAAGACGATAGCTCTTTGGAAACCCTTGTTAAGAAGTTTCAGGACTCAGTTAGCTTAGGCAAGAAGCATATGTTTTGGGAGACTCAGCCGGTTGGCCAGTTCAAGGATATTGGGGACACAAGCTTGCCCGTGGGTCCTATTGAACCTCCAACGCCATTATCTGAGGTCAAACAAGAGCCCTATAATCTTCCTAGCCCGTATGAATGGATCACTTGTGACATGGACTCTGAAGAGACTTGCTCTGAGGTTTACAATCTTTTGAAGAATAATTATGTTGAGGATGATGAGAATATGTTTAGGTTTAATTACTCGAAGGAGTTCCTTAGTTGGGCTTTGCGCCCTCCGGGTTATTTTCGTAGCTGGCATATTGGTGTCCGTGCTAAGACTTCCAAGAAGCTTGTTGCTTTCATTACTGGTGTGCCTGCAAGAATTAGGGTACATGATGTGGTTATGAAAATGGCCGAGATCAATTTCTTGTGTGTTCATAAGAAGCTTAGATCGAAGAGATTGGCACCTGTTATGATTAAGGAGGTTACTAGGAGGGTTCACTTGGAGGATATCTGGCAAGCGGCATATACTGCTGGAGTGATTCTTCCAACACCAATAACAACCTGCCAGTATTGGCATAGATCGTTGAACCCAAAGAAGCTTATTGATGTTGGGTTTTCGAGGCTTGGGGCTAGGATGACGATGAACCGAACCATAAAACTTTACAAGTTACCAGATTCGCCTGCTACCCCTGGATTCAGAAAAATGGAACGTCATGATGTCCCTGCTGTTACTCGGTTGCTTAGAAATTACTTGGGTCAGTTTGATGTTGCACCAGATTTCGATGAGAATGATGTGGAGCACTGGCTTCTTCCAACTGAAGACGTGGTAGATAGTTACCTGGTAGAGAGCCCTGAGACTCATGAGATCACTGATTTCTGCAGTTTCTACACTCTTCCTTCCTCCATCCTCGGAAACCAGAATTATTCAACATTGAAAGCTGCGTATTCGTACTATAATGTCTCTACCAAGACGCCATTGCTTCAGTTGATGAATGATGCACTTATTGTTGCCAAACAAAAGAATTTTGATGTCTTCAATGCCTTGGATGTCATGCACAATGAGTCTTTCCTGAAAGAGCTGAAATTTGGACCTGGAGATGGGCAACTTCATTATTATCTCTACAATTATCGGACAAGGGATCCCTTTAAACCGTCAGAACTTGGGCTTGTTCTTTTGTAGTTCGATTTATTTCAGTATTGGTTCCATATTTTTGTATGCTGAGTTGTTAAGGACTGCTTTGATATCGTTTGTTCTTCTGCACTACCAACCAAGGATCAGATTCTGCAGTGCTTGAGAGCAAATTAAAATTAAAATTTTAATTTTTGTGACCCAAATTGTTACTTGGACTCATAATTTTGAGATTTTGATTTTCAGCTGCAGTTTCCTTATTATTATATTTTTTTTCCCTTGTTCGACCGTGTTAATTTCTATAGTTTCTGTTCTGAAGGTAGCTTGAAGACTGGCACTCATTAAGTAGTTCTGATGGCCATAATTCGCTATCATTTGTTTGTTCTAGATGGACTCTACAGTAGTGTGAAAATGGATAATCATGGGATTATTGATATAACTTGTAAAAACGTTTGCTCCTCGAAAATTTGTTGCCATGAACTGCTACTGAGTCCTGTTTAAGAGGCTTGAGCTTTTTCATGTTTGTGATCGAATCCCTTACGAGTTATGATTTCACTCAAACATGATGATGCCTTTAAATTTCTAGGCCCATAGTGTCTTTTTATAGTTGGTCGTCTTTCTCTGGTTTATTAAAGCTGGTGTCTTTGATTCAGTGAGTTACAAATGATATCGGCAGATAGCTTTTTTAGTAGAATTATGACACTTAAAAGTGATGAGAGAGTCGGTTCTCTTGTTACTGGATTATAGCATTTTCTTCAAATCACATTATTTTATAGATTGTCAATTACTTTGGGAAGAAAAGGAAATAATGAAATATCCCATCCTCGTCGATACTTGCAGTGACCAAGAAGTCACAGTGGAAACAATTAGCCTTTCCTCCTGAAGTAACCAGTTAAACTCCAATTTTCAGGCAATCACAGTGAGCCCGCTGTTTATTCTCCATTACGAATTGATAGCTTCTTAGCCAACCCGGAAAGGACAAGAAAGAATAAAAGATATAATAGCTTTTCGTCTTACTTGATAACAACGTGGACCTAGTTGAAAGTATAATAGCTGTTTAATTCGGATTTGACAGCATTGCTAGGAAATTGATATTTCAACAAAAATGGTCCATAGGCATCCTGATTGGGTTAAGAGAGAAATCTATTTGCAACTCCAGAAATAAATAAATAAATAAATTTGTAATCCAGCTTGGTCAAATTTCTATGCTCCTCCAATTTTGATTCATCTCTCACGACTTTCTTTCAAGTTGTGTTAATATCACTTTGAAAAATCATTCTAGAGAGTGGATGGAGTTGAAATGCACGTCCTGTTGATCCAAAGCATATAACATCATCTTGCCTTCTGTTGACGTTTAGATCTAATCAACTACTGATTCATTTAGCCCAGAACTGCAGTTCAAACAAACAAAGCAAGAAATAGAGATAGAGAGGAAGAATTATAAGACATTTACGTGGTTCGACCTTAAGAAGGCTTACGTCCACGGTATCTCCTCTGTTGTAGAGTTTTTGTGTGAGAAAGAGACTCCGAGAGAGTTACAATTATTACAACCTCTTATTTATAGAGAGGGAGAGATGCTACAGTTGTAATATAGTACAAATGGGAAGTCATTAAATGCTAATTACACTTTCCAAGATTTTTTCTTTGATTTTCAGGATTTGGTCTTATCTTCAGATTTGATAATTGACTTCTCCCTTAGATTGCGCTGCTCCCTTAGTTGACTTCTCCCTCAGATTTGATAGTTGATATATTGGGAACCTGTCTGAAAGTTCATCGTCTTGTGATATGGGGGCGAGCTTCGGGGATCTGGTCGCTGATGAGCTGGGTCCTTACCCCACTGGGTTGCCTCATCATATGAGAGCCCATTTATGCGAGCTGCTTGCTAGTCTTTGTTTGATGGATTTGTCCACTGGATCATTCCCTTAGGTTTTTACCAGCTCATTTAGTGCAGTCCAAAAATACATATGACACCTTCCATGTAGATTGGTATTCATGGCAAATTCCAACAACAATAAAAACGGTACAAATGAAAGAGCAAGGCTATTTTGTTATCACTACTCCACTTTCAAGAATTTGGTGGCTCAGAGCTGTAACTTTAATCCAACGTGATTAAAGTATCATTCTACTCCAGAATATACAGAACAGCTAATATTATGGGATTCAGCTTTGTTTGAGGGAAGTTACAAATGATAATTTTATTCTGAAAAAATTCATTACTGTAGTCCGTTACTGTGAGAAGTTGTATGGAACAAATCATTACCACAAAACCTGCCCTCTAATCAGTTTGATTGTTCCTGACAAAATTAACAAAAGAGCACTGTGCTACATTTATACAAGGCTAAGCAAAGGTGCCATCTCTCTACTTGATGCGAACCATATCTGTATCCTATGCCATGATCACAATTTCACCTCGGGAACCTGTCAGATTAGAAAATAAAATATGAATCAGCAGAAAGTAGAAGAGCAAATGGCTTATAAAACAGTAGAGTAACTTCTGAAATTACATCTCTCAAAAATCTCTTTGAGCAACTGTAGTTGTGAATGTGTGTCTTCAGCCATGCTTGAAATCCTCTCTGCCTCTTTAACTGCTTCAGCCGCCACATAAGACTTGTTTTCAGCCTCAGCGATCTGGCTAGCGGCGGCAGCTGCTGCTGCTTCAACAGTACCAACTGAGTTTATACAGTCAGAGCTCTGTGATGGTCTAGGCCGAACATCCTTCTGTTTTGGGATGGGTGTTTTTGTCTCAAACGAGTTGTCTTCCTTAATCTTAAAGCAATTCTGGACCTGCAGTATGATCACATAATGAGTTAAAAGGTTTAGTATTCCATCCCAGCCTAAAAGTCCAAAACAAACAAAACATATAAAAGGGTACCGAATTTCCCTATTAAAATAGAAAGCACTGCTGACGCTTTTCATTTCTGCAACTTCAAGACAAAATCATCTTTGTTCTCTCTTGTTTAAGACATCCATTATGCTTAGCTGCTATGAATACATGCAGTCTAATAAAATTTTTTGCTTCTGTGTATTAAAAATTAAAGTGGTGGACTATAAAAATATTCTACACACTAAAATAATTTTTCATGTTTTTATTCATCTATTTTTTATTTTTCATCTAATGTGTGAGGTGCATGAGGTGCAGGGTGGAGGTGAATGTGCCACTAGGAAACCAATCACTGTCCCATTGCATCATGCTTCAGTCCCATCTTCATCTAAGAAATGGTGAGCACAAGTGAAGCATGTCAAACGAGACAACAATAAGATATCAAGTAAACCACAATTATACTTGTTCATCCATAATTTTAAAGAAATTAACTTCTTATGCTATATGATATAACTTGCAAAAGGGACCATAGCTTCTACTATTAGTGTCAATAAACATTTTGTATTTATGTTATTTCTAGCACCATATAAAGGATAATTGTAGGACCAGTTCAATGAAGGAAATTGAAAAACCACCATGAAGAATCGATGGTGTTGCTAGCCATACAAGCGAGTAAAAATTTGATGATTTGATCGAGCAGTAAAGAGGATCCTCACTTATCTACTCACACTAAAGCGAAAAAGAAGATAAAATAAAAAAATGAACTGATCAACTTGAAGCTGTTGACTTCAAACAGAATAACAAAATATGTAGTAAGAGATATCATATGAAAAATTATCAGCAAAAATGTTTCTTATGACAGATAAAGCCATTTACCTTCTCAAGTTTTTCTTGTGAAACAAGTCTTCTCAGCCTTGAACCCAGCAGCCTCCTAAAATTTTGTGGCACCTCATTTCTTTGCTGTATGAAATTTAACGAACCAAGCTTGTCAGATTACTTTTTGAGTTTTTCTCTTCAATAAATTTTTTTTGAACATATGAAACATGATAATGATATAAGGCAAGCTAGTGACCCATAAAACCTCACAAATTGGGAAGTAGCAAGATCAAACAAATGTCACTTTACACTTGCAAGAGAAAATGCCATTTTATTTAGTTTTTTTTATAACTTTTTTTCTTTTTTGGTTCCTTTTTTAATCTTCAATGAAGCTCACTTTCATCATGAGGAAAGGTAGAAGGAATCCACATTTGTTACATTCAATTTTCAGGTATCAATCATCCTCTATAATGGTGAAAATGACTGTGTTTTCTGCATAAGATGCCAAGTGGCAAACTATCAGGGTCAAGCATGATCCTGCAAGCTCTCTCTACCAAGGGATGACATCTCTAGTGGAATATTGTTCAAGAAAAAACAATCTGCTTGCTATGAGATTTTATAAGATCAGAAATCGCTCAAAAGTAATTGCAGCTTCAGGAGTAAAACATACATTGAATTCAGAAGTCCATGTCTTAAGGACATTAAAAAATAATACAAAATCAAGCTAAAATATACAAGAGATTGCAGTGACATCTGTCCAAATCCTATTCTTTTTATCCTATATGCCTAAAAGTCTTCTAGCGTCAGCAAGGTAATGGGGATAATTATTCTTGATCCAAACATTTAGCAAGCTAATGGGGATCAATTATTTCTGATCCAAACATGAAGCTTCCTCCACAGGTCATCACTAAATATTTATACACAAAACAAAATGAGATGACGAAAATTCCAACAAACCTCTATATATCTGAGAATTGCAGTAATGTCAGATCCACTGGGCTCCTTTAAGGCAGAAAGAGCTTCAAAAATCCATGCATTATACCTGGGAGATCCATAAATAAAGTCAAGTATCACAGAGTCAGAAGGAATGAGAAAAATCTAATAGGGTTGCTATTACTATTTCAAACAATTACTGGACAACTTTGAAATGCACTGTAAAGAAAATTTAGCATGCCAAACAATAAAGATAGGGACGACATTTAATACACTGCTCAAGAGAACATACACGAGCATATCATTAAACAATAAACTACTTTTTGTGATGGTTTTGTGCAAAGGTTTTATATTCATCAACAAAAGCAACTGATGACAATGCCAAACGCCCTCTGACCAACTTCTACCTGTACCTTAGCATATTTTGCAGAAAAAGACCTCTTAGTATCAGTCGTACAGAGTTTTCACTACTTAAAAGTTTAAAACGATGTAACTAACAGATGTTTATGAACCGCGACTGGTATGCATAACTTCTGCTTCAAGGTGAAATAAAATTAAATCTCATGAACCGCCAACCTATGACATGCAGTCATGGGTGTACATCACTTCTATCAACTGTGACAATATATTACACAGCTCTTCCTACACAAAAAAACTTTCAAGACCTTTTAGTTGAGCCTCATTCATAGTTTCTTGTCAACTTGTATATTTTACAGGTGTAATATTTGAAAGAAATGCTGGATATATGCATTACATTCTATGCAAAACAAGCTAAGCATGAAAATTGTCTATTTTTATAATTGGCAGGTAGCATCCAATCAAACCAAATATTTGCTAGGTGGAAAGCATAAAAGCTGAGGATCTTAGACATCTAAGTATTCATACATTGCTATTCATAAACAAGCTAAACTTTTTGTCCAACTTTATTTTTGATTGCTAGAAGGCATAACAGCTAAGGAACTTAGCCATCTAAGAATTGAGTTAATCCTATCATAAAATTAAACTTATATATCAATATCAAGCATTTTTTACTCATATTCATCAATAATTAGAATGCTATATCTATCATGATAAATGGTCAACTACTAATAAGTGAAGCATATTAGTTAACAACAAAACATGATTAGTACATTTACTTTTCCCTGGCCAGTTAAAACCATCAAATCACAGTGCTGCAACCAGCACAGAAGAGTCTGGAAAGTATTTTGGTTCCATATTGGTGAATGAATGTGTTTTCTACTCTCCCAATCTTTATACAGCCTGAAATAATATATTGGTAGCACTGTGATTTGATGGTTTCTATACAATTTTCCTTTTTTGGGGGGATGAATGAAAACATCATGTCACCATCTGCAGCATTCTTTTCTTATACTCTCCGTGGTTTCAACCCAACAAACACATTCATCCCCCCAAAAAAGGAAAATTCTATATTGGTAGAAAATGCAAGAGAAGAGATAGGAGCCATACTTCGGAGCAGAGCTTCTAGCAGAGTCATCTACGATTGGATCTGTTGACGCATCATGTGCAACTGGAGCAGGGAGAGCAAAAGTTTGTGGAGTGGACAATTGTGCAGCTGGAGCATCTGAGCTCGCTTTTGCTTTTGGCGTCCTTGATTTTTCTCGGGGGCCTAGTCCGTTGGCACTTACACTCATATTTCGCCATTTGTCCTACACAAGCAGACAATAATGAAATCATGAACCACACACGAAATTCTTTTAATGTATATATTCCATTTATTATTTTTTGTTGTTATTTTAACAATAGGAAGCAATAGAGTGGTAACATAAACCAAGGAATAGACTCTTTCAACTACACCAAATGCATCAAGTTGTGATCTCAATCCTGTACTTAATTTTAACTTATAAAGATAGACTGAATGTCAGATAGTCCCACAGCAATTGAAAAGATGAATTTGTATGATTTATAAGGTAAGCATAAACATTAACTTTTAAGTTAACTTTTGTGGTGGAGTTAGACCCAGGACTTTTTCTAATTCGGTATCAAAACTGGACCTTTTCAAGATTGGGTCGGGCTCTGTCTAACCAATGTCACTAGTGCATGCTAAGTGGGCACGTCTTCTAGTAGTCTACCTAGGGCACATTGTCTACTTTTTCTCCTCTAACACATCTTTATTAACCCAAATTCATGTAAATAAGCTTAAGCATAAGACATGATCAGATATGTAACCTACATCACAAGACATTTTCAAGATCACTAAGCTCTAGCTTTCACAACGTAGGATATTCTAGTCAGCCGCCTCAACTTTATAGGCACATGAATGTTTCTCCCAAAAACCTCTCACATTTCAATATCCAGTAATCCATTTTTAAATTTAGGGTTAGATGTCATTACTACTACACAAAATAACCAACTCAGTTCTTACTTCAAATATACCAAAATCAGAGCTCACACAGCCAAAATCACGCCTTGTTTCATATTTTCTCAAATAATCGACTAAACTAACGAGAAACAATCAACATCAAATTAAAAACACAACTTCCTACGATTTGATAACATGAACAGCCTAAAATTAGCACCAAACAGTGTACACAATGCTTTTTGACCATCTAGAATCCTTAAGACACCAATGAAACAGCTCAATTTTACGATCACGAATCCATATTTTCAAATCGAAAAAACAAGAAAATGATTCACTTTTATTACTCAATCGAAAGGAGGTAAAGATATAGCATTAAAAAGAGAGAGAGAGAGAGAGGGAGATGAGACCTTGAGATCAATATTGGAGCGAGAGGAGAGGTAGGGATTGAACTCAGGATCTCTCTGGATGTTCTTCCACTTGCCAGTGCCGTGTTTGGCAACTCCTGCTCTCAGCGCCTCTTCTTCCTCCTGCGTCCATTTCTGCTTCGGATTTCCCATCTCTCTCTCTCGCTCTCTGCCTCTGCTACGAAAATAAGCTCTTTTTTTTTTTTAGCAGTCCGGTTTTCTGTTAGGGTCTTTTTATTTATTTTTCCTACGAAAATTTACATGTCCAAGCGGCACGTCGTTTAGGAGTACAGGGCTTTATGACGAGTCGAGGGTTGAATACAAGCATCGTTTTCAATTGGGGTAGCATTTTCTGTCACAACCAATGTAATGTTGCCACATGGCATTTTTAGATGACAGTTTTGACAGCTCAGCGAATAAAAATACACCAGAAAGCTCGCTCCCCTATCCGCAAAGCCTTCGCTAGAAACTCTTCACTACACACACACACACACACCAGAAGCGTTTCAGAGAACCGGAGAAAGAAAACTAGAAACCGAAGCAAAAAACTTCGCGTTTCACTCACTGAACAACTTTTTGAAGCAGTTGTCAATGGCGTGAACGACGAAGCTTTCTAAGACGAAGAAGAAAAGCAGTTACTTGAAAAGGACGTCACGAAATGGAATGCTGTATTGGAGCTCGAAATTTCGCTGCAATGGCTGTGTCTTCTTGCTCTACATGGAGCTCTCGAAGAAGAACAATGAGAGCCAAACGGTGTGTGGTGAGTCATCGGTATAGTTCGTGGAAAGTCAGAGCGAGTGGTCAGGCAGGGGGCGAGAGTTGCGTGGCTGTTGAAGAAGAATTTGCTGACGAAGAAGATTATGTAAAGGCTGGTGGCTCGCAGCTTCTTTTTGTTCAAATGCAGCAAAACAAGTCAATGGACAAGCAATCTAAGTTAGCAGATAAGGTTACACTTTTAATTTTCATTTTATAGTTTTGTATGCTTTATTTATATGTGTTATAAGTTTTTGTATGCAATGCTGTGTTGTGTTGTTGGTGTTATTTGTGTTATAGTTTTTAAAGTTGATTTTTGAATGTAATGTTTGCAGTTGCGGCCAATATCAGTTGATGATGGTGTTTTGGATTTGGTGGTAATTGGTTGTGGCCCTGCGGGTCTTGCATTGGCGGCAGAGTCAGCTAAGTTGGGGTTAAATGTTGGACTCATTGGTCCAGATCTCCCTTTTACAAATAATTATGGCGTGTGGGAGGATGAATTTAAAGGTACTGATTTCTTTCCCATTGTGATGTACTTGTAATCTTATTTAGAAAATGTATCACTCAATGAATTACTTAAAACGTATTTAGCCATTTGCCTGCAATGGTAACATCTGCGGTTGCCTTTTATCGTTTTTTATCATGATTTACTATAATTATAGATCTTGGACTTGAACGGTGTATTGAGAAGTTTGACGGGATACAATTGTATATGTTGATGATGATGTTCCTATTATTGAATTACATAAATCTTATTTAGCTATTTGAAGCTGTAGCCTTAAATGGTATCTCTGCGGTTTCCTTTTTATTGTTTTTGAACATGATTTACTATAATTTTAGATCTTGGACTTGAACGCTGTATTGAGCATGTTTGGCGGGATACAATTGTATATCTTGACGATGATGATGATCCTATTATGATTGGACGTGCTTATGGACGAGTTAGTCGGCATTTGCTTCATGAGGAATTGTTAAGGAGGTGAGACTGCCTGATATTTGTTAAAGCTCATATGTTTTTTGTGAATATAGTATTTTGTAGATATGTAATCAATATATTAATTTCCCCTAGGTGTGTCGAGTCAGGTGTATCATATCTTAGCTCAAAAGTCGAAAGGATTACTGAATCTACTACTGGCCACCGTCTTGTAGCTTGTGACCGTGACATTATTGTTCCATGCAGGTATTGGGAGCTCTTGTGCTATTCTTCATACATACATACATACATACATACATATATGTATGTATGTATAGTTAACACCAAAAATTACTCCATGCATGATTTTTTATTATAGGCTTGCTACTGTTGCATCCGGAGCAGCTTCTGGGAAACTCCTGGAATATGAGGTGGGGGGCCCCAGAGTTTCTGTCCAAACAGCTTATGGTGTGGAAGTTGAGGTAGGGATGCAAAGTTTGGTATTATAAAGTAACTGAATATTTTCATTATTGGATTTCTTCATCACAAACTTTGTTGCTGTTTTGTCTCATCTAAATTTTGTATTTGCAGACAGTGATGAATACACATAACTTGATGTCTTATTAGCTCTGCTTTTGTTCTTTTTCATCCTTGTTGAAAAATTATTGGGGCACATGGTTTACTTAATTATCAGGGCAACCCAGTAAATTGCATCGCTGTACAAAAGAATTAATACCATGTTTAGTAGTAACACGTACTCAATTTTCCACTCATTACTATTATTCTAATTTAAACAGTTTATTTTGATGTGAAATTGGGCTCTGCAATTGTGACAGTATCGTTTTTCATATTACCAGCAGTATGCTATGTTTATTCCTCCTATTGTTCAGTGAGGTGTTGGGGAATAAGTGTTGAAACAATCATTTGAGATTCTCTGTTCTTCTCTCAATCAGATTGCAGATTTATGTTTAAAGATGTCACTTTTTGATCTTTTATTATATTTTTTCTTTTTCTATTTGATCTTTTAGGTGGAAAACAATCCATATGATCCAGGCTTGATGGTTTTCATGGACTATAGAGGTTATATTAAACAAGAAGTTCCATGTTTAGAAGCAGAATATCCGACATTTCTTTATGCCATGCCTGTTACATCAACAAGAGTTTTCTTTGAGGTTTGCCTAATGTGTTATATTTCATCTTTTATCTATTGGATTTTATTTGAAATATTTATCTATTGGATTTTATTTATAACAATAATGTGCAAATTATTTATAAATTATGGACTGCAGGAAACTTGTTTGGCCTCAAAAGATGGCATACCTTTCGATGTGTTAAAGAGAAAGCTCATGGCAAGGTTACAGAAAATGGGAATACGAGTTCTAAAAATTTATGAAGAGGTAATCATCTTATGAAAATTTTGTGATAGTATATTGGTTGTGCGTGTCCTAAAGTTCTTTTACTTAAAATCCAAAACAGGCTTTTACTCATATCAAATTAAGATTGATGTCTTCGCATTCATATTTGAAAAGAATACATCATCCGTTGCCTATATGAATGGCACATATCTCACCCACTAAACAGTTTGAGCATTGTTCTCAGAAAGTTTATTTGCTTGCATAGTGAAACAAATTTATTTGCTTGCATATTGAAACAAATTTGTATTATTAATCTTATTCATATTCTCATTTAGTCCAAGTGCTACTTGTATTATCATCATCAACCTTACTTATCTACTCTGAAATCATTTAGTTTCTCATTTTCACCCCAGACATGAGTTTTAAAGATGAGATTACAAGCTCTAAGGCATTGTTTAACTGCAATAATTATAGATTATGCATGATGTGGTTTTATTTCTTGCGTGTTCTGTTGCATGCTAGAACCTTTGTTCTTTCTAACAATTTATGGAGAGATTGAAAAAATAATTGTATTTTGGGAAGATGTCACTCAGTTGATCATATTTGTGTACAGGGTGCCCAAATATTTTTGTAAGATTGAAATTTATTAAGGTGCATGAGATTAAGGCACAATCT
Source organism: Dimocarpus longan (assembly GCA_022984855.1). Lineage (NCBI taxonomy): Eukaryota > Viridiplantae > Streptophyta > Magnoliopsida > Sapindales > Sapindaceae > Dimocarpus > Dimocarpus longan. The sequence goes on along the minus strand of CM041012.1, from coordinate 44,538,931 downwards.
ACTGAATCTTTATGCAGGAGTGGTCATATATTCCAGTTGGTGGTTCTTTACCAAATACAGAGCAAAGAAACCTTGCATTTGGTGCTGCCGCTAGCATGGTACATCCAGCCACAGGTGAGAAAAGAAAACCCTACTCCATGCTATTTTGTAAATTTAAACGTAATGGTTACCTATTCATTTGTCCTATCATCAAACAGGTTATTCGGTTGTGAGATCATTGTCGGAAGCTCCAAATTATGCTTATGCAATTGCAAATATATTGAAACGGGGTCTTTCCAAGGGTAGGCTTACTCTTGAAAGTAGTAATGAGAATATCTCGATGCAAGGTATGCCACTATGACATCTACATGAATGCACACCTGCTTGTTCCATTTTTAGTAGTTGCCTCTTATATGACAAGTAATACCATAGTTTCAGCAATCATGATGTTGACATTTCATATTAGTATACATGAGTTGTCATAAGTTAACTACATAATCATAATTTTGCGTGTGTGTATGTGTTTCACATTTATTAATATATCGTTTTCAATATGCTATCTCTGGATTGGAAAAATCCTTAATACATCCTATGGTTCAATCTCCACAGATCAACTAAGAAATGAAACGTCTTCAATTCTGCTATGAGTCTTCATGCTCTATTTTCTCCTGCTGTTAAGCTATAAGTTCATAATTTTCCCTGGGGAACTTTTGGAACAAGTGGATAAAGTGATATCTGATGTTTACAATAGAACAAGTTTTTTACTTAACTTCTGATTTTGGGAAATTGAGTCTTGCCCTAGGTTTTTTCTATTTACTGCATGGTTAGGGGCATTACTTATTGCAAATATTGTATATTTGTGAAGAGATATTATGCAGAGGCTGTCTTATTGGCTACACATACCTTGTACCCCTGGAAATTTTTAAGTTTGGAGTCTCGTCTGTTCATCCTTTTCTTTTTATGTGGCTACCTTGTGGAGGAGAATCTCCTCACTCTTGGAGTATTGTCCCTTTTCAACCACTTCTTTCTTTTTCCCTTGTTATCTTATAAACTTTTGGTCAATTGTGTCTAGTTCTGAGTTTAAAACTCAAGGATTTGTATATCAACACAGAGTAAAACTTTAATTAAGAAGGTGTACGTTAAAGCATTAAGTATGTCAAATACTTGTGGCAGCTGTTGATTAATTTGTTCATGACAACTGTAAACAAAGGTATACAACTACAGTTTCTCACTTTTTATACGATACATACATGCATGTGTACATTAGTATGTATTTACGTACGTATGCATAGATGTTTATTTATATTTGCATTTCATGAATGACATATTGTTAGTTCCTGTAAATGATGCATGCGTGAATGGAAAATTTAATGCATGCTCAATAGTTCAAGTTCTAGAAGATTAAGAAACATGTCTATTTAAGGCAGAAACCTTTTACATGCATTTAAAGTGGACGCAGTTAATGTGAAAATTGAATGCTAAAGGGGAAGCATGAATACACGATAACCTAGTACTCAACTTTTTTATGAGCTTTATCTGAAATCGTTTTCTGTAATCTGGATTCTTTTTCCCTTCCTTATCTATTAGATTATCATTTAGGTGAATATACTCAAAACATTTATAGGCAATTGGAATGTGAATTTTAGAATGCCTTGATTTGTGTTTTATCTTTTCTGTTTTTCAGCTTGGAATACGCTTTGGCCACAAGAAAGAAAACGTCAGAGAGCATTTTTTCTCTTTGGATTAGCTCTCATTTTGCAGCTGGATATTGAGGGTATTAGGTCGTTCTTTCGTACTTTCTTCCGGGTACCCAAGTGGTATGAATTAGTTCTCTACTTTTCTGCCTTATTTGATTTTTTGGCACAGCAATTCTTTGTTGACTTAGCAGAGAAAGCTGGTAGGCACACTATTTAATTTGCGATTGACTGAATTTAATCTGGTTAAAGTGGGCTAAATTTGTAAAGACAATGACCAGCTTGCTTTGCAATTCGACTTCGGAATAATTTATGGCTTTGTTTTCTTGTGAAGGATGTGGCAGGGATTTCTAGGCTCTAGTCTCTCCTCAGCTGACCTCATTCTATTTGCCTTCTATATGTTTGTGATAGCACGAAACGATATGAGAAAGTGCCTTATCCAACATTTACTTTCAGATCCAACCGGAGCGATTATGATGAGAACTTACCTCACGTTATAGGTACTGTAACCCCTTCATGTTTTATCCCTTGTTTGGTTCTCCAAGTAGATTGTCATCCAAGAGACACAAGGAGCTTGTATATATACATCTGTATGTACGTATATCTTGGCCTGTACCTTGATATTGCCTTCCTACGAAACTTGAGATGCAATTCCCATTATCTACTTTTTGCTTAGCCTATGTTCAGGTGCTCTGCTAGTGATTTTCAGTTGTTCTTTGGAAGAAAATCTCCAGTGCACCGTGGGGACTGATGAGTGGTGTACCGGTCAGTAAATACATATAGACATATGACAATTTCGGATGTGGCACGTATGCATTTTTTTTTTTTTTTTAGGAATTTAAAATGTGATAAATGTGTTTTTTCTTTTGGGATTTGGATCCTGTGCTTGCCTCAATTATTCCACACTTTTAATAATGCCACAACGCATGGTTAGCATGTGAATGCTTTCTGTCACTAATGATTTAAGGTCAAGATGGCAACAGATCGGGTTTGGGCAGATTTGGCAACTCCACACTTGAATATGCAAAATCTTTCGGCACTCACACCCGCCTGTGAACTCACAAAAATTTTGCAGTTCTCATCCTACATCATCATTTTTAATACTCTTGGGCACTAGGCCAAGGGTCTGTTGGCCAAGTTGATCATGATTCTCATCTTTCCCACAAGACACATAGTTGTTGGTCGTACACTAACACTCCCAGCCGCTCAGACAGAGGTCCCTCAACCAAGATGGCCATGGTTCTCATCTTGACCATAAGACACTTTGGTTGTCTTGTACATATAAGGACTCTCGAGCACGGGCAGAGGCCACTTAGCTAAGATGACAACGGTTCTCATCTCAGCCACATGACACTTAGTTACTGACCGTCCTAACATATATAAGAGTTTTTGGGCACTCGTAACACTCAAACAAGAACCTTAACTAAGGTCAAAGCTCTTAAGATTTTTGACTATGATCTCAGCTTAATTATCTTAGGTTGTCATGTCTAAACTCATGTGACTTTGACATTACATGAAAAGGAAGATAAATGACCTTACCTAATGTATGTGACATTGTGTGAGGACTAAGCGTGGGCATTACTGGATCGGTTCACTTTTAGGTTGAATCAATCTTAAACTAAATTGCACTGGTTTTTGAAAAAACGAATCGATCTAATGATTTAGATCAATCTATCAAATTAAGCAGTTTGATTCAATCTAATGGCTTTTGGGCTTAATGGGCAAAATGTTTGGACTTACAATTTTTTTTTAAAAAAATTTAGTACAGAAACTATGATCGGAACAGATCCAAAAAACTATCGGGATCAATCGAGATAAAACATTGATAGTACGGCCCCGAAGGATTGCTCCTAATTGAGAGGGATCTACCCACATGGAGGTGAAAAAAAATCTACACGAGAGTGGAAGATCAATCCATAAATAATGGTGGGAGAACTGTTATTATTATTGTTATTAGTATTATATATATGTCTGGATCTTATATAAGTTTTTCAGTTCTATCTATTGAACCAAAAATCAAATTGAAAATTAGCAAAAAATGAATAGAATCGATCCAATACTATCAATAAAATTGATTGAAAATCAATTCGATTGATTAAATCTATTAAACCAATTCGATTCACTAGATTTTTGCCCACCCTTAGTGAGAAGAAGGGCAAACAACATTAGTAGTGATGTCAATCATGACCATTTAAAGACCCAACCTCTAATGTTAACCATGATCACTCCAACGTACTCAACCTCCCCTGTAAAAGAGAGAAGCCAGACTCATATGAGAGAGATATTTCCTTCTCACTCTCTTTCATTCTATATTTTCTCTCTCCATGTTCAAGTACTAACTTGACCATTGACACAAAGCAGGGTTGGCGCCATGGTAAATGTCGCTCCCACTAATGTAATCACAAAATTATGAGTTTAAGTGCATCTCCACTAATATGTAGATCTTTTTTCCCACTCTTTGTGGGTTATCATCTCACTATTTTTTGGGTTGGTCCTCCCCTTCCTACCCCACCTTCTTAGAGTTCTCCGGAGTTAATTTCCTAGCATATCATAATGTATATTATTGTTAGTTTCGATTATATCTTAAGTTGGTTTCAGTAAAAATAAAATAAAAAAGAAGGTAAATCATTCTTATTAGCACAGTCAACATGGTAGACCGAGTGGTTCTTCATGCTAAAATGATTGGTCGACCTAGTTAGATGATCGATCATATGTTTTTCGAGGGAGCCTCCACATCAAAACGACCAGCCGATATGGTCAACTTAGTTGTCTACGAGTGGCTCCACATCAAAATCTCAGATGAGATATATCTCAAAAAAAAAAAAAAAAAACCAAAAATTCAAATGAGACGTCAACTTCGCTTATGGGGTAAGTTAACCATTAGACTTTTTCGCAGATTAAGATTTTGGTGTCCTACAGTAGTGATGATGGATTGAGGTTTGATACTGGTGGTCACATTGGAATGGGTAATGGTGATGGTTCGTTTGTTTTGTTAATTATTTTAATTAAAAATAATATCTTTAAAATATTTTAAATAAAAAATTGGGACAATTTAAAAATTTATCGGTAATTAACTCTGACAAATTTGGTCTATTATACATACGTTTAATTAGTATAATTTCTTTCTATATATATTTATATGCATATCAGACATGATTAAGGTGAATTTCTCATTTCGTTACTTTTGTCACAACTTCTAAAAGCAAAATATTCTTATTTATGATCTTGCTTAGGCAATCTTAACGTCATCAACACATCTTCTACGTTTAGCATTCAAGCTTGAAGTTTGGAAAAAAAAAAAAAACCTCGTGTTATTCGAGCAGTATATGGTTGTCATGTAAACCATCATTCTCATTTAATATTGGTGTTCTAAGAATACATATCAAAGAAGACCGATTCATGCATGAAGTTGAAACAAAACTTATGTTATCTGAGCAGTATCTGATTGTTATGAGAACCATCATTTTCATTTAATATTGGTTTCGAGGAATAAATGTCGAAGAAGACTGAAGTGATGTTGTTATTCTAAGAATAAATATCAAAGAAGACTGAAGTGATGCTTTCTGATTCATCAGTCAAATTACCTTTTTTCCACTTTTTTTTTTTTCATGGTGGGAAGGGAATTAAATTATTAAAACAAAAAATTACTTCCATCCAGTGTTTTATGATAATCACGAGACTTAAACTCTAGAACTTTGAAGATCAATGAAAGTGCTCAATCACTCTTATTAAGAGGTGATGTATAAATTTTATTTTACTTTTATTCATGAAATATTTTATTTAACATGCACCTATAAAATACACGTGATTAACAATTCAAATTTTATAAAAAAGAATATGAAAAGACAACTCAATCGTATCATTTATTGGGTGTTCACTTGAGAATTACTTGGATGGGGTGGGCACTCTCTCCACTTCAAATTGTAGTTATTTATCCAATTATTTTGATCCAGTTTCGTATTTTAAGTGAATGGGTGCATGCACCTATTCCACCTAAGTTTTATCCCACGGGATGTGATAAAGTAGAAGATCACTTTTTAACTAGGGTCAGAATACGAGATTCTTGCAAATTTGTTCATGCTCTGGGGCCATTAGATTACCTTAAAATACAATATACCACAATCAGTTGAGCATATCGACTCCCAACTTTAATAATAACAATATAAAGCACTCAGAACAAGGAATGAAGAAAGTCATATATAATGTCATTTTAGCTTATCGTTACTAGTCATTGGTGGAAGGCTGCGAGCAAATTCAATGGTTCTCATACAGTTTTTTGTTCATTTAACATACGTTTAAATTAAATTAAATAAAGCATATATACTTTTGCGCTGCTTTATTTTGGACTAAATCTTTGTGGGGGTATACAAACATATAAATATTACATTTTAGCTTACTCTTTGTCACGCACTGATTGGTTGGACTCAACATTCCTGGGAGAAGATAATTTTTTTTGTTATTATTCTTCTATAATGTCTTTCATTTAACAAAGGCAGCCATTATTGACGATATTCCAGGAAATCTGCCGGTTTGACGAGTACATGCTCAGACATGTCAATATTACATGGCTGAACTCAACTACAGAACCTACCTACAAGACATTCGAATTTTATATGTCTTATCACTACTTATATTCTCACAGAGTGATGGCAACTGGTGCTGTCTTTAGGATGGAGACATATCTGATTAATATAATCCGGACATGCAATCTTTTGGAGAACATTCATTTCTTCTATTGTATCTGCGGCTATATGATAAGATCATCACTAACTGATTTAATTTTTAAGTATTAACCTAATTAAAACTGATTTAATTGGTGGTAAAAAAAAACCTGATTTAATTGGGTTGTCTGTGAGTTGATTGGAACTGAGATTCTGATAAATTTCTAATGATTGAGTTTGTTTTTATTTAAATCTCAAATAGAAAATACAAGAAAGAATTAACAAAATATGCAATATTATGTAGGGTCATATTATCTAGTTAAAATTAGGATTAAAAATAATTATTGGATTCAAATCCAAGGATTCACAAAATCGAAGATTAAAAAATATTAAACAAGTTAAATTTAAAAGTACAATTCCGTCTCATAACTACCTGCAAATATTACGGTTTCGAGTACTGGAAATATTATTTCTTATTATATAAACAAAAGCAAACATATATATCCCTACCTTCTTTTTATCTACTCACTTGTAATCGCATATTTAATTTAATAAATTATTTGGCTTTAACTTTTATTTTAAGAAAAAATTTATTGTACTAAGATTATGGGTTGAGTAGGTTTAATTTCCTATTTTGAAACATAAGGGCAATTTTTACAGTTAGGATTGTATTATAGTATTTTTTTTTTTTTTTAGACTTTTTATAATCAAACAACATATCAAAATAATAAAAATTTACTCAAACTAGAAATAATCTTACAAAAAAAGGTCACGATGAAAAATAGTACTAGAAGAGAATCCTAAGTCCAATATTACTTGCACATTTTATTTTAGAAAATATTGATCTCATGTTGTATGTATTTAGAAATGACAGCATAAGCAATTTTATTTGGAATTAATTAGGGATTGATAAAAGTCATTTTATAATGAAAATTGAGTACTGGCAGGCTTCACATGTAGGTAAGAATCACATCGAATATCACCTAATCACAATAAAAACTCTGTATCTCCTCTATTTCCTATTTCGTATGCTTGATTTATTATTTATTGGGATCGTCTATTTTTCTACTTGCATCTACAGGTGTGCAATTCCTGGACCGAGTCACAGGAGCTTCAGAAACCATTCCACCAACACACTTTTGTCTTACATGCCTAGTAGGCAGGCCTAGTACATCTAACAGGAGATTATATACCAATACAGGTTTATCATAAAATATTGAAAAGATGAAACCGGATATATTCGTTACGTAATCCAATTCGATCACCACCCTTTTTACCTCTTATAAATCCCCAGAAATCATGAATGTTTTCACACCATCCAAATCAATCATCTTTAGTTATATCCGACAAACTAGCCAGCTCCAACCTTCCTGCTTTGGCTCGGTGCACTGCATACAAAGGCGCTAATGAGTAATGAGAGAGATATCGTGTGTTTATATCTATCTATATTAACTGTATGTTGAGGTCTGCATGGGTGGAGGTTGACAGAAGAGAGCGAGCACACATGGTTCTTTTCTTGCACGGACTCTCCATGCTCGAAGCTCTGCGTGCTTGCTCTCTGTCTGTCATCCGCTCCTTTTAATTCTCTCTCTTGCAGCTTAATTACTGATTATCAATTATTAATTAATTCTAATGCTGTACTCTTTTTGTGCTTCTATTAACTTAATTGTTTGTTTTCTGTTTCTCCATTAAACACTACTAATACACCTTCTATTTTTCTTCCATCTTCTGCTTAATTAATTAGGTTCTTCAAGGCTGCTGGTTAATTTATATCTTCCATGTGTATATGTGTACATATGTACCATGGCAGCACAATACACCCTTTGTTTGTTGGAATACATCTTTTTAATACATTTTGTATTTTGAAATGCAAGTATCTAACTTAAGGGGTTTGGTAATTAAGGTTAGGCTATTATGCATTTGGTAATTAATGGTTTGATATGAATATCTAATTATATAATTTATATTGCATGTGTTTTCATATCAATTATAATATAATTTGATTTCATTGAATAGATTTTGTTGGAAAATATGATTATAGTTGCCTTGTATATATGGTTTGGTGATCGATTTGATTCCAATGTACCAACTATATATATAGACTTATACTTTTAACATTTTATTCACTTGGTGAAATTATATTCTCTCTTCACTCAAAAAAAGAAAAAAAAATTATATTCATTCCGCTTTATCTATAATGGTTTCAAAAAAGTGGAGGTGTCAGATTCAAATCCCCAATTTTTCCCAGCAACATGCATGATATTAGTGTCATTTGATATAATTATCTAATAACAAAAAAGGTTCACACAACATTTATCAACTTCTTGTTGTGGTTTAGCTCCATTAATAACTCAGCAATAAGTACATAATTGAATTGAAGGACCACCACGGCACCTCTCGCTGTTGTCCCTTCTCCTAAAGAAGAAAGTGATTCACATAAACCAAAATCACTTTTTCTTAAAAAAAATAAAAAATTTGAAAGAAAAGATTTCATTAAATCAAGAAAAACAGGGAAGGGTATGCCACCCAAAACAATATGCCTTGTAGTTTTTTTGTCAAACAAACCGTATAACTCATAAAAGGTGAAACAGCAAAGAGGCCTCTGATCATCAGTTTTTCTACGAGTAGACTGAAATACACAAACAGCAATGTTTTAACTTCTTTCGCCGTGTTAAAAAAAAAAAAAAAAGAAAAGCTTCACATAGCAATGTTTCTAGGGCTAGCTTACAGCCACCTAGCTAATGCCATTTTTCCAGGTCACCAAGTTCTTCGCTCAAAAGGTCATCGCATATCACACATCTCCACTCCCCAAAACATTCGTCGTCGTCATCAAAATCCCCACCAATTTATCTTCAAATTTCAGCTTTGTCGAACTTACTTTGCTCACCAATCATACCTCAAAAAATCCTACGTCTTGCTCCAGCAGCTACCACTAATTCATTTTCTCCGAAACGCGGTAGACTTCTCTATAAACCGGTCGGGTTCCTACCACCAAAACTGCAAGAAATTGCTTCTAATGATGAGAAACGGCAAGTGTTCAAAGACTGCTTGATATCAAACAAGAAAGAGAAATCAGTGGTTTATGATGCACTCAGCACTGAGGTGACTCTGAGTCAATGACTGACGCACGAGTTGGATTTAAAAAAAAAAATCCAACTCTACCTTTTATATGTGTTATGGGTATTTTCTGGATTATCTAAGTGAGCCGGTAAAAGTCCATTGACCCAGTAAATTGACTCAAGCAGGTGGGCCCAATATAAGCGGTCCAGTGTGCTAGCTCGTAGTTCGCAGAAGCCCTAAAACGTTTACCTTTGCAGCGTCAAGATCGCATCCTTTGATCGACGTCAAGTTCGCGTGATGAGTCCGTCTGACCATCGAGGCCACCGCCTATCTTTAGTAGCTCCAGCTCACCCAGAATGAATCTAGGCCCCAGTTCGTAGTTCGTGAAGACGGATCCAGTCAATAGCATGTCTTGCACGTCAAGGAATCTATCTCAGGTTAATTGCAGCGTGATTTGGGAAAATCTCACCTAACCAGCATGGGTTTAGCGTCTAAATTCATACTTTGACAGAGTTGATCTGGTAAATGTCAGGAGTATTAAATGTAATTCAGATGCATTAAATATAAATCATCATTTTATTTTATCTTATTGTATTCTTCTATAGCACCTCCTCCTCTATAAATATGGGAGAATTTTTATTGTAAAATCGATAGAGAAAACATTGTTGTTACTCTGCAGAAATATAGAGAGAACAGTGGACGTAGGCAGTTTGAAAGGGCCGAACCATTTTAAAAATTTGTGTTTTTCCTGTTCTTCCTTTCGCTTCTTACTTCTTCTTTGAATTTGTTTCTTGCTTATAATCTGGATACACTGCAGCATTGGGCTCAGAAGAATCTCGTTGACTAGTTTCTCACATCAACAATATGTGTGGTCAAGAATCGCCCACTTGTTGAAGAAGAGTGGGTCAATTGTCAATATCTAATTTGCCACACGCCTAAATTCTGCCTAGAAAATTTTCGCGTGCTGGTGTTAGGATTGCCTTACCTAACCAGCCAATCTCATCCCACACACACTACCAATCAAGTGTGTAGTATGTTGTTGCTACAAATACCTCACTGTTGTGCACACACATTGTCCGCTATGCACCGACATAGCCTGCTATGCGTCGACACAGCCTGTTATCTCTGCCTTCTTGCACACTACTTGCTGCCTGTCAAGCAACTCACACCCACAATGCACAGTTTAGGTCATACATCATTAGCATAACATAAATTAATAAGGACAACATCAATTACAGGGGTCCTCCCCCAACCCAACTCAGTTTTATTACTTAAATCGGGAATCAATATAATATGTGTTCACAGATTTACAACAACAACTTATGAACTCTCTGCAATATGCAACATACAATCAGCCTTTTATACAATTGCAATTGACAAGCCCAACTGCATAACTTTGCTGGCACCAACCAGCCCTTAACACCTAAGCAATTACAGTTATTTAGGAAAACTGTCTCATATGTGTGAGAGTGTGTCTGTCCCATATATCATATGTATATGTGCAAGCCACACCTACCCTTTGCTGTTATCATCCTCAACTAGCTTGCAACGCCCTTAGCATAGCTCTCAGCTATCATTTACTATGTTTGGCCTTACCTCACACTTGATGAATGCACTGCTCTACTTGGCTTTGTTGACACTTTGTCTTACCTTGTTTTACCTTAACACTGTCTACTTCCTTTGCCTTGCCTTGGTACTGTTTGCGTTGCCTTGCCTAATCATGGCTTGGCTTTTCTGCTTGGCCTACTACTCATGCTACCCCGCACAAGCCTTTATGCGCACGCATGTTACCTTGCTACCTGTTCTGTGCATACACTGCCCTACACGCCCTTGCCTTGGCAGTCCATTGCTAATGCTCATGCATACTGTCTTGCCTTGGCAATCCCTTACCTATGTTGCATGTGGACACCTACGCACGTTACTTGTGCTACTTACTTGTTGCTCACTGTCTTGCTAGTCCGCTAGCACCATAGACATACACCAACATGTCTTCCTTTGGCTTGACACCATCTCACCAAGTCATGCTTAGCAATTTACCTATATCAAGCTTTAAGGTTCTAACAAACCCCCCACACTTAAAATGGACGACGTCATTGTCATGTCACAGGCCAAATACTACTTAATTGAATCTTCAAATTGTCATAAAATAGCTCCACATTCCCACATAGCTTCTGCTTCACTTTCTCCTTTCCATTACATAAGAAAATTTGTCCTCCGATTTAACTTGCTCTTATCCACACTATAATCAGCCAAAATCTTCTCAATTTACTTGTCAAATTCCCTCCTAATAACAGGAGTTGCACACTTTTATTGTGCCTTGCTTGATTTTGCCTTTTTATGGTAAGGCTTCAAAAAACTTACATGGAAAGTTGGATGAATCTTCAACCTATCAGGTAGTGTCAATCTATATGCCACATTCCCCACACATTTGGTTACCACAGATGGACCATCATAACGCTGTATAAGCCCTCAATGATATCTGTGATCTGTCACTTTCTTTCAGATCTGTGGAGTCAGCTTTAACAGAACTTTGTCCCCCACATTGAACTTTAAGGGACGACAACCCCTTGTCTGTATACTTCTTCATTCACCTTGCTGCGTTTGCCAAATTGTCAAAGGCACCTCCAATCAATTCAATTTTATCCCTAGTAAAACGATAAGCAGTAGGACATAACCCTTGGTCCTTCTGTTGTGCTACCTCAAGCGGCATAAGAGGCTGAAATCCCATGCACAGCTCAATTGGACTCAAATCTGTGGTTGAAGACCTGTGTAAATTGTAACAAAACTGTGCTACATCCAATAGCTCTAACTAGTTTCTTTGACTTGCAGTCACATAATGCCTCAAGTACTCTTCTAAGAGTGCATTAATCCTCTCCGTTTGTCCATTTGTTTAAGGATGATTTACTGTTGAAAATTTTGACTTAGAACCCCAAAATTTACTTGTGAATTGAGCATTCCTGTCACTCACGATATCACTTGACACCCCAAAATACTTCACCACATTCTTTAAAAAAAGCTCAGCTGTCTTTTTTGTTGGACAAGCATTAGGTGCAGCAATGAACACAACATATTTTGAAAACATATTCATAAAAACCAGCACTGATTTTAACCCATTAAAATCAGGGAACCCACCAATGAAGTTCATGGAAATTGACATACATGGCTTCTTTGGAACTGGCAATGGTTATAACAGCCCAGTTTGTTTCATCTTTTCTATTTTTTCAAGTTGACATACAACACAGGTTTTGATATAGGTCGCCACATCATCTTCCATCTTTGGCCAGTAATAATTTCTGCCCAACAAAGCTAACATCCTCTTAACACCAGGATGACCAGCATACTATGGATCATGAGTCTCCTTCAATAGCTCTTGTTTAAGTCCCCCACCACTAGGGACATACAACCTGCCTCCCTTTGCATATAGTAGGTTATCTTCAACCCAAGAATGTTGAACCAATCCATCTAACACTTGCTGCCTCAGCTTTGTGTATACCAAGTCAGATTCTATATACTGCTTTACCTGTTCCAAAAAATTCTTGTGTATTACTATCAATGTAGTCATATGTCCTTCCACTTCTTTCCTGCTTAAAGCGTCTGCAACTTGATTTTGCCTTCTAGGTCTGTGCACCCATACAAAATCAAATTCTGCCAAAAATTCTTGCCAACGAGCTTACTTAGGAGTTAGCTTCTTTTGTGTTTTGAAGTATGTATTTGTTACATTATTTGTCACCACCATAAATTTGGTGGCCAACAAGTAATATCTTTAAGTGTCTAGACAATGTACCACAACTATTATCTCTTTTTCATGAGCAGAATATCATTGCTCAACATTTTTCAATTTTCTGCTCTCATAAGTTACTAGATGCCCAACCTGCACAAAAACTTCATCAAGAGCCCTATCGGATACATCCGTATGCACCTCAAATAGTTCACTAAAATCATGTAATCTTAACACTAGTTCAGGCGAAACAGTCAACTTCAATTTATTAAAGGTTATGTGTTATAAAAATCAAACTTTGACTATGGATGTTTAAAGTCTTACCTTAGGGGGGTTTTGAGTATTTTGCTCATATATATAACCAACCTTTTTTAAATTATTAGGCGTGTGGATAAACAAACATACATAATTTAATAAAGCGTCAAACCTTTTTAAGTGTATGTCCATACCATCAGTATCATTTTATAGTGTATTTATTTGATGGAGTAGAGAATAAAAATAAGAAATATGAATGATTATTGTTGTTTACTTTTTTTAAAATTAACCTATAATGTGAATAAAATTGTGGGTTTTACATGAATTTAAAGTTATGAAATGAAAATCTCATTCTCCTCACTTCACATAAGAATCTCATTCATATTTCCTTTTATAACTTAGATAATCTTTTATAATAAAAAAAATATAAAGAAACCTATTTTGATAAGTTTCGTGATGATTGATTCCATTCGTGATGACTTTTGCTTCTTGCTTTGTCTAGATAATCACTGCTTTAAAATGAGGAAGTTTAGATGGAAACTGACTGCATGTTTCGTGTTCAGGCTTATGTCTACTCAAAAAGTGTTCAGAGTTGCTGACATTTTTTCACATGTGATGCTCCTGAAGGTACGTAGTTGTCAGAGTCCATTAGGGGGGTAGAGTTAACAGCTAAACAAATTTCATGGATAATTTTGCTGCTTTTGAAGCTGGCAGAGTTGAGAGAGTGGTTGGCGACACAGTGGAATGCCACTAACAATATATCTATTATTTCAAAGGTACATGTATATAGCTATAGCTTTGTGATAGAAAGTGAACGTACGTTTCAAAAAAAAAAATAATAATAGAAGTAATTGCACAAAACCTCCCTCAGGTTTGTCAAAAAACAAATGGAAACATATTTACCCTTTAATTACACCAAACCCCCGTTCCATTAGTCAATTTCCTTCCATTTTAACAGTTGACCAACATTTTACATGAAATGACTCTTCTATCATGATTGCAACTCTCTTTAACTCCACTCTATCTCCCAAACCCCACCAGATTTCTCGGCCACCAAATGTCGCCGCCGACCCCTCTCCCTATCCCCTTCTCTACGGCGACGACTTCGTCGTCGTCTATATGGAGCCTCAGTGGCATCACTGTTACCCTCACCGTCCCCACTCTAACTTCTCCCAAACCTCACCAGATCTCTCTGCCACCAATGTCGCCGTCGACCCCTCTCCCTATCCCCTTCTCTACGGTGACGACTTCGCCATCGTCGATATGGAGCATGGCCTCCGTGGCATCACAGTTACCCTCACCGTCGTGCGAACGACATCGATCTCCTCTCCTTCTCATCCATTCTCATCGCGATTCCGGCTCGCCGACTACGACTTCGCTGTCATCGACATGAAAGATGGCTCCGGTGGCATCTCCGTTGGCCTCACCGTCGCACGAACGCCATCGCCTCTCTCCTTCCTTCTCTCTCTTCCCTTTCTTCTTCCCTGCTTTTTCCTCTCTGTTCTTTCTCTCTCCTTTCCGGACTCAAACTCCACCGCTCCGCACGGAGACCAGTTCTGGTCCGCGATGGAGATAGTTAGGTCTCCTTCGCCGGAGATCCTAGTCTCCGGTGAAGGAGCCCTAAGTTTCTGAACTTCATTTTTTTTTAATTTTTTTTTAAACGGTTGATGTTGTTAATGATTTTATGTTATTTGTCTGTTGATGTTGCTGCTGATTTTGTAGTATTGCTGTTGTTGCTGATTTTGTTGTTGAAGAACTATGATGTTGATGAAGAATAGTATCTGTTGCTGTTGATGATCTGTTGTTTTTTTTTTTTTCTCTTAAGTTCTCTTTTGGGAAGATCTGGGTTCAAGTTCCAGAACCCAGATCTTCAATCTTAATGTTCAATGACGAAATTGCCCTTGACTCAACGAAATTTGACTAATTTTAACGGAATTTGACTAACGAAGTGGGGGTATTGTGTAATAAAAATGAAACTTTGTTTCCTCCTGTTTTTTGACAAACCTCAGGGAGGTATTGTGCAATTACTTCAATAATAATAATGACGTGAACATATATGGTTTGATGAGTCGTATGGAAAGTAGGCCCACGGAAGTTACACTCAAACTTACCTAATTTCTTAACTAAAATATTTTTATAACTTATAATTAATTTATTTTTATTTTAAAATAAAATAAATATTTTAATAAAAATATTATTAAATTTGATTTCAATTCTTGTAATAGAACTAAACAATTTAATTTGATTCAAATATATGATTTTGATTTCAAAATATTCTGATTTAAAATCATTTTTATTACATATAAATAAATATACCTTTAGTTTAATATGAATATTAATCACACGATACATGCATTCACACAACATAGACAATACTAAATTCTTTTAATTTAAATATCTAGCAATAGGATACAATTTGACTTTTATACAATTATTAATACGCCCCCTAACTCAAAATTCAATAATAATTTATATTTTTTTATTTATACACTATTACATAATTTGTTGTGTCTGGAAAAAAAACAACTACAAAAATTTCTTCACCTTTTCAAATTAAAGGCACATATTAACATTTTCATTATATTATGTCCCAAAATCACTACTAAGTTTAGAGGTGGTTGCTCTTGAATGGGGTTCGTCTCAAATAATAACGCAGCAAAAATTTGTATGATTGAAGGACTGGAACCTTTAGCCGTTGTATTTTCTAGAAAGCCATTTATATCAACCAAAAGCCAAATTACACTTGTGCCTCGTAGTTTTTTTTTTTTTTTTTGACAAACCTTCTTTTCATTTTTAAATGGTAAGGAAGATTATTTTTTTATATTTTAAAATAATATTAGGATTTTAAAGAAATGTCATCGATCTTTCAAAAAGTAGACTAGCGATACGCAGTCAGCCGCCCCGCATATCAAATATCTGTTTTGCTTCTCTAGCTACAGACAACGACAAAACAAAGCTGCACACAGCTATGTTTCCCTGGCTAGCTTACGGCCACAATATGCCGTATTTCCAAGTCGCCAAGTTCTTAGCTCAAAAGGGTCATCGCATTTCATACATTTCCACTCCCAAAAACATCCGTCGTCTCCCTCAAATCCCCACCAATTTATCTTCAAATTTCAGCTTTGTCGAGCTTGCTCGGCCTCACGTTGAAGGCCTCCCACTAAAAGTTGAGTCCACCTCCGAGTTACCAATTCGAAAAATCCCATACCTCAAAAAGCCTACGACTTGCTCCAACGCCCGCTAACTCACTTTCTCCAAAATTCTGATGTCAACTGGATTATCCTCGACTTTGCCTCTTACTGGCTACCTGGTGTCGCCTCTCAACTCGGCGTCAAATCAGTCTACTTCAGCATATTAAACGCTAGTTTCTTTGGCCCACCATTGGAGTTGCTGAATCCTCGCCGACAGAAGCCGGAAGACTTCGCGGTGGTTCCTGACTGGATAGACTATCCTAGTAACGTTGCCTTTAAGCTCCACGAGGGCGTCAGTCACGATGAGTGCATGGACTCCATTTCCGACTTTCAACGCCTAGGAACAGTTCTCCGTGATTGCCAGGCCGTCGCTGTGAGGAGCTCTCTTGAGTTTGAACCCGACGCGTTTAGTCTTTTCAGAAGACTTCTCAAAAACCGGTTCTTGCGGTCGGGTTGCAACCACCAAAACTGCAAGACATAGCTTCTGATGATGAGAAATGGCAAGTGTTGTATTATTTCTTAAAATAAATAAAATCATAATTATTGTATTTTGTATTTGTGAAATAAATTATTTGCAATTCTGATATAAATTTTATGACAGGAAAAATATAATATATATATCCTTTTTTATAAATATATATTAAACGAAGAGTACATATATATATATTAAAAAAGTGTTCCGCACTAACTGGTGAAGAGTATCTTAAAAAAGTGGATTCATCACGCCTCCAACCCAAATTTCAAAATTTTGCTAGTGCGTTACGTACGTAATAATTTTTAGGGATAATCCCAAAAAACCGTATGTAGTTTACAAAAATATCTATTTTACCACCCATGTTTTTATTTTTATCCAAAATACCAACTGACCTTAATTAAAACACTCAAAATACCCCCTGGAGGGGTATAAAAAGACCAAAATACCCTTGACAGTAACAGATCCTGTTACGTTGACCTGGCTGACCATCTGACTTAAAGGGCAAAAAGGGAAATGCACTTAGTATTCATTTGGCTGGAAGGGTATTAAGGTAATTGGGCATGGAAAATATAAAAAGGGAAAAAAATGAAAAGATTTCCATTAACGATAATCATGCCAGGCTAGGCCAGGTCATGAAGAATGCATGCCAGGCCAAGACCCCGTCGCCGGTGAGTGAAACTGCGCTTGCTAAATCTGCTGGACAAGGAGTGAAAAGTACTTCTAGCAGAGAAGATGGGCATGAGCAAAGTGGGTCCCTTGCCCCAAATCAGAATCAAAATGTACCTATGTGGTCAAATGGGGTTCTGCTAGTGTATCCACGAAAGGTTAGATCTGGGATTCGTGATCGGAAGCTCAAGGATAGGACGACTAGTATGTTGGGGCTAAATGGGAAGGTTGATTGTGTTTCTCACCACTCAGTCAGCACAGAAGATAGCAGTGGTAAGCTTCATATGGAAAATGGGGAGTTGACACCTTGTGATTATCAAAGGCCACTACAGCATCTTCACACAGTTGCAGAGTAACCTGTGAATGAAAAGGAGGGACCACTTGGACCAGCTGAAAAACTAAGGATACCTGGTAAAGATCAGACTGGGGTTGCTGCTATTGATGATGATGAAGAAGTGGAGCAGGCCAACCACTTGAATCTCTCTGCGAGTCCTCTACTTACACCCCTTGGGATTCCATTTTGCTCAGCTAGTGTTGGTGGGGCCGCAAGCCAATTCCTGTGTCAAGTGGTGGTGATTCTGTTAGTTGTTATGATAGTGTTGGATTGTCTGACACTGAAACACTTAGGAAACGGATGGGGCAGATTGCCACAGCACAGGGCCTTGGAGGTGTTTCGTTAGAATGTGCTAATACTCGGAATAATATGTTGGATGTTTATTTAAAGAAGTTGATCAAGTCATGTGTGGAGTTGGTTAGAGCAAGGTCTGCACATGAGCCAAGAAGGCACCCCATAAACAAGCAACAGATTCAGGGCAAAGTCATTAATGGCATGTGGCCTAGTAATCACTTAACTTTGTGGGGTGTGTTGGTGGCTGGAATGCAGGGTATGAGTTGGCGCGGGCAGAGGTGAACATAACCTCCTTCACTCTTCCACCGCCATATGGAACGCAACACCCATATGCATACAATGTAACAGAGCAATGATAGATCATGGTCTCATATCTCATCTCCGGCTCAAGATTAGTCGAAAGAAGAGTGAGTTTTTGGATAGTTATATATACTAACCTTTTTTATCATCATTAATGATGGGTGCCGATGTTGGTGCTGGTTTTGGGGACGTAGGTATGGTGACAGAAGCATCAGGGCCGCCATATAAGGTAACGTGGGTGCTTTGCAACAGTCTGGCTGAGTGAGCACCAGGGATTCTTCGGGCCATCACGATCCACAATAAACTCCAACTGAACAAAATAAACAGCAGCTTCTGATCCGCCATTGGACTTCAAATAGAGAGAGAGACGTTGAGAGGAATGGAGGAGGGAGTGAGAAAGTGCGTAGTTCTGCATGTGGAATATGTCAGTAACGGGTTATTCACACAGCGTAACTTTTTTCCAACTCATACCCTGCATTCCAGCCACTAACACACCCACGTAGATCGACACAAAGTTAAGTTTGACCTGGACCACAAAGTTAAGTGATTACTAGGCCACATGCCATTAATGACTTTGTGTGATGGAAAGGATGGTGTTGGTGGCTGGAATGCAGGGTAAACACTGACCCGGATATTTTTGTTTTATTTTATTAAGGAAAAATGGTACAATGTCACTACTAGGGGCAATTTTGTCTTTTTCCAATTTACACATGTCTGGTCAGTGTCATCTACACTCAACATATCACGACCAGGGGCAATTACGTCTTTTTATACTCTGCAATTGTCAGATTCAAATATTCTGTTAACTTGGTGACTGTAGGGGGGATTATGGACAATAATAAAACTAGTGTATTAAAATAGATATTTTTTCAAACTACACACGGTTTTTTGGGATTATCCCTAATTTTTATTAGACCGATCCTACCAACAGTAAGTCGATCATCACTCTTTCTATGAGTGAGTGATACCAAAAGACAACTGATACGAAATCAGGTGCATATGGAATATCCATCAATTTTCCTTTTTCTCGCCATGGCCTACAACGAAGAAATTAAAGCTTAACATAGCAATATTTCTATATAGCCAATTTGTGGTCACATAATGCCACATTTTGAAGTGTCTAAGGTGCTATTCGGTTGCATTTTTAATTAGTGTTTGTCGTTTTTCCAGTCAGAAAGCATTTATAGTAATTCAAAACCAAAAAGAAAACAAAGCACTTAACATAATTTGTCCGATAACGTTATTTTAAATATAAAGTATGGAAACATTACTAGAAACCTGTTCTCTTATATAATAAACTAATAAATTATTATTTTAAAAAAACTAATAAATTATTAAAATTTTTCTTTTTTTTTTTTTAATTAAAGTTTTCTTATATTATATATTAATATTATTAAAGATGGTGTTATTGGAAACATCGAAGAGGTGTTTTAACTTTATTTGTTAAAAACAAAAAACAAAAAGGCTTTATTTGTGAAAAATGCAAACCTAAGTCAAATTCAAACCTTATGGCACTTTCTAAATTAAGAGCGGAAAAAGTTGTTGGATCGCTTCTTTATCTTATTAAAAAAAGGGAGGTTAATCTAAACACAAATGAAAATCTCATTCTTGTTGAAAAATTTAGAGATGCTCTAGTAATGGGTGGTTTTCTTCTTAGAAAAGTGAAAATTAGAGTTTGGGACAGGATTTTTATTTCAACATAAATAAGTTAAAGGATGAAGAGAATTTTTTTTAGATTTGAATGTAAATAATTACCTTTTTTTTTTTTTCCCCTTTGTAAGGGTATTTTAGATATATATTTTTTGTATTTCTATGAAGTTGCTAAATTTTAAAATTTAGTGATGGGTACACTTATCAATTGAGTGTAAAAATTATTTTTATAGGCGGTAATATTGGTATCTTTTCTATATTTTTATAATTTTGATGATTGGTGTACAAATTATTATTTTGAGTGGTGTATGAACACTCTTGACATAAAAATATCTTATAAGATATAGCAAAATTCAAATAACAAATCTTTAGGAGAATGATAATATTTACTATAAAAAAAAAAATCTGTTCATAAAAATTAAATACATCTAGATTTCATTGCAATAGACTCTATATTGCTTTTGTTAAAAATCTTTAAGAAATTCAACAAAATATTTAGAAGAATGATAAGATTTGTTATAAAAAAAAAAAAAATCATAAAAATTAAATACATTGAGATTTTATTGAATTTCATTTAAATTCATTTAAATCTATCACTTAAATAAAAACAGTAAAATTAATAAAATTTTTAAATATATCTAAATTTTATTGGATTTCATATATATAAATATAAATTGAATACAATTAAATTTTAATAGATTTCATATAAATTTAAAACTTCTATATTTCAATATAATTCATTTAAATCTAAATTAAATATATTCAAAATTTTTAAAATATTTTAAATTTTAATAAAATATAAATTGAATTCGGCCTCGTAAACTTAAGAGGAGGTTGCCTTGGTGAGGCGTCGGCAAAATCTTTGTATTTGTATCTTGCGCTCGTCTCTTCTCCTGAGTAGTAAGCGATTCGCATCAACCAAAGCTCCAAATTGAACACGTCAGATTATTTTCAAGCAAACCTTTTTTGTTTTTATTTTTTGAAGCATACAAACAAACGTTGTTAACACCTAAAGGTTGACGACTTTCAAGAAGTGGACTAGTGATAAACAAACACCTGCATAACAAATATCAATCATATTTCTGCTTCTCTCGATCGCCATGGACAACAGCAAAAGGCTTCACATAGCTATGTTTCCATGGCTCGCTTACGGCCACATCATGCCATTTTTCCAAGTCGCCAAGTTCTTGGCTCGAAAGGGTCATCGCATATCATACATCTCCACTCCCAAAAACATCAGTCGTCTTCCTCAAATCCCCACCAATTTATCTTCAAATTTCAGCTTCGTCGAACTTGCTCTGCCTCACGTTGACGGACTACCACTAGAAGCTGAATCCACCGCGGACTTACCAATTCGAAAAGTCCCATACCTCAAAAAAGCCTACGACTTGCTCCAGTTCCCACTAACTCAGTTTCTCAAAAACTCGGACGTCAACTGGATCATCCTCGACTTTGCCTCTTTCTGGCTACCTGGTGTCGCCTCTCAACTCGGTGTCAACTCGGTTTACTTTAGTATATTCAACGCTACCAGTTGTTGTTTCTTTGGCCCACCGTCGGAGATGCTGAATCCTCGCCGACGGAAGCTGGAGGACTACACGGTGGTTCCAGACTGGATAGACTATCCTAGTAACGTCGCTTTTAAGCTCCACGAGATAGTCATTGTCTATGAGTGCATGGACTCGATTTCCGATTTTGAACGCGTAGGAACGACTATTCGAGATTGCCAGGCAGTCATTGTGAGGAGCTGTCCCGAGTTTGAACCTGATGAGTTTAGTCTACTCACTAGACTTTATCAAAAACCGGTTCTTCCGATTGGGTTGCTGCCACCAAAACTGCAAGATATTGCTTCTAATGATGAGAAATGGCAAGTTTTGCAAGACTGGCTCGAAAATAAGAAAGAGAAATCGGTGGTTTATGTTGCACTCGGTACCGAAGTGACTCTGAGTCAAGAATTGATGCACGAGTTGGCTTACGGATTAGAAAAATCCTGGTTGCCTTTTATATGGGTGGTCAGGAATCGGAATCGCCCACTCGTTGATGGAGAGATGGGTCCGCATCTAATTCCACCGGGCTTTGATGACCGGGTTTCGGGCCGGGGCTTGGTGTGGACTGATTGGGCCCCTCAATTAAGGATCTTGTCTCACCCGTCGGTTGGTGGTTTCTTGACTCACAGTGGGTGGAGTTCGGTCATCGAAGCACTCGGATTTGGTCGGGCTTTGATATTGCTTTCCGGTGCCAGTTCAGATACAGGTTTGGTTGCTAGGTTAATGCATAGTAAACGCGTCGGGATGGAGATAGAGCGTAATGAACAAGATGGATCATTTACAAGTGACTCGGTAGCTGAGTCAATCCGGCGTGTTTTGGTAGATCCAGAAGGAAAGGAACTCAGGGCAAACGCAAGGGCCATGAAAGAGATTTTTGGTAATATGGATTTGCATCACAAGTATTTGGACGAGTTCACTCGGTTCATTGAAAATAATACCGTTTCAACTCGTTCTCTTTAATTTGTCAATATTATTATTGTTTCGTAGAATAATAATAATAATAATGGTGATGAGTTCACGCTTGCCACCAACTTCATCGTACCACCCCTAAAAAATTTACCACCAACATCCACGAAGAATGAAGCTGAATCTGGTGGTGAGTTTAGTTGTTGAAATCCATTTGCAAGTGGGTGGGGTTTTAAGTTAGTTTTAGGGGGGTTTTGAACGGCTGTGTCACTATAGGAGACATGATCAGTTTTTACAATTATTGATGTTGTTTAAGGCTAGCTGTGTGCATAATTTTCCAGGCAGTTGTGGAGTTAAATCAGACAAACCTTTTGCTCAATTTTATATTATTTTTTAATATAAGAATCAGTTGGTTAAATTTGCAAATTTGCCGACAAACTTTAGAGAGCATTTTGATTTTACCATTATATAGCTAAATTGTTTTATACTAATTTATGAAACATCATGAACCAAGCATTGATTTTTACTATTCGTCGGTTAAAAATATTACCCTTTCTTTTACATAGTATATATTACAAATGAGGAACTACAATCGGTTCCGGACGAAAACTTTAAAACGCAATTCGAAACAAAACTTTCAAAAATGTGAAAAGAGATCCACATACAACTAAAAATTGGGACAAAACCCACGGATAGATGGGAAGCAAAGCTGACTCACAAAATGGGCGACAAGAGAGCGGTGCCAAACACTAGCTTCTTACATTAGGGGGCCTACGTAAAATTCTACATTTTTTCAATAAAATTCCCACCAATGAAATAAAAGTCTTTGCAATAATGGAGGGACCACAACCTTTCATAACTTTCTTCTTCTACATGCAAATTAGCGAGTGATATCGACAGAAATTCCATATTTTACATGTGACCTTCTTTTCAAACAAGCTCCATCAACCCAAAATGGTGAACCAGACAAGAGATAGAAGCCAATCATCACTCTTTCTGCAAGTAGACCAGATATAATTAGGTGCACAACGAATATCCATCTTTTGTTTCTTCTTCTGCCATGGACAACAAAAACGAAAAGCTTCACGTAGCAGTGTTTCCATGTAATTAAATTTTAAGAGAAATAATAATAATTATATAATTTAATATAAGAATAATAAAAATATTATACTTTTTTTTCTTAAAAACTCGAAGCTTGAAGCTATAATACGATTGTATATCATAATTATATGTTTAATATAATAGTAACTCAAAACTTTATGTTTTGATATAATTGAGAATGAAATTATTTTTCAAATCATTGTAATTAGTTTTAGAACTTCAGGTTCTAAGTAAATTACAATCATACCTTAATTTTATGATATATTATAAGAGATCCCAAACAAAATAATTACCAGGAAACCTTAATCATTGCTGCTATCTGATTTTCACGTCTAACAACTCATACCACTATCAGACCCATATCATCACTAAGGAGGTAACAACTTAACCATAAAACCAATAGATTTTAATCATATGTCATGAGACATGAAATCGTTATATATATATATATATATATATATATATATATATATATACTCGATTAAATAATATGTGTTAAATATATAAGTATGAAATACATACCTCGATACGTTAAAATTCATAAACAGAAAATAGAATACTTTAACGTATTTACGAATATAAATTTCACGATTTATATCCTAAAATCATGAACAAAAGTTAGTATAAAATATCTTCATGTAACACCCTTACCCCAGTGTTCCCCTTACCCCAGTGTTCCCGTCCGTACGAGGACCGAGGCGTGAGATGTTACTTTTTTTCTTATTTTAAAATTATTTTTATAAAAATTTCGTTTTAAAAAACTTTGATTATATTTTAATGAAATTTCGGCAAAGTTTTCTCTGTTTTTCTGAAAATCCAAAATTTAAACATATAGAAAAAACACACTTCTTAACCAATTCATTTCTTAACTTCCTGTTTCGAACATCTCGTCCGTTTCTAACCCACTTCAACACACAAACATTTAATAATAAATATTTCTTTAACGTTTAAACATTTTACAAAAATAACACCATATAAAACCTTTTTCAGCGGATAATTTACAGAATTTACCACAAGTGATAAACTTTAAATACAATTTTGTTTACAAAATTTACAACACTAACAAAATACACGCGACATGATAGTGGCCAAAATATGATACTCCTGCAACACAAAAATGGTGATTACCAAAATGATGAGGGCGGATGTGACTTGAGAGAAACTGCAGCTAGTTTATCTTTGTCTTTACTTCAAGCCCTACTCAACTACCTGCGTGCGGTAAATCCAACACGCTAAGTCTTTCGACATAGTGGGTGTACTCATATAATATTGAAATCACATTTATTTTCAAAATAAAAGCATAAATTAAAACAATATATACGATCACAATATTTTTATCAATTAACACACACAGTACACAATCTCACAAAATAAAATATGATCATGTGATTTTCCAACACATTTCATTGTAAGTATAATTACAATCTAATCCTTACAAAATCAATTATCGAATAAATTTACAAGACTTTCTTTATTCAATTTATTAGAGCCCTTCGTAAAGTCTATCACGATACCATGGATCGGTAACGGGTCTCTTGGTATCAGCCATTTAGTAGCTACCCGCCACAATAAACAGCGACCCCGACATCGGTCGCTCGATGACTATCCACCGGGTTGCATATCACAATTTGTTTCCGTTTTAGGATCGGACACTCGGTACCTCTTAGGGTCTATCATATAATGTCTGTGATCAATCATAACGGTACAGTACTGCTAATAATTACCCTATTGGCTAGTCAACTACCAATCTCCACCTACCGGTGACTAGTTTTACTAGGACCCTTTAAATTTTTTAAAATTACAAAATATTTAAATTTTTAACAAAACTTTAATCGCGTAAACTTTTTATTTCATATTTAAATCTATTATTCTAGATTTTTCGAGATACCACTCGTGGTCATTTCAAATAACTATTTCGCCCCTAGTTTCGTTATCACATCTTAATAAAATTATTTTTTTCTTATGTTTTAAGTCAATCCCAAAATAGGACATTTTCAAATTTTTCATTCCAAATTTCAAATTCATCAAACATGCCACCCAAAACATCACGTAATAAACACATCAAGGAAAGCGGAATGACAAAAATACCCCTAAAATATTTTGTACATCAAATTCAACTATAGGGGATTTTATTTTCAAAAAAAAGTTTCGAAATCATTTATCATCAAATAAATTCATCAAAGAGCATATAATTAACATCCAAAACTATTTAATATCTCAAACAAACAAAATAAATAATTTTCAAAGCCATTTATACATTAAATTCGAAACTAATAAACATAAATTTTTGTAAATATAAGTACATCAACCTTTGGGCTTTCCACTATCTTCTATAAACTTTTAAATCATCCCTAAAATGTTCAATTTGAATTTCTTGGACCAGATTCACACATGTCTCGACCTAGGGTTTTAAAAATTAAAAAAAAAAATTATGCTTGAGAGGAGATTAAGCTATTATATGATGGTATTGATGTTTCCTAAATGTTCTAACATGCTTCTATATAAATTTTCATATAATTTGAAGCTTTCCAATGGAAAAATAATTGACTTACCCGAATTTACATCTCACTAAAAATTTTTCAAGTTCATATTTAAGCATCCAATGGTTTGAATGAGGTTAGATCTAGGTGTTTTGGCTAGAAAAATGGTTAAAAATGATGATTAAAAGTTAAAGAAATAGAAAAATAGAAAAATAAAATTAAAAAAAAAAAACAAAAAAATCTACTAACAGGGGAGGAGTCGGGTGAAGAAATAAGAAGATGAATAGTAGCGATACTATTCCTCATTTTTATATATTTTTATTTTGTCAATTTATAATTTGACCCCTCAAAAATTTAAAATTTTAATTCGACCTCTACACTTTTTAAAAATCTTATTTAGATCCCTCAGACAATAAATATTCATAACTTGACGTCTTCTCTCATTTCTTATTCCATCTTAGCTCAAAACTAACTACTTTATTCCATTTATATCACTCATTGAATTTTATTTTAATCCCACTTGAAAAATAAAATTCAATACTCTACTATATATATATATATATATATATATATTCCTAAAAACATATTGTAGAAAATTTTGGAGTGTTACACTTCAAGTCTCTATTCAACCTTAATGAGAAGACATGTTTTCAAATCTGCATACTTGAGTTCGAGACAAGTTCTTTTCGTATCAAATTAAAATTAATTTAATTTTTCTCAATTTTTTTCATTCATAATTTTGAAACTTCTGATTCCAAAATCTAAATAAATTATAGTTTAGAACTGAATGAAAGATCTAAAACTTCAGATTTTAAAATCCAAATAAGATTGAGAATAAATTTATTTAAAATCTGGAACTTCTGGTTCAGATTTAGAATACAAAAATTCTGATTCAAACCATTCATTGAGAACCTACGCAATTAAAAAGATTTTGATGGAACCATTATGTCATATGCAAAAAGTATGAACATAATATCACAATAACAAATCTGTTTGATCTTTATTTAATCTTTCATAATCCAAAAAAATCACATTGCTTTCTGTCTATATGTATATGCATAACATTCGCTTCATACACAAAATACAAACTTGTATATTTTGTTGCCTTTTAATGTTTAGATCTATGATCTAAGACACACTTTTTCTATAAAATAGGCAAGGGATAATTATGTTATTTCAAACAATTATAATTTATTTGACATATATAATTGTCTGCATTAAGCGTGAAAGTAAACAAAATTTAATTAGAATTTAACTAGAATTTTTAGTTTCGGATAAATTAACACTATAGAACTTTTGGTCCTAATAGGTAAATATATCATAATTTATAATTCTAATTAAATTGAAAGTGTAGATATTCTAGTTCTAAACAAATTTTCAATATAGAACTTCAGGTTCTAATAAAATTGAAAATTTAGAACTTTTGATTATAATAAAATTGAGATTATAGAATTTATGTTTCTATTTGAAAACTAAAACTTTTAGTTTTAATTATCGCTTGTAAACTTCAGATTACAGATTAGAAAGTTAGAAAAAATATCATATTAAACAAAATATTAAAACATTAGTTCAATGATATTAAACTTACTTTCAAATGTAGAAGATCCAAAAATAGTAATTCCTATTTAGTAATGTTCATAAAATTATTTAAACAAACACCAAGAACATTGACATCTCACAAAGAGCTAAAATATATATATATACCTTATATATTTTCTGTGTAGTACATAAATAAGAAAAAGAATAATTTTTTTTTCCATATATAAAAAATAAAAACAAACTTCATATAATTTCTTCTGTTATTTCTTTTTGCATCAATCAAACCGATAAAACAAATTTTTTGATTCAATCATTTTTCTTTATACAATTAATCAAATCATGTAAACACTATATGGATATGAAGTTCTTAACGTATGTTTTCAAAACAAAATCCATATTGCATATGTTTAAATAAACATACAAACCAGAATAGTAAAAAGATAAAAATCAATTAAACTTGAAGGAAAATTTATTTTGGATTTAACATAACATCTGTTAGTATAACATGACCTCTATACGAAACAAATATATTAGCAAGATTATTTGAATCAAATAGTAGAGAGTAGATCATATAAATGAAATCTCTCATACCAGATTCGTGCTGATAACGTGTTATAAAATATGATTTAAAAGCGAATAATAATCAAATAAGAGAGAATGAGCAAAAGTAAGAGAGAAAGGGATAAAATAATTCAATTTATGTATATTTTAATCGTTACAATATAAGTCTATTTGTAGGTAAATTGAAAAATTATTTTCATAATGAAATATCAATAAATAAGATAATGAATATTATTAAAAAGAAAGTGGTATTAAGACCATATATTTATAACATTATGAAAGCATTTGAAAGTCATTTCCACTTAAAAAGAAATTTCAAGTAAAATTCGAAAACGAATAAGATGCTTCGTGCTCGTTGTTAGCCGATGGACTCTAATTTAATCGTTGATAGAGAATAGAAATTAGAGGCTTTTTTAAGAAAACATATATTTAAAAAAAAAAAAAAAAAACCAAATTGGCGACAGGGAGTCTAGGACCAACAGTATGTACCTACCGAAATTTCGCATAATATATGCTTTGGTTTTGAGAAGCATAATATATGCTAATAAATCCCCCTTTTTTTTTTTATTATTCATTCAGATCAGATAACAACCAATTTAAAAAACTGATTTTAACTGCCTTTTTTTTTAGGAAAAAAAAAAACTGACTTTAATTCATTTATGAATTATATTATTGTAATTTTTTAAAGCATATTATTCCAAAATTATAGGGACCGCAAATAACTCATTCATGAATTATGTTATTCTAGAATTATAAAGACCACAAACCGTAACAAAGTGAGATTGTGGATCATTGGGTCTGAGCCCAAATCACCTGGACCCGATCCAAAAAAAATGTAATACAGCGTGTCGTGACAACCAAAGAGGACGAGAAGCTCTCAATACCGTTTACAAGTCAAAACAGACGACTCTATTTCGCTGAACTTTGTAAGTCGCTTTCTTTCAATAAATAAATAAATCACGTACAAGTCCGCCATAGACTTCAAATGGAATTACAAACATTAAACCTCAAATTCAGACCTTAAAAGTGAGTATATCCATCCGCGGCGGTGATCCGGCGCAGATGACGTCAGTCGCGGTCGCCGTGAACGGCAGCACCGCCATCGAAGGAGGCACTGGAAGTCGACGCGCTGTCCGGTGGGCTGTGGAGAATCTCATGCCCAAAGCTGATCGTTTTGTCTTAGTCCACGTCATGCCGGCCATCACTTCAATTCCAACTCCGTGTATGTGTCCGTCAATATCTGATTCACTGTGTTGTAGTGTTATTTTAGTTGATAAAGTTACAAGCTTTTTAAAATTAAAAAAAAAAAAAAAATTATGATTTGTTTTGTTTTTAGAGATTTAATATATATATATATATATATATGTTTACATGACTGTTTGGAAACATGTTATATAGCAGGAGATTGTATTTCGATAACGGAGTTGGAGGAGAATGTGGTGAAATTATATGTGCAAGATGTGAAATCAAAGACTGAGGAAATTTTTATTCCATACAAGAAACTTTGTAAGACTGGGAAGGTGAGTATGGTTTTTTCAGGCTAGGTTGGTCTTAAATTGAATACTTGGTGTCTGAGGGAGTTTTATATTTGTGTTGATTTTTTTAATAGGTGGAAACATTGGTGCTAGAGGGGGACAATCCAGCAACTGTTCTTCTAAGATATGTGTCCGAGGCTGGGATCAATATTTTAGTGTTGGGTTCGTGCCCTAGGAGTTGTATAATGAGGTGCATCTTCGTTTTATGGCTATAATGGCTATAAGGGTATAAATGTACAATTTTATATGTATAGGGAATAATTATTCTGTTAATGTTATTTTTCGGATAAGTAGTAGGAGGTTTGTGTCTATTGAGGTTTGTATGCTTGTATGTTATGGGAGGAGTTGATTTGCATGTTTTATAAATTTACAAAGAAGAAGGATAGTCGAAAAAATTTTAGTTTGAAGTTAGTGTTACTGTCCCTGAGGTTTATGCTTTGTTGCTATTAACTTGTTGCTGTTGATAATTGTACATAGCACTTTTTTGTTTATTTTATCAAATATCTTTCTTTGATTTTGTCCTTTACTTTTTTTTTTCTTTGACCTTGTTAACATTTTTGCCACACTTCTGCTAAGTTGCAAGTCATATATTCTGCAGGAAGCTAAAGGGACCTGGTGTACCGGCAACTGTAATGAGATGTGTGCACAGCGCCTGTGACATATATATTGTATCTAGGCGAAGGATCATCTCAAAATTAACTAATTCCACATCAACTGGTGGTAGGTTGGAACTTGGAAGTTCCTTGCATTTAAAGCTAATATGTTGTCGTGTCCTTGATGTTTCTTCTTCTGTTTTACAGACATCATCTCGGGGCTTCGAAGGCTTCCTCCTCAGAAAGATTATGGAGAAGGCTCCAGTGGCATTGATGCACAATCGGCTGGGCTATGTACTTACTCTGTGAATAGCAGAGTTCATAAGACCTTTTGGATGTCATCAATATCTGAAATAAGTTACCCAAGTTCTTATGCATTTGCATGTGTAGATTCTCCAACAAATACTAATGTTGAATCTGTTGATATGAAAAGTAGCTTTCAGAATTTACAAGATAACCTCGAAACTAGTACGGTTGTGCAGGTCAATTCTTTGGCTTCTGCAAAATCTGAGCAGGTGAATTATTTTAATATTTTATTCTTTAATGTTCTTTAAAAAGAACTTTGGAGAAATATCGCATGTTTGAAGGTGGTGTTGAGTTTTAATTTGTTAAATATGTTTTGCAGTCTGTTGGCCAGAGTGAAGTGGAACAGCTGCGACGAGAATTGCAAGCTACTGTTTGCATGTATGATAGAGCTTGTGAAGAGTTGGTCCATGCCCAGAACAAGGTGGAAGACACTTCTGAATTTAAAGGAATGGAAACCAATATTTAGATTTGCTGGATTTTAATTAGGTTTATGAAGATTCTAATACTTAACAAAGTGCAGTTTCAAAAAACAAAATAATAAATTAACGAAGTGCTGTAGACTTTCAGAACAGTTGCATATCATAGTAAATGCATGAACATGAACTTGGAGAAATAATTTGAGATATTTTTGTCAATAAATGTATGGACATTTCTTCATCATTGGATTTTCAATATGCAGGTTCAGTTACTTTCTAATGAATGTCATGAAGAAGCTAGAAGAATTAATGCTGCTCTGGACAGAAAAGAAACTTTGAGTAAAATTGCTGCTGAAGAGAAAGCAAAGCATTTGGAAGCTTTGAAGGAGGTTGAGGATGCAAAAGATTTGCTCGTTAAAGAGGCCTATGAAAGGCAAGTAGCTGAAATGAATGCCCTGAAGGAGTCCTCTGAGAAACAACTAATTATTGATGCACTCTTATCTAGTGATCGGAGGTACAGAAGATACACTAGAGAAGAATTAGAGGCAGCAACAGATTTCTTCTCTCAGAGTAGTATTATTGGTGAAGGAGGGTATGGGAAAGTTTATAAGTGCAATCTTTATCACACCCCTGTTGCTGTCAAAGTTGTTTGGCCAGATGTAATTGACAAGAAAGAGGAGTTTCTGAAAGAGGTAAGTTATAGCTCATATTTGTTTTTAGTTACAGTGAAGCACTCAAACATATTCAATCTTTGAAGTTTATCCCAGTCCCCAGAGATGGACAAGTATCCATTATGACAATGCTCACTGTGCATTGTTCTCATAGTTCAATTTGGATTCCACATCTCATTGATCATAAAATTGATGCTGACATTCTGGACATGCCCCACACTAATATGGAATTCCCTAAAACTCTCCCATTGGCCAATATGAGTCCTCTCGCCTGAATCCTTTACCAGGGCCATCTTCCAAAGAGCATCAACATTAAACACTTTTTAAATCTAGTTACATTGACTGATACAGAAGACAGTTTTTCTATTCTGGTGATTTTTTTTTTTTTTTTTTTTTAAGTATCAAATTTCTTGTTGCAATCATGCAAAATATCCTATTATTTGCAGGTTGAAGTGCTAAGCCAGATTCGACATCCACACATGGTACTGCTGCTTGGAGCCTGTCCTGAGAATGGTTGCTTGGTTTATGAATACTTGGAAAATGGAAGCCTGGAGGATTATATCTTCCATCAGAATGGAAAACCATCTCTTCCTTGGTTTGTTCGGTTCCGGATTGTTTTTGAAGTAGCTTGCGGGCTTGCATTCTTACACAACTCAAAACCAGAGCCTATTGTCCACCGAGACCTGAAACCAGGCAATATCTTGTTAGACAGGAATTATGTGAGTAAAATTGGGGATGTTGGACTGGCTAAACTCATTTCAGATGTTGTGCCTGACAACGTCACCGAGTACCGAGACTCTATGCTTGCTGGGACTCTCCACTACTTGGATCCAGAGTATCAAAGAACTGGCACCATCCGACCCAAATCAGATCTATATGCGTTTGGTGTTATCATTCTCCAGTTGTTGACAGCTCAACATCCAAATGGGCTGCTATTGAAAGTTGAAAATGCCTTGAAGAACGGCTCCTTTGCTAACATTTTAGACAACTCAATTACAGACTGGCCACTTGCTGAAGTGGAAGAATTAGCTCGAATCGCGCTGAAATGCTCAAGGCTTAGATGCAGAGATAGACCAGATCTTGACAATGAAGTTCTGCCAGTTCTTAAGAGACTCAAGGATGTTGCAGATGCTTGTGTAAAATCAGAAAGAGACAATATATATGCACCAAGCAACTTTTTCTGTCCAATTCTTCAGGTAAGAAGTCAGTCTCCAGTAGAGGATCATATGGTATATCTAAATTTGATTATCCATATTAGTCAGAATCTTACATACTATGTTCTATGACTTCATTTTATGAGTAATGCAGGATGTAATGGAAGATCCATACATTGCTGCTGATGGTTTTACGTATGAGCACAGAGCAATTAAGGCATGGCTTGAGAGACACAATGTATCACCAGTGACAAGGCTTAGGTTCCAGCACTCCATGATTATTCCAAACCACACATTACGTTCTGCCATACAACAGTGGAGGTCAGCATGACATGTTAAAAGTGCCTGATTGTGTGCCTCCTTAAATAGCTTTTCGTTGCAGGAGCTACAAAATCTGTGCTCAAATTCTCACTTTACATTTTCATTTGTCATGTATTAAAGGGAAACAGACATAATTGGTACATATTGTAAAATAATCAATTAGTTAATAATGCACCATGAAGAATTAAGTGAATGGTACATCATATCGTTTACCTTGGAAGAACGGGAAAAGAATTTTTTTTTAATATGTTGAATGTTATTAATTTATACCTACAATTGAACAAAATCACAAATGTTAATATAACCTTGGGAAACGTTTCTTCAAGAGTTTCTAGTTGCGGACAGGCGCCAAGCATTTTATAACACAGTAACATCATCAATAATGGAACAACATGGATTTATTTCTTCCTTGTTCATGGTTCAATTAACAATTAACCAAATCTTTTTTGAAAAAACAAAGAAAGAAAGAAAGGAAAAAACTTAAATGAGGAGAAAAAGTTTATTCTGTAAAATATCCCATGTTAATTCTCACATCTTAAAATGAGATTTTTGCGGTTCAAAGATTTGACAATTTATTGTTCAGCTAGCTTTGCAAGTTTACGTAAACCCTCCTAAGTCCGAACTCATGGAGCCATTTGATACATTCCTAACATAAAAGAGACTTTCAAATATGCAGATGGCACTGCCCAAGATTCTTTGCCTATAGAAGACTACTGCATCAAAAGCATGGTTTAGTACAATATATATTAATAACTATCTGTACATATTTGGTCGCCACTGGACCGAGAAACACCAAGACTATGATAAAGTATCAAGTTTATGCTACAAAGGTTGAAAGGTATCAGCTATCCACTTGAGTAAACTCTAGAGCATTTGCATCTGGATCTCGTGTAAAGATCGCTGGCCTCCCAGATTTACTAAGCGTGTAGAGAATACCTGAGAAATGGAACAGATGACAATTACATTAACTACCTTCCTTCTAAGAGCCTCTTGGTGGTGTAGTGTCCATCAATAAAAAAAAAAAAAAATGATAGATAAACCAATATAGATTGATTGATGTTTTAAAGAACGACAAGGGAGAACAATTACCAGCTTTATCTAGGATCATTTTGAGTTTAGACACATCCCGAATTGCAATACAAGTATGACGATCTCGACCTCCATGTTCAGGTCGTCCAGTTAAAGGGTCTGGATTAGGAAGCTCCATCAAATGAATCATCTCAGAACCCACCCACAACCAAGCACCTCTGTAGGGAAGCTTGTCATGTGGCCTTGCTTCATTAATTTCAAGACCTAAATTTAGGAATTAAAAGTATATCATTATTTCTTTTAATCACCTAAGGCCATGCTGAGGATATTTTAATATTCAAACTTAATAAAACATACCTAAGATATTCTGATAAAATTCAAGAGATCTTTCAAGGTTTTCACACAGAATTCCAACGTGGTGAACACTAACCACCCCATAATCTGCACCAATATCAGAAAGTAATTCAATTTCACTCATCCAGGATTTAGTAGAAAGAAATATATAGACTATCAAAATGTCTGACAAAAGCAAAACTAACTTTCTATTTCTTAAATTCTACTTTCTTCTATGCTATTTTGCCCTTAATTTTTTATGTACTAATTGTAGGAATTGCTGACAGGTGAAAAAAATTTTAGACGTAAGAAGACTATGATACTGAGCACCTTTGCTGTGGACAACTAGTGTATATTGCAAAGCAGAAGAACCAATTTCTAATGAAAAACTAATCCCATTAAAGCTGTTAATACTTAATACAAGAGTTTCATATATTCAATCTTTGCTCAAGATAAAAATAAAGCCATAACCCAAGTAAAGCCAGACCATATATAAATCATAATGGGAGCTTTGTCTTTCTCCAAAACCACCTTTTATACTCTAAAAACTAAGGCTCAACTTAGCGAGACAAGTTATTCTCATCTATCAAAGAAGATAATAAGTCAAAAGAATTACCAATCTTATCGCTGACACTAACTGATTCTTTTTCAAGTACACCTTCAAAGGACATCTTTGCTTTAGTCATCAAAGAGAACCCATGGCACCTACTGTTTCTCACACCGGTCTGGATAAATTTGGATGATGCATTGACATTTGCACGATTCACCTGCAAACAAAAAAATGACGGTTTATTCAAAGATTCCCATGGATAACCAAAAGGAAATGGAACAACTACATTGAGAAATCAAACAATATGCTATCAGATTGTCCCATTACGAGATCCTTAAAACTCCTATCATTATTAGTACAAGCAAAACGCAGATAATTGAGACTATTGTCATCTCCAGGTAGACTTACAAAGATTTATCAATATTATTGACGTTTCAAAAGCAGCCTCCCACAAATTTCTCAAAATCTGATTAAGCGGATTTTGA
Source organism: Dimocarpus longan (assembly GCA_022984855.1). Taxonomy (NCBI): domain Eukaryota; kingdom Viridiplantae; phylum Streptophyta; class Magnoliopsida; order Sapindales; family Sapindaceae; genus Dimocarpus; species Dimocarpus longan. Next base: position 44,503,130 of record CM041012.1, on the reverse strand, counting down.
CTAGTTTACCAAACACTAACCAACCAGAACTTACAGAATCCAAAATTCAACACAAATCATCATTCCTTCAAGAAGCAAAAGCAAAACAAACAAGACCTTAGTTTGAATCTAATTTCAGTAAACAAGTGATTCAATTCAATTAAACAGTAATACATACATATGAATCCATTGAGAAGAAGAACAAAAAATAAAGTCTGGATTTTAGCAATTTCAATGAAACTAATAGAAAATCAACTAAATCAAGTGCTCTACTGCCACAACAATTCAACTACTCCAGGCGATATATACGATTATAGACGAATCTTCGAAATTATCAATAAAAATAAACAAAATCGACGAAAGAGTAGTGAGAGACGACAAAGTTACCTTGTGTTGCAAAGAAATGGTCGCAGATGGACTGAGAAGAGACGCCATTGTAGACCCCTAACTCGTCTGGCTTTTTTTTTTTTTAATTATTATTTTGATTGTTTCTTGAGCACCAACTAATTTAACTACCCTTTCTTCAGTCTTGGTTCACAGATTGTCAGGGACAAACGTGAGCCACTACTTCATGTTAGGGGTAACTCCGTACAAACGTATAACATACGAGTGCCAATTGGAAATAACTAAAATGGAGGGAAAGTTCGCAGTAAATAAATATTGTTATTTTATTTGCAGCATCGACGTATGATTTTCTTCAGAAAATAAAAAAATAAATAAAATAAAATTTAGCTGCAAATAAAACGTTTGACGTTGTTGACATTCACCGTTCTGTCCCTGGTCAACTGGCCCCTGCCGCATGGAAGTTGAATAATTGCGCTTCGATGGCAGCTTGGTCAATGATGACTATTTGTTATTTTAAAAATAAATAAATGATCATTTTAATACTACTAAACAACCAGTCGAATCATTTAAAAAATAATAATTTAATGATTTTTTTTTTTCATATATTACATCCACATGTTTCATCTGTCCGGATCTATTAACAATGTCATACTCTACGGTTTGAAATATAATATCTAACTCTATTTTTAAATAGAGTGAATTATACAATACTCCCCCAAATTTATTTAAAAATAGATGAATACATAATTACGTTTTTATTGCACAAAACCCCCATAGTTAACGTTGACAAAAGTCAAGGTTAACTCAGTGAAGGGTAATTTGATATTTTCACTCGATATCTAAAAGATGACTCTCTCTTCATCATCTCACCGCTCACCATCGCCGGCTAACTTCATCGCCGGTCACCATGCAAACCAAACACAGAAAACACAGAAAACTCTCTCTTCTCTCTCCAGTCCGTTCAGTTCCATCACAGCTTCACCATACAAACCAAACACAGAAAACTCTCTCTTCTCTCTTCCCTCTCCAATCCGTCCAGCTCCATCACACGTCCACCACGCAAACCAAACACAGAAAACTCTCTCCTTTCTTCCCTCCCCAGTCCACACAGCTCCATCACACGTCCACCACAGAAAACCAAACACTAAAAAAAAACATCTTCATCATCTACAAACATAAAACCCAAACATACACACAGAAACCAAACACATAAAAAAAAATAAACATGAAAACTAATAGATCATCGGGGGAGGTAGTCGGCGGGGGAGGAGCGGAGGAGGAAGGAGAGATCGCATTGAAGGAGACAAGATTAATGATGGCGTCATCGTCCAGATCTGTGCGACAGTGGAGAGGGGAACGGGAAGCCAGATCTGGGCGACGGTGGAGAGGGAAGAGAGTGATAGAGTTGTGCGACGGTGGAGAGACGAACAGATTGGAGGAACGGAAGCCAAATCTGGGCGACGGTGGAGAGGGAAGAGAGTGATAGAGCTGTGCGATGGTGGAGACGAACAGATTGGAGGAACGAGAAGCTCAGATCGGTGGAGTGGAGGAATGAACTGAAGGAAGAGAGCGAAGAGAGAAATGAAAAGTTTTAATGGTGGGTGAGAGGTGATGAAGATGACCGGCGATAATGGCGAGTGGAAGCTCAGATCGGTGGAGTGGAGGAATGAACTGGAGGAAGAGAGCGAACAGAGCGAAGAGAGAAATGAAAAGTTTTAATGGTGGGTGAGAGGCGATGATGGTGAGTGGATGTTCAACATACTAAAAAATTTAAATAAAATTTACTCCTCACACGTAGAAAACTGATTGAAATTATTCATATTTCGTGAACAATGCTCGAACCTGATCACAATCACAATCTGTAGAGCATTCGGTGTGCTTGCTTGTCCGCCGAGAGAAGCGATTTGTGAGTCAATGATTAAAGTAAAAATTTGTAACTCCCACCTTCGTTGGATGGATATTAGTTTCGTGCGTCATCAATTTTATTAATTTTTTACACAATTTAGTTGTTGAGATTTTTTTATTTTTAATATTATTATTTATACCTTCCTTCGAAGGATTTTATTTATACTTAATTTTCTGTAGAGATTATTACTTTTGTCTTGAATATGATCAAAATAGGACAAAGGAACATAAGTATCCGATTTTTTAAAAGAACTTATAAATTTCTTCGTGTTCATCAATTGCGTTATGATAAAAAATAAAAATAAAAATTTTGATATTTATTTCTTTTCCAAGACAGGTAAGAGCAAACTCAAATATATTGAAACTACACTTATGGGCTGTTTATTGTTATCGAGTTAAATGTAACCTATAAATGTACATTAAAAAAAAAATATACATTAAAGTAGATTACATATGAGAAACTATTTGTTATAAGGCTATTGGATAAAAAGACGAGGAGTAGCATAGTAGTTGTAGTGATAGTCATGATTTGTAGAAGGTGATGTAATTATATTGAGTGACCCTTATTGAGTGAGACTTGTAAACGGCCTATACCTTATTAAGTTGGTGAGCTTGTTACTTCATTATGGATAACTGCCCTAAAAAGAATTTTGTGAGCTTACATAGCTTGAATCAGTGACGGACCCAGAAATCTGTGTGAGGAGGGACACTTTTATATATAAAATTTTCTTTGTAATATTTTCTTCAATTACTAGAAGAACATTATATGAAATAAAAATAGTTAAAATATATAATCAATAGAGAATATGCAGTTTTACCTCTTACAAAATTGGAAACAAAATTTCTTATAATAATATTCTTAATACAAATATAAAAATAAAAGCATGCTAATTGTGAGTTGATTGTGCATTAACTCTATTTTTTTTAGTGTGAGAAGTTCAAATTTCATACTAAAAAAATAAATAAAAACTTAATATAAGAATATGTCTTCTCTATGATGATAGTTGTTATTCAGATTGCAAATAAATATACGTAATCAAACTACATATATTTATTACTAAAGTTACTAATCAACCTGCATTTATAGTCATTTATTTAATAAATATAAGTAATTTATAATAAAGTAAAGTAAAATAAAAATAAAAGATGAAAATAATTATAATTCATATGAATATTTTTATTTATGAATTTTATAATACAAAATAATTTATTTAAAAGAAAAATAAGTCGCAATAATAATCATGAGTAAACTAAGACATATTAAGACTAAATAACCCAATATACTTTATTCTCTAGTTCGTATAAACATGATATAATTTGTAATAAAAAAATCATTTGAAATAAGTATAATAATTTATAAAGTCAAAATATTTAAAATTTGAATATCAGTTTGTAATAATAAATAGAAAAAAAAAAAGAGAAGAAAAAAAAAGAAGAACAAAGCAACTATAATAAATGAATAAAAAATAAAAAAACAAAAACACATTAAAGAGGCAACGCCAACGGGTATTGAACCTGTTTTCTTCTGACAAAGAAAGACAAGCGCGACCATCAAAGCCATCAGGCGGCTATGTTTGATTTTCGCAATCCATTTATATAATATATAAATAATTGAAAAGGAGAAAAAGCAAAATCTTCAACTCATGGGTAGGATTCGAACCTGTGATACGTAAGAGAAAAACAAGCGCGATAACAACTAACGACACCAAGCATGGGACGTGAAACATTATGACATTAAAATTATTTAATTAATTTTTTAAAAATTTCAGGGGGGGCACGTGTCCCCCCTAGCCCAACGGTGGGTCCGCCCTTGTTTGAATGTCCCCTTGGACAATTATGTTGATTAGTGAAGATGTGGTTACATTTGATACGCGGAGTTGAAATATATTGGATTATAATAGAATGAATTGGATTGGAATAGATTGAATTATCGTTGTCCCATGTTTGGTAAAACTTTGGAATTGAATTAAAATTATACCATATTGTGTTAATATAGATTATGATTGAATTGAAATAAAATTAATTTAAATTTTTTACTATATACTAAAATTAATTTTTAATTTAATTATATACAAAATCTTGAAAAAAACAAAAAAAAAAAACAACCCACATATTATGGTTCATCATTAACCTACCATCTTCAACATACCTATAATTCATCAACATCATCAACAACCCTCGTCAACATCATCATCTCCCGCAACAATATCAATAATAATAACATGGACTTCCAAAAAAATAAAAATAAAAATAGGGGAACATGAACCCAAAACTAGATGATTTCTAGTTTGAGGAACAGAACGCATGGTTTTGGGTTCAATTGAATCGAGAATCTAGATATAAGCTCATTCAAAATAAATAAATAAATATTGAAGGTGAGATGAAAAAAAAAATTTAAAGGTTTGTGTTGCCACTATTGATACGTTTGAATGAAGGAAATGAGAGAGACGAAGAGTAGTTTGTGGTGGTGGTGGTGGTGGGTGGGTGTGATGAAGATGAGAGAGAAAGAACTAAAAAGTTGTATGGAGAGAGATAAAGAGCAGTGTAAGCGTGTGGAGAGAGAGAATAAAATAAAAATTAAAAAAGAATCCGATCAACTTGGAGAATGGAAAACCCACAATTGAGTTTGAGTTTCTATTTTCCAAGTTGAGTGGGAATGGAGGTGGATCCGGAAATAAAAAAAATTATTCTCTTTTCTACCTCAAATGTGACCAATGTGGAATATGAGAGAATGGAAAAAAATAAATCTCAATCCTATCTCATTTTTCATACACCAAACATTGCCCGAGGACTATGTATACGATATTATATTAGTCATAACAGAATAATCATGATACCCATGATCATCAAATGATTCGGTCTCTCTCTCTCTCTTTATATATATAAATATATATACACACCCTTTTAAATAATAATATATAATAATTAATAGTCTTTGGCTGGTGCTAGCAACCCCCATGCCTCCTATTGTGTGAGGCATGGGTTCGACACCCCTCCCGTAATATCCAATTTATATATAATAATAATAATAATAGTCTCCTAAGCTCTCCCAATTGGGAGTAGTCTCCTAAGTTACGTCATCCGTGTCATATCTTGATTAGTTCCGGTAGTCATCTGGATCCGTCTCACTTACAGTTTTGTACTAAAAAAATATTTAATAATTAATAGTTATAAATGTGTAAATATTAAAGTATTTGTTTTTAGGTATTATTGTTTTCAAAAAACAAATGCTCAACTTATACTCAAGCGTTAGAAAAAATACAAACAAATATGTCAATTAGTTAGATATTAAATTTCAATCTCCATTCAAATTTAGTAATATTTAAGGCTAATCAATTTTTAAATTAAAAAAAAAAAAATGACCCCTAAATCTTTATTTAAAAAAAGGAAAATAAAGTCTCACTCCTTATGGATATAATTAGAAGTCTTTTAAAAATGTAATTGAGATGGTTTTCTCATAGTTATTATGTAACACCCCAAAATTTATGTCTATGTAATTTGTTCCCGTTAATCGAATATTTAAATTCAATAAACGGGATTAATCTAGAAATCGAGCGGATTCATTTGAAATTTTTATATTTCGATCATTAATAGACGAAATTTTAGATTTCGAAGACGTTTGTTCACGAAATAAGTTAAATTCGAATTTAAGTAAAATAAGTTGAAGAACGAAAGGTTAGGAGTGGAAAAAGAAGTGAGTATGATTGGCTCGTATAACGTGGAATGGTTTTTGGGCAAATAAGGAATTTCTATTTTTTTTTTTATGGATTTTTTTTTATTATTTTTTATAAAGATAAAGTTTTGGATAAGTTTGAATGAGTTAGTGGAATGATGTGTTATCAAAGGTGTCTAACGGCATGGTGACAAGTGTCATTTGGGGTCAAAATGTAAATAAAAAAAAGTTTGAGAAAATTGTATCATTTTAAGAAGGTGATGACTATATAATGATTTTTTTTCTTCATTTTTTTTAATTTTTTTTTCTCCCTTGTTGCCACCTTATTCTTCCTCCTCCATTGCTGTTTCTTCTCCTTCATTTTTCTTCACTTTTTTATCTCTAAATTCTTCCTAAATCTTATTCTTTCCATTTCTTACTATCTAGACCTTTGATTTTAAGCAAAATTCACCCGTTTTTCAAGTTGATTTTCGGATAAAAAGGGGGTTCAAAGAGATAAGTTGGTTTGGTTTGGTTATTTTGTATTGGGTTTTAGTTAGGGATATTCTAGTGCTACGATTGAGCATGATTTTGAAATTATTTTAGCTTTTAATTTCGTTATTTTGATTTTTATGTTGATATTTGTTTATTTTCAAAACCCTAGGTTAAGGTTTGGTGCGTAAGGCCTTTGGGAAGACTAAGAAGACGTGATAAGCTCTCTTTTGATGTGTGGGAAGCTATAGAACAAACCCTTAAGGTCGGTGTACACGTGTCTTGAAACTTTGCTTTTATTAGTTTATTTAAATATAAATTTTCTTTTCGAAACTTGATCAATTTGTTCCGTTGATGTGATAAACGAGGATTGATGTTAATTGAGGGTCAATTGCTTGCTATTAGATGGTTTTATTTGAGGAAAAACGATTTAGAAAAAAAATTACCCTCTATGGTCAAATATTGTTCACAGGCCAAATCAGGGGTATTTTCATCTTTTCACTTTCATTTTTGTGTTCGTTGGGTGTTGTATTTGTAGTACATGTCACAAATTTGAAAATCAAATTGTAAAACTTGAGAAATCTCTCTTTTTGAGTTAATTTTTAAACTAAATAAAAGTGAAAAAAAAAGTTTTGTTATGTTGTGATATTGAAATTAGGGACAAAATGATCATTTGACATGACCATGAATGGTGCTCCGAAGAAATTCAATTAATAGTTTTAAATATGTATTAAAAAGTTTACGAGATTAAAATTTTGTTAAAATTTAGGTTTTTAAAAAAAACAGAAAAAATTCTGCCAGATTTTCTAAAGATATGAATATTTCAACTAAATGTGTTTTTGTTTACTAATAAATGAGTTTTCATTTTTCGTTTTTAATAAGAAAATAATAATTTTTATAACGGTTTAAATAGATTTGAGTAAAGAAAGATGACACCTTCCGTTCGGATTTTCGCTTCGTACGGGAGTCTAGTGGATGGGTATTACATATTATTTACTCACATGTGTTTCTTTATTTCTAAATTTTTGTGTGTGTACGTTTTTTTTTTTTTTTTAGTAATTTTTTTTTTCAAACCTATTTGGGTTTTGTATGGGTGCAAGATAAGACCTAATAAGAAACAGACATACTAGAGCAATAAGAACGTGATACATGACATATAACGTAGACTTCGAGTGAATGAGAAGTTATGTATACTAAATTGTACAATTAGTGCAATTAATCATTGAAGACAAGAAACTCACCTCTGATGACAAAGAAGATCCAAAACTTAATGTGAGCTAAAGGAATTAGAAGACAATAAATGTTGACCTTCGAGTGAACTGTTCCAATGGGTCATTGACAAATATCTAACATACAATAAAAATCAGTTAGCACAAAAATGATCCAAGCGATAAGTGGTAAATACCATTGTATGTATCGTGATATTTAGAAAGTAACTTTTTGTCTCTTTATAAAAGGTGATTTCGCAATTCATTAAAGATGAAGAGTGATTTACCATAAACTTTTAGTGAGATAAACCAATTTTAGAGAGATAAACATTAACTTGAGCATCGGAGAGTGTTTTTGGAAATGACTTCCGAACTACCTTAATGAAGGTTTTACTTGTTTCGTAGATAGAGTTATAGCGAATAATTTAAACAAGCATTTGTACGAAAAAGATAATTGTCCGAAGTTGTAAGAGACTTTCTTACGACAATTCAAGTTGTTGGTCCATTACTTCTTTAAACCCATAGGTACTTGTCTTTGGAAGAAAAGTATTCATATTTTTATCAAAATTCATTTTAAGTATATATATAAAAAAAAAAAGATTATGATATTAAGAAAACTAAAATGCTATTAAAAAAAACCTACCATCTTCCAATAAGGATTTAGTCGAGAATGACTCAATATCTTAAATCTAAACAACCATATCGTAATTCGTATATAAAAAAAGGAAAAAAAAAAACCATCTTATTATAAAACCTAAAAATTGGAATATAAATATGCTATGAGTATTTTCTGGACTACCTAAATGAACTGGTAAAGGCCCGATGAAAATGATCCAATGAATTGATCTAGCAGGTAGAAGCTTAACTGGTTAGCATGAACTCGTTCATAAACTCTCAGCATGAGCTCGTCCATAAGCTCGTAGCATGAGTTCGTCCATTAACTCTTAGCATGAGTTCGTCCATCAGCTTATCAGCCCACCGTTGAACGAGCTCCAGCTCGTTTGGAGCAGAATCAGTTTGTTACTTAACGTACACGTTCAACTTTACTCAGAATGGCAACAACGCAAATTAAGAAACACATAACTACCAAATCAAGACCCAGAATCCATGAGATTTGACCCAACATTTAATGAGTGTCAGTTTTGAAAAAATGTAATTAATTATTTTCTATTATATTACAACTGTAACACTACCAATTTCTCTATAAATAAGAGTTTAAACTCATTTGTAAGGGAATTTGGGTCTCCCCTCACGTTATAACCAGAAAGCTTGAATAACAGTGACTGTCTCTCTATATCGGAGCCGGCGCTGTAGATGTAAACTCATTTCTAAGGTCGAACCACGTAAAGCTTGTATTTTCTTCTTTCTTTTTGTCTCTCCTCACTCTTTTCCACTCATTTTCAATTGATCTGCAGTTTTGAGCTTCAAAGAATCCAATTGATCACTATTTTACGTCAAAAAAATCATTATTATTTAATAATGGATGTTTAATTGAGTATTTAGTATTTATGAGTAGCAAATCGAACGACGAATTCTTAAAAGAAAAAAAAAAACACATATTTAACAACTAAGCGTGCAATGTACCAAAAAAAAAAACCAACTAAACGTGCAGAAGATGGCAATGCCACCTCGATATTGTTATCCGCACCTGACGAAGAAAATTTTGCAGCCACTTAGATAGATGTTATTTTACCATGAAGTGGGGTACCATGACACGTACTTGGATGATTGCAGAGCATCTTTTGCTTTATAAAAAAAACGAAAGACAAAAAGTATAGCAAGAGATTTGAAACATGTGTGCTTCACGGGGTGCTTTTAGGTCTTCGATGTGGATCCACGTACGGTTACGAACCAATGTCCATCTGCAATCTGTTTAGTCAACTACTGTTTATTTAGCTTTGTTGAACGTTGATTGTCATTAAACCATGTTACATCAAGAACTAGTACCGGACCAACTTATTATTATTATTATTTTTCTGACGTAAGTACTTGACCAATCTATGAAAGAAAACTAGCATATTGTTGCCGACTCGATTCTACTATTTTGGATCGTTCTTCTCTTTTTTGATTTATTTATCGTTTTTTATTAATAATGAAATTGGATGGTCGGTGGTAGTGATTTTCTCTCTTTGGATTTTCTTTTCCCATTTTAGGCTGGTTCTCGAAATTTTAGTAAGAATTTGATTAATTAATTAGCGAATTTCAATTATTACTGCATATTTAATATTGTTTTGACTGAAACATGTGCTCAAACGTCTATATAATCTTCATTGGACTTTCGCTTTTGTTAGTGCGTTCCTCAACTTCACTTTGCTGTTTTATTTTGCAAAACAACTTATGTCAAGATGATTCATAGATTATCTCTGGAAGTACCTTTGATGTCTAATTCAGTTTGTTACTCTTTTAGGAAATTTATCTCTACTAAAAACTATCTAAAAACTTATTTACAAATGAATTACTTAAATAAGAAAATAAGATTTATCTTTTTAAACATTCCAATACATGCAACATGCTTGTCACTTGTCCTATACTTTGTTCTGAGGATAATAGTGATAGATGTTGACTACATATTTTACATTTATCATTTCATGACCAAACAATGATGCTTCATAAATTAATGTTTTCCCCGTTTGATTCCTTCTTTTGCTCCTCTTATTATCTCTTGTTTTGTAAGCCAATCTTTGATGGCCAGAATTGAGTTATTTTGATCGAACATAACTAATATATTTACATGTGTCATATCCTCATTGGGTGTATGTGTCCTTTTAACATTAAGTAATTACTACTCTCGTATAAATATAGGTAACTTCTGACTTAGAATTGATAGCATTTAAGTATTCTTAATTCAATGGTGAAAAAAGAAAAGTAGAAAAGTAAAGAGTACTTAACAAATTTAGGTCGAGCATAAGTATAAATATTTTAAAATCATAAATTTCAATATGATATGGTTTAATTATTAAAAAAAAATGTTTTCATTCTCTCATCTTGCGAAGAAGCTAGTGTCCAGCGCAACCAGCTACAATGGTGGCAGCCAAGAAAACCAAGAAGACTCATGAGAGCATCAACAATAGGTAGGCACTTGTGATCAAAAGTGGCGAGTACACTCTGGGTTACAAATTAAACTGTCCTTAAATCCCTAAGAAACTCCAAAGGGAAATTGGTTATCACAGCTAACAACTGTCCTCCTCTCCGCAAGTCCGAGATAGAGTACCATGCAATGTTGGCAAAGGTTGGAGTTCACCACTACAATGGAAAAGATGTAGACTCGGGGACTGCTGGTGGGAAATATTACAGAGTCTGCTGCCTCAGGGTCATTGATGCTGGTGACTCGGATATCATTAAGAGCATGCCTGGGGATCACTGATGAGGGACCGCAGAATTATTTCATATCTCCAGGAATTGCTCATTTTTCTTAAGGTCAACTATTTTAGGTTTCAAACTTTTGATGTTGTTAACTAGAATATTTTGTGGAAGTCGAAAGTGCTTTGGAGACCATATTGACATGCTACGTACGAGAATGCTTGAGAGCTTTGTTGGAGACCAGATTATAAAAAAAATAAAAAAATAAAAATTCTAAGTAATAGCTTTGATTACTATAATTATCTTTGAAAGTATAATTAGATAGCATTGCGGAATTAATAGAGATGGAACAGGAGCACTTTTGGCAATCATGTGGTGTGTTTTATTAATTCCATCCAAATTTCTTTTATATCATGACTGTTGTAATTATACATTTAATTTTTTTTTTTTGAAAAGTAAATTTCAGAGACCTATTATAAAGCTTAATAAATATTTTGTTACACAACCAAATCAAATTGACGGTGACTGAAGAGATACGAGCATATAAAACTAACATTATTACAATAATGAATAACCCACCAAATTATTGATTATTTCAAATTAAAAATACTGTTATCTAAGAGATTAAGTAATTGAATAAGGTTCTTTTCATTTATTTATTTTTAATTGTATGTTTATATATATATATATATGTATGTATATAGTTTAGGATCAAATGGGATGAAATAGGAAAAGGGGGACGTGAAAGGGGATGAAGTAACTCACCCCCCGATATCTCTGTCTCTATTTCCTCCAAATAGGAATTTTTTTCTTTTTGACATACCTCTAAATAGGAACTTAGATGAGGATGGAAAATAGAATAGGGGATGGAAGAAGCCACCCCAGTCTCTATTTGACCCATTTGATATCTCTATGCATTCCTCGATTTTTACGAGTGTATTAAACAACCCTCTTACTTGGGAACTATTCTTAGTAAATTGAGTTTAAATATATATTAATCTAAAGAATGAGCAATTTTTAAAGAAAAAATAAATAGTTTAATTATTTTAAAAGGTTATATTAATTGAGTCTAGAATATTTGAATTCATAAAGTAAGATGATATACTGCCCACACGTGTAATTTAGTGGTAACACATCTTTCAATTGATATAAGATTATTCATTTATTTTTATTTAGTTGGAAGCTAATGTTAAGGTTGTTAACTTTCAAGAGACAACATAGTAATAATAACAATAATGAAGTCTCAATGTTGAATCTCCCCATTGCCTCCCATTAATTTATGTGGACAGATCCCATATTCCCATACTTTTATGGTTTGTTTTCTTATTTCTACGTGAATCAATCTATCTCGTATAAGAGTAATTCTCTGAACGACACAATTAATATCATATTTTGATTGATCATGATAGTCTCTTGAGTCAGTCTCTTACTCCCAATAATAATAATAAAAAAAAAAATCTCCACTCACTTATAAAAAGAGAAAAAAAAAAAAAAAAAACTCCTACATGTTGTAGATTTTTATTTTGAAACTTCTGTATGTTGTAGCTGATAAGGCAAATATATACCATTTGCAGTGAAAAAGAATCGGGTTGTTGCGTAATAAAAAATCTTATCATTAAGTTTTTTTTTATTAAAGAAAAAAAAAAAAAACTTTATCATTAAGAGCAAGTTCCTAGATCCCCATAAAAAATAAAATAAAATCTGTTCTCAGTTGAGCACTATTAAAGATCCCTTTTTACAAAAAACAAGAAGAAAAATTCCCTTACTCGTTTTACCACTTTCGTCCCGCCTTCCGTCCCTCCTAAACACGGCCCAAGTTTTGTAAGAAACTTCCCATTTCCCAACGTTCATGTAAAACCCCCACCAATTACAAAACCATCAAAACCAAAAGATGCAAATTTACAAAAAGGACCCCCAAACGCGTAAGAAATTATCTAAAGAAAAACAATCAAACAAGTCAAGTCACCGTCAAAAGCACCATCTGTACCGCGTTCACATTAGCGCACACGCTTCCTTAAACATGTCGTCCTCCTCCTCCCTCCTGTATATATACCCATCACCTTATCGCTTGCACCTCCAATCTGAAATCACTCGTGTTCACATTTCTTCATTCAAACCACCATTTTTATTCGTTTTTTGTCATCTCTACTTTTTGTTTATATTAAATGGAAATCGGTTTCCCATTTCTTAATCACGAAGACTATTCTAGTCTGCTTGGTTTACTTCCCGAGATGGAGAATAAAAGCGCCATTGTTGGTTTCAATGGGAACGATAATCTGAACAAGCGACGAAGAAAGGACGAGGAAGAAGGTGGTGACCACAACAACAAGGGAAGCGACTTACAAGACTTGAAGAAGGGTGCTTGGAGCGACATACTGACTTCGTTGATTTTATTAGACGAGGAAGAGAGGCGGGAGCAGGACCAGTGGTGTGTTGAGTCTCAACAAGACAAGGCCCTGTTTGAACTCAATCAGAAGCGCAAGAGTCAAGCGATAGATGAGTGTTACAACCACTTGCAAGACCATTATAGTGAATTGGACGTGATGGATCAGTTGAGGACCAAGCGATCTCGTCGTGCGGCCTCGGCTACTGCGGTCTCGGTGGCGGCGTCAGAGGAGGTCCAGTCGGGTAATAATAATGATGATAATAATTCGGGCGGGTCGGGTCTGCATAGGCGGTTGTGGGTCAAAGACCGGTCCAAGGACTGGTGGGAGGAGAGGAACCACCCGGCTTTTCCCGAGGAAGACTTCCGGCGTGATTTTCGGATGAGCAAGGGTACTTTCAACATGATTTGCGAGGAGCTGGAATCGAAGGTCATGAAGAAGAACACGATGCTCCGTGACGCCATCCCGGTCCGACAACGCGTGGCAGTCTGTATTTGGCGGCTCGCCACAGGTGAACCGCTCCGGGTTGTTTCGAAGCGGTTTGGGTTGGGGATATCCACTTGCCACAAGCTGGTTCTTGAGGTGTGTTCTGCTATCAAGACTGTTTTGATGCCGAAGTTTTTGCAATGGCCTGATGAGCAGAGACTGACGCAAATCAAGGAGGAATTTGAATCGCTTTCTGGAATATCAAACGTTGGTGGGTCGATGTACACGACACATGTCCCGATTATAGCGCCTAAGATTAGTGTGTCTCATTATTTCAATAAGAGGCACACCGAGAGGAACCAGAAGACGTCTTATTCGATTACTGTTCAAGGAGTTGTGGATCCCAGAGGAGTTTTCAGTGATGTTTGCATAGGGTGGCCTGGATCAATGCCTGATGACCAGGTTCTGGAGAAGTCTGCTTTGTATCAGAGAGCCCATAAAGGGCTTTTGAAGGATGTTTGGATTGTTGGGACTAGTGGGCACCCTTTGATGGATTGGGTTCTGGTGCCTTATACACAGAAGAATCTGACGTGGACTCAGCATGCGTTTAATGAGAAAATCGGGGAGGTGCAGAGGGTGGCTAAGGTCGCGTTTGCTAGGTTGAAAGGGAGGTGGTCTTGCTTGCAGAAGAGGACTGAAGTGAAGCTACAGGACTTGCCCGTTGTTCTTGGAGCTTGTTGTGTTTTGCACAACATATGTGAGATGAGGAATGAAGAGTTGGGCCCTGCGTTCCAGTATGAGCTCTTTGATGATGAGATGATTCCTGAGAATAGTTTGAGGTCTATCTCTTCTGCACAGGCTAGAGATCACATTGCTCACAATCTGCTTCATCATGGCCTTGCTGGCACTTCTTTTTTGCATTGATCTAAGTCTTGTTTTGTTTTCTTCTTTTTTGCTTGCTCTTTTATAGGAGTAGTTTTCGTCATTCTTTTTCAGCTTATATACATATACAGATATATATATATATAGAGCTTGTTATAGATATTTTGTTGTAGCAGACTATAGCAATAAACCATCATTCATTAAATTTTTTTTTAGTGGATCAATAAATTTTTCATGTATGATTAGATTCTCCTTTATTAGTCTATTAAATTTTTAAAAAATAATAAATATTCTTATCTATCTGATTGTTCTGTTCCATACAGAATTAATGTGCCCATTATAATGACACTCACTACTCGCAAATACAACCCCATTTTTGTCGCGTTGGCAAAGTCAAATGCAAATGTGCAATTTTTTCACGGTGGAGAATCATGACTTTAAAGCCAACCCTGTCCTTTGACTTGAGAGCCACATCATTTTAGCCAAAAGGAGGAATGAAAGAAGTACTGAAGAGAAGGGAATTAAAATCAACCCACTCCTTTTCAGCATTAATTATGGAGACTGACAGATCTTTCGTTATTCAATTATATGTGTTGTTCGAATCACTTCATTTTCTTAATATAAAATTATTAATCTATATATTTAATTATTTTATAATGAGATTAAACAAGCGAGATATACATTAATTCAACAGCTGCACGCGGTAAATGTGCCTCATAATTTTTCGTAATTGATTGATAATATCCAAGCTGTTGTTAACTAATTCGATATCTGATGTGGCATCAATTATTATGTATCATGGAAGAGATCATGGATGACGTTGGCTTTACGCGGAATCTTACGTAAGAGTAAAATTCACAGGAATTGAACCCATTCTCTGATGGAGAAGACACGTGGAAAATTGAAGGGTCCAAAATCTGGTATAAAGTTTGATTGTTTTGAATGTCGATGAGAGATGGCGCTTGCTAATTCTGGCATGTTCCCTCTTCACATGGATACTTCAAAACTGTTGTTGACGCCATCAGTTCGTAGGGCCCAGGCCAATGCTATTCATCCACGTGTCGGACTGACAAACGGTGTGTTGAATTCAGCTTGTCCTTTTTTCTGGTCTCGCTCGTCTCCTGAGAACATAACATGTGAGATACAACCTGAGCCTCTCTTGCTTCGCTGTCACGATCACTAAAATTCACACAAATTCACAGAGAAGGAGCGTGAGAGAGAGAGAGAGAGAGAGCGCACTATGGAGAATCGAAACAACGAGGAGGCGGCGAAGGCGGGAGAGGAGGAGGAAGGAGAGGTCGGGTCGAGCTTGACGCTGGAGAAGGTGGCTGCCGCCAAGCAGTTCATTGAGAGTCACTACAAGGCTCAAATGAAGCACATTCAAGAACGAAAAGAAAGGTGTTATATATATATGTATGTGTGTGTGTGTATGTGAATGATATATAATACATATATTGATTTATTTGAACGTAATTTCATTTTTTTTTTTAATTTTTTAATTTTTTTATCTCATTTTGGATTTTTGGTGTTTGTTTTGCATGCTTTATTTTCTGTTATGTATTTAATTGTCTCATTGAATTGGAAAATTTTGAAAATAGTAATTAGTTAAGATTTGATTAAATTTGTCCGTTACATTGGTTTTTCAAGGGTTTGGTTTTCTTGTGTTGTAAGGCTTGTCGTAGTTAGGGAAACCTTTTTATATTCAATTGGTTTAAAGTTGTTTTCATTGATGGAAAATATCAGAGGATAATTCACAATTGTTGGGTTTATCGCTGGATGTGCTACGGTTGTGTGCAATGCATGATATTAAGCATCCGGGTTTGTTGTATGTTCGTTTTTCCTGATACCATTTCTCTGTCTTCCTTATGTGCCTGGAACCTTATTAAAATGCCATCTTGGTTTCGGTTTACATAGCAGAGTCAGACACTTGTGCATCATTATTCATGTATTTACATAAATGCAGAGGCAGACACCTGTGCATCATCGTATGTTAGGTCACAACTACACCTTAAAAATTTAGCTTACAGGCAAGGAGTTCGGAATTCAACAATAGTATCAAACACGGTCTTGTCACATGACTCGAACTCGAATACAAACAGAGTTAAGATTCATATAAAATTTGAATAACACAAACACAAACACAATTACCGAGAAGATTGAACCTAGTACACAAGCAATTGCCCTTATGTGCTTTAAAACTGTAACATTTCCCTCTTTTTTCTTGTAACAATGTCTGTATTTCATGTAATTTTCTTGGTGTATGACCCTCTGTTAGACTAGCAATTTCAATATCTGATCTTGGCATGGATCCTGACATTATTTTTTATAATGACAGGCGCTCAGATCTGGAAAAGAAGTTGGCATCTTCAGCTATTTCAGAAGAAGAACTAGTCAATCAACTGAAGGATTTAGAGCGCAAAGAGACCGAATATATGCGACTTAAAAGGCATAAGATTTGTGTTGATGATTTTGAACTTCTTGCCATTATTGGGAGAGGAGCTTTTGGAGAGGTTAGACATGCATATTTTATATAAGAAATGAAGAGTTTCTTGTTGACAATTATTATTATACTTGGGTGATAAGAAGAATTATTGTACAAAAATCTGATCATCCTTAAAAATGATGCTATAAGAAGAGTTGTTAGTCTTGATACTCCTATCAAATATTTTCTAATTATGTTTAAATTAATTTTAATTATCTTCAATCATTCTGACTTAAAATTAGATGTCTTTACACACAAATGACAGACCCAAGGGAAGTTTCTGTAGGCATTGCATAAGAAAACTAGTTGTAGTAAATATTTAGTAAATCATACACTTTCACCACTGTGTACCTGGAATATGATCCATTGGGGTCTCTTGGTGAGCATGGTGGTATTCTTAAGCATTTTACACTAATTCTCCCCATTATTACTATGAGTACATGCTTACATTAATTGACTTATTTTTATGCGATAACACAAGTGAATCTGATTTTTTCCCTGTCAGAGAAAAACATTTCTTAAAGGGTAGTACTACAGTGTAAAATATCACTACAACAGGTTCCGGACCATGCTTTTTGGAATTTTCATGTCTCACCTTATAACGGAGTGATATTGTATTGTACCATTTTAGGATTTCAAAACTTCATGGAATTGACTATGAAATGTTAGGGATCAGAAATGTATATTACAGCATAATTTTGATCATGGTACTCCATGCCTTTGGTTCTTGTGATACAAATAAGACCTGGTTTCGTAATTTTAAGCGGGACTAAGAACTGAATAAGACCTTATATATAATTTAAGTTACAACCACATGTGTCATTATGCTACCTTGTCATATGAGGATTTCTTTTCCTTTTTTCAAGTCCGATATTTAGGCTACATTGTGGTGGCTAGCTCTACCCCAACCATTAAATACACTGATGAAGGTAGGATTAGAACCTAGTATATTGGTATGATGCCAAAAGACTGTGCTAGTCAAAATAACTAGTACCTTCTTCATCATACATGTTCTAATTAGACTGCTAAAGCCTAAAATTTTAAACAACGATAAAAGTTATTTCTGACTTAAATTGGCAATGTTTATGATTTTTTATTTTCCTAATCAAGCTTATTGTGTCAGTTGGAAAATAATTATACTTTCATTGCTTTAAGGGTTCTGATTTATATTCTTTCAACCAGACATCAAAATGTTGTTGAGGTTAATGATATTATTGGGTAGAATTGTTCTTCAATCTGGAACTTTAATTTCTTCGTTTTTTTTCTTCTAATCTTGGACTGTGTTTATTGCTAAATTTATGTCAGGGTGGCTTTATCCATTCTTTTAACTCTCTTCGCCGATAGGTAGGAGATTGTTTAAAAGTTTACATAATTTTATTATTCTCAGGTTAGATTGTGCATGGAGAAAAAATCGGGCAACATTTATGCCATGAAAAAGTTGAAGAAGTCTGAAATGCTTAGCAGAGGACAGGTGAGATATGAATTATTAATTTACGTTTAATTTATATCAAAGGGTGTCTCAAACCTCGACCCTTTCCTCAAATTGTTAGCTAGTCATGTAGGGCATGTCAAACCAAGGTATCTCATAAGCTCTGTTTTATATAAACATAATGGTCCTTAAATTTTTCTTGATTTCTCAGAAATAACTTAATGAGCCACAAAAAGCTCAATTTACTTTGTGTTGTTTCTTGAAACATGCCATACAAGAATTATCAATGCATTGCGAGTGCTAAAATGATGAATGTTTGAGATATAGGAAATGGAATTGGGAAATAAAACATCTTTTGCCATCTGGACCTCTTATCTTCACCAACTCACCCTTGTCTAAGCATTATAATCAAAGCAGGAACTGAATTGCATTTTTTTTCGTATACATTTTTTTCATCAGATTAATCATGAACTCTTAACGTGGTAGCTCATGTCGTGTACTTCATTGTTTCTGTATGTCACTCCTGAACGTTGAAGACGACACTCCTAACCATGGTACCTAATTTTATGATAATCATGCTAGTCTCTTGGTATTTAGGGAAGCAATATGATTTCTTTTGAATTTTTTAATTCTTTAAGCAGCTATGTGTTTTACAACTATTGTCTCAGTGTTTGAATTGTCTTGTCATTAGGGGGACACCATTGAACATGTATACAGTTCTTGTCAATAATTTTGCACGTCCCTTTACTGCTTATTTGCACTATTTTGCCCTTGCTGATTTGGCTCACACGCTATAGGTTGAACATGTTAGAGCTGAAAGGAATTTGCTTGCTGAAGTTGCCAGTCACTGCATTGTGAAACTCTATTATTCTTTTCAAGATGATGAGTTCTTGTATTTAATTATGGAATATCTGCCTGGTGGTGACATGATGACTTTGCTGATGAGGGAAGAGACATTGACTGAAACTGTGGCTAGATTTTACATTGCCCAAAGTGTACTGGCAATAGAATCCATTCATAAACATAACTATATTCACAGGTCAGTATTTTCTTGTTGCAACATGTTTACCAGAAAACATATCTAGAAACAGGAGCATCTTGAAGTGCTTTATATTACTAATGTGCTGTACATCTTGTTGGCTTGACTTTTTGACAACCATATATGTGTATATATTTTCTCAGAGATATAAAACCTGACAACCTTCTGTTGGATAAAAAGGGTCATATGAAGCTCTCTGACTTTGGTTTGTGCAAGCCTCTTGACTGTTCACATTTAACTGCAATACATGAAAATGAGGCTTTGGATGATGAGAATTTGAAAGAATCAATGGATGTTGATGGCTCTTTCCCGAGTTCTGGTACTGGGAGACGCTGGAAAAGTCCCCTTGAACAATTACAGCATTGGCAGATCAATAGGAGGAAATTGGTATGCACTAGATCTTCATTTTATTAAAGATAGATATGGCATTCCAACATGAGTCTCTTCAATGTTATTGTAGAATATGTGCAAGATACACTTGTTTGCTTGATAAAAATCATTTCTTTAATAGGGCATGGAAAAGCCAAGTTTTTTCTAGAAGTCTTTGTTACATTCTCAAAAATTGTTTGTTTACCATGTAGTAATAATCATAATCTCATTATTGAAGTGATAAATTTCCTTTTGTAAAAGTAAAACTTGGATGCTTTAAACAAATAATTAGTGGCCTTCATTATCCTTTTTCCTTTTGTTTTATCATGTTTCTGTTTTGCCTTCGCATATTGAGTGAGTTTTGTTAGAATGTTTAAATACTATTATTGGACCCTTTCCTATCACCTTAAACTTTTGAATCATGTGGTAAAATCTATTGGTCTTGCATGTGAGGATGTATGATAAAACTGCTAAAATATTATCGCTGGGCCCTCCTTATTAATTTAAGCTTTTAGGTCTAGTGGTTACTAACATTATTGTTACTTTTTGCTAAAACAAAAAGCAGCAATCTCAATTGTGTCGTAACATAATTAATATCGTTTCAGACTTTCATATTATTAATTTCTAATATTCATATTTTTGAGAGCTCTTTGTTCTAAAAGTTCTATTTCTTCTTAATTTTTTTAGGCATTTTCCACAGTTGGCACACCTGATTATATTGCTCCAGAAGTATTGCTGAAGAAAGGATATGGAATGGAGTGTGACTGGTCAGCTAACTATATTGAATTTTGCCTTCTTTCATTTGATTTACCTACCGAATTGTATGCTTTACAAATCTGTTCATTTGCTGTGGAAAGCATGAGTTTTTTAATTTGAACGGATGCAGCCTCAAACCATACATACACCTGTTGAAGTTGGTGTACATATATTTTTAAAATTTTTTACTAATCAATCAAGAAACGAAGATGTATGGTTTGAACTTCTCTTTCACAAACTCTTATTCATTTTGTGTTTGCAGGTGGTCACTCGGTGCTATAATGTATGAGATGCTTGTTGGTTATCCCCCATTTTATTCCGATGATCCCGTAACAACTTGCAGAAAGGTTATTTGCCATGATAGTTTGTTTAGATTAAGCTAAATTACATGATGACTGGTTACCAATTACATTGTCCAATTTTAAGATATGGTATGACCCTCACCGAAATATAATTGTTGAATCCATTGTTTGCCTCATCTGTCTGCTCTCCTTCTCACATGTTTGAGTTGATGGATATATTCTGACTATGCTTTATTCCAAGTTTAATAGATTTGTTAACATCCATGTAATTATTATAGGATTTGTTGAGATGTGTTTTCTAGCTGTTAGAAGTTTTATGTTATTCAATAGACTTGCTGAGGTTAGGTGTTAGTTGTTTATTAAATATTGGTTAGTGGTTGTAGTGGTTGTTAGTTTTATTAAATATTGGATAGTGGTCATAGTGACTGTTAGTTGTTTATTAAATATTAGTTGATTTTTGTGCAGTTAGTTGTTTTTATTAGACATGTATATTTAAATTTTCTCTCTTTTTACAGAGGTATAGGAGAGAATTAATGAAAACCATATGGTATCAGAGCTTTTTTAGCTCTCATTTTTTTTTATATTGTGATATAAATACAGGATAACAATCTCAAGTTCTTTAGAGGTTACATCTAGTTCAAACTCAAATCCTTCTACTAATATAGAAGAAGGGTCTGATAGTTTTCAAACTCCTAATCTACCCATTACCCCACATAAGCTGAATGGGAACAATTTTCTCCAATGGTCCCAATTAGTTTTGATGTACATTAGAGGGAAAGGAAATGATGAGTATCTTCTTGGAACTGTCACTGCACCAACAAGCAATCATCCGAAAACAATATAGTCATGTCATGACTGATAAACTCCATGAATAATGACGTGAGTGAGATTTTCTTGTCATGTGAAATTGCAAATCAGGGTTGGGAGGCAGCAAAGGAGTCTTATTCAAACAAAGATAATACTGCAGAAAAGTATGCGATTGAAGGCCCGGTGCATGATCTGCAACAAGGCGATGGAACAGTGACTTAGTACTACAGTACACTCACTCGCTACTGGCAGTTACTTAACACGTTGAAAGGAAAGATTGGAAGTGTGATGAAGATGCAGAGAAACATAAGAAGAAAGTTGAGAAAAGGAAAGTGTTCAAGTTCCTTTAACGAGTTAAACTAGAATTTGGATGAGATTCATGGCAGAATTCTGAGTTAGAAAACACTTCCAAAAATAAGGTAAGTGTTTTCGGAAGTTAAAAAAGAAGAAAGTCAGAAAAAGGTGATGATGGGAATACAATCCAAACCTGACGGTATTAGTAGTGCAGAAAACTCAACCTTAACTGTTCAAGGAAATCAGAATCAACTCTATGATTCTTGGCAGAAGAGAGGATTTCCATGATGTGAGCACTATAAACGACCTGATCACACTCAAGAGACTTGTTGGAAATTACATGGTAAGCCAGCAGATTGGAGGCTGAATAGGAATAAGAATGGCCATGAAATCAAAGCAAATCAAGCAGCTGTCAATGAGTCATCTAATGCAAATGAAGATGGTTCTTTAAAAAAAAGAATTGATTGACTTATTGTAGAAATTTATTGCCCAAAATAACATAAATAATTTAGTGGTTAGGACAAGTTCCGTGACTCAAAAAAGTACTTTTATCAGTGCTGTAAAGGTTGACAGTAAAGATGTTGATATTTGGATTGTAGATTTAGATGCTTCTGACCATATGATAGGAGATCCTAATGTCTTTCAATCCTATAAACATTGTCATGGAAATTTTTCAGTTACAATTGCAGATGACTCACTGTCGAAGGTAGAAGGAACAAGGACTGTTGTGATTTTAGAGGATATAACTCTTGAAAATGTTTTGTTGGTTCCAAATCTTGATTGCAATTTACTTTCAATAAGTAAACTTACAAGAGATCTAAGATGTATAATTGAATTCTCTTCTAGTTTATGTGAATTTCAGGACTTGAGCTTTGGGAGGATGATTGACAATGCCAAAATGGGGTTAGGACTTTACCTTCTTATAGTTGGTTTTTTTCCAAAAAGACAAAATCAAAGGGACAATAGTCTTAAGTCTAGAATTATGTTGAATAATCATGTTAGAATAAATAAAGAAAATGCCATAATGTTATGACATTATAGGTTAGGACATCTCAATTTCATGTACTTTCGAAAGTTGTTTCCATCATTATTTAATAACAAAATATCCAAATTTTTTTCAATGTGAAATTTGTCAGATATCCAAACATACTAGGAATTTTTATCCTATTCAATCTTACAAACCGACTCAACCTTTGCAATGATACACAGTGATGTTTGGGAACTCTCTATGGTCAACATCATCACTGGATTCAGATGATTTGTGTCATTTGTAGATGATCACACTAGACTGACTTGAATACTTTTTATGAAAGAAAAATTCGAAGTAGTTCAAATTTTTATAGTATGATGAAAAACAAATTTCAAACAAGGATTACGGTGTTAAGAACTGATAATGTAAAAAAATACTTTAATTCAGTTTAAATGATTTTTTTTTTTTTTTTAAGTGAGGGAATAAATCATCATAGCTCATGTATGGATACCCCACAACAAAATGAAATTTTAGAAAGGAAAAACTGACATTTGTTAGAGGTAGCTAGGTCATTAATATTTGTAATTAATGTTCCTAAATTTTGCTGGGGTGAAACTGTACTAACTGCAGCATACCTCATTAGCAGGTTACCCTCCAGAGTTTTAAATTATCAAACACTATATCAGGTTTTTCAAAAATTATTCCCACCAAAACTGGATTATTTTAAATATTTCTTCAAAAGTGTTTGGATGTATTGCATTTGTTCACAATCATTCACAAACTATAAGCAAACTTGTCCCAAAATCCATCAAAACAATTTTCATTGGCTACTCAACTAGTCAAAAAGGTTACAAATGCTATTCTCCTAGTACTAGGCGATTTTACATATCCATGGATGTAACATTTCTGGAGTTTCAGCTTTTTAACATCTCTAAACTAAGAGAAAATAGTTTAAAACCATAAGAGATTGACCCTCAATTGTTATCGTTGTTTGAATCGAATGACAATTTTAAGTCTTAGTCTATTAGAGTTCCTAGCATATCTGAAAATTCATATTTTGAGTCAAATACTGTCCAATCAAACTAGCAACAACTAAATATTGATCTACCTATCTTAGATCACTCTTTTCAGACAACTTCAAATCAAACTTAGCCTAGAAAACCGGAGATTATTGTCTATAAGTGGAAAAAGAAAACTCAAATGAAGAAAAGAGTTCAACCACAAGTTTAGTCTTGTAAAAAATTCGGTTCAATTGTTCAAGAACCTGAAAAACCCACTCAACACAAAAATGAGGCTGCAGCAAGTGAACCAATAGCTGAGCCAAGTCTCTTAGAAAATCTGGAGACAAATACGGTACAACATGAAGACAAAGGGGATGAATTGCCAATTGCTTTGAGGAAGGGAACCAAGGAGAACCCCTCTATCTAATGAGCAATTATACTTCATATGACAGGTTATCACCCAGTTTCAGAGCTTTTACTACAGGAGTTTTAGATGTTTAAATTCCAAATACCATCCAAGAAGCTCTCAAATCATCAAAATGGAAAGCTGCAATTAATGAGGAGCTGAAAGCTTTACAAAAGAATGAGACTTGAGAACTTGTCGAAAGAGAAAACACAATGGGATGCAAGTGAAATCCAAGGCTAATGAGAGCATAGACAGGTTTAAAGCTTGGTTGGTTGCTAAAAGTTACACTCAATCCTATGGGATTGATTATCATGAAACATTTGCACCAGTGGCAAAGCTAAACACAGTGCGGGTATTATTGTCTTTGGCAACCAATTTGGACTGGTCTCTTCACCAATTAGATGTGAAAAATGTTTTTCTAAATGGTGATCTCAAAGAAGAACTGTATATGGAGATATTGCAAGGGTTAGAAGACTATACAAATGTCAATAAAGTTTGTAAACTCAAGAAATTTCTCTACGGGCTAAAACGATCACCAAGGGCATGGTTTAATAGATTTACTAAAGCTCTAAGGAGATTGGGTTATGCAAAATGCCAAGTTGATCATACTTTATTTATAAAGCATCTAACTCATGAAAAGGCTTCAATTTTGATTGTCTATGTGGATGATATAGTGATCACAAGTGATGACGAAGGTGAAACTCAAAGGTTGAAGCAGTACCTAGCTAAGGGGTTTGAAATTAAAGACCTAGGAAGTTTGCAGTATTTCCTTGGCATGGAAATGGCTTGGTCAAGAAGAGGGATCTCGGTTTCTTAGAGATAGTACGCTCTAGACCTTCTAAAAGAAACTGGTATGATAGGATGCAAACCCGCTGACACTCTTGTGGATCACACTACAAGATTTGGAGCTTTAAAAGACAATGCACCAGTTCATAAGGGCAGATATCAAAGGCTGGGAAACTGATATACCACTCCCATACCAAGCCTAACATCAGCTTTGCGGTTAGTACAATTAGCCAATTTATGAATAGCCCAACAGAGGAACACATGAATAGAGTATAACAAATTTTGGAATACCTAAAGTTATCATCACGTAAAGGACTATTCGTTAAAAGGGGAACTGATAACAGTCTACAAATTTATGCAAACGCAGACTGGGCAGGGTCTGCTGCTAATTGCAAGTCTACTATAGGGTATTGTAGTTATATTTGTGGCAATCTTGTGACTTGGAGAAATAAAAAATGATCGGTAGTGTCACGAAACAGTGCTGAGAAACAATCTGTAGTGTCACGAAGTAGTGCTGAGTCAAAACTGAGAGCAATTGTTCATGGTTTATGTGAAAGAATATGGCCGAAACAAGTGTTGAAAGAATTGAAGATACAAGTGGAGGAACCTATAGAGTTATATAATGACAATCAAACTGCTATAGCTAGGCAAAATATCCGGTTCACCATGGTCGCACTAAACATGTCGAAATTAACTGACATTTCATCAAAGAAAAGCTAGAGAATGACCATCTAAATCTGCTCTACATTCCTACAACTAGTCAAAATGCAGATATCTTGACCAAAGCTCTACCAAGAATCATCTTTGAGAACATGAACTCCAAGTTAGGCATGATTAATATCTATGGCCCAGCTTGAGCGGGGGTGTTAAAATCCATGTAATTATTGTAGGATCTGTTGAGATATGTGTTTTCTAGATGTTAGAAGTTTTATGTTATTATTCAATAGGTTTGTTGAGGTTAGGTGTTAGTTGTTTATTAAATATTGGTTAATGGTTGTAGTGGTTGTTAGTTATTTATTAAATATTGGTCGGTGTTTGTGCAGTTAATTGTTTTTATTAGGCATGTATATTTAAACCTTCTTTCTTTTTAGAGAGGTATGGAAGAGAATTAATCAAAACCACAAGATTGAATAGCATTTCGTTTGTGGCATCAAAACAGATATAAATCAATGTCCTTATTATGCCAGTTCAAATTGCATGTTGAAGTATATTACTGCGAGCTGGTTAATTCATTAAGTTTGAAGGATTGTAGTGCAGTTTCTACAAGATGAAAGCATTTATGGGATATAGTTACTTTTGGATCCGTTGGGCATCAGACTCTCTGATTTTAGAGATATTCCTTTCTTTTTCATCAATTATAACTGGGAGTCTTTGCTGGCACAGGATGTTTTCTATATGTTTATATATATTGTGGATTTGTTCTTCACATCCTTTTATTTTGAGCTACATACTGATGTTTTTGTTTGTGATCAACTTTTTCACTTTTGGTTTTACATCGACTTGTATTAATACAACTCTTTCAGCTTTCCATCTGGAAATAGAATAAGAAAAGATCAATGCGTAAATTCTGCTTCTTCACATTTTCTTTGATGTATTTCAGATTGTGCATTGGCGAAATCACCTAAAATTTCCCGAGGAGGCAAGGTTGACACCTGAAGCGAAGGACCTGATCTGTAGGTTGCTTTGTGATGCTGAGCATAGGCTTGGTACTCTAGGGGCAAACCAAATTAAAGTACATTTCTTATATACTCTAACAATCAGTTTTTTCTGCTCGCCATTGTTCTTTGGCACATCTAACGGCAAATATTATCAGCTTCATCCTTGGTTCAAAGATGTTGCATGGGACAAACTCTACGAAATGGAGGCAGCATATAAACCAGAGGTCAATGGGGAATTTGATACTCAAAACTTCATGAAATTCGATGAGGTAGTGTGCTACATGGATTTCAGCCCTTCTTGAATTTTGAATTCAGAAAAGAATAACTAATTATGTTTTGGCTTTGACGCTCTAAACGTCTTTATTTTTATTTCTGTCAAGTTTGAGATGAAAAAGACTGTTGCAGCTAGCTTGATGGTAATTGTGGGGGTTTCAATAAGATGAATTTATCAGACATTTCATCTTCATAAGGTTCGGGGATTTATAAGTTTCTGAGCTTGTGCTCCATCAGATAGTCCGGCTTAAGAAATAAGTAGATATTTTGGTAATGACAAAAAATATATGTAAGTACCTTTTAGTTGCCTTGGCTGGTGGTAAGTCCTGATTATCTTGGAGTTGAGATTCCGCATTGACATTCCATCTTTGATTCTGCACTCCCTGAAGAGAAATGAAAAACAGAAGTGAGGCTTGTGTAATTCTTTCCACTAGAATTAATGTTCTTTCGAGGGGAAAGAATTTTCTTTATTTTTTGAGCTTCTGGTTATTTTTGCACTTACTGATTAAGTGTGGTTCCATAATAAATTTTAAGGCTATGAAAAGTTATAAAGTTATACGTTATTTCTGGTCCATGTGCTGCTGGTTGTTATTATTTAATTAAATTAAGCAGTTTTGATGTGAATGGTAGTTTATAACATCCCTTAGTCGGGTATTTACCTTGCTTCTGAACTCTGGAGTCTTTATTTCCTCTTGTTTTGATTGATTTGTTAGCTCTCTTTTTAACTGTTCTTATGACAATTTCTCTTTGTGCCATAGGTGGATTCCCCAGCGCCAACAGGAAGAGGATCTGGACCGATAAGGAAGGTACTTTCCTGCTCTGGTGAATTATAATAAAAGGAGATGGCTTATAAATAACCATAATATGCTAAACAGCCCATCTTTTGTATCCCAACTCATGATGTATTAATTAATGAATTGATATATTTTTCAAGTGAATTAAATAATCATTAGTGAGTGTCAATTCATCAATTGACACATCATGAGTTAGGATAAAATTTAGGATAGAAAGTGGAATGTGTAGCATTAGTGCATTACTCTATCAATAATCTGATGTGCTTGTGTTTGTAAATATCTCTTCGAAGAAGTTTGTGATAGAAACTTCTTTGATCACATTTTCAAGATAAAATTCTTGGTCATTTTTCAAAAGATTTTACCAAATATTCAATGTAATTCCCAAATGTTGTCTGCATACATATGTGTTTTCTTAGTGTGTGTGTGTGTGTGTGTGTGTGTGTTTGCATATAAAGAATCTGTAATGCTCTTGTATGTTCCTTTTTCATATGGTGTAGTTCGTTGATTTTGACAAAGCATGATTTTAAGGTTCTGGTTATACTATATTACTTTTATTGGACTGTTTCACACATCTTCTTTTTAAACAATATGCAAGTGAGAGTTCCTTGTTAAGATGTAAAAAATAGTTCTAATTGATACAATGCTCAATGACATTAATGTAGATATATTAATCTCGAATTAATCCCTCCTTACATATAGATTGCTTCTCACACATCATCCCTGAGGTCGACGCCGTGCTGCTCATTTGTGATTATTTATGTAATCATGATTTGAATTATGTTCTAACATGTGCTATTTCTTACTGTGGCTTACCCCTGGCATCTTTTTCTTTTACTTTGTCTGCAGATGCTGTTAACTCCAAAAGATCTCAGTTTTGTTGGCTACACTTACAAGAATTTTGAGGCTGTGAAAGGGTCACATTCAAGTATAAAATTCTTTGGACTCTGTTCATCTTCCATTCTTTGAGTTTGATTCTCCACCAATTTACAATACTGCATAGCTGCTTCTTTTAACATATTCTTGGGAGTGTAGCTAAGTTGATGTCTCATTTTCCAAAAAAAAAAATGAAGTTGATGTCTCGTTGTATGAAATCTCCATGTATTATGTGCTTGATATAATATTTATGTTAGAATGCTTGAACACTATTGGTGGGACCGGGGCCGGGGCCATAGTTATTCAAAGTGCGCTTAGGCACAACGTGGCGTGGCTGCGCTTCAATGCGACTTCGGTGAGGTGCGCTCCTCACTGAAGTAGGTGCGGTTGAGCAATGCGCGTGCAACCCTAGTTTTTAGAAGGGCTTATGTCGACTAAAACAGACCAAAGCCTTCTCCTCTCTCATGCCCATTGAAACCAGCCTTCCGGTCACCGTTCCACTCTTCTCTCTTCTCCTCTGTTCACGTTGGCATTCCGGTCGTCGAAACCAGCATTCCAACGGGTGGCTGCTTGGCTGCTGTGGAATTTGGGTTGCAAAAGGGAATGAAAGGGTTGCTACTTGGCTGCTGTGGATTAGGGCTGCAAAAGGGAATGGAAGGTGGCTGCTTGGTTAATTAGGGTTTATAGTTGTTATATATATATATAATCCACTAATATTTAATGAAATACGCAATAAGACTGGTTTGAAAAATAAATAAAAAATCCTTATAATTATATATATATTTTTAAAAAAAAAAACTTCTATCTTATAATTTTATAACATTTTAAGGTTTTTTTATTTAAAAAAAAAAAAAAATGTATGTCTCGCTTTCTTAAAAGTACGTCTTATGTCTTAAGCTCCATAACTCTTTGATCCTCACTGCGTCTTATGCTTTTCTAAACTATGGGTGGGCCTTTTAATGAAAAACTTTAAGTTTTAGATCTAATGGTTACTTAACGTAGTTTAAAAAGTAGTTTATCATGTAGGTGTAAGTCTTACCTTTGTGATTCCATTTGTAAATGTTATATTTGTTTGTCTTGTTTGTGGATTTTTGCTTGTGTTGAGTTAGCTCTGCATGATAAGTTTGTTTATTTTGTTCATGAAGCGGTGTTTTAGAAGGTTTAAATATCGTTAATTGGACCCTTGCCTTGAAGTATAAATTTTTACGTCTAATGGTTACTTATTAACTTGTATTAGTAGCATTGGAAAAATACAATAGGCTTTTCCTTTTCTTTTTTTCTTTTGTTTTTTGCAGAAAACTGCTTTTTAATTCTATTAATATTGATTTTCTAGATTTTTTTATTCTAGCATCATGCTATGTTACTCTTGACACGGTGGTGAGTACCACAAGCAGTTGTATTAATTATGTGCTCCAATTATTGCAGAACCAAAGGATATACCGAATCGGCTGTCGACTGATTCTTGTAATGTCTACCTCCCTATAATAGCATATCAAGTTTATTTTTGCTGTATCATATTTACTCATTTCCTAATATTTTTTTTTCTTCCTCTTGTAGGTGATACTGTGGTGGATTATTCTATGGACTCGACTCACAGGAAGCACGGATCATCAGGTGCCATGTCACTGTAAAGTGGCCAAAACTCACCATGTAAAGCATCTTAAAGAGCAGTGGAGAAGCTCCTTCACTAAAGATGGTGGATTGACCTGATTCAGTTTCAGTCATGGTTTGCCTACTACTCTGCACCATTAATGCCACATATCTAATTAAAGTAATCGTACAATTATATTGGACGAACTTCTGGGCAGCCCTTTGATGGGTCGGTTGGTAGCAATTGCAGTAGTTGCTGCTGCAATTGAAAGTTTTGTATTTGTTAGAAGTCTTTGAGATTGTACTGAGGTCCTGGCTACCCAGGTTGGCTGACTTGAATGAAAATGCCTTCTCTTGTGGCAGTTTGTATTAATTTTTTTTCCCTTTATTTTGGCATGAAATGATCATGCATGGACTGATTGATTGTGATTTGCATCTGGGTCAGACTAAAAAGCTGAAGCTTTTTTTTTTTTTTTTTTTTATGAAGGTATTAGTTCCCTGAAGAATCATCCTAGTGAAATCCCCCTTCTACATTAGGCTGATGATTTTGAAAACGAGGTAGCGGATTTATAGCATTAATATCTGAACCAGTTAATCAAACAGCATTTACTAATTGTCATTTCGCAAGAGAGTAACAATTTTGGACGTATTATCAGGACAACTGAGCCTCTCATGTGGAATTAGTAAACTACACTCGTGATTTAGAGTACAATAAATAAATAGTTACATTTGTTATAAAGGAAACTCTCAATTATCTCACACTTTTGATCAATGCTAGAGTAGTCACTCTAGGTTAGCATTATTTCAGTGTTAGTTGATGGGTCAAATGAAAGTTTTATCGTTCAAAACTTACATAAATATTAAAATTTTATCTTTAAAGAGTAAATTACAAAAAGATTACCTGGTTGAAACGCTTTTACAGACGGAACAATTGTTTTGATATAATTACAATTTACCCTCTCCCGTTAGCAAATTTCCGTTATATATAACTGAAAATAGTGTAAAATGAATAAAAGACGAAAATACCCTCAGTTATTAAAGTTGACCGAATTGACCGTAAAAAATTGAAATATCTTTTAAATTTCTGTGCAATTACTGTTAAAATTTATGTGCTGATCTATTGGAATTTTTTTTTTTTTTTAAGAATCTGGGTTTCGAAAAACTGGAAACCAGATTTTCAATTACCATCAGAATTTGGGTCTCCAGTTGTCTGGAAATCCATTCTGGGTTTCCAGGAAATCCATTCTGGGTTTCCAGGAAACCCAGATAAACCAGATTTTGTTTGGGTTTCCAGAAATGATCCCAAACATCCAAAAAATGGTCTTAAACATCATCAACAATCACCCAACATCATCAATTCACTCCTGGAAACCCAAATGATGACCTCGAACATCATCAATTAAACTTAACATAATTAATCTCTCACAAAATCATCAAACCCAACATCATCACTGTAATCAACCTCACAATCACCCACAAAATTATCAATCAAACTGGAGAAAAGCAAAATCAGAAATCAACCTCATTATCGAACCCAGATTCTGGGTTCGTCTTTGGCTTCGACGAACCCAGAATCTGGGTTCGTCGAAGAACCCAGACTCTGGGTTCTTCGCGAACCCCGATCTGGGTTCGCGATGAACCCAGATTGGGGTTCGTGAAGAACCCAAACGCGAACCCAGATCTGGGTTCGTCGCGAACCCAAGATCTGGGTTCGTCGCGAACCCAAGATCTGGGTTCGTCGAGAACCCAGATCCTGGGTTCGTGATGAACCCATTTCTGGGTTCATCACGAACCCCGATCTGGGTTCTGAACCCAGATCTGGGTTCATCTGAACCCAGATCGGGTTCTAGAAGAAGAGAAAGCAGAAGAAGAGAAGAAGAACAAGAGAAGAAGAAGAAGCAGAAGAAGGAAGAAGAAGAAGAGACAGATACGGCAAATGGCTGAGGGAAGAGAGAGAGAGAGTATTTTTAAAGTTTTTAAAATTTTTTTAAATAATAAAACGTCAAAAGACAATTTTACCCCATACCAGTTAAAACTAACTGAAGTTCACTAACGGTCGGGGGTCAATTATAATAAAAGCGAAACAGTTGCTCCGCCTGATAATGCGTTTCAACTGGGTAGCTAAATTGTAATTTGCTCATCTTTAAAAGTATAATATCAATTAGACTTATCAACTGGAATCTAAATCGCCAAATCTTCATCCTCTTTTGGGGTAGATTTTGTTAATTTTGAGGATCGGTATAGAGTTGGAAATCTATGGTCAAATCCAAATGGGGATGGGGAAGCCACCCCATTGTTATTTTTCCTTATTTATAATATAAAAATATAAATATACAATTCTAATAATATTTCTCGTTTTCCTCATTTATGATTTTATCATATAAAATATTTTTATATTATTTAAACTTATGTCAAATGTTATTACTCACTTAAAAGAATTGTAATTGTAAAATAATATTATAGATTTTATATGTTGAAATATTGTTTGATTTAATATGCTGAAAATCTACAAAATTATGTTGTGAATTATTTTTTAATTATATATAATTTTATTTTTGGGTCCAATGGAATGAAATGAATATATGAAAAATAAGGAAAACAGGAGAAATAGGGGAATGGACATAGGGGGATCCACCTCTAAAAATCCCATCCCTATTTCCTCCAAATGAGGATTTGGACGGGAATAGGGAAAGGGTGAAGGAATGTGATGGGTTTTCCCAATGCCTATAGACATGCTTTATAATCATCCGTATTACTTGTCAATTGTATTATTTTATCTCTTATTCTAGTTATTATTTTATTTTATATCCATTGCTTTTAAGTATGGATGACAATTTTACCTGTGAAACCACATATTCCACCCACAGTGAATGAGTGTGGATATTATTAAATGAGTTCGTGAGTGGGTGTTGATATGCAATTCTACACCCAAAGTAAGTTCAGTGTGGAAGAGTAGATTCAGCTGCAGGTACGAATGTGAACTATTTATATTAAAAATATATATATACATTTATTAATTTGAGGAGGGTAACTAGGGATGGCATGTTGGCATCAGGGCATGGAATTTGGAAGTGTGGATGGCTAAATCTTTTCGTACTTTTGTTAATTTTTATGTTGTTTAGAGAATTTGTTATGTATATTTGACCGATATTTTAATATATTTTATGTTTTATTTAGATTTAAATGCTGGCATTTATTATGAATATGTTAAATGATAATTTTTAGGTTGGAATATTAAGTTTGACTTCATTTTATGATTGATTTAGATTTAAATGCTGGCATTTATTATGAATATGTTAAATGATAATTTTTAGGTTGGAATATTAAGTTTGACTTCATTTTATGATTGATTTTGGAGGAAGAAAACTTTCTATATACATGTTGCGAGTCTTTCATGAGTGTCAATGTAAAATTTGCTAACGAGCTCGAGCAAACCTGCCTGACCTGTTGTCATTCTTACTTTTAGGTGCAGGAAGTGAACTCCTAACCTTTTGAAAGATAAAAATGTATACAATCACCTATACTAAAAGATAGTAGGTTGATGTTATTGCACATTTTTTTAAACAATATTATTGTAAAAAATTTTAATACATATGTTTAAAAATTGTTGCAAAAATTTTAGACACGTATTATTCTCAAAAACAAAATTAAATGCTATTTAAAAACAATTAAATACATATGTTGTCAATAGGTGGATTAATACACATGACACTGTTTTGATTTAATTTAAAAAATAAATAAATTACAGACAGCGATTTGACCCGAAAGTGAGAATTATTCTTATAAAGAACTTGTTGCAAATAGTATAATGGCAAGTGGACTTAATAGTATAATGGAGGGCTGGTGTTATGAGTATTTTCGGGACCTGGATAAATGGATCGTTGAAAACCCAAGGGATGAGCTCAATGGTTAGGAGTCTCATGAGCCCGGTAATCAAGTTATGTATGAACTCGATAATCAGGTCGCTATTTAGAGCGTACTGTACTTTAAAATTCTCTCTTAGCTGGTTGGGCGACATATCAGCTCGTTAGATTGTCTTTTTAGCTTGTAAACTCGCTACGACTGATTCAGTTAACCTTCTAAAAGCCTGAAACAGCCTAATTGAAAATTAGTTTGAAGCAAATCAAACCTCGAGATTTTCGGAATTAGTTGTTAATTCGGTGGAGATTATTTTACAATTATATTTAATGTAAATATTTTTTACCGCAAGCTTATCTCATTTTCTCTCTCTCCAAGTTAAATTATCTCCGTTATTATTCATTGTCATGACCAATTTTTCTTTAAAATTAACCTTTTTTTTTTTTTCGTAAAGTATGTTCTCAATTTATTGTTATTATAGTGATTCTTTTGGTATTATAATTTGAGATTTGTGATGTATTAAAAAAAATGAGAAAGTGATTTGTGATGCGAGTATATAATTTTATTAATGACACCTACCCTTATTTGAGTATTGTTATAAAATTTTCCAAACATATAATGTTGATTAATACAACAGAACTGATGGTGTGTAGCCCTAATTTAGTATGATGATGACCTAGATTAGGATCATCCCTATCATAAGTGGTCGTAAAAAACTTAAAAATTATGAACAAAATATAACTATACTTTTAACTATCACATTATATTTTTAGAAATTTATGTGTAAAAGTAATTTCATTATGTGAGTCTTAATTAGTAATATTAGATAGTCCAAAAAAATTGTCAAAATTTATATCAAATGTAATACGTGGTTATCAATACTATATAAAACATTAAATAATGTGGTTATTAATATTTCAATTACAATTTATATACCATATATTCGGACATTTTTTGAACTATCTAACAAAACTCTTAAACAATACAAATATATATATAACTATTTTCATGAAATAAATATATTCATCTTTCATAAACTTTTTCATTTTTTCTTTTTAAAATCTGGACTATTTTATACTTTCAGATCGAATCCAAGAAGTTAGTAATGTCATTGAAGTTATTAGACAGCATGAATCACTTCTCACAAAATATAAAACATACATTTAATGAAATCGTGTTAAATGAAGCAATTACTTAATTACATAATAAATTTGTTTTTTCAATTGTTAAAGCTTCAACATTACTTGGTCTACTCAAAACAAAAAAATGGTTACAATTAATTAATAATCTTATGACCCTATTATCCGCATCAAATGATCATCTCAGAATTATTATCTAATTATCAACAAAAAACCTTTATCCGATGAAAAATGATAATAAATGTTATAAAACCAATTTTATGAAGGGAAAAAAAACATGTATTAATTATTATATCTCCATGTCTGATTATTTCAGTTTTAAAAAAAAATGTCTGATTGTTTACTAATTAAAAAAAGGAAAGAATAAATTTGTTTTAATGTCTCAAAAAGTTTACAATACCAGCTTGGTGCTGTCCGAGGCTCGGAGCCGGCTCGTCATTTTTCTTCCAAAACTATCCCTATCCAAAAGCTCAATTTTAATCCTCAAATAAAACATAGCATGGGCAAAACAGTAATTTAATAACAGCTAGCTCCATTGCCGATCAAAACAGAGTACGTTTGGTCCTCCATGGTTTTGTACGAACCTCTGATTTCGATTTCGAGCTCCAATTCGCAATCAATCTCTCACAATTTCCGATTAAAATCTACAATTCACAGGTTCTTTAATGCTTCACGACGCCGCCAATACTTATACACATCATTTTCACGGTTCAAGGTAGATTCTCAACTTTGTTTTTTGTTTCCTTTTTTAAATTTTCCGTTGATTCGAGCTTTAGGGTTTACTTGTTTAGCTTGTAAGTTGTTTTTGTTGCTAATTGAAGTTTGATTCTTTGTTATTTGTAAGGTTTGCGCTTATCAAAGTTTTAGGGCTTTTTAATTGTTAGTGTTGTTGGTGGAATTGTTTGTCTGATAGTTTTGTGGAGTTACTTGTTGAATGAAGTGAGATTGACAACTCAAATGGAAGAAATTGAGGAAAAAGAAGCGATTTTGAAAGTTGGAGTAAGCATGTTTTATGTAGCAGAGCATGTAATGTGATAAAAGGTGGTTTGTTTTTTTATTGGTTGTAGTTTTATTGAATGGAGAAATATAAGGAAACTTCGATGGAAAAAGTAGGAGGAGTAATTTGTTGAGTTGTCATTGCGCAATTTTACCAGAGAATTCATTGCTCTGTGGAAATGAACTTTGTGACAATTGCAAGCCTGATAAAGCAAAAAATGTAAAAGAGGAAAACT